>OU830600.1:6250000-7500000 GCA_917563855.2 Limnephilus lunatus | reverse complement strand
GCGTCCATACTACAAAATAGCAATACTTAAGTCCAGATGTTCTCAGTTGACCCTTACCTTGAAAGTAGTAGTTATTATCACTCTAGACTGCAAACTTTCTTTCCGTGATCACATCAATAACATTGTAAACAAATCACTTAAACTACTCGGCTTCATTCATAGAATTACCATTGACTTCAAACATATAAGTACACTTAAAACTCTTTACTGTCGCTGGTTCGCCCTCACCTTGAATATGCTAGTGTTATTTGGTCTCCTTTCTATGCTGTCCACATTTATCACATCGAATCTGTACAACATCGCTTCCTGCGAGGGATTGCTTGGAGGTAAGGACTTGAAAGAGGCGAGTACTCGTATGATGAAAGTGAACAAATTTTAAACATTTCTTCTTTAGAAAAACGTAGAAAGGACTCTGATCTAATATGCATTTTCAAAATTATCAACAGTATTACTGACACACCTGCTTTGTTACAACTCATCCAGTTCAACATCCCTTCCCGTAGACTCCGAAGTAATGGTTCCTCAATCAACATTTTACTAATTATGGATATCATTCTCCTTTATCCAGAATGTCGAGACTTGTCAACGCAAATCAAAGCACTGAATTTTTTGGTGTAAGCCTAAATGACTTTCGGCAGTCGATACGCAATGTGATTTTTTAAAGTCTTTAAAATCCATCTTCAAGCTACTTATGTACTTTTATTTTATATGTATTTATATTATACTATCTTCTATATTTACTTATATATTATATGTATTTTGTCAATGCTCTTCATATATATGTACTCTCCTTCCATTGTCATCTCTATTTTTTTATTCGTGTTATTGTTATATTGTTAATGGACTATTCGTCCGTAAATAAATAAATAAATAAATAAATAAGCGGAATCTGATAGTTTTCAAGTTCATGGTTCATTTAATGTGTTTGTGATTCAACTTAATAATTGTTTTATAATCTGTTAGGTTAGGAGTACTTTCACCTACAGGAAAATGCCGCAGCTTCGATAACAGTGGCAATGGCTATGTCAGGTCTGAGACTTGTGCAGTTATCTTCCTGCAGAAGGCAAAAAATTCACGCAGGGTCTATGCGCAAGTCGTTCACTCCAAAACCAACGCCGACGGACATAAGGAACAGGGTCTAACGTATCCAGGAAAGAATGGACAGAGAATGCTGCTGAGGGAGTTCTACCAGGAGTGTGGAATCAATCCAATTGAAATTGACTTTATTGAGGCTCATGGAACAGGTAACGTAAAATTTTATATATCTCCTAAGTATGTAAATAATCGGTTATTTTGATAACGGTATTAGTGGCGTGTGGGATCTATATATAACAAATATAATCTACAATTGTTTGTCAACCTGGGTGCGAAAGGATCGAACTTGGTTAAGCAAATATTTTTAGTTAAAAAATCAACAAACACTTAATTTTAACCTCTTTATTGATTAAAAAACCAAAATTTCTCGTAAGAAATGCTTCAGAGTTCAAACTATTAATAAGTATAACTTAGTACAACTATTAGAATTTTATGTATACTCTGAAGAAGTAAGCATTGTTTACGAAACAATTGGTTTTTTTAAGCAATGGAAGCGATTTTAACTAATTGTTTTCTTTTTATTATAACCGCTAAATAAACTGTGCTGTGTTTAAAGAAATATTAGAAAGTGTACAAATGTGTGCGTCATCTGATGTAAAATAAAATTGATGCATTTTGGGGCACAAGAACACGCCTGCAATACAATTATACTGTTTCATATCTTCCATGTCGCTTCAGTGCTAAGAAGACACGCGGAACATTTGAATGCACAATTTGCAACAGACGAACACATTTTTTGTTTGTGTGCAGTTATTCAATCTTGGTTGCATGGCGACGACATTATCTTAGTATGTGCATGTTTCGTGTATAGTGTGAACATTGTTATATTTTTCCATAACAGGTACAAAAGTTGGAGACCCGGAGGAACTATCTACGCTAGATGAGATTTTCTGCACTAACAGAGTTGGACCCCTGAAGATTGGCTCAGTGAAGTCGAACTTGGGACACAGTGAGGCGGCCACTGGTCTTTGCGCACTAGCCAAGGTAAGATACGCCATTTTTGATCAGGTGTGTAATTTTTTTATAGATAGCTTAGCGATATCTTTTGACACATATCTGAAAAAAGCTGCTAAGATCTCTATAACCACCCTCCTTTTTCCTTGCAAATAATTTAGAAAAAAAACTGTAATTTACAAAAAGAAAATAATGCAATTTATAAAGATTAAATCAATTCACTCAAAAGATAACATATTATAATAACAACATTTTATTTGCCTTATATTCAATGATTTCCTTCAATGCAGTTTTCCTCAGTATAATTCTCCCTCAGTATAACTTTCCTTTATAATAGTTATCCTTCAACTAAATTTCCCTCTCTAAAGTTTCCCTTTCATAATAAAATTTGTTTTCCCTTAGTATATAATATAACTCTGCCGCTTAACCCGTTTTCTCTCAAAATAATTTTCTTTCTGAAAGATGTATTTCAAAACAGTTTTCCTCGAAATGGCTTCTCTAAAAATATTTCTCTCTAAATAGTTTTCCTCAGAATAGTTTTTCTCAAAATATTTTTCCTTTAAAGTAATTTTCCCTCAAAATAGATGTGCATAGCCTACGGCACCGGCTACCTTCCGCCCAACCTCCACTACAAGACCCCCCTTGCGGGGGTGGCCGCGCTGGCTGAGGGCCGCATGAGCGTGGTCACCGAGAAGACTTTCTGGAAAAGGGGACTAGCCGGTATTAACAGCTTTGGCATCGGTGGAGCCAATGGGCATACCTTACTCAGGAACTTCCAAAATCTCACGGTAAACAGAAGTTTATCATTTTTATTTCATTCAATTACAGAAAAGTGGTAATGGTTTGCTTTTACTTACTGGTAAAATCTATATTTATATAAAATATAGCATAAACAAGTTCTACAATCCTGCAATGAAATAAATAAGGGTGCTTGTATAACACGACGTTAATTCTAACATTGTCTGCATATAATAATTTCATGGGATTGAATTTCGAGATAAGATTTTAAAATCTCAAGGATAGAGTCAGCCTCGAAAAGGTTTGTCTCCATTAGGTTGTTAACCAAAATGTATTCATGCATTAATAATATGTTTGAACATGTCAGTAGAAATTCATACATGTATCTTGATGGGCGCCATATCATTATTACGATGTTAAAAATTATAAAGGATTTACATCTAGTAACCAAAGAAATTTTAAACTATTACCAGCTAAGATTAATTTGCGTGTTCCGAAGATCGTCGCCTTCCAAATATCTGTCCGAGAATATGTCACACGTCCTTACCCAGAAAGCACTACTTGTCCGGAACTAAATCACAGATTCTTTTCTTTTTCCAGTAGCATCAAGCTGTAATCTCGAGTCCTGGCATTGTACAGAGTAACAATTTCTCGTTGAATCAATGTAGGAATATTGTTGTATTCTCACAAATGGGTAGGTATCTCCAACACTTCTTGGAAGGAGAGGATTTCACTTGTTTCACTTTGGACAATCTGATATTTATTAATATTACGTGGATTCCAAAGTGAAGAGTTCGATTAGCCAACCTAACTAGGCTATAACTTGTTTGTTTGTTTTTGAATATTTATTTAGATGTATGCAAAAAAATTTCATACATCTAGTAAGAAAATATATACAAATACAATTTAAAGATACGGTTACATTTTTACAAATACATTTTAAGAGGAAAAAACAAGATTGCAAAAATAAAAATACATTTCGAGGAAACAGATGTGACAATGATATTGGTAAGATTGTTATAAATCAAAAAACATTCTTCACATATAATGCACACATCCTACGAAAAGTGCTAAGACTTGAGGCTTCCTTCACGGCATTCGGCAGGCTGTTAAAAAATTTTTGTCCTATATAAAACGTGCTATTTTGTGTGCACAGTTGGCCTCGGCCCTCATTTATAACGGATGTGGTGGACGCTATTTTTGTGGGAACAGTTGGCCTCGGCCCTCTGGTGATCTTGCTGGAAAACCAATCCTGCCGACCTCTTGCGGACTTTACGGAAAGCTTTTATCCCTGCCATCTATGTGACAAGACATGAAGCTTTTAGATACACTGCAAGTATGTTGTTCAATTCGCTGCAGTCACCTATACTTCAAAAGCATAACACTTTCATTGACTCCGCCACGGCCGCTTTGAAAGCACGTGCAGTTTGGTCATTTGCCGGCATTCGGCATGCTTCAAGGCCATATCTCCTACTGTTACTATTGTCTCTTGTAGAATTGAATACCTTAATTATATAAAGCACTAAATGCCAAAAAGTTAAACTGAGATTAATTTTTTTTTTTTTTTTAAAGAAAGACAAACATTCCCGGGTTACGAATAACCCAACAATGTTTGAAAATCTCCTACTACCACCACAGAAAGCCAAAAATGTTGCTTGTGTTGTGATGGAGGACTTAGCCAGCCGAGGAATCGAACATGCAACGCCCGGGTGGGACCCAAGCGCTATGCCCACTCAACCACTGACCGGTCGATGATATGTGATGTTCGTCTTTTTGGGTATTTAGGGCGACTCGTGGTCACGCCTAGCAATTGTGATAATTTGCTTTTCGCTTGTTTTAATCCTTTCAAGTTTTCTTTACGTTTTCTCTTGGCTCTGATCGATATTTAAATTTTACTAAGGCTTTACATGTGTGAAGTATGGGTGGAAAATTTCTCCCCTACGACACACAAGCCTCCATGAAAATTGGATCCATATTTTCTTTGATAACTACAGAAAGCTATTTAAAGCTTTCTTGTACTTCATATCTTTATAGACACAAGTACTTAACTAATTAATACGTTATTTACGACCTTGAACGTAAAGTTTTCGTATTTATATTGTAAATAGATTCCACCAAACGTTGTGTGGTTTTATTGATTTATAGTATGGGAATTTAATTACTTTTATTTTGTGGTACCCTTTGATTCTGAACGGAGCGTTGAGCATCGAACTTGATTGGTCTCTTCATTGCAATTTTAAGTTACATTTAATTTTCTTTATGAACTAAACTTTCACTTAACACTATTTTGATTTCCTACCCCTAATGAATTTGCAAGTAACCTGTAATTAATGACATTTTACATGTTATGTTACATTTAACATATCGTTAAGTATAACTCAAATGGTTAATTATTAGTGGATTTCATTTCTGCTTGGTTCTCCTCCATTATGATCCTGCTGTTATAAGGTACATATAAAATTGTTTTAGTGGGTTAATTTAATTAGTTGATTGTATATTAGAACGAACTCAGAAACCCTTTTGCTTGAATAATTTGGCTCCGTATCCTCCAACAAGTTAACAGGATGGTCAGAGATCAACTAGAAATTTGCACAATCTTTGACACGACTTAATTGATTGGTGCCTAAGGGACCGCGTCCCAATTAGTCTTCCTATGTCATCATACACGTCATTCAGGTCTTTCCCCGAGTCCCGAAACCTCCAAATTCCAACCCCTCCGAAGCCTACTATTTACTTAGGGCGAACCGGTTTTGTCCTATAAACAATCATATACTCACGGTGTTTGTGAAAGCTTGGGTCGTGAATCCTCATTTACACGTACAAAAAATGATGTGAGAGTGACTCTGTCGAGTCTGAAGCGCTAGCTGTAAGCGAGTCCACATCATCCAATGTACATTACATGGAAAAATATACATGTATACATACGTTTGGGTAGGCTTATAACTTACAATACGAAACGATCTGAAACGTTTTCCAAGCTCGGATCTCGCACATTGAATTCTGCACAATTCTATGATTGGCAACCGAGTATATACATAATAATGACGGGAAGTATCAATATATAGAAATAAAATAAGAATATTTATTAGTTTTCTTAATATAGAGCTAATAAACTCCAGGCTTTTGTTTTGTTTGGTTGACAATTTTCTTTCAGAGATTGCCATCTCTATTGTTTTTCTTAGTTAATGGTCCTTATTTTAAGGAGTGACCACTGCCTCCTATTGGTTGAACCGTTATTCTAAATTTCCCCCAAGGTTCAACATTTTGATATATATTTTTTTTCTATCCCGTGATTTTTCAACTGATTCATGTAAATGATTGATACATGTAAGGTTTCTATTCGATAACTTCAAATATTTTCATATAATTATTCAATTCATTTTTCGCTACTATCCAGTGATTTTTCAAATGTTTTCATGTTCTTCTTCGATTCATTTTTCGATACTATCCCGTGATTTTTCAAATGTTTTCATGTAATTCTTCGATTCATTTTTTGCTACTATCCCGTGATTTTTGATATGTTTTCATGTAATTCTTCGATTCATTTTTCGCTACTATCCCGTGATTTTTTAAATATTTTCATGTAATTCTTCAATTCATTTTTTCGCTACTATCCCGTGATTTTTCAAATGTCAAATGTAAATGTATATTGTAATTAAGTTTTCATGTTAATTCTTCAATTCATTTTTCGCTACTATCCCGTCAATTTTCAAATGTCAAATGTAATATAAACTGTAATTTAGTTTTCATGTTTATTTTGGTTATTTTATATTCCTCTGGTGACTTGATACTTCAATAATAACCTCGGAGAGTTCCGACTAACGAATATATTAGATTGTTTATTTAAAGGTCAGATTTTGTAAACAAAACCGTTGCTGACTCAGTGACCCACTGACACGCTCTCGAATAAGTACATAGAACGACACGTGCATGATATTATTTACTTTATGCATTCCTAACAAATGGATTTTATGTGGCCTAAATTTTAAACTCGATGTAATTTCAAAAATCTTCCTGATAACTAACCTTTGTACGATGCAGAATTGAAAGCAATTTTTCCATTACCAAATGTTTGAAGTCTCAATAATGAATTTTTAGCTTTACAGTACATCAGAACAACTGTGAGTATCCCTAACCAGAAGCGTGATTTATTAATTGGGTTCTATATTAACCTAAACATATAAATAATTGCGCAATATCTAACCTCTTTTATTTAAACTGATTGTAAGTATTGTAATTTGCAAAATTCAGCATGTCGTATTAACACCATGAAGTTCCATCGCAGGCTATAATTGATAAACTTGCCCCTAGACATATTTTTTCAGTGTTTATCGTTTATTAGTTTATGAATACAGGTGACTGGGTCACTGTGTTGACATTTCGTACCACTATCGAAGGTCACATAAACAAACCCTAATCATGCTAGTAGAAGGAACGATAAGTACCTATTTGTTTTGCGAGTACGTGGTTAATAACTAAAATTTATTATAAGATGTACATATTTACATCAATCATATAATCTTTATTATATCGTACCAACAATTAATTAGATCCAACGACCGAAGAGACGGTAATGATTGAGTACCTATCATATCAATGGTTGTTTACATTTCACATAGACGACCCTCGGCATCCTGGCCTACTTCGAAGTTTGTTTATCTCTACGGTCAATGCCCTTTTGAATATCGATTCATTGTTCCACTTATTTATTTTATATTTTATTTGACTCGGTTTTAGTTCAATTATTTAATCATTTAAGTAGATAATTAACTCACCTAATAGAGAAGGTACCTGGATGACCTAGTTCGAAATTAGATATTCCTTGCTTGACCTAGTTTTTGAGGGATGTAGGTATTATGTTTACGATTCGAGCTGATATCTTATGTGGACTGTTGCCAGTCCCTATATGCTCTTAAATAAATAATGCATTTACCTGACTAAAGAAAATACCTGCATGACCTAATTCTAAGTAGGTATTTCCTGTTTTACCAAATTCGATGGGCACGGTTACTCTTGCACACAAAATATAGAACAAAGAGATTTTCCGATATTCACTAATAATGATCTACTCGCGAGGCATCTTTTATGAGTTTAAATAAATAACGTTTTTTTCTAACTAAAGAAAATGCCTATGTGACCTAATTCTAAGTAGGTATTTCCTGTTCGACCTAATTTCGAGCTGGTGGAAATAGTTGTTGTGCCTAGAAAAATTGACATAATCTTTTAATTATTTGACAGTGTTTGTTAGTAGAATTGTTAAACTTCGGTGAATTGGTCGACAGCGTAACAGCATCCTCTAGGTCTGAAAATATTTTAAATAATTTTGATATACTTACATACGTCTCGGTACGTTTTCAACAAATTCCAATCGGGCTTACACGATGTTGGTATCAAGGCTTCCGTTTTCAATTTATAATGAAATCTTACCACATTATGAAATCCACTCACCCAAACTCCTTCCCCTCACCAATATTATCCATTGCATTTCTAATCACCCCTATTTTTCTTCCTGTCACTGAAAATAATTAATAACTGTTACAATATTACCAGCCTCGATCGATTACCATTTTTCCAGTCCTATAACTTCGATATTGTGTTCGAGGCTCTTTTTTATTTTTATTTGTTTATCTTAAAATTGCTACATATTATAATATTACTGGTCTTACATTAAAAGCATTAGCTTGTGGATGGAAAAGAGTTTACATTTTTTCATATATGTACAAATACAGTCACGTGTACAGTTAATACAATGCAGTTAATACATTTCAGTGCAATTACTATTTACTATAGTCATGTATTTCAATATGCAGTTAATACAGACACATGACAATCAGACCCGTAAACTAAAAGATACAAACATAGATGTTATCGTTTCCTAGCTAATTGACCCTTCACTAACCTTTCAAATATGTAGTTATTATAAAATTCACTTCTGTATATCACTTAAATTTTTTTATTACTACATTTTATCTCTGGCTACAGTTTGTTTAAATTTTTAAATGGCCGCCTTTATTCGCGCAATTTTTATTGTTATTGATTTTTGAATCAAACTCAAATTAACTATTATTTCTCGGATGCATTTGCATTCGAGAAATGTTAGACTTTGATTTAACTAAATTACCCTTTAATAATAATTGAAATCAGATGTTTTAATCTTATACTCTAGAATTAGGTCAATTATTATTTGTCATCAGGATTATAATATACTTTTTTAGAATTAATAACCTAACGCACGTTTGCTAAGTGTTCGAGTTTTTATTATTACCGTTTATTGTGAATTCGTTATTTTTAATCCAAAATGAATATAAAACAATCTTATTATTAAAACACTGTTGTTTATAATATTACTCAAGCAACTGGTTATTGTTATTTATTTCACTGATCTAATTTATAATATTCTTGTTAATATAATTATGCATTATAATCCAATTCGAATGCTATTCGGAACACCTTTTACATTAAAAATATATATAACGACTATTTAATCGTAACTAAGACTTTATTATATTATTATTTCAGATATAAAAATTCACAATTTTATTAAAATTATGTATTTATCGATGCCGTTTAATTTATAGTAATACTGAAGTTTCTATTATATTTTACACTGGTTTTAAGTAATTTCCACTAATTTTAAAATTTCACGTCGACTGCTATAATATAATCACGCACTATTACGTTTTATTTCTATTCCTTACTCTCCGTTGTTCAACCCGAACTCTCCCGAACTGTCTGTTTACTGTTTTTTAAATTTCATTTCTCAAATTTAAAAGAAAAATAAAACACTGCATTTACTACTATTGCCAGCACTTGCCAAAATTACAAATTCACTAAAGAGTTCTACGCTTGTTCCTGACTCCATAATGCCTGCTGCCCAAACCGATCTGTCGCGAACTGTCCTGAACTCTCTGTTATTCCTTACATGACCTCTCCTGAACATTCTCCTCCCTTGATTGTTGATGATTTTCCATCTCATGTCTCAGACCCAAACCAGTCCTCTGTCTTTCTCTCGTAGAAATTTACATAAACTTTCTCATGGGCATCTATTTACATTGAAATCTCCACGTACCTGGTCATAAGTCACTGTTTATGGCCACACTATTACTTTTAATTGAACCTTTCTAAAATAAATATTCGTATCTCGCCTGTGTAAACTTATTTACATCTTTTATATTAATTGCTCTCGTAATCGATCAGTTCTGTGTTCGAAATGTTTATATTTGCAAACAAAATAAATGCGCGGGTTGACTTAAATAAACACCATCTAGGGTCAATAACCGTCTGCTTTAAAATTTCGTCCGTTGAACTCTTCTTTCTGTGAGAATAAATCCAAGGATGCTCCAGCAGATCTCACTGTTGATGTAATGCGTTTCATCACAGATATAGTTTTTTACCGTGCCACTACTCATTTCACACAAAAGATCTAAGTACCAAATAAATAAATAGATACTAATATACTGTGTATCATAAAAGATAATCACAACAACAATGAGATCCATTATTTGAAATTATTAAAATATTTGTATGACTACAAATAATTTTATGGTACTCAGATATCCATTTGTACATATTGAATTTAATATTTTTTTGCACTTAAAGCTTTATTTAATTCGGGCATTCAAATTTATGCATTAACTCTGTTCTCCAGTTGAACAAGAAACCGAGCCCAGCTGACAGCCTCCCCCGCCTGGTATGTGTGTCGGGAAGAACCTTACCAGCTGTGGACAGTTTCCTCAATGATGTGGAGTCCAAAGGAGCAGACGTGGAGCAAATCAGGCTGCTTCATGCCATCCATGAGTATTCTATCCCCTTACACGACTTTAGAGGGTACACACTCTTGAGTGAGTAAAATATTTTTAAACAACTACCAGCATACTCCTCAAAAGTAAAAGGCTCGGCATACAATGAAATTCAGGCCTCGCAGCATAGTTCAGTGTCGGATTTGTAAAATGTGCAGGAATCAGTGAGCAGCATATGCTGGGACTCAGCACAGTTTTGCATCCCCACACGGACACTTCGAAGTGTGCCATTTCTGGCCGCCGCGAAGAAAGTAAAGATAGAAAGTAAGATATCGGTTTACAGCGTCGTTTACTGTGAGACTTTTCTGCGCAGCGGCCTGAAACTAAAAACTGGGCTAGCTGCCTAGAAATAACTGTGTGCCCAGCGTTCCTAGTTCCCGATTCCAGTCAGTTCGTTAGTCCCCACTATCTTCATCCTCATAACTTATCCAAATTGGGGATGCCATAGTCTCACTGGCTCCAGACGGTTGGGAGCAGTTGGGTCTCTTATGTTGTATTCAGATAAAAAAAGTTATATAGTATTACCTAACTTACAATAGAATTATCTATTTATATTAATACAAAATACTCTGCCCGCCTGCTCACGCCGACGCAGAGCCGAGCACACACATATCTGCACTGCACATGACTTTTTTTTCCACATTTCACTCCACATTTTTTGAATTGGAAAAGATTGAGGTTTTTAGAAAACTTTTGCAGTGTGCAATTTTGGAAATGAAAAATTAATATTTTTCAATTTAACAGGTGTTGTCTTTTCTAAAGTCGCATAAAATGTTTGAAACACGTGTGAGTACGGTTTTCCCCTCAAAATTTACTCCGATACATATGCAAGTACTAATTTACTAGGTTCTCTCCTGACTTTTCGTGGAATGCTTTCTTATTTTGATATTTCAGGACCCCACGCTCCAATCATGAAAGTTTCCAGGGAAGCCAAATACAATCCAGAAGAGAAGAAAAGGCCGATCTGGTTTGTCTTTAACGGGATGGGCTCGCAGTGGGCCGGTATGGGCACCCACCTCATGGCCCTGCCCATTTTTGCAGCTGCCATCGAAAGGTAAATGAAATATATTTAACTCTTGTTATGTTTCTTAACTTCCTATAGAAAGACAACTTGAGATTTTATTTTATTTTATTTATTTATTTATTTATTTATTTTAACGCCATAAAATGGCTTTTACATTAAAGTGTTACATGAGATTATAAGTATACAGAGGTACACAGGAAGGTGTCAGTATTATATTAAGAACAAAATAAGAATGTACAAGTATACAAAAATAATATCGCTGAAGTGATACAGTTGTTATTGTAAGTACAATGAGATAAAATTGAAAAGAAATACAAAATACATATGTAATCGTACAATAGTAAAAGAATATACTAGGGTTTTAAAAGACCTGACATAAAACAAAGTGCCAAGTAAGCTATAAATATTGAAATTGGATTATTGAAATACGTGTTAGTAGGTATCCAAGTAATGTTATAGCAAGTTATTGCAAAAGGTATACATTATTTTAATTCTAATCTGTTATTCACAGTTAACTAAAAACAATGTATTACAATTTCTCCTGCAACGTAGATAGAACAGGTTGTGAAATCTATTTAACCACGTCCTTGTTCATGGATACTGATATCCGTCTAACATTGTTTTAGTGGAACAATAGATAAAACATTGCCAATACAGTTTACATGGCGGCATGAAATAATCTATTCGCACGCACAATATTGTAACTGCAGAAGGAAGCAAGCCAGACAAATGGCCTAGCTAGTTATTAGGGGTCAGGCTACAGTAGATACAGCAATTATTGTCACAATATTACACAAAACATGATTACTTGATTACAAACATACTCTAAGCATACCGGTTGGCAGTGGTATAAAACATTTTAAAACATATAATTTCATTTATATATTAATCGTAAAATATATTAATATATCTGCATACATATAAGCTTTTTAAAGGGAGCGATGTTTTTATAGAGAAATATGTCAGTAGAGCAAGTTTCATTCCCCACACGATGCAATCTTTGAATACAAGAGTTGAACATAAAATTAGTGCGAGAAGCAACTATGTTAAATGGAGCATGGAGTCTAGTGTTGTATTTATTGGGTACTTTATAATTTATCATATTCACTAGTTCAGGGCTATCCAAATATCCGTTAATGATTTTAAATAATAATAAAACATCACTGATTTTTCTTCGCTGTGATAATTCGGGTAGTCTAAGCAATTGCATTAAATAATTATAATTTAAATTTTCTAAGGGAATATGTAATTTGTAGTTTATATGCCTTAAAAATCTATGTTGTACTCTTTCGATTTTGTGTGAATGTACATTGTACAAAGGTGACCAGAGAGAGGAATTATACTCAAGATTGCTTCGGACCAGTGTTATGTATAGTGTTTTAAGTGTATTAATATACATTAGATCTTTGCACGTTCTTAACACAAAACCGAGACATTTAAGTGCTTTATTCGTGATTGCATCGATGTGGGGGACGAACGTCATCTGGTTATCAAAAACGACGATGTGTCTTATCTTCCAATAAGTAGTATGTTTCTTACATTTTCTTTACTTCTTCAAACAATTACTAGTTTTTTATTTGGTTGTCGTGAATATTTGTAATGAACATTAAACTGGACGAACGTTCTTACTTGGCTAGTCTCTGAGTAGTTCCGTTGTTCCGGCGGACTGACTAAGACCGCCCAATCTTACTGAAGCCTTTAGCCATCATCGTAACCGTTTGTACCTACATAAGAGACGAACAACGATAGATGGTGCTCTCCCGAGGCAATTTAAATCCACAGAAACCCCAATAATATTATTAGAGACGAAGCGACGGGGCTAGTTTTAATAGTTATTGATATCCGGTACTTGACGGCTACACCGACACTAAACTCTGAAAGCCATATTAAAATATCTAATTAGATACACTGAAATACCATCCCTAAGAGAATTGAACACGATATATAGACCTAAATAAACTCCCCCCAATCTACATATCTTCCCTGATGATAGAAACTTTAACGCTACCTATCTTAGAAGTTGGATAAAGAAGGATGAAGCGCAACACGGCATACAAATTAATCACGATACCGCCAAAATGATTGGTATGTAAGTATTTTTCACTTACATTTACTCCAGACAGCTTTAAACAATAACTTATATTTTTCAGGTGTCACAGAGTATTAAAGCCAAAGGGTTTGGATATTACCAAAATCATCACAGACCCAAGCCCTAAAGTATTTGACAGCATCCTTCATTCCATCGTGGGCGTAGCTGCTTTGCAGATTGGCCTATGTGACGTCCTCAAGGCTCTAGGAATCAAACCAGATTTTATAATTGGTAAGCTGTCACATCATCGTTATCGTCGATGCTACAATCCTTGGAGAGTCCTGAATGTATCATACGCAACTTGAATTTTGTATTTGCACTTTTTTTTAAGTTTCTATTCTTGAACATACACATTATAAATTATTACATTGTTTTACATAGATATTAAGTTTATTAATAAGACAAAAAAGTTAATGATCCATAACTGTATTACGAAAACGGTTTCCTTCGAAATGCGTCAGCACATGAATCCATCTCTGGATTTTTTTTAAAAATTCTGAACACAAGATTGGTTTTAACTAATAATAAATCTGCGCACTAAAATACATCTGACATACCGTGAAAGCAAATCATTCTCGCGTTCTTGATGAAATTTTTGCGGTTCTTTCAGCATGGCTCATCTGAAGTGCTCGCGGGCCGCAACCCCATCCCTATTCTAAGTCTTCCAAAACCCTTGATTTTTTTAAAGTTACCTTTAGAATTTGAGATATTTTAGGTAGTCCAAAGATATTACAAAATGTATGTATAGTAAATACATGTTTAGCATGTTGCAAACTTGGTTTCGGTTAAGTTTTCTAGTATAGGTACTTCATTTTCTTTGACTCTGTACTCTATGGGTTCGAATCGACTTAATTTTTAACTTAATTCATTTTTCCTACAGGACACGGAGTGGGGGAATTAGGTTGTGCCTACGCCGATGGTTGCCTTACCTTAGAACAGGTGATTCTCACTTCCTACTCCAGGGGCTTGGTCAGTCTCAAGGCGTCATCAATCAAAGGAGCCATGGTGGAAGTTAGAATGGGATATCAGCAGGTAATATGACACAATTTATCATTGTGTACGGTATCATCCTCACTAAACACTATAGAAACATACTACTGTTTCGGTAATTTATCTAGCTATGGAGCCATTGGTCGCCGATTCTGTTAATTTGATATCATACCGGATATCGTTACATTTATCAAAGATGTGAAATGAATTACAATTTATTAAGTCTTTCAAAACAGATGAAGGCGTTTTGCCCTGCAGACATAGAGGTCACGTTTCATAACAGCTCAGAATCCTGCACTATCTCCGGTCCAGAGGAAAGCATGAAAGTTTTTTTGCCGCATTTGCAGGCAAGTGGGATATCCACCAAGGTTGTGCCATGCTCCAATATTGCGTATCACCCCAAATCTAAATCAGAGGCTGGTGAGTCATTTACTTTTTAATGTTATAAAGAACAATACACCCATCACAGGCGGCACGTTCCAGAGTGGAAGATACTCCCTGTATCGCCCTGGTGTAAGACCGCCATTCAGAATTGAAACGTTGCTTGAAATGGCATTAGCCGTGTTTGGTGACCAGATCTGAATAGCCAGGTACTTCCCCACCTTCCTCTGCCCTATCTCCTTCCCCTCCCCACTACCCCCAGCTTCACAACATAGGTCAATTGGGGATGCCATAGTCTCACTGGCTTCAGACGAGCAGTTGGGACTCTTGTGCGGTATTCATATAAAAAAATTACAAAAAAGGAAACTGCACTGTTATATAAATTTCCCCCTTACTTATTGATATCTTCGAGTTTTAATGGATCTCAAAATATGTACAGGTGAAAATCTTCTCAAGTTTCTCCAACGAGTTATCCCAGAACCAAAGCTGAGGTCCAACCGGTGGGTTTCTTCCTCCATCCCACAGAACCTGTGGGGAGGGGAGCAAGCCAAGCTCTCTTCGGCGGAATACCACACCAACAATGCATTGGTGAGAAAAAGTGAAATTATGAACTTTTGGAAACATACTATTTTTTGTAAAAAGCTCAGATAAAAGACGTACAATAAAGAAGAGATATTTCTAAAAAATCCCCAATGTATGTAATGAAAAATCTAATGAATAAAGAAAAACTTAAAAAGTGAATTACTATAATAATGGCTAGAAAAAGATAGTTAAAAGTAAATAGCCGAAAATAATACTAGCAAGCAAAAGAAAATAAAAGAAAACTTTACTTTGTTATGATGACCGAATATGGGGTTTTGACTATGGGCCTCCATCAGTTATTCAATTTGTGTTACGACAACTAAAAATCGGGACATCTGGTTATCAGTATCTATTATTTTTAATGAATATCGATGTGATAACTAAATATGCACTACTGGTGATGGGCTATTATTTTTATTTAATATCGGTATGATAACTAAATATGCACTCCTGATGATGGGCTATTATTTTTAATGGATTTTAAGATCCATGTTGACTAATTGGTAAGGGTTACTAATATTTTGTTGAATTTGGTGATTTGATTTAATATGACTTTCTGGCTAAGCATTTATGATAAATGTTACTATGATGGCTAAATGTGGTGATTCTTTTACGGTTTTCTTCTTTTATTCCTTATAATTCACACTGTCTTGCGCAGACTTTCCGAAGGCTTTTTTATACAGAAAATCTTTGGTGGTCGCGTTTTGTTTTAATAAATGTATTTTAAAGTGTCACTTTATTTTGCTTTAATTTTAGAGTCCCGTGCTCTTCGAAGAGACATCTCGTTTGATCCACAGTAATGCCATCACTATAGAGATAGGACCTGACGGTTTCCTTCAGCCTATCCTAAAGAAATCCCTCAATAAGGATTGCAGCCACATTGCACTGATTCAGAGGGGAACCAATACCATGGAGTTTTTGCTCACGGCCATAGGCAGGTGAGTTTTTTTGTATTAATAATTAATGTTACATCATTGTTAAGCAGTTATTTTAAGGTTGTGGCATATATACAAGAGGTCCGTTAACATCAGATGTTAACGGACCTCTTGGACACAGATTCTGTGTCTACAAGAATAATGTATTCTTGGGGACTTTTGCACCATCCCAAAAAATGACACATCCCGTGCCTTATTTGCTGCAGACGGATGAAATTTGAGAATTAAAAATTGGCTGTGTACGTTTGAAAAATGGATAAATGCTTAGAGTCAGACAATAAAATCAAGAGAATGAAAGTTCTTTCTTACAAACCTCAATAAGTTCTATTCATTGAGTGAGGAGTTAGTTGATGGAAAGAGTGTTTGAATTGGGGCAAATTGGGTTTATTTAGTTAATTTAACACAGGTTCTTTATAATAATGCTGTATAATATTGTAAATAATCGAGTAGATAGTAACTTAAGTCAATCAAATTCTACCAGAACATATTTTGGACCAAAATTTTTACCAATTATACTGAATATTTTAATCCTATGTCTAGAATGTCTCGATCATATAACGATCTTGCTAAAACACACACTACCATAGATATTTTTATAAATACTATATATATATAACTTGTTTCAAGAAATATCTCCACGATTTGTGCACCAAAAAAATGTTTTTTTGTTTTATTATTTTTTAATAAATACTTCATAAATATTTTATGCTTATTATGTATTTCAAAATTTGTATTTAAGTTTTTAAGTTATGTATAAAAACACTTACTTACATTGTTTTTCATGTGATTACTGCAGACACATTTATTAGTCTAGGGTCTAGGGACATTAATATTTGTATTTTAATTTGTTTTATATTACCCACAAGAATGTTCTCTTAATATCCTGTTTGTGTCTCAAATAAGAAAATAAAAATTATAATAAAATATGTAAGTACCCAATTGCGAGATACGGTAAAATCTTGTCCAGCATTAATTATTGCAATACGAAAATGTGCAGTTTTTACAACTACACTCAACAGATCAGCTGTGGGCTGGTTTTCCAGTTTTGTGTTCCTCTCTCACACAACAAGGATCGGCAAGAGAAAGGTCCATTCTATTCTTTCAAATGTCACCCCAAATATGACACATGCAGATATAAATCTGAAGGAAACACCATGGTCTCCCATGAGGAGATATTATAACCAACGCCATTGCACAACAATGTATAATTTTTTTTAGATTGTACCTGCTAGGACTGAATCCCAAGTTGGCCAGTCTTTACCCCAAAATGGGGTTCCCCGTGTCTGCGGGAACCCCCATGCTATCCCACTTAGTGAAGTGGGATCACAGAGTTGATTGGTAATTTATTTATTTTGTTATTATATTAATATATCAATGTATATACATATATGTATATGTATTGAATTGAAAAAGCTTCTATCGGATACCGACAGATGCCAGCAGGGAAAGAGCTGCTATCGGTGAAAGTTGAGAGTCTCTCCTATTCTTAACTATATACAGGGTGTCCGGGGGTGAAGTGCAACTCCGTGAGGTGATTCAACATTATGGTAGGAGTAAAAAAGATTAATAACTTTTTCTGAAATTCCAACTTTTTTTCCCCATACAAAAAGACATACCTACTAGAAATCCTAAATGTAAGGTAAAAATTACTCAATGAAGTTGCTGTTAGCTTGCTGGGCGCGATTGTTGCAACGTTGCTTGGTAATAATAATGCTGCCCGCACACGCCAGTCTAATTTTATCGTTTTACCACAAAACTAACACTAAAAGTTGGAATTTCAAAAAAAGTTATTAAACTTTTTTACTTCTACTATCATGTAGAATCACCTCCCGAAGTTAATGCACTTTACCCCCGAACACCCTGCATATATTATACAAGGTGTAACAGCACGTACCCGAAGATTTTAACCGGTGATTAAAATCATATGAATTAAAAAATGAAGATGTAATTTTTCTGTCCGATATATATTTTTTTCAATTAAAACTATTTGCCACCACACGTCACAACTGAGTGGTCCAGTATAACATAGCGACGGGTCGAATGATAAGCAATCCTTCTCGTTCTAACAGCATGGTAACACAAGAAACAGCGCGCGTATCACTCGATCCCGTCGAGGGTTATAGGGATGGAATCAGTGGCTACGTGTGTTTGGAATTTATATTTTTTTTGGTTTTTAATAGAAACAAAAATCATTAAAAAGCAAAATGACATTCAAACTATTTGTTCCAAATATACTCTGGAATCGCTGTTTAAAATCCTTCGGGTACGTGCTGTTACACCTGTATATATTATTTTCAGTAATTACTATAACTTTGGTTCAGTGACCTCTAGATCAGGGGTGCAGCTACCGCCGTATCAGCCGTATCAATGATACGGGGCCCCCGGGCTACAGAGGCCCCTAAGGTGTGTAAGCAAAAATTAGTAAAATGTTATCCACAATGCCACTTGAACTCGTGCTTCCCGGGAAAAAACTTTCATACGTGCCTATAGGGTTTTCAGTTCAGAAATGACAAAAGTCAAAAAAAGCAATCTCTTTTTTTTTCCGGGTTAAGCGTGCGCTAAAAAGTTGGCAACATCCTACATCGGTTATTGCGGGATTCCCCCATTTAAGTCGTTCACTTAAACGGGGGAATCTCACAATAACCGTTGAACAATGACAAACCACGGAGAGTAATATTTACGCGTTTTATTTCATTCCGGTTCAAACGTTATTTATTACATTGTAATACAATACAATCTTGTTCTTCTGATTATTTATTGGTTAATTAGTTTGATTTGTGAAAAGAATGAGTGAAAGGAAAAGTGATTATCCCAATGAAGCTATGAAAATAAAAAGTAAACAGAAAAGGGGGGAGGTTATAAAAAAAATGCCCAAATTATCTTCATTTTTTCAGCAATGAGCTTCTGTGAGTGATTTAGATTGCAATTGTAAATACTACCTATTTATTTACCAGTAGTGAAGGGTGAATTTTGTTTTTTGAAAGAACAATGGCAACCTTCAATACATGAAAATACCTGATCCCGTATTGTACAATGCAATAATAAGGGCCCCAACTAATTTTGATACAGGGCCCCTCCAAAGCACGCTACGCAACTGCTCTAGATATTGGATTTGCACTGAAGGTATTATTGTTTTGCTTCTTAATAATATATTAACCCCGTTCACTACAGGTTTGTGTCATCATACCGTACCAAAAGTGTGTTTTCGAAGGGCGAAAGGTTGGTAAAGAAAGACCTAGCTGAAGAAGAGACAGAGTTCATGAGTGGACACGTCGTGGATGGTAAAGAACAACCTTTTTTATTTTTTGTTTATTTAATTAACGCTTTTATTATTATCGTCATGATTCACGTTACGGTACCGTGAAAGTAAAAAAGGAAATAAACATATGTTCCATATCGCCATTATATAATATCAAAAGATGAGATACATAATGTACGTAGGTCTGTTTTCTCCATAAAAAGTGATAATTTTCTTGCATATCTCATACACCGCACCGTTACGTCTCCGTAGATCCTGCAATACTACTTGCCGTGACGATAATTTTGAAAGTGTGGAAAATAGTTACGTCAACTACACAAGACTTTTTTATGGGGTTTTTTGAAGTCGCAGGTTTACGTCAACGAGTCTCAGACTCTTGAAGCCCTTAAGGAGAATATTCCCCAGGAATGCAAGACCCTGTCGCCCGAAGCTCTGGCAAGAGTGATGGAAAACGCCATAAAACGGGCCCGTATGGTCATCAACTCTGGTGGCGGGCACTCGACCAATATAATTTTCTCGACTTGATGGAATAAATTCTAATGGATTAAATAAACAAATTTCACAAGCAGAACGAAAGTTTTTCATTTTAAAAAAAAATACAGCAAAAGAACATCGGATGGTTACATTTGCCCTACCCTGTACAGTACCCTGTTGTACGGGGGGCCAACTGTCGGAGGATCAACTGTCATGGAACCTTAGGAGATGCATATTAAATATAAATATAAAATATATGTAGATTATTTTTGTAACCCTCCTCACTAGGAAATCCTTTGCTGAGGGTATTTACGAGTATCTATCCGTTGTGAATATTCCTTCGATAACCAGAAGAAGAATATAATGCAAAAAGATAAAAAAAAAAAAAAATTGGTAACGGTTGCAACTGGGAATCGAACGCAGAATTTCTACCATATCGGGACAACACCTCCAACCACACGGCCATTGTTACTTAAATTTTATACGTCATTTCTTCGATCGCTGTTTTTAATCTCAAAATTAACATTATTGTCTTCAACTAATTTCCTCTTATCTTTTGCCGCTATCATTTTAAATGATTACAAACTTCTAAATAATTTATTTGTAACCTTCACCTTTACTTTTTTATCTTCTGCTTTATGCTTTCTTTGGATTTATTAGTATTATCCTTTTCTTTGACGATTAATATCAAAATGATGGGTATAAACTTTAAAACAAAGTTACTCCACTAAAATTAAATAAAACTATTGTTTGCCTACGCAGGTCGCAATTTGTACCCGGCTACAGGGTACCTGGAGATGGTTTGGGAGACCCTGGCTTTGATGAAGGGAAAGGATTACCAGGAAGTGGCAGTGGTGTTTGAGAATGTGCGCTTCCAGAGGGCCACCAACATCCCCAAGGAAGGTGCTCTGGAGTTCACCGTCATGATACAGAAGGGCAGTGGGAATTTCGAGGTAAATTTTCTTACATCCTCATGAGTTTGCATTTTTTTAGATTAAAAAAATAAAAGCAAAAAGATAAGAACGCGTCGAAATAAATTCATCACTTTTAGTTTGTTAGTGGTTACCTACATTGTTTTACTTCATACCTATGTACGTTTATGTACACAACTTGTGTTGATCCTACCTAGTTGATTTACTTTTTCCAAGCTCCTATCTCGTAGCTCCATTTAATTCTACCGTTATGTCCTACTGATCTCACCACAAGATGTGACGTCCTGACTTATCCCTCTCCGGTTTATTTCTACCTCAGGTTCACGGTTTTTCTTTAAAACTATAGGCCTTTTATTATATAGCTAAACCTACCCTGTTTTCTCAAACTTTATTTCAATATTCAGCGTTGTGTATTTTTTTGTTTTGGAATTTATATTTGTACGCCTAATTTAATAGGTATACACATGTAGAGAAGATAATGTATTGTTTGTGGTAACCCTATATTCTTTTAGAGAAAGAGTGATAATTTTCCAATCTATTAAAGTGCTTTTTCTTGAATGTAATAGCTTTATCATAAGCACCTACCATAATGTTTTATTGAGATAATGTAAGAAAACCTTTTTCTCCTGAAAATTTTTCTAACGTCTGTTGGACAAATACGAACTAAAGCGACGAACAGTTAATAGATTACAACATTTCAAGAAAGAAATCTTTACTTTACCTGTGTAATATGACCTCATTCAAGATCCCAGTTTTCTCAATTGAAGTCCTTTGTCTGCTTGTTTCTTCTCCTAACATAAATTTTAGTTTTTATTGTTAGTATTCGCAAAATTTTTGGGAAAAGGATTAGGAATGAATGGATGTAGATTAATAAATTTAAAAAAAAAAACTTTCTGTAAAGCCGGCTCCTCCGCTAGACCAAGTAAGAACTGATGAGCAATCCAAACAAGGTCTCAGTCACTACGTTTGCTAGGATTTTCTCTAAATCCGGGTTTTACCCTTTTGGACAGGCGTCCCTTGCTGCGAAGAGGTCCCTTTATGCCAAATGAGAGAATACCAAGTCTTCATGTTGCTTCCTGTCCTACTCCGGTTTCCTTCGCCCTCCAGATTGAATTTAATTCGACTGAGTCTGGAAGGGGTATTATCATGACTCTATCCGCGTTAAAAGTGGCATGTAGCTATTTTAGATAGATCCATCTCCCACGTGACCAACCTAAGCTCACACTCCCCCACCTCTGATAGCTGACATAGCCCCCACCTCATGAGTCCTATGTTTGCTTTCAGGTCGACAATAACTTACTATATGTAGATAACCTAGTGATTTAAATGCCGCGCCAGCGTATTGCCCACATACGTCTTCCTTCTTCCTCCGAATGCCCCCATCTTGACAATACCGTCACAGGATTTAAATTCTCCTCTCGGAAAAATTGTGGGTTTTTCCTATCGGCATATAATTGCATACCCCGGCCTTGAAGTATAGTTGCGTGAGAAAATTCAGGATTTAGGACTGTATGATTATTTGAGCACCAGTGTTTTTAAATGAGGTCACTAGCTCCTAGTTTCAATATCGTGACGGCATAAAAAGGCAATAAACATACGTCCCTTAACACAATAATGCTGCAGCTCTTTCAATAGATGAGAAATACAATGTACGTAGGTCTGTTTCCTCCAAAGGAAAAATTCATCATTTGCTTGCATCCCTCTCACACACTGCACCGTCACGTCTCCGTAGGCCCCTATCAATTCTACTTGCCGTGACGATAATTTAGAAAGTACGGAGTATAGTCACAAGGTTAATATTGAAGCATGCGTGAATTCCAAAATTTCAAAAACGTCAATTGTCTATGCGCTGATGGTTCTTTTGTTCTTAAACATATAATACTGCAATAAATAACAATGGTCAAAAATGAGACAAACAGTGAACGTATGTCTGCACCCCCCCCCCCATCCCCCCCCCCCCCCCCAAATATACAATCATTATCATACATCTCCCTCACACGTGTAAACAAAATGAAACGCAATTCCCGTCACAAAAAAGTAGTACTTTGGAGGAAACAGCTATATGTATTTTGTGTGTCTTACCATCATTTAATGTGTAAGAAAGAGCTGCAGCATTATAGCGATATGGAGTGTACGTTTATTGCCTTTTTGCTGTCACAGTACCGTAACCGTGAATCTTCACGGTAATTATAAAAGCGTTTAATATTATGAAAGAAATGTTTTAAATCTAAATAGATCATTGAAGGAGGAACAGCAATAGTAACTGGTAGAATCCACCAGAAGGATGGTGTCTATCGGGACTTCTCTCAAATTCAAGAGCCTACAGAGGGAAGTGGAGACTCCATCAATATTCTTAGTAAAAAGGAAATCTACAAGGAACTGCGACTAAGAGGATACAATTACTCGTAAGTCATTATTTGCTTTTAATAATAACAGTGGCGGTTTTCTCTAAAGTGCGTTTGTGCGGTGAACCCCTATTAAAAATATGATAAAATAAAACAAACTTGTTTTATAATAATATTTTAAACACTAGTACAATATATAATATAATAATATTATAAACACTATTATAAATAATATAATAATATTATAAACACTATTATCTGTAATATAATAATATTATAAACACTACTATAGATAGCGCGCCATTAAACCCGGGCCACCGAAAAATATGTTATGATTCCCATTCTGTGCACGTCGAATCCCGCACCAAACGCTCCATACGAAAAAAATCCTACTAGTGCAAATAGCTCTGACGGTGACTAGGCCTTTCTATACGCAAAATTAACTCATCGCGGTGCTACGATCCGAACATTATCCGCACACGATGTCCGATGAGACGAGTGTCCCGATGCGCGATACTGAGATCCTGCGGGCGCTCTGACCGATGTTCTGTAAACCGTAGATTTTGACTTCTGTTTTCGTATTATTATTATTTTTTTTTTTTTTTTAAAAGAAGCAAACACATTGTGACTTGACATTTTTAATAAATAAAAAGAAAATACTTTGTTTTACGTCACTTTATTGATATTTTATAGTCTACCGGTTTCGGTACCTCCGTACCATCCTCAGGACTGTTATAAAAATACTCACAGTATAAAAATACTCACCCAGAATTCAGTAGTTTTTTAGGAACGCATAATCATATTTTAATTATATATTCTTGTATTTCCTTTTTCTACATGTTTATAATAAAATTCTTATCATGTAATTACGAGTTTTATTTTTAAATTAATATTTTAGGCTAATGATTTGGGTGGTATTGGGTAGGCCCCGAAAGAAAATTATATTGTCTATGCTCGCGCCTTTTTTTTGTTGCTTATTCTATCTTCGTCTATGGTGCGTGACGTCACAAGTGATAAGTAAAAAAAATAAGTCTAAAAATTATTGCATTTTGATGGTGAAATAGTGACCAAATTTTTCACGTACTAAAGCCCGAAGTTATCGATCTAGTGGGTGGTTTGGTATATTTATGTGTTTGGGTCTTTGCACATGCAACATGTCACTAGAAAGTTCATCATCCGATGAAGAATTATTGCTTTTGTGGAGCTTAGCAGCTTCTAAAAAGAAAAGGAAGTATTGGGTGCACCCAATCAACACAACGCGAGAAGAACAAGGTGAATTTAGTAGTATTTTTCAGGATTTACTTAAAGATGAACAACGATTCTATATTTATTTAATAGTTTTAATGAATTGTATAACATCATAAAACCTGATATCAAAAAACAAAATACTAACTGGAGGAACTGTGTTTCACCAAAAGAAAGGCTGGCTGAATTTTGAAGGTATGTATTTATTTATTAAAGATAAGAAAAGACATTAGAGTATTTAGAAATAATAACAAAATATGCGAAAGGTTCATTTGTTAATCGAATTATGTAACGAATACGATATGTTTTCGTAATATTCTGTCGGCGTTGAGGCGTTCCCTGTCTTGGCGGGAAAGGAACTCTTAGAACGCAACGTTCCGCTTTGACCGCCGCGGTCTGACAGCCCGCTGTGTGCGTTGTTGTTCTAGACTCGGTACATTCTAATGAACGCCGAACGCCGAACTCGGAACTCGCAACTCCTGACCGCTCTCTGTGTGCGCGGGCTATTAATGTTTTGTATGCTCCTTCCATATGCCTATACTAATGTGCATTTCTTTGGTTCAAGGGGTATGTTCCGCGGCCTTGAAAGCTGCACCATAGATGGCTGCAATGGAGTGGTAGAGTGGACCAACAATTGGGTTACTTTTCTGGACAACCTGATGCAGGCGAAGATTCTCACCTTCGACAGTAGGGGACTGTACGTTCCCACCAGGATAGAAAAAATTTCAATCGATGCACCGGAACACTACGCTATCATGGCAGCTGTTCCCGATGTCGGAATTAAAACTGTACCCGTGATCATTAATGAAAAAGTTAATACCATAAGGTAGGATTTATTTTGGTTGATGTAAAAATCCTTGCATTTAAATATTTATAGCAATTTTGGTTTTCAAGACTACGGTAAAATGGGGGAAAATAATTACCACTCTTGTCAATGTAACCTGAATGCTGTCGAATTGTTCTATTGGAAACTTTTTTAATTTTTGTAAATTTTATGAAATTGAGGAATTGTTGACTTTTTTACAATTTTCACCAACTAATATTTTTTTAAACGTGTTCATGGTGAAATATTATTTTTTATCTCGTAAAAGTGGGTTCATTTATCGCGCCAAGGGATTTCGCATCTGATGACGTCGTATCTCGTCTGTGTGAGCGCCCCAAACGGTATCTATGGCTATCAAGGCCTGGCCGAAGCTATATTTATTGGTAAGGTACTAAATAATTTTCCTAGTGTATTTATATGCATGTAACCATGTCCAAAAAAACTGATGGAATTCAGAATTCATGTTTTGTTAGAATTCCTTATTGTAGGCAAAAATATTAATCTTCTGAAACATTACTTTGTCGTTTTTAATGTTTGACAGACATAAATTGTTTAGTTATGTATCAGCACTCAAAAACGGACCTAAACATGTGTAGTCTGCAAACTCAAACAAAGTTACAAATGATTTATCTGTAAATTCTATACGGTTAGTAGATATTTTTAATTTTTTTTGCATTAACTCCACACAGGAGGCCCTGAGGAAAATAATATCCCTCAGGGCCTATGTCATCTTAGATGCTGTGTGGAGAGTTATGTATAAAGTTTCCTGTGACAAAAATCCTCAAAGTGTAATAATTTAAATTCTGTGAAATACATGCCAAAAAAATCAGCAAAATGTGCAGTTTGAAAACCAATGAAATCATCATGGAATAAAAAAATAAATAAAACTCCGTATCTTACTCCGTAGGTAAGTGCCTACTTCATTGACTGGGTGTAGCGAAGTTCTGTATACTCGAGCATTTTGCATTTCGTCTGCCCGTAAATCTGTTTGTACTTTCCGTTTCCATTTCAAGATGGTGGCAGTCTTATTGGTTCAGTAAGTATTATTTTTTTCAAATATGAAATCATCGTGTTTATTTCGACTTTCTTATTCGCATTTTTTATTCAATATAAAGGTATCTACCTACCTGAAGAAAGTTTGAAAAAGAATTGATTGTGAGATAGTGATGTTTCTTTTGACAAATTGTATTACTCCTTATTTGAAATAAATTTTGGTTACGATTACATAAGAGAAAATTAAAAACATACTTCCTAGTATGAAAAACTTTTTTCACTGGAAGCTTTTTAGATTTTTCTAACTACCGGTGTGAAATTTACGGATAAATCATTTTTGGTATTTGCTTAATGTAGTATAGGGTGGATCATAAACATTTACACTTTGAAATAATCATGAAAAAAAAACAGATTGTATTTAAATAAATGATTATTGATAAGAACAAAAATATGCTGAAAAATCATTTCGTTAAAATAATTTCTTAATGGCTTTTTCTTTCAAAATGGCCGCCATCTCGCCGCTGGCATTCCTTAAATCAGGTCCTTAGATTTTCGAAAACTTTTCGACACAAATCTCGAGGTACGTTGACCATTTGTTGATGGATGTTCTCCTTTAATTGGAGTATAGTAGGTAGCTGGTTTATTTACGTAGAATTGACTTGTAAGATAAAATATATATATATATACCTACACAAATATATCCCAGCTAAATAAATCAGCTGGGGTTAAATGCGGACTCCATGGAATATCTCCTCTGCGCGAGATCAGTTTGTTAGAGAAAATTTCTTTTCTTTTGCTCCATGGCCGCCCTGTTTGTTTTCCTGCCGGTTTCTTCAAAAATTTTAAACCATGATTTAATTAAATTTAAACTTGGGCACTGATTAATACTCTGTAATTGGTAAAGCGAACGAAATAGGCGGCGTGCATCATTGTTTTGTAAAAAAAAATAGAATCATTGCTGAATAGAAAAGAACAAAATCATTATTTTTGTAAAAATATTTTACCCAGAAAGCGCGTTGCTCTCCCGTAAAGCGATCCATCATGACTAAATTTCCAAGAAACAAGGAACCACGCAGAAGTGACCCCGCGCTCCTCCCCCGTTCGGAATCCCGCTAGCACGATTACAAAAGTGCAAATGTTTATGGCCTACCCTATATAAAAAAAAAACTTGTAGATCTGGCGGCGTAGAGATCAAGGGATTGGAAGCTTCTCCCATTACCAGGAGAAATCCTCTCGAAGTACCCGTTGTGGAGAAGCACATATTTGTACCACTTTTCCCGAAGTATGAAATTAAGGTACAAATTTTTATAAATGTTTTATACATGTTCGTTCACTTTTTTCTAAATTTTGAAATGCCTGTTTTACAATCTCGGTGAAGTATCACTTCTGACGAATATTATTGTTAGGATAGTAATACTAAAGATATGTTTTCCTAGCGACAGATTTTTGGTGCCGTGGACGACGTGATACGCTGAGCATTTCACGTCGCCAACTCTTTTCAAGAAACTGAAAGGACGTGATTTTCTTGACAACGCATCACATTGGTGTGGAACGTATTGCGCCGACGCGATATAGCCGACTCCTCCCGGAGAAGTCTATTGCATTGTACGCAGCGTTTTTGTGCTAATGCTAATTTGCTTTAATGCTAGTGCGTTTTCATTGTCCTGAGGATTTCAAAATGTCACAAAGTACTGCCAAATTGCCGACAGTGGGGTTTTCTGCCGACGAGGATGATCGTTTAATTAAGTTTGAACAGAATTACGCGGTACTCTATGATATGAAAGATTCGAGTTTAAAAATACCACGAAGAAAGATCTGATCTTCCTGATAATCATCCATAACTTGTTTAAGTAAAATTGCGACAATCTTCCTCTTCCTGCAGATAGTCTCCATTTTGTGAAACTGATGTGCTGTCGGTATGCCGAGTGAATACTGTAGGAAAACACTTTCACGCCGCGTACTATATTACTGCCGACGTAATAAAACGAATTCGGTTCCTGCTGCGCAAAAAACCTGTCGCTAGGAAAACATTCCTTAAGGGAGACGAGCGTGAGACTTTATTAAATACCATCGCCCGCTGTCCTTGCACTGTCACTTCAACAGTTGCTTCCAGACGGGCCACACAACCAACTTGAGCCGCTCTCAACTAATATTTGAACGTTGATGGGAAGGCCCGAATTCACTATTATAGTCACAATTGATTTCATACACATCATTTTGTCCTTAAATATTTATTTACTAGGTCGGAGCGGCTCACGTGCGTTGTTCTTCTGGATGCAACTGATAGCACTCAGTTCTATGTTGTTTTTTGTGCCAAAATCAAATACGCGAGAAGATCACTGTGGAGCGCGACATTGTTTTATTGGTGGATACCGCACCTGAATCCTGGCAGTTTTCAAAAGCCAGTCTGGCTATGGTATCTTAAATTTTGATACATTGTATTTCTGTAGAGAGTGAGAAGGGATGGGAAACAGTAAAAAGGAATGTCGAGAAATACTTGGCAATTGGGCAAATGCACAGACTATACAACCCACAATCATCTATCAACAACTGCGCAATACGAGAATGTAAAACAAGCATAAAAATTCTATTATATTACAAATACTGCGACCATGAAGACATGGATATATTTTCGAATTCAATCACAACCTTCAGAAGGAACTTATACTTGCATATACCTCACGATCTCTTCACTTGGAGCCGTTTTGTAATTATTGAATCATTCACCTAGTTTTGCATTGGCTATATAATATATGTCTGCTTGTGTGTATGTATATGTATGCATATATGTATATGTATGCTTATATAACATATAAGTAAATAGATGTATGCATCTATTTACTTATATTTTATTTTGATCCTCCTTGTTTTATGTACCTACCTGCTTGTAATTTTATTTATTATTATGTATTACAATTTATAGTCGTGCTAAGAATATTGAGATGAATGGTGTGCTTACCTTTAATTGAAATCATCGCTATAACCATATTGAAAATGTTAATTCTCTTGACAAGCCAATAAACAAATAAAAAAAAACAAAAACATAAACAAATTTGTTTACTGATAGTGTCTTTAATGGACACATTAAATTCTGTTAAGTGTTTTGCTAAATCTTTAAAAAATCAACAGACAGACGATGCCATCAGAGTCTGCACCCAACTGGTTCTTGAAAATGTGCCCAGCATTAAAGTAAAGGTACTGGAGGTCTTGGATGATGGAACAATTGCGGGGAGCACTCCCCTCTCCGCGTCTATCCGGGCGTCTCTCGAAGATACTCCACTCATCCAAGCAGAAATGCTTGTTCTAACAAAGAACAAAGATCTGAACTTGGGACCAGGAATTACGGTTGGTACCACGAAGGTGTCAGGAGAAAGCAATGTAGCAATTTTCGTCGGAACGAGGCTATTGGGAAGAGAGAACGTAAGTATTACTTAAACAATAATTGATGTTTGAAGATGAAATACTCAAAACAACTTTCAATGACAGATGAAATATTTAGTCGCAGAAAATATAAAGTTGACGGTCGTATCCGGGAATTCAACCCAGATGCTCTAGTTTTACCGGGGCCAATACTCCACCATTGCTATTGAGATCTAATTACCAATTTAAAGAATATCCAACACTGTGATCAAATAAATCACATGTTGTTAATGGCTGCCATCTGTTAAATATATTTGCAACCAAGATGGTGTTTCGACTTCTGTTTCATATATATCATATATTTTTTAAATATTATCTTCTTCAATGTCTAAATATTACAATGAGGTTTACAAGCTTCAATAAGTTATTATTAGCCCTTGAAAGATATCTCTTCCGCTTGTCTCTTGCTTGCTTCCCCCAGGATCAAGGACGTGGTGTTGTCTTCCCAACACTTATTTGTCTACAGGCTCATTAAAAAGAAGCCATTTCTGGTGGTCAGCTATCTTTCACTTTTTATAAATGCTCAGTAAAGCTGTAATTACAATTAGTGCATGTATCTCGTGGATGTATCTCACGCGTCAGACATTCTAGTGTGTATCCAAAAACTGGTCTTTAGACTTTAGATCATCTTCTCAAAAATATCTGCTTCTCTTTCGCTGTTCTTCGTTAGGAATCAGCACTGGATCCTTAGCGTAGTACAGATAAGAGGAGTGTTATTTGGAGTTTTGATTGATTCTTAATTCAAACAAGAAAGTAAAAAAACACAAACCATTCAATAATCAAAAAACTTCCCTTCTTATTTATGACATAGATTCTCCAGCAAGCCCTTGGAACACTGAAAGAAAATGGTTTCCTTATTTCACGTGAAGACCTCAAATTTAATCCTGATACTGTTCCAAACAATCTTGATATCATCAGCTCAATTAACGTAGGCCAAGAAAGACTGGTACTGTTAAAAAGAAAAGCCAAGGCCAAACATACCATCTTTGTTGACATCAATGGTGACGATGAGAAATTCACGTGGCTCGATAAATTAAAATCGTCACTCAGAAAAACGGATAATTTGGTATTAGTCGCTCAGAAGGAGCCACTCAATGGAATACTGGGGCTAGTCAACTGCCTGAGAAGAGAACCTGGAGGAGAAAAAGTCTTCTGTATTGATGTCATGGATCCCAGTGCTCCAGACTTTAATCCGGATCTAGAATTGTACAAAAGTCAGCTCCAAAAATATTTGGGTGTTAACGTTTTTAAAAATGTAAGCATTAAAAACCTTTTTTAATAACATAGGTATTAGTATAACGGTGGCTCATAATGTTGTAAAGATTTCTTACAAAAACCCACAATCAACAAACTTGATTGATTGGAGGTAGAGAAACTGACTTTTGAGAAGTTACCACATCAAAAACGTCATATTCGAACCATGAAAAAATGAGTTATTGTCTTGATGAGTGAAAGGGAGAGATTTTAGGGGTTCTCGTCACATTATCAGGGATTGATAGCGCGAATTCACTATCAGATTAATAGATGCTAATTACTAGAGATTTTACGGTGTTGATCAATTTATTACCGAACTGGAAAGAACCACAGGATCCTTCTTCAGAGTCTCAAGGACGATGATGTGTTCTTAATTATGACCGCAGAATAACACAGAATCTAAAACATGCGAACACCTTAGCACATGTTCTCCCATTGAAGTGTTTACAAAAACTACGTACAAATAACTCATTTATGTATGGTTACTGATTATTAATGTTTTTTTTGGATAACTGCTACATCAATGTAAACTGTAAACATCTGTAAACTGTATGTATGAGAATATAAATAAATTAATAAATTAATACCAACTGTTTCTATGACATACACAGGGTGAGTGGGGAACATACCGGCACTTGCTCATTGAAGACATTGGAACAGTTTCCACGGATCACGCCTTTGTGAATGTTACATCCCGTGGAGACTTGTCAAGCCTGAGGTGGATTCAAGGAAACTTGAATCCAAGAAAAGACAAAAAGATTGTTCATGTGAGTATCTTTTTCCTACTAATATAAAAAATGAAGCAAAATGTACCAATGTGAATGTGAAGAATTGGATAGTCGTGTAGCTTCCACATCCTTCAACAGATGACGTTAGTAGTAGTTACTTAGAAGAGTATCATTTACCGTCGTTCGTATCTAATGTAATAGCCGAAGGCTAGACGACTAGACTCCATCAGTAATCTCAATGAACTTTGATCTTATTTGGAAGACAATTCAATTAACCTAAATCACTACAATTAATAAACACTACAGTGAACACTACTCAAAGGAAAGTTTGACTTATTTTGTCAACAGGTGTACTACGCTGCCCTTAATTTCCGTGACGTGATGACAGCTACGGGCAGAATTCCTCCAGAGACAGTTGCCAAAGGGCGACTGGCCCAGGAGTGTGTACAGGGAATGGAGTTCTCCGGAAGAACAGAGAGGTCTGACATTATTTTTTCGAATATATTTTTAGTAATTTTTAAATAATTTTACTGAAGTGAAATCTTGGAAGTATAAATTAACTCACTTTCCAACATCCGATCGGGTGGAAACATGGCAGATTGACATTGCATTCATTCATGTTTAAGTAGCAATCGCGGGCGCACACGTGGGCATACTCGCATTTCTATGAAATTCGACCACGTAACAGCACTTAATATACGAAATAAAAGTCTGTCTTATCCAATCGGCATTTGGCTCGCTCAGTTGGTGGCTTCCTGGGTAGGAAGATTCAATCCTCAGTCAAACCAAAAAAAATTGAAAGTAGATGTATTACAGAAAAAAAATTATTGGTTATTAATTTTTTGCTGGTGGTGTAAAATTGGTTAATTTTGATAAAAATGATTGAGTTCGATGTTTCTGAAAGTCTCAAACTGTCTTTCACTAGGCGTATCGTATTATATATTTATTTTAGCAGTATTATCACCCAGAATATTTAAATGTTTTTTTTTCCGGGGTACCACAGGGCTCCAGTTTACAACCCCTGTTATCTCACTTAATTTGACAAACCCCGTTATCTTTTCACTTTAAAACAAATGAATGGATATCTCACAATAAAATCGATTACCATACTGAAATTTTTTTAGCGGATCTCGAGTGATGGGTATAATTTCCAATGGCGCCATGGCCAATCTGGTGAATGTAGATAAAGACCTGCTTTGGCCAATTCCCGAGAAGTGGTCCATGGAGGAAGGTGCTACTGTCCCGATAGTTTATGCTACTGCCTACTATGCGCTGGTGAGTATTATTTTGGTGTTGTTTTTCAATCATCAAATTTAGCCTATTAAATTTCAAAATCGTGTGATTTTTAGATGGTGAAAGGCAACATGCAGCCTGGCTCCACAGTTTTGATCCACGCAGGCTCCGGTGGAGTGGGCCAGGCGGCTATTCAAGTGTGTCTCTTCTACGGCTGTACGATCTACACCACTGTCGGTACTGCGGAGAAGAGGGCATTTATCAAAAAGATCTTCCCGACACTAACAGGTAACCTTAGGTGTGACCTTCCACAGTTCAACAAGTAGTCTTATCCATTACCCTTCTCCTTTCAATGGAAGTCAATTCTTATTATTTATCTACAATCTCCAGTTGGGATAAACATTTTAACGGATTTTTTCTCTTATGAGGTGAGCTTTTTGCATCCTCCTTCTTTTTGAACAAATATTTTGGACGGTAGCATATACAATCAATTTTATCCAGCTTCTACTTCTATGATTGTTCTTTTAGGTTTTAAAATAAAAGATTATGTTTCGGAAAACAAAATTTATTACAAAATAGAAGCGCGATTTGGTTTCAACCTAAATATTAGAATTTTCCGCAGTTTTAGTGTTTTTTAATGTTTTCAGATCAACACATTGGTAATTCTCGTGATACTTCATTTGAGGAACTGGTTATGAGACAAACCAATGGAAAGGGAGTCGACATCGTCCTTAACTCGCTGGCTGATGATAAGCTTCAGGTACCTAATAGCAAGTAATTTCCGAAAATCTGGAACGAGTTTAACTTCCTTGATCTTCATAATATTATCATGTAATATATTACCGACAGGCCTCAGTGCGCTGTCTCGGCTACAGGGGGCGCTTCCTTGAAATTGGCAAGTTCGACATCGTCAACAACTCTTCGCTGGGAATGCATTTCTTCTCGCGGGAGTGCTCCTTCCACGGCGTCATGCTGGATACACTTATGGACCGGGAAGGCAAAGATAAACAGGTGACAAACACTATTTTTGCACCAACTGGAGCTGAATTTTTTTACACTTATAAACTAACTTAGTACCGTACTTCCGGATATGGGAACAGTGCAATTTATCGATCTACATATTAATCTCTTATTATTTTTTGGCAATTCCTGAAATTTTCGTGCGTTTTCAGTAATTTTTTTTTTAATTTATTTTATTTAAAATGGGCACAAAAGACAGAACATTAATATTTGTACAAAGTTGAGATTTGTCAAATGAGAACCCGTTCTTAAGTTCAACAGCTCGGCTGTGGAACAATTTGCGTCTGTGTTTCCTCCCTCCTACAACATGATTCTCGAAGGTTCACTCCTTCCTTCCCATAAAAAAACCTCCATACATCATCCCCAAAGATGACATAGGCCCTATTTTCCTCAGGGCCTCCTGTCTGGAGTTAATGTAAAAAATATTCAGATTTATGTCTGAATAAATCAATCATCCAATAAGGGTAGGTATACAAAAATGTGTATGAAACAATAAATAGATATGCCAAAAAAACAACAAAATAAAAATAAATAAAAGTTTAGACCAGGTGAAGTCAAGTGAAAACTAGAGATTCCAATTGAATTTGAAGAACTGGGGGGCTTTCGCTTAATAAATCCATAATCTCGTCACTACAGTGAATTTTATAATATAATGGGATACACTTGAGTAGATCACTTTGAGATTTCTTACACTATTATTTCGTAGCCGATTTTCAAGGCTTTTATTTTTAATACACCCATCACACTAAAACATTATTGCCAATAAATGCTTATTTTACAGGAACTTCAAAAAATACTTGATGAAGGCATCAAGAACGGTTGCATTAAACCACTTTGTCGTGTGGTTTTTGGAACCGAAGAGGTAGAAAAGGCCTTCCGTTTCATGGCAGCCGGTAAACACATTGGCAAGGTACTGTTAAAGATAAGAGAAGAAGAAACAGAACGAAGCATCAAACCTAAACATCTCCAAGTCCAGGCCATGCCCAGGTATAACAAAAAAATAATTAAGCACACAGCAAATTTTTAAAATCTAGATCATCCGGCACCCAGAAATGCAGTTTCGTCAGATTTACAAGATCCAAAGGTACATTCCCCTACCACATTCATAAAAATATATTAATGCACAAAAATGCAATTCGAAATCTTAGCATGATTTTCAAGCAAATCTCTTTGAAATCTAAATCTCTCTTTCAAATCTACATACCTGACATTGTCTCCCGCGCCATAAAATGCTTGGATTTGTTCTACGTAATGCGAGATCATTTACTAAAGAACATATGAAGCACTTGTTCGTAGTATCCTTGAATATGGCTCCATTTTTGGGTCCCTTTTAAACAAAACAATATCTTAGAAAGAAAAAGTACAAAAGAGGTTAATACTTTATCGGGATATGATAGTATATAAATACCATCCATTTCTGTATCCATCCTTATTTTTAGCACGAATTCTGGATTTCAACACCGTAGAAGCCTGCAGAAAAATATTTTTTGGTAAACATTTAAGTTAATGTATGTAACTATACTTTATATATCATATAATGTCTATACGCCTATGTAGAAAGCGGTTAACTTGTACTTGCCAAACAAGTGCACTCGTGGTAGATCCCATTCAGTTGTTATGCTCCGAAAACGAGGACTTCTGCCTATCAGAATGCGCCAATCAACAGAGCGACTCAACTGCATTGACCATCAACATTTTCAGAGTCACTTACAAACAGTTCAGCAATTATCTTTTGATGTATTTCACAAAATAGTAAAACTGCCCCTCCATGACCTTTTATACCTACTTGTATTTCAATTTTTTAATCTCTTCTGTAATATAATGGTACATAACCGCTTTACGGAAAACAAGAATAAATAAATAAATGATGGAAGATGTGAATGTTTCCAGGTATATTTGTACCTCCGAATATTCGTATGTGATTGCTGGAGGACTGGGAGGATTTGGCCTGGAGTTGGTAGACTGGTTGGTGCTCCAAGGGGCAAAGAAATTGGTACTCAACTCGAGGAAGGGAATTTCTACTGGATATCAGGCAGCAAGGATCAGGTGAGTGGTTTACTTACTAATAAGAAATTCGTTAAAATTCGGTGAGAATCCAAAAAAAATTATGTTATTTTTAAATACTCTGATATCCTACATATTAGTTTAAGAGATTTCCCTTAGCTATCGATTATGCAGGGATGGAGACTTCAACAAACACTTTTGCTACCTCAATAGGGAGGTCCAGATTAAATGCTACCAAATGTGCCAGTTTGTTGTAAATCCGGCTTTGTCTCACAAACTCTTTGAACTTAATTCGTAATAGATAAAAATTATCTCTGTTAGTTTATTAGGCAGGTGGAAGGAATTATTGTGAACCTCCTTCTTGAGATAGCAATAGTATTTATAAAGGTCTCTCTATCCCTGCATTATTGACAGCAATGTGTCATCTATATAATACTTTGACTTGTAGGGCTTGGAAAAGCTACGGAGTGGAGACGATTATATCCAAGGATGACATTACTACCAAGGCGGGATGTATCTCTCTTTTGAAGACTGCAAACACTCTGGGTCCAGTGAGAGCTATCTTCAACCTCGCCGTCATACTGAAGGACGCTTTAATGCAGAACCAAACTGCAGAAACATTTACCACATCTTTTGGACCTAAGGCAAGAGCTACAAAGTTCTTGGATGTTGAATCCCGGAAAACGTGTCCAGAACTGAAGTGAGTTACTGTAATCATTAGTTACGAATAAAGAGCTTTGATTTACGATTCCCACGGCCAAAAAATAATAATACTGATTGGCTTTTAAGGTATTGAGCAGTGATACATTTACCGTTGTCAGATGTGTGTAGAGAAACGTTTATGTTTATTTGTACCATCTATCGTGTCTCTATCATGGCTCTATACATAGAGCCATCAAGACACTATAAGATACAGCCACCGTAGTAGATAAATGCCGCTATTGCAGTAGGAAATTTGAGGAGTGTTACGAATAACAATATATTCAGTGATGTGGAGAGACATCTCCAAACATAGCATTAAGCTGGACTACCGGATCAATACAGACCATTTCCGTATCAATAATAATATAACGATTTTTATTTTTAGGCTATGTCATTACATCTAAATCCACAAGTAAAACTAAAGTAAAATGTATGTAATGCATAACCTCTTTCAGACATTTTGTGATCTTCTCGAGTGTGTCCTGCGGGAGAGGAAACGCTGGGCAGACTAACTACGGCATGTCCAACTCCGTGATGGAGAGGATCTGTGAGGAGAGGCACAAGGCAGGACTACCAGCCTTGGCAGTACAGTGGGGAGTTGTCGGAGACGTAAGGCAAACTTATGATGACATCACCTTGGCATCCCAGATGGGATTTAGCCTCCATGATAATTGTGCTCCACTGATTCCAGTCCTCAGTCCTTCTTGTCCTGCTCCAATCCTCTTCCATGCAGTCACTTTACTGGTTTACTAGAAGCTGATTTAATAAATGCGACGGAATCACATCCAAGCGTCGTTGGTTCTATTCCTTTGATGACTAAGTCCCCGATCATAGTAGCAATAACAATGGTAATAGGAAATATTGTCAGGTTATTCGTAAACAAGAAAAAGAGAAGAGACAATTGTTTTGTCACCCACTCACCTATTATATTTTCTTACTACATATTATTATTTAATGACCGGCAGTGTTGATGCGCTCGTTTTATGATTTTACAGTAAGTTTAACCATCAATTGAGTTGTTTTTTAATAATGCTATGCCTTCCATGGGCATATTACACTTACATTCATACATTATTTCGTACATTCACTTAAATTCACTATTTTTTTCCTTCCGTCCATCTTGTTTTCATCTGCAAAAAGTCTTAAACTTTTACTCTTGCATTGACCGTGCATTAAAGATCTTCTTATTTATCATAGGGTGTTTCACCATATCACTACATCACCAACAACTCTCTTCAATCCAATTCAACTATGTTTCCAGGTGGGGTTAGTGGCTGATATGCAAGAAGAACACTACGAGATGGAGATTGGAGGTACCCTGCAGCAGAGAATTAGCTGTTGCTTGAAAACCCTCAACCAGTTGCTTGGACAGAGTTCTCCTGTGGTGTCCTCTATGGTAGTAGCGGAAAAACGCTTTGAAGGCTCTGGAGAAATGAACATTTTGGAGACTGTCGCTGCAATTATGGGTTAATCCTTTTTGCTTATTTGTCTAATTGTCTTTTAACCTTCAAGTTTTTTGTTGTTGGTGGAGTTGGTTGTTGGTTGTTGGTGGTTGGTGTAATTACAAATTAACTTTATGTTTAAGACATTCTTACGGATGATACATAACCCCTCAAGCCTCCCTCGGACATATTCCGTCAGAAGATCAAAATATTTCAAAAAAATGGAATGTTTCTAAAAGTATTCGAAAAATTAACAAATTTTATAATTGAAGTGAACTAATAATTTTTTAAATATTAAATTTTTAATGCAAACATAAAAAAAGTTTGAAAATGGCTCACCTTACGTTTTTTGTAACTAAAATTACTAATAATGAAAAAAAAAATATATATATATATATATATTTGGTGAATGTATTATAAACGTTATTGTCAACGTTTTTTTACGTTTCATGCAAAAATAATTAATAAAAAATTCCCAAATTTCTTTATTTTAAATTGCAGTCAGAGACTTTGGTTTCATAAAGGTTTATATTTATATATTGATATTATGATTTCAGGTCTGAGGGACTTAAAAACTGTTTCACCACAAGCAAACTTAATTGAACTTGGCATGGACTCCATGATGACCGTAGAGATAAAACAGTGCCTGGAAAGAGATTTCGAAATATTCTTGACTGCTGAAGCCATCAGGACCCTTTCATTTGCAAAGTAGGTTAAGGTTGGATTGTTTGGTTTCGTCACTTTTCATCCTGCGACAAAATACCGCCTGACAAAATATCCCCGACAAAATATCATACGGACAAAACATCCCCCAACAAAATATCAACTAAAACCTAACCTAACCTACCCTAACGTAACAAAAAATGTGACAAAAATAATACAGACAACCTGTAAAGATAATAAATTATTGTTCGAAAATAGTAAAATGGGACAATAATAATACAGACATCCTGTTAAAGACAATTTGGTCAAAAAGAGTAAAATTTAAAATAAGTTTAGGTTAGGTCAGGATAGGTTAGGCGAGGTTAGGTTAGGTTTTAGTACATATTTTGTCGGAGGATATTGTGTCAGAGATATTTTGTCGCTGGATGAAAGCGTGCGGTACCGAATGGTTTCACACAAATTCAGATGTGACATGGTCAACAAATGGCCATTCCGAGCCATTTTATTTTTTTGACCGTTGAAAGGTCTGCTTTAAATGCCGATTGTAAGTCCGCTTTAGCTTAATCAGCAGAAGAGGTATGTAAATAGACCCAAAACTTGTTGGGTGTTACACCCTAAAGTAGTGATTTAAAAATTTACTTTGCAATAAAAATATATCAAAAATGGTAATTTGCACTTGCCTAAATGTATAAAAATAAAAAAACCTGTAAAGCAAACTTCTTCCTGCAAAAGCGGCTCTTCCAGAAGAGCGATTCTGTATCTTTTGTGGATACGGAATCGTTTCCACACTTAATCTCCTGTCAAATTTGTGTGATTGTCTATGGCTTTTTTATGGACTGATTTGTCAGCTATCGTATTTCAACTAGTTTAAAACACGAAATATATGATTATTTATTTATTTAATGTACGTTCAAAAGTTGTATACCATGGATTTGACATTTGCAAAGTTTCGTTTCAATTTAAATATTTACACATGAATTGCTTACTTTGTCCAAATTAAGAACCTATTTAAGGCAATTTTATTGAGGCAGTATACACGTAGGTACAGAATAATTGAATACTAGGGGACAATATACCTACATTAATTATTCCACTAACCGCCGCACTTTTAGAAACGGATTATGGGAATTACACCTCTTTTCAACAATTACTACAAGAAACAATTATTTACGTGCACAAAGTAGGTTATTAGGTTTTTAATTTGGGCAAACAATAATAAATAATTCATGCGAAATTGAATCTTCGCAAAGGTCAAATCCAAGATATACAACTTTTAAACGTTAAATGAATAATCATGTATAACTACTTGCAGCGTTTCAAATTAGGTACTAGTTGAAATACGATAGCTAACATCATAAATAAACCAATTCGCTGACATTTATCAGTCCGTAGAAAAAGCAATTGCAAGCCATAGATAATCACACATGTTTGACAGGAGATTACGTATGGAATCTATTCCTCAAAAGATACATAATCGCATGACACACGTTAAAAAATACTTCACAGTTACAAAATAATATTTCGTGAGAAAATAAATTTGAATTTCCACGTTGACCCGACGAGAGCAAAATTCACAATGTTTGAATTGTGGGTGAGTTCTTCTTGTCACAATACAAAATTGTTTTAAAATTCAAATTGTAGCTCTGAAGGAAATTTTCACGCCACATGTGAAACATTTCAACGGGCACAATACATTTAATATCATTCACAATACACAGAGGTCAGACACCACCATTTTTGATGCCAAATTGTAATTCAATTCAATTTATCCATTTTAAAAACAACGTTTCAAAGCTTTTTTGAAATAGAGAAAATATTTATGATAAGATAAGCAGATTTATACTACCAACAACAAAGCTTACCGTCTAAATCATGCTTCATTGATGATAAACACATCAATATTTGAAGTGATTCTATTTAACAACAAGTTAGCTCTCCCAACTGGCATGACCATTGGCAAGTTAATTTTGCAAGCCTGGAGATAAAATGGTATATGCTGTCAGTGATGGAGATAACCATCGGGAATACAGAAACCAATGCTCTCAATGATAGTCGGGTTTTTGAACCATCTAAGAATCAGTAATATGCTTGTCTATAGTATACCTATGTATACCTAGGTCAAATAGTTTCTCCTTTAGATTTAACCACAAAAGAAATAGACAGACGTATTGGAAATGCTTGGAAACAATATTGGGGTTTGAAAGAAATAATAAAAAACAAGGAAACCAGGATAACTATCAAATAGAAATTTGTTGATACCTGCGTACTTCCTGTACTTACTTATGGTTGCCAAACTTGGGCACTCACAAAAATTCACAATAAGAAGCTCTAAACATGTCAAAACTCCAAGGAAAGAAGTATGATAGGGAAAAGACTATCCGATAGAATAAAAATTGCAACCATTAAGAAACAAACAAGAACAAAAGATATCATAAAAACAATAAGAATGCTTAAGTGGAAGTGGTCAGGTCACATAAAGTTATGATAAATGGTCAAAATTAGTCATGAATTGTTTCTCAAGTGACAAGAAGAGAAAACGAGGTAGCCCATATAGACGGTGGGTTGACAACATCAAAGCCATAGCAGGTGGTACGTGGACAAGAGTAGCTAATGATAGAGAGAAATGGCGACAGTTGGAGGAGGCCTTTGTCGACTAGTGACATACAGGGAGTCGATGCATGATAAGTGTTATAAATGCGAAAAGTTTATTATAAATAATGTTATGTAATTTACCGTCTGAATAAAGACTATTATATATTATATTATTATAGTGTTGTAAGGGGTTTGATGAAAATATTTGCATTTCTGCGTAACAACTGGGCGGCTTCTAGAGAAATTAATTCTAACACCTGCATGGAACTTCACTCACAATTTATTTCCCAAAAATAATATGTTATTTCAGATTAGCGGAGTATGTGGTTCAACAAGACGTGGAACCGATGATGTCCACCAATAGGAAGGCACCAAACAATGTGGCTGCATTCGACATTCTGGTCAGGAATATTGGAGACGAAGCTACCGCTAAGAAACCTTTCATTAATATGGTCACCTCGACGAGCGATGGGAAAGAGGTAAACTACATCATTTCGTACATATATATACAGCAACAACAAAAATCTCTCTCACACGCCGCCATCAACAGTTGATCCCCTGACAGTTGCCCTCCGAAATTGTAATTATCTTCATAAAAATCTCGTATCACGGTGTTTGTGGTCGCATTCCTCCGAAACGGCACGACAGATTTTTATGATTTTTTTTAATGTATATTTATTAGGTACTAGCTTTTGCCCCCGGCTCCCCCCCCCCACTCTTCCCCCTCCCCCCTCCTTCTCCATACACGTTACATTCATTTTTCACGATGTCACCTATTAAAACGTAACAATGAAAAACGCGCTAGCTGTTGCCTAAGGACGGTCAAAATGTAGATTAGTACCTATTTTATACATATTTGAATTTTTGCTATCAAAAGAATCTCCAGAGTAACCTAAACAAATAACATAAACAAAAATTTTAACAAAACAAAAAACGACTTCAAAAAATGCACTAAAAAGTAAAAAAAATAATTTCGTACGATTCCTAGTCTTTATTAACTAGGTATCGGGGAACCGGGCTGTGATATATTGCGACATGTTTCAAGTGTTTCTTTGATAATGCTTTTAACCTTAGAAGAAGTTGTAAATAAATAACCGAGTGAAAAATCTCTCAGAATGTTTCGAATTAAAAAAATGGACCTATACGAACCTTCGCATATGGTGATACGAAATGGGATAGGTCTACGCTAAGAGTATGGATATTAAAGAGACGGCATGTAAAGTGTGCACACTGGCCCAAAGTGTGAGTTTTCAAAAATTTTACCGAACGGATTTTAGACGGCTGACCATAAATATACCAAACCACCCACTAGATCGATAACTTCGGGCTTTAGTATGTGAAAAATTTGGTCACTATTTCACCATCAAAATGCAATCATTTTTCGACTTCTTTTTTTACTTATCACTTGTGACGTCATGCACCATAGACGAAGATAGAGTAAGCAACAACAAAAAATGGCGCGACCATAGACAATATAATTTTCTTTCGGGGCCTACCCAATACCACCCAAATCATTAGCCTAAAATATTACTTTAAAAATAAAACTCGTAATTACATGATAAGAATTTTATTATAAGCGTGTAGAAAAAGGAAATACAAGAATATATAATTAAAATATGATTATGCGTTCCTACAATACTGAATTAAAAAAATTTTCATCTTTTAACAGAAAAATTTAAAACTCAGAATTACATGTAGGTACATATTTTAAACAAGAATACAATATAAGCAGGTTATTTTCTGTAGCAAATTGCCACATGAGGACGTTGTTTTAAAGATAAATTTCTCTTTTGAACGTACCTATTATATCTTTCCGCAGGTAAAAATAAATTTATCATATTTCCAAGATCCACGGAGACATTAGTTTGCATAAGATGTTTGATTCTTCATATGGGGCTCAAAAAACATTATATTTGTTTATTTGGCATTTAAAGTAGCTCAGCTCACCATATTTTCCCTGAAGTCATAAAAAATAGGATAAGTTATATTTTCTAAAAACTACATTGGTTCAGTTATGGAAATTTGTAAAATAATGCAATTTTTATTGTATTTGTGTATGTGTATTATGGTACATACCTATGTATGTATGTAGTTACATTTCCTCCCATGTCTTTTAACTTTTAATTTATGATAACTCTCATATTAAACCAAGTTCTAGGACACCTACTTACTTATATAAAGAAGCCTGCTCAAATACATTAAATTTGACTGACGTTTTTGTAAAATTAAAGTTATAAAAATAATAATTACCTCTGCATCATGCACCATGACTGATAGTATTTCCCTTAACCTCATGTAACCATCTCCAGAAACAGAAGCTAATGTATTGAAGTGTGGTTAAAGAATGTTATATTGTTAACAAGTAAAGTTTTGTCGGTTCAGATTCCACTGAAAAATAGGAATAAATTTATTAATATACTGATAAATATATAAAAAAAATTTGAAAATAAGAACAGAAAATGCAATATAGAAAACATATTTACCTTTTTAAGATGTAAACGTGATGTTGTACAGCGTCAATTAATAGATCCCATGTGAAACATAAATATGTTCTGAAAACGGAAACATGTACATCAGTTTAAAATACAATTTAAGCAATAGATTTCAAAAAATACTTTAGGAACACTGAAATAACAACTAAAGGAAGACTCCGCCTGTAATTTTGTTCCAATTGCGGGTCCTGTTCTCAGTGTTCTCCCATTTTTCATTCGATCGTGAATTCCCAAAATTCATAATCGCTACTTATTGCGTAGGAAATGTAAATGTCAATTGTCAATCAAACGTAAATAAAGGAGAAAAGTGCAACAAAAATAAAAGATTCCTATTGGTTGATTTAGTAGCCGGTGACCATAAACAAATCGAAGGGGACTTATGAAATCACCCAAAGATTTTGACCACGTTTTGGCTCGGAGTTATACCCGCCTGCGACTGACATTATTGGCTTTTACACCTCGGTCACGTATAGAGCTCCCAGTAAAACGTTCATAAAACATAGAAAAATGGTCCACTGCGCCGTAAAATGGTGTAAAAGTAGTTCTATGAAGACCTTTAAGAAGAAAGACGGTCTTACCTTTCACATATAAGTGTTTAAACATCGCTTAAATATACATTTTATAATTGTCGACGTGTTCATTTCAACCGCCACCGCCATTGGCCCGTCGCTATCCCGTAAACTCCGAATGGCAATGGGCCGAATCAGTCAACTTAAATTATAATAATCAAAAGTTACCAAAAAACTTTTATTTTTTTATTAATCATAACGCACAAATATAAAGTTCTGATTTACACATGTCGTATGTACGTGTTTTTTTATCTTTTAGCTTATTCATTTTTAAACATTTTTACTTCGTCTTTTTTGCACTGTTATTTTTATTTCTTATCCTACTAATTTAACACTCCTTTTACATGTGTTTACAATTTTAATTCATAGTATATAATCACTGTATTGTTATGTAAAAGTCACATTGACATGCCCCCGTGGTCGAGGAGTAAAGCTCTTGACTAGCAATCCGGAGGTCGCGGGTTCAAATCTCGGTGCGGGCAACGAAATTTTATTCGATTGATTTGTGTTCGCAAAATTTAATAATTAAAAATAATATAAGGTATATTTCCGGCACGTTCCAGGTGGAGCATTTTATCAGTATCGCCCTGGTATAAGACCACCGATTATAAAATGAAATGTTGCTTGAAATGGCTTTAGCTGTGTTTGTTGACAAGATCTGAATAGACGGGTACTTCCCCACCTTCCTCTTCCCTATCTCCTTCCCCTCCCCACTACCTTCAGCCTCACATACATGCCATAGTCTCACTGGCTCTAGATGGAAGCAGTTGGGATTCTTGTGATATGTATTTAAGTATATGAACATATGTATTGTACATATATATATATTCGATTATGTGTTATACATATATACATATTCGATTATTTGTTATTTACATATATATAAATAAATATTCAAATTTTATGTTATATATATATACGTGTGTGTGTATATAGGGTGTTAAGGGACGTACTTGACTTACTCTAATCAGTGATTCCTGACATTATTTGGAGTAAAAAATGTAACTGAAAGTTTGGTCTTCGGTGACATTTTTGATGTTTTTTTTTCTACAAAACATTAAAAAATGGTATGTGTTGAACAGCTAAAGGCGGGGTTAGGAGTTGTTCGGTTACTTGGCTGAGTGACCAACAATTAGAATTAAAACGTAGCTTTAGCCGTGTTTGGAGACTAGATCTGAATAGTTGGGTATTTCCCCACCTCCCTCTTCCCCATATCCTTCCCCTCCTCACTTGCCTTCAGCCTCACAACATACCCCAATTGGGGATGCCATAGTCTCCAGAATGGAGCAGTTAGGATTTTTGTGAGGTGATCACATTAAAAAAATATATATTTAGTTATTGTTGATTGCACTTTTTTTGTTGACATATTGCACGTGAATTTTAGTTCTACTCATAATAAGGTCAATGTTGGTTTTGGAATTGTCATTTAATTATAGATATATCATGATATCCGACAATGTTGTGTAAATTATTTAGGTGCTGGATAGCTGGTGGCAGCAAAATTTCTTTGTTTTCTACAATATCATGAAGACGGGGATCATTTGACTGCTGGACACCTGGGAGTAGTGATGTATCATCTGGGTATCCGACGAGCCTATAGGGTGAACTTGTATATGTCTACCATCCTGAATTGATGAAAGCAGTATAAACTCTTGATGCTTTGAATCATATTTTTGATTAACATCTGGTGTCAGCAAAATATTTTTTTGTATCCAACATTAATAAGTTTCGTCATCAGTCGGAATAATTCAACATGACATTGGTCAGATAATCGTATCTTCCGTTAGGTTTTTTTCTCGAATTATTGTCACATGCCTGATTTTATGTGATTGTTTGTGGTCTAGATAAGGAACATACACCAGGACATTTTAAAAATTAAATAATGTAGTCTCAAGTTACTTAACTTACTCAAGTCTTTTGTTAAGTACTTCCCTTTCCTCATTACTTATTTTTCACCACCATTCCTTGTTCAGAAAACAACTATTATATATAGATCTATATATGTTCAAAATGTATAAAAAATTTACGAACGTTTTTTTTAATAAAAAATAAATAAAACAATATGAAGCCCATTCCCAAATTTGGCCCTTATCTCCTGGCGGCTGCCCTCCCCCCGCACGCTGGCCGCTTTACCTCGTCTGTATCCCCACTTCTCAGCGGCCACAAATTTTTAGAGCTACACTGGATTTGCCTGTCCTACACGCTTCGAAATACTATTGCCGCTTCCTTTCAATTATACTTCCATGGGTCTACCTACACCTTAATAATCTAGAAGTTCTTAAAACAAAATAAAATCATTAAAAATAATTAAAACCAATTTACTAAATAAACAGTTAGATTTGTCAAACAAGCCTGTTTTTAACATATTTCCCTTCCCCATGCCTACTTTTACCTTCCCCTCACCCCCACCAAATTTTATGTTCTCTCTCCCTCTTCTACTTTAAATTTAAATACTCTGTATTCCTGTATTTATTCACCCTGAGGAAGGTTCAGGTCGAACCAAAACCGGTTGGTTTTAAAAAATATAATAAAGTGGAATTAAACATACCTAGTCATTATTTTAATTATTATAATTATGTACCTATACTTACACAGTGTATGTTACACGTAAAAAACACTTATGTAGTTATGTTTTGTGTAAGTAGGTGTACCGTATTTTCCCTAAACTGACTGCGTATGCCGGGGGCCAACTGACGAAATGTCATGGAACCATAGAGGATACATGCTAAATATAGAAATATAAAATTTAATAGGTGTAGAATGTGTAGATTGTAGATTATTTTCAAAGATCTCCTCTCTAGGAGGTCCTGTGATGAGGACTATGTTATGGATATTTTTCAGCTACTTCATGGTTTGGAAAAGATTTTTTCCGCTTGCCGTGGCGGTAGAAGGTGATTTTCAAATCATTGGACGCTTTTGCATTTACCGTGATGGCAAAAAAGGGCAATAAACGTACATTCCATGTGGTTATAATGCTGCAGCTCTTTCTTACACATTAAATAATGCTGGGACACATAAAATACGTCTCACCGTTTCTTCCAAAGTACTACCTTTTTGCGACTGGAATTGCGTGACATTTTCTTTATACGTTAGAGGGAGATGTATGAAAATGATTGTATGCTTCCTTTGGGGGACATAAGTTCACCGCTTGTCTCATTTTCAACTATTGTCATTATATGTTTAGGAACAAAAGCAAAACCCTTAGCGCATTGACATTAGATGTATTTGAATTTTTGGAATTCACTCACCTTTCAATATTATCCTTGTAACTATATTCCATACCTCCAAAATTATCGTCACGGTTAACAGTAGTGGTCTACGGAGTGGTCTACGGAGTGGTCTACGGAGACGTCACCGTGCGGTGCGTGAGAAAGATGCAAGAAAATTATGACTTTTTTTCCTTTGGAGGGAACAGACCTACATACATTTTGTATCTCATCTTTTGAAAGAGCTGCAGCAATATTGTGATAAGGAACGTATGTTTATTGCCTCTCTTACGCCGTTTCACCGTTACCGTGAATCGTAACGGGAAATATAAAAGCGTCCATCTTAGTATATTTGTAACCTGGGAATGTTTGTAGGTATTTCTTTGTAAAAAATAATACATATTTTTTTGTTCTTCAGGAAGAACTTGACATAACTGAGCCACGGATATTCATGCTCCCTGGTATTGAAGGCATATCTAGTATCCTGACAACCCTAAGCGCCAGGATCCAGAGCAAGGTCACAGTGCTGCAGCTTGGTATCGACAGCAAGGATCAGTCAATCGAAGGCATCGCTCAGAGACTCCTGGTGGTAAGATAACCACACACTTATTTTTTTACAGAAACGCTGACAGAGTTATTGAAATTTCAATGATGAAGCAGGTGAATGAGTTTGTGTATTGGGAAGTTTGTTTACGAGAGATGGGAAGGCCGATAGAGACATTGAAAGAAGGGTAAATACAAGTAATTCCATTAAGGATTAAGGTTTAAGGGGTTATATGTAGTTAGAAGGCCGAAAAAAGACGTTTTTTAATAAATTTTGTGTGATAAGGTATTTTATTTTACAAAAAATTAAAAGCATTGATACATTTAGGGGCAACATCTAAGTTTATAATGGCACTAATGATTTTTTTTTAATATTGATCTGGTGGGCTCCTGTAGACCATCTGCTGAAGGTCTTCCAAAAAAAGATTTTTTGGCGGTGACCACGTATTCTCCGGTATAGTTCATTTGAAATCCAAAAACCTAAAAGATTATCTTAGTGGATAAATAAAACTACGTATTCACACATGAAATAATCGAAATTTTGATTTTTGACGAAATGGCGGCTTCGTAAAAAAACATTTTCGTACAAAATTATTGTAATTACCTAATTATGGATGCCTATAGCGGGAAATGCGACAACAGCGCCATCTGCGCATGCGGGACGTAATATATACGTAATCCAGTAATGGAGTCTTGCCTTTGTATAACGATAACACAGCAAGTAAGGTGGCTAAGATAACATAAGCGATATTAGTGATGAGTGACGATATTTACGTTATAGTTTATTTGTTCTTCGTATAAGTAAAGTGTTCAATGACCCGCGTACAGTAGTTATGTTATATTTTGCATTAGTCAGAAACATACTGGAATATGCCTCGCCAATTTGGAACCCGCAGTACAAAGTATACATTATACTTAGATAGCATAGAACATATTCAAAACAAATTTATAAAATATCTTTCCTTCAAATTCAACAATAACTATGAATGCACATTTCAAACTTTGCAACAAAGACAAGTAATTGCTGATTTGACATTTATTCACAAAATTTTAAATAATAACATATACTATACCGAACTTCTTTCCCTAGTTAATTTTAACATACCATTAAGACGTACACGCCATACAGAACTATTCCACATGCTTAATTACAAGACAAATGCAGCAACTAATTCGCCAATCAATCGTGCTCTTCATTATATTCAATAATATTAATCTAAATTCTATCATCGACATATTCTCCGATTCACTGCCCAAATTTAAAAAGAGCATCATGTCAATCATATAAATTGTTTAATGCCCATACTTACATACATACATACATACATATTCACACACACACACCTTCCCACTACACACATTACCCGGTAATTCTTAATATGCACACCATAAATAAGACACTACAAAGAAACACATTTATTTATTTATTTATTTGTTTATTAATGACAAACACAGTACATTGTAATACAAGCTATAAGAGGTTTAAGTTTTACATGGTTATGTACCTATTACGTATGTCACAGAATGTCATTTGGTAATTACTCCTGACATATGTAAAAACGGGTTTTAAAACTTAATTAGTTAATGAACAACTAATAATAATAGAAAGAAAGAAAAGGGAGGGAGGGGGGAGGAGGGGGGGAGATAGAAAGACAAATTTTACAAGAAGGATTATATGCTCACTAAATTGTAAATGACTGATTAAGGTTTAGTGAAAGGTTAAGTGTAAGTAGTTTTAAAATTTATAATGTGTATTTACATCACGCCAAGCAATTTAATAAATTAGTTTTGTATGTTAGCAAGGAATTGTGGAAAATGTCTAAATGTAGTAATTTTTCGTAGTGGGTATAAGTTTTGATTGCGCGAGTAATTGGTGAGTTACTTGCTGCATTAGTATTGTTAGCTTCATTATGAAAAAGGGAAGTGTGCCTGGTACGCTTAATTGGGACATTTAAACTAATTATGGATAGCAATTCAGGACTATCTATTTTATTATTTAGCAGGTTATATAGAAACAACAGATCTGACAATGTGCGTCTTTTTCTAAAGTTAACATATTATTTCTAGTTTTGTTGTATTTCTGGAGTAAATGTTTCCTAAATTTAATCTGTATACTTTCTACTAAATCTATGTATACCTTATATCGAGGATTCCATATGGTTGACGCATACTCCAGTGGACTTCTGACCAATGAACAAAACAACATTTCTAGGGTTTTAGCACTTTTGAAAACTTTACATATTAATAAGAAACCTAGCATCTTGTAAGATTTTGACATAATTTGTTCGATATGCTTATCAAAAATTAATTTGCTGTCTAAGTAAACACCTAGATCTTTACATGTAGACGTAGATTGTAAGGGTTTTTTTTCAAGATGTAAGGATAGATGATCTTATTTTTATTTCTAGTGAATGTGATTGAGTGACACTTGGAAATGTTTAAGGACAATAAGTTTGATTCACAGTATGCGCACAAATTATCAAGATCGCTTTGTAATTCCACACAATCAGATAAAGACTGTATAGGTTTAAAAATTTTCATGTCATCCGCATATAATACAAAGTAACTATTTTGAAAGCATACATAAATGTCATTTATGTAAATATTAAATAAGAGTGATCCGAGATGCGACCCCTGAGGCACACCCGAGACGATTTCCGTTAAATAGGATGCGAAACCATTGACAACCGTGATTTGGTGGCGATTACTGACATATGATGCGATCCATCTATAGAGATCACCATGAATTCCTAAACCTAGTAACTTCTGTAAAAGAATATAATGATTATCACGGTCGAATGCTTTGGAATAATCCGTATAGACGGCATCTACCTGACATCGCATATCCATTTGAGCATGAAGAAAATTTATTAAAAACGCAAGATTTGAGGTTGTGGAGCGATTTCTCATGAAACCATGTTGATTACTTAAAAGTGATGGTGAGATGGAAGAATATAATTGATCATAAACAATTTTTTCCAATACTTTACTTAGAATCGGTAATTTGGATATAGGTCGATAGTTGGAGACATCATTTTTACTGCCATTTTTAAAGATTGGGGTAATCAAGGCTGTTTTTCACTTGTCGGGAAATGTTCCTTCAGTTAGCGATAATTTGAAAATAGCAAAAATGGGGGGTGTCAGTTGTTTACTACAATAATTTATAAAAATCCCTGGAAGTTGATCGTTCCCCAGTCCCTTTTTGATATCGATTGACTTAAGGTATTTAAAAGTTATGTCTTCATTGATCTCGATTGAGCTAATTACGCTATTTGAATTTAAACAATCACTGGCATTGCTTGTATGAGCAGGTTGAACATTCGAAAATACAGAACCAAAATATTAAGAAAATAAATTGGCTACTCCTTTATTGTCATTAGCAGTTTTTTCGCCATAAATCATGTGATCGGGGATGGCAGGAGATTTTCTTTGAGAGTTGACATAGGACCATATTTTTTTAACATTGTGCTGTATACCGGATTCTATCGTAGAAATGTAGGTTTTGTAAGCCGCTGAAGCAACCATTTATTGCCTTTTGCGAAGCAAAGAAAATGAGAGATAGTCGAGAGGATTCCGATGACGCTTCCATGCTCTAAAGACTTTAATTTTTCATTTGTTATTTTTATTAAGGCTGCCGTGTACCATAGTGGATATTTTCCAGATTTCACAACTTTCTTGGGAATAAAAGCATTGATAATTTGTTCAATTAAAACGTAAAATGAATTTAACGCTGTATTTACATCCGGTGCATTTATAACGGCAGACCAGACGGTCTCTTTCAGTTTCCCATTAATCACGGTATAATCTGCTTTATGGAATAACTGTATTGTTCTAGGAGTTGAGAGGGTTGCATTAGTGGATGGAATTTCTAGTTCTATAATCAAAGATTTATGATTAGCATCCTCTTTAACTAAAGGGTAATCGGCAAGGGTCACCTTAGCTAGAGTGTTACAGAACACGAGGTCCAAAAAATAGCGGTTATCAAATAATTCCTCATCTAGTATGCTATCAACCAACCAACTTTCGGAAATGAAAATTAAGTCATAATTATTGAGCAGCATATTATGATAGCAGCACATAATAGGTACCCAAAATGAATTATATTTATTAATTGTAAATTTTCACCAATGGATATAATGTACTGTTTGTTTCTGTTTATAAATAAAATAAAAATACATTTTAGCAGCAGGGAGGGGAGGAGGGAGGGGAGGGCAAGGAGAGGCAGAATGGGAATGGGAACGGGGATGAAAGGGAAATACCACTCAGGGAGAAACAATTTCTTTAAACTCGCTAGTACTTAATAAATATGTGATGTTTTTTCAGACCGTCCGATCACGTCTGGCACCTAAAGCTCCCTTCGTCATCGTCGGCTACTCCTTTGGTGGTTGTGTGGCACTAGAAATGGTTAAAATGCTCGAAGATGAAGGTACTTTATTTGGAATTTTTTGTCGCTAATCCGTCATCACTTTCATTATTCACCCTAAACCACTTTGAACCACTCGGATCCATAAGCTTATTTTCACCACAATATAACATTATCAGACATATGTATGACTTATAAGGCGTATCTGACTTATTAAGAGGAACGGCTGCACGGTCTTTTATTTATTTATTCATTTTCGGGAAATCGACAATTAACATTTTTTCAGTCTCTACATCTTTTAGATATTATAAAGGCGAAAGTTTGTATGGATTGAGTGTTATTCTTTCACGCAATAAACACCGAATAGAATTTAAAAATTCTTTCACTAATCGAAAGCTACATTATTTGCGAGTAACATAGGCTATATATATTGGTAAGCTCTGGCGTTATGAATAAGCGTGTATGCCTAATAATGTAGCGTTATGCAATTATTTTTCATACGTTTCTGTCCCTAACAAAATCGAGTTATTGCAAACATCAAACAAATTGTTACCTTGGAAATTTTTTTTTTTTTTTAATTAGGCAATTCACCCTAAAAATAGTGCTTTGTTGGCGTCATAGTTAATATCCACCTATCTCTAAAAATGTTTATTGTCCGGACGAAAAGCATAGCGTTGCTATGTAATTATTTGACGTGGGCTGTAATTTTGTTATTTCTTTAGGTTTTTCTCTGGATTCAAATACGAATAAAATACTAATTCCTACTTGAGGCGAAATCATCAGAATAAATTAGGGGAGTAGGTACTTAAAATAAATTTCTATAATTTAAATATTTTCTAAAATAGAATTTTTATTTGTGAAATGTCATTCTCAAATTTTTAAATTTTCTATTAAACAATAATTATTTTTTATTAGACAAAAAAGCAAGAATAATAACAATTATGCCAATAAATATGCCAGTATTTTCCCACTAATACCATGCGAGCGAAGCCGCGGGTAAAAGCTAGTGTGTAAAATGGATTTTCTCCCTGTGACTTTACCTCTGATAGACAGCATAATAAAGAATAAGAAACAATTAAATTTATAATAAAAGAATATGAAGCTAAAAATTATATTAAAAAAAAAATTATAAGGAACAAAAATTACAGAAAACATAAAAATGCGTGTTATTTTTGTATGTAATACATATTATTAATAATTTTTATAATAAATTATTAAACATAATATTTAATTTTCATTCATAATTTTGATTTGAGACCAAAATACTTAACCAAATTGAAAAAATATTTTTTTAATTAAAAGGTATCTATAGCAAATATCTGGAATGGATTTATACTGGGTGTCCAAGAACGGTAGAGGGGTTTTGTTTTATTTGTGACGTCATAAAGGAGCGGTGCGGGGATGCGGGATATGGACAGCGTCGATCACTACTCGTGGAGATTAAGTAGCAATGAGCCCGTACCCGGGGACGCACGGTGCTTTTGCGTGGGAGCCTATAACCGAAACGTTGATTCTATAGTCAGTGCTGAGCGTTTTTATCGTGCGGAATATCATTCTCGCAATGCACCAAGAGACAAGAGCATTAGAAAATGGATTGGGATGTTCAAAAATACCGGATCAACTGTGCGAATTCAAAAAACGGGTCAACTGCGGTCTATTAGGGGTAAAAAAAACGATTGAAGAAGTAAAGGGCTTAGGTTGGCAAAAATCCATCGTTATTCATTCGCAAATAAAGTCAAGCACTCAATATCAAAAAATCGTCTTTGCAGTTAATTTTGAAGAAGGACTTACATCTTAAAGCCTATAAAATCCAGGTGGTTCAAGAAATGAAGGACACCGATTACGCTAATCGACTAAGATTTGCCAATGAAATGATAGAGAGGTTCTCTAACTTTGAAAACATTCTGTTTAGCGACGAAGCCAATTTTCATTTAAACGGCTACGTTAATAAACGGAATTGTCGCTACTGGGCTGAGGAGAATCCAAAACAGAAACATCAGCGACCACAAAGCCCAAAGGTGAGTCTGGGCTGCAATATCTGCTAAAGGTCGGTCATTATTTCCACGGAGACCGATTTTTTATTTTATTCAACTATCAAATACCCTATACCCTTTTTGGACAGCTATATCTATATTTTACATTAGATTTGCACAGGAGGTATGAGGAAAACAATTTCCCTTGGAGTCTATGAGGCTCATCTTTGAGGATGTTGTGTGGGTTTTTTTTGGAGGGAAAGGAAGGAAAGGAAGTTCTAGGGAGGAAAAATGTACGAGGGTTGGGTAGGAATCCGGCGGCCAATAAAAAAAATCACAAAAAATATAGTTAGGAAAAAAGTAAAGTGAGCCATTTTTATAACTTTTTAAGGTTTGCATTAAAAAATTATATTTTTTAAATCATGTGTTTATTTCGAATTATTATAAAATTTGAAAGCGTATTTCACCACCTTTCAAAACAGTTTTCAGTTGCGTTCAGAAATATTCAATTTATTTGGATTTTATTGCGAATTTAACCTTCCGACAAAATAGGCCCGATGCCTTAGGGGTTAAGATGAATTAATTGTTTGCTCCCGTACATACGCAATCTGCATAAATAGTTTTGTCCATAAATATACTCAATTATTTCAAGAAAGGCATGCAAATTCAATATGTTTTCTATTATCCAATCCAATATTGTAATTATAGGTTTTGTCTTACATTATTTATGCTAACTATATTTTTGTGATTTTTTAAATTGCTTTCGCAATATTTTGATTTTCGTGATCTTTCTGCAAAATAATTTAAGACAATTCGGATAAATAGGGGTACATCCTCAAAACCCTCTTTATAAGAATTTTTAACTTAAGGGATCAAATTTTTTCAGGACATTTGGGAATATTGTTTTGTATCGACTCCTCCCCGCAATGGTTGAAAGCCGTTTCCAAGCTCATCCTCGCTGATGAGGAGTCCTTGCAGGACGGGTTTCTTATCCACGTCTCCCGCATGCTGAATACCAGCGATCCTATGGCCATCACAGCCGAGTTGGCTGCCTGCACAAGCTGGGAGAACAAAATGGACGTTTTCGTGAAGAGCATACCGAACAACGTGACACACTCCAAGAGCTACCTGCGGGCGATGGTCAATGTGGTGTACTACAGGTTGACGGCAATCAACAACTACGAAGCGTTCTGGTCCAAAAAGCTACGCTCGGATGTCATCTTGGTCCGCACAAAGCAGGCAATGTCAGGTATTGAAATAGACGACCACTACGGCTTGCAGCAACTCGTGGGGCGACCTTTGGAGATACACCACGTCGAGGCGGAACATGACAACATTGTGGATCACGAAAACTGTGCAAGAATCATCAACAAGATACTCACAAGTGCCCCCAAGTTGGCAGCCTTTGTACATCAACATATGGACTGAGATTTAAAGAAATCGGAATACGTATCAACTTTGCATAGAATAAAAATTATACTTGCAAATTATACTTTGTTCTGGTTTCAAAGTGTGATGATAATGAACAAACTACTTGAAATTTATTCGTAAATGTCAAAAATGAAACTGTATAAATGTACTAATGTAATAATTTTAAAAAGAAACGTAATAATAAATTTATTGTAACTGTACGTAATTATTATTTGGGTTGTGTTTATTTTTTAAATTATTGCATTGGATTCACACTTCAATTCCTAGCAAAATTAACTCGCAGTAAGCAAGCATGGATAAGAGTAAGTATCGGACGGAGTATGAAGGGCACAGGGGGTGAGGAGGGAAAATGGAGGGTCATAAAGGGACGATGGTAGTGAGAACAGGAAGGGATGCTGGTGAGAGGGTTATGGAGAGAGAATGGAAGCAGGAGCGCAGGGAGTGAGTTATCAGGGATAGAGAAGGAGTGAGGCAGAGGACTAGGAAACAGGGGGTGGTGTAGCCTGACTGGGAAAGAGGCGTGCAGCAGGGAGCGGGGAAAAATGAGTGTGAAGTGTAGGAGGAGGCGAGAGGAAAGAATGGAGCAGGGAGTAAGGGAGTGAGCGAGGAGGGAAAGGGGACAGTGCGTGGGCGGGGAAAGGGGTTATAGGAATGGAAGCGGGGGGTCAGGTAGCGGGGGCAGGTAGCGGGAGCAGGTAGCGGGGAAAGAAGCATGGGGCGGTAAGAGGAGATAAGGGAGCGGGGAAGGATGGAGGGAAAGGGGATAGTGCATGGGCGGGGAAGGAATGTATGTGGCAAAGAGCGATGGACAGGTAGAAGCATGAGGCGAAAAGCGGGGGATGGGAATGGGAGGGAAAGAGGGAGCCGAGATTGAGCGAATGAGTGGGGGGGAATGAAGGCAGTGAGTGACAGGAGAAGGAGGGTAGGGGCAGGGTACTGTAAGCAGGAGGCCAGGAAAAATGCAGAGAGCGGAGAGAAGGGAATGAGAAGAGCGGGAGCGGCATTTTTAAGTTTATATTTCGCTAGACACTCCAATATCCATGCACACGGGGTAAATAAGCAGTATGGAAGTTCTTACATTAACATAATTCAAAAGAGAAATAGAAGTAGCAGTCTGGAAACAATTCTTCTGAAATAGAAAACATAAAAAATAGAGATAAAAGAAAAATAACAATTGAAAATAAAGAAGTGACGAAAAAATAAAACAGTAATAATATAATGTAAGTAATTACAATTAATAATAGCAGAAGGAAAATAAAATATGAAAGAATCAGAGAAAGTATTCCACAAACCACCAGACAGTCCCAATGAAAATGCGTTTGGCTAGTGAGGAGCCAGTGAGCTTTAGTATCCCCAATTTAACCCTAAGGACTAGTAAAAATCACGATATCATCTACCGAAAATTTAAATAAAAAAATACACATAAATTACTTGTATGTAATAATTTTCAAATTACAGGTGAACAATTAGTTAAATTTTTATAATTATTCTTAAAAGGAGTCGAGCGACCGTCATTCTGGGCATTGGATTTGGAAATTTCCAGCCCATATTAAAAAAATCATGCCTCCGAATTTTTATATGGATACATATTAACGGCCTTACAATGTGAAAATTTTATTGAATTGACAAACGGCCGCGGATGTGAAAACATTACTAATTAAAAAATTGTTCTTGGAAAGAAATACACACTGTTTGCACAGCCTGGAAGGGTGGTTTATCTTTGTTTTAGTGATGATGTTTGAACGAAATTTGGAATTTTCCAAAGTATTTTGAATGTTCCATATACTTCTTATTTTTGAAGGTGTCGTAAAAACAAATACCATTTTTAAAAACTAGATAAAATTACATTTTAGATTTGTGTATTTGAAATACACTTTAGTTTTAAAAAACTGCCATATTTGAAGATTCAAACACGGAAAAAAAATTCTTACCAAAACATTTTTGATGAAAGTGTACAGAAATTTAAAAAAAATCAAAATTCAAAAAATACAGACTTTAAAAAATACAGACCTTTTATATAATGAATTTGGAATGAAACTGTCACCTCACTTTTTCCTCGTGCATACAATAAAAATATAATAAAAATTTCAAAGTTTTTTTTTTAGCCAAAAGAATAACCTAAAAATATCTCTTGACATTTCAACACGTTAATTTATTTGATAAGATTACCACCACATGTATTAGATATTAATATTTTTAAAAAAAACATCACTTTTAAGAAATTCTCTTAAAATAAAGATTTAAAAACGTAAATTTGAACTTTTATGTAACCCAAAACAATATTTTGACAGTTCAACTTTTAAGTACTGTTTATTGTGCAATAACTTGATAAAACTGATGTAAAACCACACAAATAACACGGCAAATATATTAATTGCATGAATAGAAGAGTGAATTAATGCACCACCTAAAATATTAGTGCAATTTACTGATAAAATAGTTAGAGACAAGATTATCAAAAATAAAAATAAAATATTGATTATGCAAAAATTAAGGATATATCCACTGAAACCATATACATTGCGGAAGAGATAGGCTTTTACCATAAGGAACTACTATGGAGAACGAAACAAACTGCAAAAGAAAAAAACTATGCATACGTATGGTTCAAGGATGGAAAATTATGGTAAGAAGAATGACGAATGAAAAATTAATATACATTAGACATGTAGACGATTTAAAAAAAAATTGTATAAATTAAAAGGAACGCCGTAACAATAATTAGAAAAGTAAAATAAAAATGACTGACACTATTGTTACCACGGAACCAAGTGATCAACCAAAGTTTAACAATAATTATTTCAATATAATGCACAAAAATATAAGAAGTATCAGAAAACATTTTGATAAATTGCAAATTATAATGAAATATTTAAATATCAATCTACATATACTAATTTTAACCGAGTGTTGGATAAACCAGAAATACTTGAAATTGGAAATACCTGGATAATATACAACCTACTCAAGTTTGAATAACATAAAACAAAATGATGGTGTAATTGTACACATAAAAAACGAAATAAAAGCTGAAGTCGAGGAAATTATTGTTGCAAATGCCAATTGTTTAAAAATTTAAATCGGTAAGGAAAAGGCTATATTAGCAGTCTATCGGTCTCCTTCAACAAGAAATATAGACCCATTCCTTAAATCGATAGACGAAGAACTCTGCTTACTGAAAGACACAAAAAACATATTTTTTATTGGAGATGTAAATATAAATATACTAGAAAATGGACATCCCAAAAAAATACAATATCTGCAGATGCTAGCCTCCCATGGACTGGAAAGCCTAATAAATGTTCCTACTCGAAAAGTGGACGACACACAAAGCTGCATAGACCATATTATGAGCAAAACAAAAGAAATTACTCAAAGTGTTGTATTTAACTCGACTATTACTGATCATTATACAACTATGCTTTCAATAAAAATTAACAAACCGAATAAAATTATGGAAAGACCGCTAACAACAGAGAAAACACAAACCAACTGGAATGTCATTAAACAAAATCTACAATGTACCGATTGGAATAAACTACAAAGTATGGACAATGCAAATGAAGCATGGAATTATTTCATAGAACTCGTACACCAAAATATTTTCTCTAATACTGTAAAAATTGTAAAAAAAAAATCACATAAAAATATACACATCAAACCATGGATCACACAGAATGTTATAAACTGCAAACTGCATAAGAAAAAGAGACGAGTTACACAAGAAGCTAAAAAATAATCCATACGATATACACATACTACAAAAGATATAGAAACATATGCGAAAAAGTAATTACTCATACAAAAGAAACTTACTATAAGCAAAAAATAGATCATTGTAAACAAAATCCCCGTAAGATGTGGCAAATAATAAATAAAATAACTAGTACTAAATCTACCAACGCCACATCAATTGACGAGCTGAATATAAACAATGTCCCCAGGAAATACGCTGAGAATCCTGACGAAATTCTTGAATATGTCAATAACTTCTTCATAAATATAGGATCTAATTTAGCAAAACAAGCTATGCAATGTGGTGAAGCAGTACAAACAAATTAATCTCCTGAGCAAGGAAAAAAGCTCGAGTTTAAACGAATCACAGCTGATGAAATCAAAAATACAATTTCTTCTCTAAAATCAAATGTATCTTCCGAGGAAGACTTTTCATGCGTATTTAGTTTGAAACAAAACTTCGCAAATGTCAAATCCATACAAAACAAAAATGGCGGCAATGGAAGTTTTTAACTTTGATTGAATAAAAATCGAATTTAAATGTATATTTTTTCCGTCTATCCGGACTGAAACCGATGTTTCTTTTGGTAATTAAGTTTTTGGGTAGTTTATTTCTTTAAATGTATGCCTATTAAAAGTGAGGCGGCTTGCGGCCATTAGGTAAAGTTTTACCAAATAATGTATTACGACTTTATAGAACACATCATTATTTACAAAAAGGTCGCGAGAGCATATGTCTAACTATTATGGTTATGCCACAATAAGTATTCTTTTATTTTAAAAATTTGATTTAAATGTCGCCGCTTGAAAAGGCTCTTTATTTGTATCTTGGTTTTAATCCTTATCAAAATAAATTACTTCATATTCAAGACAGCTTCAATACCTTTATTTAACTTTTTGAATTTTTCAATTCGGATATTTAATTAGAAAGATATCACAAGTATAAAATTGTTAGTAATAGAAAAAAGTTTCGGCTACAGGCCGGGCGGGAGAGGAGTCAAGAAGTGCAGTGCCAGGGGGGTTGGCGGGACGGGGGAGCGAGAGAGCGGTGGTGGGGAAGGTGGAAGTGGAACGCTGGAGGTGAACGCACGGGAAAGGACATGTAAGGAGTAACATTTTATTTATTTGAATATGGCATATATTATAAAAGAAAGTCCAAAAAAACGTGCAGCTCGCAAAAACTCAGAAACGAGTCCCGGTTCGATCAAGGGAGTTATATGGTGTGGTAGATCTCTATCCCCCCTAGGGAATAAGGGTATCCGTTTTTACCCAAATGGCGTGCTTTTAAAGATATAAGGGCTGAAATTTTCGCCCTCTTGAAATTTCTAGAACAGTCTTCCGGAAAGTTCTAGAAGGTTCCATAGAGCTGTAGAAAGTTGAGGAAGGAGTGGCGGAGTATGTCGTGGAATGATCAGGAATAGGGAATCGGGAACATCATTGTGCAACATTCCAGAACACTATCTTATTGTCCTGAGCGAAGCCGGGTAACCCAGCTAGTAATTTATAAAATTATTGCTAAAAATAAATACATACTTTCAAAAATAAGAGCGAAAAAGCTGAGCAACCGAAACTACGCGAGCGACACATCAAACGGCATACTACAAACGCGGCATAAACGGTAACTAGAAACTACGCGCGCGCCCTCCGATTGCCCCACTAAAATGCGGTCTAAGCAGGAATTATTTCTGACTAGAACCATAAATATACCAAACCACCCACACTAGAACTAACTCCATACAAGACATAATTCAATGTTTACGAAATGCACAAAGCATAGAGTAGAACTGTCGTTTTGGATTTGCTTCTATGAGGTTTTTTTGTAAGTATTAAGCGGTGCTTTCTAGAACAAAATTAGCAAATGGCAATCAGTGACGACAAAAACATCTGTTGTTATGTACTTCTATCAAATAGTTGTCTTTCATAAATGCTAATTGTTGGTTCAAAAACGTTTGTCGTACTTTAATTCTGAAATTATCTGATAGAATATGGAAATTTTAATCTGTGAAATTTGTTGTATTTTCTTACTGCCTACCCTGATCAAAAACTCTGTGCACGCCCCTGTATATAGCCAATTAATCCATCCATATATTTTTTTAATATATTTCCAAATTATAAATAATATATTAAAAAAATCGTAAATTTGATAAACGCGCGAATTTCATAAAATTGCAGTGCGAGGAACTTATTCGGATCAAAATTGGATATTTTCTAATTCTGTATATTGTGGAACTAATACCGTATATTGTCTATGGCCTACTTGATAATCGCGGACACAAATATATATTGTAAAACCCAAATTTTAATAGTAAACAGCTGGTCGAAAGTTTTGTATGAAAAAATATTTCATGTTATGTATTTCGGTTCGCGGACTGTCAAAATTTAATTATATATTTCATACATTTACCACAAAAAACTGATATTCAATTAGAAAGATACATTCACTGTCTACAATTATTGATAAGAAAAATCTCGATTCTTGTTTTATTTTATTTACAAAACAGCCAATTTCACAATGCAAAAGACATTCATACTTTGCATGTAAAAAAAATGAAAAAGCTATTATTATTATTTATCACAATTTTTAATTTACATGAGTTGACAATATAAAATATATTGGAGTAAAAGATGTAGGTACTTGTCATTTTGCTGTCAGATGATTTTTTTTTATTAACCTTCCGCAAATCCTAACACGATAAGGCACAATTCATCTGTGAGATTAAATCACATAAAAACAAATCAAAATAAATTTTTCACTCAATTTTTCGAGACGGACGAAAACTGGCTCTCTGTGAGTGGTGGGGAAGGAGGAAAAGTTAGGAGGCCACGCCCCTAGATCAGCGATATTCACCCTTTGGCACAAAATTTAAAAAAAAACGAGTGTGCTTTAGACAACGACTGAAGTAAAACTTCACTAACTTATAAAAGAGAGAAAGAAAATGTGCACGTGCACAGCTCTCTCTTGCTCCTACAGTGTGATACAGAAAATAGGTCTGCATTGTGTCAATACGAAACGCAATGGCTATGAGAGGAAAAAAAATGTGTGCTCGCACCTATCTCTCTTACCCCTACGGTAATATACGAAACGTAACTTTCTCTCTTTCTATCTTCACTAACTTAGGGGGCATCTATTAATTACGTGAGCATTTTTTCTTCCGATATAGACCCCCCATCGGTGAGATAAATTTGGGTCAATTTGTATATTTTTTCAAGTAATTTGAGCAAAGATTTTGCTGGACCCCCCCCCCCCCCCCGTTTGTCCTCACATAATTAATGGAAGCCCCCTTATATCTCCCTCTCAACTTCCGTTCGCCTCACCCCATCACACTTTTCGTAACGCTCTCGTCACGCATTCACCAGCTTACTCCCCAAGTCAAGCGTGCGTCAAGAATTTTTACTTCAATAAAAATATCACTTCATCTCACAGATTAGTTGCGCCTGAGGTAAGGTTAAAAACAAAACAAAAAACGAGTGTGCTTTAGACCACACGACTGAAGTAAAACTTCACTAACTTATGCCGTCCATTAACAATATAACAATAACAGGAATAAAAATATACCCATCCCCATCAACTCAACTCAACTTAACTGAACTGGAACTGAACTGGAACTCAACTGGAACTCAAATGGAACTCAACTGGAACTCAATTGGAACTCAACTGATAAAAACTCAACTCAACTCATAACAACTTTAAACTTTCGCTTAAAGATACGTGTTTCATAGCGTTTCATGCGTTTCATAGCGTTACATAGATTAGCGTTACATATTCGTAAAGAAGTTTTACTTCAATTAGCGTTCGCATATGGTTCTTTTTCGTGACATATTCTTTATTTTACCCCCAAGTTTCGAGCATGCGTAAAGAAGTTTTACTTAAAAAAACGAGTGTGCTTTAGACCACACGACTGAAGTAAAACTTCACTAACTTATGCCGTCCATTTAACAATATAACAATAACAGGAATAAAAATATCCCCATCCCCTCAACATCCCCATCAACTCAACTCTCAACTCTCAACTCTCAACTCTCAACTCTCAGCTCTCAGCTCTCAGCTCTCAGCTCTCAGCTCTCAGCTCAACTCAACTCAACTCAACTCATATCATTGATTAGCGTTTCACATTGATAAGCGTTTCATATTGATTAGCGTTTCACATTTTTTCGTAACGTGTCACATTTTTTCGTAACGTTTCATATTTTTTCGTAACGTTTCATAGCGTATTCATCATTTTACCCCCAAGTGTCGAGCGTGCGTAAAGAAGTTTTACTTAAAAAAATATATAAATTTATATTTCTTTTTTTATTTTTCTTTATTCATTACTTTGAATGGTTACATCATTTGTGGATTAATGGTTACAGCATGCTAGGCTCATGCTCGTGTCATGGTGGTCGATGATTTCTTTTTTTATTATAGATTTTTTTTAAAGGAAGACAAGTGTTCCTGGGTTACAAATAACCTGACAATATTTGAAAATCTCCTACTACCACCACAGTATGCGGAAAATGATGCTTGTATTATGATGGAAGACTTAGCCAGCTGAGGAATCGAACATGGTACGCCTGGGTAGGACCCAAACGTGATGCCAACTCAGCCACTGACCGGTCATTAAACCGTTGAGGTTTTTTTTTCATGTTTTTGGCTTTCACTCTTTAATTTTCTAGCTGGGCCGTAATTTCAAATTATGGAGATGGGAAAGGTGTATATACATATTAATTTTAATAAAATGGGAAAGTAATTTCATAATCAAATTATGGATGATGGCAATCAATTTCCGACTTAGAAGAGGTGAGATGTTGAACGGAGGATGTTGATAGAAGAGAGGATATTTATATATAGAGGACAACCAAAAAACATGTGACCTACCACTTCTAGACCACAGGAAATACAATCTGCAGATTCAAGCACGTGAATTTTAAAAAAGTAAGAAGGCATGAAACAATTTTCAATTCTCGTTCGATAAGTAAGGAAATTTCTTTTTTGAAAAAATGGGGGGTTGTTAAACCACGGTTTTGATGGAATAGTCCTTTGTATTGTGAGGTATAGCATGCTCCTTTAGATTGACTAGCAATCTGCCAATACTCTGCCCAAATCTGAATTCCGTTAAAGTTCTATTCAAGTTCTGTTATTATTTTATCATGGACCGGATGTTATAGTTCATAATACTTTATTAAATAATAACATAACCTTAATGGGGCTTTCAAAGAACTTGAATAATATTTTTATCGGGCTCCACTCATATTTAATAGCCTTCCAGATCATGTTAAGTCATCTAATCCCTTGAGCATTTTTAAAGAGACTGTTAAATTATTTGTATTAGCCGAGGATTGTAAATTGTTTTTCTCTACTTCATCCTTTCTAAATTAATATCATATTTTTTTTTTATCTTAACTATTTTTTTCATCTTTCTCTTGCTAAATTAATAACACAATATATTAATTACATAAATATTTCTCGTCTTAATTCTTTTAAAATAAATATGTTTTTTCTAAAAATCAAATCTCAACATTATGGTCACCCTACATGCTTTCATTGTAATGTACTATCGCCTTCAGCTAATTAGGTACCTACTAATTATACTCACAATCTGTAAGAAGCATACAACAATATTGTTCTTCAATAACTGTATTATTTTTTTGTTATTTTATTAAATTGTAGAGTTGTTAACCTCAATACAGGCTTGACCTAGTGAGGTTATAAACTGAATTGTTAAAATTAGACCTATGTACCATGTAAAGAAACAAACAAATAAATAAATATCTATGAAATTTGATAAATTGTTCAAATTCTGTGAAATAATAACACAAACTAAAAAATATATTTTTAAAAAAATATACAATTCGAACTTGGAATAGAAAATAACAATAATTTTCTTTTAAAAAAGTACCTACTAAATTATTAAAAATCGCGCGGAAAACGATCTTAAAGGTAATACTTAAAAAAACACAGACTGACCGATACAGACCAAATATTCAACAGTGTTGTGATGTACTAGATGATATACGCCAATTATATTTTAAAACACTACTATACTACATTTTTGAAGAAAAAAACAAACTCCAAAAAACACAAAATATCACTAACAGAGTGGTTAGACAAGCGTACGAAGAAAACATAAAAACTACGGCGGTAAACAGTACCTTTGGACAAAGACACCTTAGATACCATGCTATAAAAGCATTCAACAGTCTTTCACTTGAAACAAAAATTGAGGAAAACGAAAATAAATTCAGACACAAAACAAAAAAATGGATCAAAGAACAAAAAGGACAATATTACCAAAATTTTATAAGTAGATAACATAAAATAATAAAAAATATAGGTACACGCAACGCACAAAACCAACATGCAACCCTTACAATTATAATATTCATATATGCCGATTATCATTTAGTTTATTTTTTTATTTTTTTACTCTAATTTTTAATCTTTATTTTTAGTTTAAATTTTATCTTAATTTTATGTGTTTTTTCGTCCCCATTTTTCAAATTGTATTGTGTATAAATTCTTATATTGTAAAATGGGGGCCTCAGCACGGGTAAGCCACCCAGTGAGGCCAACATTACTGGATTGAACTATGAAATATAAAACATTGTAACAAAATAAAATTAAAAAATCATTTCTAATTTTACTCATGTTTGAGTTCATTGAACCAGGTTTCACGCAGGAATAACGTGCAGGCAACCGAAATGCGTATTTTTTATGATATTCGTAATACGTAATACAAGAACGCACTTCAAATGTATTCAAAATTTCAACTAAGTTCAAAATACAGCAGTTCCGTTAAAACCGAAGTAAATATATTCCCAAATTACCGATTTGAATGCGCCAGGCTTTGCCCTTGGAATAACGACGCGGGGAAGCGGATTAACTCGTCCCTACAATACAATTCATTGACATATACACCTCAGTCGATGTTTATAAAAGGCTTGCTTCCTGATTGAAGTTCAGTTTGTGGTCAACCTGACAGTGAGAAACCTAGTCATCGGAGTGCTTCCAAGTTACAAGTTCCGTTTAGTTCTGTATACTTTGTTACTCACTTTCAGTTCATTTTTCCATCAAGGTAACTCTACTGTTAATAATTCATTGTTTTTACTGGGTGGGACTTGTTTCCTGGTGTCGCCGATATTGTTATACTATACTACTGCAACCTTAAAAAAAGTCAACTTAATGAAAGAATTCTTTCCGGATATTTATATTGTTGACCAATACTACTTAACACCTTCAAAAAATCAACTGCTTTCCGTATTCAAACTATTCCCATTATGAAATAACCCGCCGACAGTCAGGCGGACATCATAGCATATCTCTTATATTTGAATATCTTTGGAAAATAGTGTTAGGATTAGGTTTTTTAAATTATTTTTCATGATTTTTTTTGGCATAGAAAAATGTATATAATTTATTTTACTTTGAGGTCATTTTATACATCTATTTAAGAAAATATTGTGAAATTTTTGAAGCATTTCCTCGGAAAATATGAAAGATATCAGCTGCTACCCATCGAACGTCAACTTCAAACGTAGCTATTTGTAGGTACATTCTGGAGACCACAGTTTCATCTGAAATCAATAGGGGTTTGAATTTAGCTTAAGAACATTATCTCTCTTCTATATTCTATATGAACCTAACATCTATTTAAAAATTTAAAATTTAATTTTTTACAGTAGTTGTGTAAAAAGGAGACTTTGATTTTTTGCCTTTTTTTACGTGTTTTTTTTTTCAATTAAAAAATTCTTTGGACAATGATATCACTACGAATTTAGGTTCAAAGCGTAATTGTGTACTTATATAAATAAAGTATCTGCCCATTTTTAAAACGATTGTTAAAATACTTTTTGAGTTAGAGTACACACATTAAAAAAAAAAGTTTCGATAAAATACGTTTCAGGGGGGATGCTCCCTAACACCCTCATAACACCGGAATGAATTGAAATTTTTATTTAAAACTTTGGGAAAATTTATGAGAAAAAAAATCAATCTAACCCTATTTCCCCCCATACCAGCCAGGAATTGACTTATCGAAACAATAATATGCAAAACAGCTTTTCTGTTTACATAAATATTTGTTTAGGGGTGACCCGACAGTTGATCCATCGACAGTTGGCGCCCCGAAGTTATAATGATTATAAAATTATAATTTTTTTGTGCATTTTTTACCAATTTCAAACTAAAATCGACTCCAAAAATGTGTGTAAAATAATAAGTTGGTATGGATATCAAACGAATTTATTTTCAGTATCGATTTTTGTACATATTATACGCTTTTATACTCAGTATATAGACATTTAATTTTTCCTTAATGCATTTGAATAAAAACAAAAAATTAATTTATTCGGCGGTACAACCTCTCTGCACACCCCTCCTATTTTCAATGCTTAATTTCGGGAGAACCTAAACTTCTCCAGAACCATTAATAAATGTAAAAGCCATTTCTTTAAATCAAAGCTAAAATTTCGTTTCTGAATAATTTGTAAATATGTACCTCTTTAAATACCTACGTATTTAATTATAAAAAAAATATTTTAAGGAACTTTTTTTATTTATTCAATTGAATACCTAATTGCAATTCTTTTTTTCAAACATTCTTCAGGCAAATAAGTACAATAATATTTATTTTAAATGCAAGTAACAAAGTCTAAATACACACGACTATCAAGGTTCGTTAAAAATACCTTTAGCAAGGTTAAATCATAGGGGCCTTTTTCGAAAAAAAACTCGTCGGGCCGCTTTCAAAATTTCGAACGCGTGACGTAGTTTGAAATAAAACACTGCCACTTGTATTGCAGTTAATACATATCTCCCAGTGGAACATGGACTTCAAGATACGTCACGAATATATAGCCAGTCACCGCTTTACCCCCTCTGGCACGACGATTTAACATTTGAACAAATTATCTTTAATGAACCATCAAAACGGCCACCATCTTGAAACGGAACGTACAAATAAATTTACTTAGGTACAGATGAAATGCAAAACTGTCGAGTTGCTTCACAGCGCTCAGTCGAGAAAATTTTGTTTCAAACATAGCTATCTAAACAACAATTGTTATTTTTTTTTACCAAACAGTAAATCTGTAACGGTATGGCAAAACTTGATATGTCCGATTTTTTTGAAGACGATCATTAAAAAAAGGTATTTACTAAACAATTACCTAATACCGGTTAAACGATATTAACAAATTTCATTGCACATGTAATTTAGTAAGTTGAAAAAAACATTGACTTAGAAAATTTCAAGAATTTAGGGGGCCTTTCAAACTTTCAAAATCCTCTACTGAAAAATTAGACAAGATTGACATATCAAGTTTTGCCATAACGCTACAGTAATATCATGTAGGTATCTTTTATGATATCAAAGTTAGCTTTCTGCGTATTCTCTCGTTCTCGTTATATTTATTTGCGAGGTATTTCAACTGACAGTCAATACCTCGAATATGGGGTAATTTTCCTATTTCTTTGAAAGGGCAAAAGAGGCTAACATCTGGTACACTTCAAAACTCTTTCAAAGCACTTCGACATCGCGCTCGGGGCTGATTCTGTTTACTTTTTCTGGGATAATCTCTTTTCCTTTCACTCATTTTTTTTCACAAATCAAACTAATTAACTAATAAATAATCAGAAGAACAAGATTGTAATGTATTACAATGTAATAAAATAAATAACGTTTGAACCGAAATAAGATAAAACGCGTAAATATTGCTCTCCTTAGTTTGGCATTGTACATCGGTTATTGCGGGATTCCCCTGTTGAAGAGAATGACTTAAACGGGGGAATCCGGCAAAAACCGATGTAGGATGTTGCCAACTTTTGGGCGAACGCTTAACCCGGGAAAAAAGATATTGCTTTTTTGACTTTTGTCATTTCTAAAGTGAAAACTCCGTAGGCACGTATGACAGTTTTTTTTACTGCGGAAAGCACGAGATTAAGTGACATTGTGGATAACATTTTACTAATTGTTGCTAACACACGTTAGGGGGCCCTGTAGCCCGGGGGCCCAGTATCATTGATACGGCTGATACGGCATACGGCGGTGGCTACGCCCCTGCCTATACTGCTCAAGTTAAAAATCTTTACTCATAATCATAAATTTTCCCAATATTGCTCGACAACTGGATTATGATTTTTTTACAGTAGCAACACTCTGCTTCAAAGCTGAAAAAACGAGGTCAATTTGGCACTTCAAGGCGTGTTGCCAACTTCACGTTTATTTATATGTCAATATATTATTCGACGAGATTGTTTTGTGTTTCAAGATTCAACAATAACTAAGAATGGACCAGTCGACCAGTCGTATACATTAATTCGGATGTGGAAACGGATGTGTATGTCAGCACAATCACCCTGTATCTGCGAAAAAAATGTTATAGGTAATAATATATAAAGACTGTTTGGTTATTGATTTTGCTGATTTGTTTCACAAGAATGCGATTATAAACACTATCTCACCTCGTTTCTACCCCAGTATCGTATGGCACAAAGAACTTGAAGATCGGTAGACACTTTGCCACCCCATTTATTGTTCACATCCAAATACGGCCGTACCAAGTCAGTCAAACGTCTCAAACTTTTGTAAATCTATATTTAGACTTAAAATCTCCTTCCGTAAGTGCCGCAAATGAGTCGTACCGTTTTTTGTACCTTTTCGATAGCCGTGGTGCTCCATTCAAAATGTCAACATTCTCAAAAAAGTTCGCCATTTTGGAAGTTATACGGCCGTAATATCTGAGTTATCCCTGGTGATCGGGTGGTTTAAATTCTGACAGCTGCTAATGATCCCGTATTACGACGGGATAAGAAAATACGCATGCGCGCGACTGTCCCACCATTATGAGTAGGAAACAATTTCACCTAACCCGTTCTTGTTCTCGTGGTATTATCTTATTTTGCGATTATGAGTTAGGCCGCTCATGTTTAGACAAAAAATATCAATTCATCAAATTTTCCCGAATGACATTCAATTTCAAATAGGTGCTTAGTTTGTTTGCTTTGCTTTTGTTTTGCTTAATTCGCTGCGTTTGAACGTATCCCACAATGAAATACACTTTTTGAAAGCAGATGAAAGACTTTTTCAGATTTTAATAGCACAAATGGACAATATGCAGTTTAAAGTATTAATTTTAATCAAGAAAACTAAGTTTTTTTGAATTGCTTGGCAACTGTTTTTTTTTCTTATAAACTTTATTTACCGCATTCGAAACTAAAAAACATAATAGACAAACGTTTACCAAAGGTACAAAATAGTTTAATTTTTAAAAATTTGGCAAAAACCTTGACAGTGTGATCTGTTTGGCGGTTTTCTAGAAATAGTTCAAATTATACAGGACTGTCTATAGCCAGGTCTCCTCCGACCGTGAACTTGAACATTTGCTTGAACATTACTACAAACATTTTTTTGTTTTCTGTTTGCTGAAACATAATGATAATAAATAATAATAATCTTTATTTGGAAAACAAACAGCTTTACAAAGATACATAAAAATAAAGAGTGCTAAAATAAAACAGTAAGCCTAAAAACATGTTTTCGCTGATAAAATTTGTTTTTTTTTTTCGCTGACAAGAAAAACATAAAGAAAAAGTAAGAAAAAAATGGTTAAGAGAAGCTAAATTAAACATAAAGAAAAACTAAGAAAAAAAATAGTTAGGAGAAGCTAAATACTTAAATATGCATGATAAAATATAGAAAAACACAATAAAGGGTAAGCTTATGATCTTATAGGAGTATATGGATGATTTGTATGTAATTAGGGAATATGAAAATATATTGCAAATTAGGAAAAGGAATCTGATTAATAATATAATAAATAAATATAAATATGGATGTTAAGTGGTGTGTTGTGTTGCATTACATTTATCTGATAGTGTTGCTTTGAATTCGTTGAAAGTTATATTGAAGATGTCTGTAAACACAAGCACTTGCTTTATTAGGAGAGTGTATAAAATATGTAATATTAGAATGAAATAAACTTATTGTAAAAAATTTACTCAATAAAAAAAATAAAAATATGTGAGGTGTGTGTTATGATAGTGGCAGGCTCGATGTATGAATTCATTTTGTAAGTAGTTGGTGTTGGAGCGGCTGTTATAAAAAAGGGATACGTTTCTGCCATTGCGACCAGGAACTCTAATATCTATTTTTTGTAAAAGATACGAGGAAGATATCGTATTATTTAGGATTCTGTACAATAACAATTGATCTGAAATAATTCTCCTACAATTTAATTTCGGGATTTTAAAGAATTGACGAATATCTTCATTTGATTGGAATGCATAAAACAACCGAAAATTTATGTAGGAGAGAAATTTTTCCTGAACACGTTCTATTCTATGAACATATGTTATATATCTTGGATTCCAAATTTGTGAGGCGTGTTCTAGGTGCGGACGAACATAGGTATAATAAAGCAAAATAAATGTATCGAGAAAATAAAATAGTTTTGATGTTCGTAGTATAAATCCTAACATTTGGGTGGCTTTAGTGACAATGTTATTAATATGTAATTGGAATGTAAGTTTGGAATCTAAGGTAACACCCAGGTCCCGAACTGATTCTTTTCTTTTAATATCGACATTGTTTATTGAATATTTAAATATTATTTTGGTCCTATTTCTCGTAAATGATATTGCGTAACATTTATCTATGTTTAGGAACAAGCAGTTAATTTTGCAATATTCGCTGAGATTATTAAGGTCCTCCTGTATTTTTAAGCAGCACGCGATATCATCGATTGGAAGGTATAGTTTCATATCGTCTGCATATAAAATTGCCTTGCAGTGTTTAAAACAACTTGTAATGTCATTAATATAGATATTAAACAGGAGAGGACCCAAAATTGATCCTTGTGGAACTCCTGATGTAATATTGACCCAATTTGATTTGAAACCAATTAGCACAACAGCTTGCGAACGGTTTCTGATATATAAGTCTAGCCATCTTAGTAGATCTCCATGGATACCCGCGAGTTTTAGTTTTCTAAACAGAATGGAATGGTTAATTTTATCGAACGCCTTGCTGTAATCTGTATAAATGGCATCAGTTTGAATACGCTTATCCATATTATGAAGTATAAAGTTCGTAAAACAAGCTAAGTTAGTAGTGACGGATTTACCGCTTCTGAAGCCATGTTGGTGTTCACTAAGAATGTTCTTTAATGCGTTGGAGATTTGGTCTGCTGCAAGTTTTTCGAATAATTTTGAGAAAATTGATAGTTTGGATATTGGCCTGTAATTTTGTGCAAGATTTCGCGGACCGGACTTGTATATTGGGGTTACAAATGCTTGTTTCCACATAGAAGGAAATTTACCCGTTTGTAACGAACGTTTAAATAATATTAATAATGGATACGCTAAATTCTTTGAGCATTTGGAGATAAATATAGGTGGAATTCCATCTGGATCAGCACCTTTGCTAGAATCGATTTGGTTTATGTACTTCAAAATTAGATCATAACTAATCTCTAAATCACTAATTTCGGCAACGCTGTGGTCTGCATGAGAGTTTACATTGGGGACATCACATATTTCTCGTATACTGAATAAAAGAACGACGAGAACAGCTGCGAAATTTCTTGACCGGTATGAGCAATTTCATTTTGATAATTCTTAGTACTAGGAATGGATGATGTTGTACGTTTAGATTTTATGTACGAAAAGAGAGATTTAGAATTTCGATGAATATTCCGTTCTGCATTGAGGACAAAATTTTGGTGACACTCTTTGGACATATTTTTTTGCCTTATTCGTAGAATTGAGAAAGCTTCGTAATCAGATGGATTATTATATTTCTTGAATTTGGATAGATATTTACGTTTTTCTCTTGTTATTTTAATGAGGGCAGGTGAGTACCATGGTGGATACTTTAGTACTTGAATAAATTTGCTAGGTATAAATTGATTTATAACAATGTTTAATTCATTATAAAATGTCTCATTGCTATATCTATATCAGTGTTATTAAGTTTTGTAGGCCTGTCAATGTTAGATAAGTGAGTATTGATTTCATCATAGTTTCCTTTGGCGAATATGTATTTTTAAGATTTGTTATGTACAAGCGTGGAAGGTAAGTCAACATGTAACGCTTTGTGGTGTATGTCTTCTGGAACTAAAGGTAATTCAGGCAATAAGACTTTCAGGTTTATATTAGATAAGATAAGGTCTAGTATTCTTTCATTAGCATTAGTGAAACTGTTAAATTGTTGTAGGCCAGAGAAAGACAGATAATCTATGAACTGTGAACTAATCGTAGACTGATATTCTTCAGGAATAAGATATGAGTTATGATCATTTAGGGTCCATTTAATTTCCGGTAAGTTAAAATCACCAAGAATTATGAATTTATCAGCCGGCAACGACAACATTTTTTGATTAAGTTGCGTGGAGAAATTGAGCAATTGAGAATTAAATCGAAGATTTCTAGGAATATATACTGAGCATATATGTATGTTATCCATTCCACCTTGTTCCGAGGGCACCCGAATTGTGATCCAAATATCTTCGTCAGTCAATTTCCAGTCATTAACAGTTGCGTTAATGTAGCGTTTTACTGCTAGCAGTGTGCCACCTCCTCTTGATTGACCTGTGTCAGCATAGTTTCTGTTGCGGATAAATACGTCATATCTAGAGTCAAAGAGTTCACCACTATTAATGTTATCATTCAACCAACTTTCAGTAATGCCTATTATATCATAGTCACTACACACAATATTTTTAAAGAAGATGTCAGTTTTAGTACGCAATCCTCTTACATTTTGATAGTATATAGTGAACGCCATTAGAGGATTATGTTAACTAATTTTATAAAATAAGTATGTAGATGATAGTGATGAGTAAGAGGATTCGAATTATATAGAGTGTAGAGAAATAAGCTCGAGACCATCCTAATTAGTGATAAAAAATAAATTAATAGTTTTTTCCATGGTTTACAATAAGTATTCATTAAAAATGTGTTGATATTAATATTAACTAGACTAAATAAGGAAGAACCCCGTCGCAAAGGCAGTGGCCGTGTAATTGGTAACACGCCGAATTGTGTATTTATGTGTTGACAGTAAAGACGGTGAGTATTATAGGTGATACAGATAAGGATGGTTAGAATCACATTTAGTGTGGGTTTTAGTAGAGTAAATATATATATATATAAATGTCATTATGAAGATAAAGTGAGGGATGCGATATACATTAAGTTTAAAGATAAATGTTTTGCTAAAATCTAGGTTATAATAAATTCTACAAAAAATAAAGAAAAATGCAAGAACTATGTCATCCTTCCAAGGTCTGCATCGCTTGAGATTAGCTTCGCTGGAGATGTATCGTTTTTTCGAAGAAAAATTTTGCAGTTCCGGACCCATACATAACGAAAACCCTTTTCTTTGGCGTATATTTTTGTTTTGTTTAGTAGCACCTTATTTGCAATAGTAAGGTGCTCGTTGATAAAAAAGCGTTGGTCAGTCCCTGGTAAATTGATTTCCTTTGTGGTAGTTGATTTCTTCTTTCTAGAGGCTGTGATTATCTTGTTTTTTATATCAGATGAGACTTTCATGATAATGGGTTTAATTTTATTAGATTGGGAATCGCGAGGAGAGACACGTGTAATAAATTCTATATCATTTTTTAATATTTTCACATTTAAGAGTTCGCTAATGGATTGAGCAATTTCATAAAGATTCTCTCCGTTTCTCTCAGGAAGATTTCTTATTTCGATGTTGTTTCTTCTGTCATATTGATCACGCCTCAAGTTTTTCTCTGTCATTATGAGTAAAGTAGAATTTATTTCATCAATTTTGACTTCAAGTTTATTAATACATAGTAGCATTTTTTTCTATGTGATCATTTTTTAGAGTCACCAATTCATCATGAGTGTCACGCAGGGATTGAACTTCTTGTTGGAGACTGGCATTATCTTCTTGAAGGATTCTCACACATTCCAAGATTTTCTTGTACTGGTCTTTCCATTCACTAGACAGTACGTCTAATTTGTGCTGAACGGCATCAGTTGCAGTCTTGCTTTCAGAGCGCAAAATTTCCAATTTTGACTCGAAAAAGTTGATGAGGGAGTCAGTGTCAATGTTAATAATGGATTGATGCATCGGTGAGTCCAAGAAGAGAAGTTGCTGATATGGTTGAAAGATTGGGGTGAAGTAGGCATGGCCACACACAATTTGGCTAGTGGTCTGTGCTGAGAACCAGAGGACATACCTACACGTACGCACTAAACACTGAACACTTGACGTTTGCCGTTTGCCGTTTTCCGCTTACATAAATGTCAAGATGGGTTCTGATGAGGAAAAGAAGCTACATAAAGGGAGAAAACACAGATTTTTGGCTAATATCGATTATTACATGACATAAATTTACCATTTAAGAATTTCGTCTGCGTGAATAATTACGTTGACTTCAAAAAATGTCGAGTTCTGATGTGAAAGAGATTCTTACAGTTTTAGTGATAAGATTATAAGTTACATGTAAGTATCAGGGAGAAAACGCAAATTTCAAGTAAGACCGTACTACCTACCTCGGAATTTTATTAGTTACTCTTACTAGTGAGAGTTCGTGGCATGCTTTGCAATTCTACTTAATAAAGAAATAGATTATACCTGCGTGCCCTTTTCCATTCGTCACGTTCCCTCGCCACGTCACTTCCTCTCCCGCATCCCCTTCCTCTTCCCACTTCGCCTTCCCTCTCCCCACTCGCCTCGCCCGCTTACCCGTCCCGCGAATCCCCTTCCCTCGTTCCCCTCCCCCCTCCCGCGTTCCATACATTCAGTCACGGTATATTTAGTTTTCAAACAGCTCGCATGCCACCTATTGCAATTTTTTATACAAATTTCATAATGCCAGACCTCAACAGTATATTTTAAAGGCAGATTCACTGATGCTTATTATGTCGGTATCCAAATTGGTTCTTTTCAATAGTAATTAGCCGACAAATCATCCCACAGCCTAGCTGTTAAACTCAAGAACCAGTCATAGAAACTACCAGTTCTCGTGTGACAACTCTCAACCATGCACTGTGCCCCGGCGCCAAGATATTGGTTCTTCAGAGCATTTTCTCTTAAAATACAGGTAAAACAATGCTAGCATACTAACCTGACCTTGAGTGGTTCTTATTCCTAAACATTTTGGTAAAAAAAAAAAAAATTCAAGAACAACTTGAACCTCCCTTCGATACCATGAAACTGCTTATCATAATAATATTGTCATTGTGAATAGAAAAATCTAGAACACCTGATAAAAGTAATTAACTGTTGGTTAACCTCTCAGGTAAACTTCCACTAAATTGCTATCGGATTAGACTACCAAATGGGATATTGTTTATGGCATATTTATGTTCCGTGTGATCCAATCAAATGTTTCATCGGCGATGACCTCTATTCCATTATGAACCCTGTCTAATGAATATGTACATACCTACTTAGGTTATACGGTAGCACCCTAAATCACTTACGTAAGTCACAGGTTACATGCATGGACATACAGGACACATTCTTACTTAGTTTAGTTAGTTAAAAATAAAGACAAACACTCCCAGGTTACGAATAACCCAACAATGTTTGAAAATCTCCTACTACCATCACAGAAAGCCGAAAATGTTGCTTATGTTGTGATGGAGGACTTAGCCAGCCGAGGAATCGAACATGCGACGCCCGGTTGGGACCCAAGCGCTATGCCCACTCAACCACTGACCGGTCACATACATTCACAATTTGATAACTAAATACCGAGCATTGTCACCCGACCGTGGAAAACAAAATTACGAAGGATATTGCCACCAACATGAACACGGTCTGTTATGCCCCGAATTTTGTGCCCCCCCCCCCGTGAAGGATGGACCAATTTTATGAAGTCGAAATGCTAATCACGCCACTGTGTTAAGGGACGTTCTTGACCTAACCTAACCTAACCTAACCTAACCAGTGATTCCTGACAATTATGTACAGTAAAAAATGTAAATGTAATTTTGGTCTCCGATGACTTTTAGATAGATGTCTTTTATTATTTAACTTTTTCCATCAAACACAAAAAAAAAATTCTTCCACATGTCGTCAGTGGTCACTAAGTCGAGTAACTGACTAATTCGTATAACTGTCCAATACCTACTGATTTGTATGTGTTTAGTTGAAAAAAAACATTAAAAATGTCACCGGACACCAAAATTTAATTTACATATTTTACTCCAAATAATGTTGTGAATCGCTGGTTAAAGTAAGTCAAGTACGTTCCTTAACACCCTGTAAAATATACTTGCACAGACCCGTGAAAAATCACGGGATGTTATAATTGTAGAATTTGCAAAGCTAAAAGTGTTTCGTGATCCTCTTCGCCATTGGTTCGCGGTGGACTTTGACATGTATAAACCTTAAAAATTTGGGCGTATTTAGTCAGTAGGTAAAAAATTTTCCGCTTTGGAATAAAATCCAAATAAATGGAATATTTGTCAACGTATCCGAATACTAAAAACTGTTTTCAAAAGGTGATGAAGTACGCTTTCAAATTTTTTTCTAACTAAAATTAGTGATAATGAAATTTAAAAAAAAAAACACACATATTTTATTAGACAAATTAATTATAAAAGTTAATGTCACCTCTCTTTTTTGTGTTACATGTAAAAATAATTCTTAAAAATTTCCCAAAGTTTCATAATTCTTTTTCAAATTGCGGTCGGAAACTTTGGTTTCATAAAAATGTACATTTTAATTATTTTGTGGTTAATATTTATATATCATTGGATAAAACGGGTTAATGCAAAATATTTCCAACTATCTGCGGCAACATATCCTTCCCAAGGCATGGAGTTGAACACATATTAAAATCCTGACTCTGCCATTGGTGGAAAACATCACAAACTCCACCGGAAACCAATGGCGTAGGTGATCACGAAAGAGAAAGTATTTATCTCAGGATCATTGCCAATCAAAATCAAATAGTGTCAATTTTCATCGTAATATTTTTTTTATTACCAAATAATTAGAGAGACACTCAGAAATTTACAATTTGAAAGAACAACGTTAGGGAGCGTTCAAGTTTTACGTAATGCAATTTTTTAAGATTTTTGACTGAAATACCTACCACCTCGTAGTGGATTGAAGCTGGCGACACGGTATCGCTTCCAAATAAATAAGCACACACTCAACACCAAAAATTACACATCGTTGGATCTGCCCTGATGATGGACACTGCAATGCTCTCCGAAACGTCGGCTAAAGAAGGAGATAGCACAACACGGCATAACACCCCAACAACAAACAATGAAAATGCTTTTGGCTTAGAAAATCTAAAAACGTATCCAAAAAAAACACGATACGTAACGCGTTGTTCAAACCCCCCTACCGCCCCGGTAACGCACAGTAACGTTTTACAAGACCCCCTCCCCCCAAATTGCTTGTAGCTGGCTATTCAGTTCTGTTCAAACACGGTTAAAGCCGCTTCAAACAAAGTTGTAATGGGGAGGGGAAGGAGATGGGGAATAGGAATGCGGAAAAATACCTGAGGTTTCAGCTCTTGTCACCAAGCACGATTAAAGCCGCTACAAGCAAAGTTTCAATTCTGAATAGTGGTCTTACACCAACGCGATACTGAGAGCCACTCTGGAATATGCCGCAAATGCACTATGTATTATTATTAATTCATTAAGTGTGAAATAATTTAAATTAAGTAAATTAAATTTATTTACGCAAGCTGGGATTGAACCCACAACCTTCAGATTGCTAATCGAGAGCCTTGTCCCTCGACCACGTAGGCCGTTAAAATACCCGTTTCAAATATTAAATTACAAATGAATTAAGTAAAATCTTCTGATTGTAGGTAGGTTCCAACTTTATCGTTTTTGAATTAATTGTGTAGAAACACACAAACATCAAATTTTCAAATGTCACTCAAATTCAAAGAAAGTTTGAGTTCATTGAACTTGAATATGTTTTCTTCTTGCATATTTGTATTTAAAAATATGTACGTACTTTTGTTGATAAATTTCATTGGTAAATTTATCGATAGCTTAAAATGAAGACATTGTATTCCGATTTTTTACCGAAATTTTGTTAAAAACTAGACTCTACTGACGAGAACCAATTTTACATCTCTAACTCACACGTTTCCAAAGATAATGACAATTTCAAAGCATTAAAAACCAAATTTTCAAAGGAATTAAAATCCCAAATTCAATTTACGCAAAATGCAAGATAAGTAGTTCTTCCTAAGTCGGCTTCTCATTCCTGAGGATCGTAACCCCTACTCTAGTTTCCACAGTGGACAAGGCTCCTTCACTCCTCGCGGTTCTGTTCTGGGTGGAGAGCCAACGACACCCACGTACCGGACTCCAGTGATACTTGGTCACTCCAGCGCTGCGGTGACTTTCCTCTGCTTTCCTCTGCATACCACTTTGCCAGTGACTATGACTTTCTCCAAGAAGGACTTCTCAGTTTGGCGATCAACGTGTCCAAAGTATCTGAAAATAACTAGTAGGTAGATAGTTAGGAGCTTTTTCTTACGTTAGCTCCACACAGGCCCAGGAGGCCCCGAGGAAAATAATTCCCCTCAAGGCCTGTGTCATCTCTGAGGATGCTGTGTGGAGGGTCTTTTTAGGAAAGGAAAGAGAGGAAGTTCTTGTAAGGAAAAGGGTATTAGGGGTGGGTAAGAATCTGGAGGTCAGTGTGTCCAGGAGTGATGAACGCATGAAACTATCCCTCTTACTGCGGTGCAAGACGATGTTCCGGGGATGAATACGGCTGGATAAGTCAAAGGGACTCCCTTAACCACACTCTTCCGATCCGGCCTGCCATGCAACTTGTGGGCAGACGCATCACAATATTCCAGAATGTTATTAGGGATATTGATTATTGAATATCAGCAGACTACAATGTACGGAAGGCATACCAATCTATTTCGTTTACATATTCAATGCTAACTGTAAAGTGTTTATGTACAACATTAAGGTATGGTCAGAATAAGTTGCTAGAAAACCAAAAAATCTAACCTGCAAAAACTCATTTTTACCAGTAAAGTTAAACGAAAAGATGACAACGGTGGACATCTAGACCAATTTACAATTTTAGAAGTCCATTCAAAAATAGCTGCAAACCGTTTTGAACACATCACTAGCCAAACCAAAACAAAGCAAAATTGGATATTGTACATAAGTGTTAACAACTTTTCACACTGTACAAGACTGTGTTTTGGCTTGAGTCTAATATTAAAAGAAATTTACCCTATGATGAAAAGTCACAAAAAATAGAAAACATTTAAATGATTGGAGAAAATTGCCCTGATGAAAGCCAAGCTCTGATATGAGAGGGAATTGGAAGAATAAAAAGAAGGTGATCTTGGGTGAGATTTATGTGTTATTGTAAAATATCATTCATCTAAAAATTGTCCAGTCCAGAGATAGGAGACCAACATAAAATATAAAGGTCTTTAGAAGAAATTAACCCAATGCGACAGATTAAAAAAACGTTCATTAGCTTTCAAACTAATTTCTTCCATGTATAACCAATACTCCGCATCTCAGAATCTTTGTCGATTATTTAGTTATAAAACCGTGAAAACGCTGAACAATAAATGGATTTTGCATACATTACTTTTCACGTGTAACTCAATACTGTCATTATATCGATACTTTGTACTCTGAAAAATATACGTTGCACTCTGAAAAATTTGCATCAATATGTAAAATGTATCAACTTCTACAATTAATAACGTGCACGTGTTATGCATTGAGAGAATATTTTGTTGTAAAACCATGTCCAAGCAGCTCGTGAAGTTTTGAAACCAAAAGTTGACCACCATCTCGAGAAGGTTCATGCCTGGGGTAAGGTCAGTTTCTGTTTGATTTCGGCAAAGAGGGAGATCAATGACTGTCTGGTGTAATTTGACAGAAAAATTCTCCCCAATAAAAACTCCATTGAAATGCTTAAAGTAAGTATGTCAGACCGGCTCAAATATCGGGGCTTCACACTAGCCGGAGAAAATCTGGCTTCCAAAAAACTGGATATTTTATATAGGGCTAGCAGATTCTTTAATAGTTAAATTTCAGAGCCACTTCTGGACTGGAGTCCCAGTACTTGATAAACCTACTTGATTCTGTGCTAAAGAGAGTGGTCCATTTGATTGACAATAAGTTGTTAACATACCAATTGCCATCTCTAATGCACAGACACAACATGGGCATGCTGAGTCTGTTCTACCTGAGGTATTTTAATGGAGCTTGATGTACGGAGCTAGCAGCTTGATCCCCAGTGCAAGTACGGGACAATCGACAAATACGAGCGGAACACCCGTTCAGAGTTGATGTTGGCTTCATGATAACGGTCAAGCTACCGGCATCTGTTTTTCCTCCTTCATATAATCCGGACCTCTTCTACACCCGCATAATAAATCCCTTCCTACAGCTCGCTTAACCTGCCTCACAACGCTGCCAAACCAAGTGGCAACATAGTTCCCCTGCCTTTTCACTGTCCAGACAGAAACACTCTTGCGAGGTGAAAAATTTAATTATTACGGAAATGGAATGACTTTACCGCTATAATATTTAAAACGATTCAACTTTACCCGTTAAATGGCATGTTTCTTGTTGTAAAACCGATGTACGGAAGGAAATTTGTTGACACGTCTGCCCATTTTTTTAAATTGTCAAGTTCAGAGATAGCCATTCATCAAGTTTGTGTCAAAAATACGTTAATGTCGTTAAGTAATAATAATAGGTGACTTCAATACATAGTGTTATGTAGCCCCATTAGCATACTATTATGTCGCGTTTTAGTGCATTGTTTGGTAATGAAGTACGCCTAGGGTCATGCAAGCCATATAACTTAGCATTTCAAATCATTATGTTTGAATATTATGTGAATAACCATAATTTGGAATATTTTCAATGGCCGTCGATTTAATCAGGGTTAAAGTTTGGACTTTTCGCTGTTTCTAATGCTGTCGGTAATAGACGTATTGTGTTAATGGAATGTTCGGTTGTTGGTAATTATTCAATTATTTTTTCATGTCACTTCTCAAAACTAAAGATAAATATTTATTTAGCTATTTTAGTTTAGATCATCGACTCTAAGAGATCGGATTTCAGAGAATGAAGTCGTTCAAATAGAGCCCTAAGAAATATCTTTGATAATAAATTATACGCACGTCAAAGACATATTATACAGAAACTATCAAATATTTTCCTTTAACATCATTTCCATCTATTAATTAACAAACACTATCTTACACAAACACTATGTAACACCACACTCCATTACAGTCACGACATACGCAACACAATACAAGAAACCCAGTATGTACAACAATATTACCTAAGCCGAAATTTTGGCTCTACACTCCTCAAATGCACAAATACTCTCTTCCTAACGCAACTCTCCGACCAACAGGCGAATTGGGTGTTACTAAACAAATCAATCACTTAACTGATCGGAGACTCAGATTGATCGATCGAAATGTTGGGAACAACGGCTGTAAATGTACAAGACAATGCAAGCAGTGAAAGGTCTCAAAGTAGGACTTAATTATTTGAAAAAAAAACAACTTAAAGTTTAATAGTCTCTATAGTAAGTCATATTATTTAATGTAAATATTTATTGTGTTAATATTGTAAATGTATTGTTATACTTTATGTATTGTTAATGTATCAAAATGTACGGTATTGTACATTTTTTATACATTAGCTCCATACAGGAGACCCTAAGGAAAAAAATCTCCCAAGGCCTAAGTCATCTTTGGGGATGCTGTGTGGAATGTGGAGGGTCTTTTTAGGGGAAGGAAGGAGAGAGTAAGTTCTGGGAAGGAGAAGGGTTTCTTTTCAAGACTAATCGTCGCCTTAGTTTTTAATTGTTCAAGAGACCATTTCCACTTTAAAATTAAAATTTAAGTATAAAAAATTATAGTTAATCAATTAACTAAGAATTATTTAAACTAATGAGTCCTTTACCATTACGGAAATAGCTTTATCAAACACCTATCATAATGTTTCATTGAAATAATAAAATAAAACCTTCTCCTTCTGTAAAATTTTCTAATGGTTGTTTGGACAAAACAACTAAGGCGACGTAATCAAGACAAAATAAGATATTACAAACATAGCTGCAGTTCAAAGAACACCAATAATAAACGCATGACATCAGTATTATTAAGCCTGGTAGTACAGATCTCCGGTTCCAGATCTCGTTAGGTCCTAAACCAATAAGACTATAAGAAGATTCTTGGACTCGACTGAAGAAGGGGAAAGAAGAGGAAAACAAATATTGCTCCAGTAAATTAACATGAAACATTTTTTTACTTAATTGGCAGATGGCTCCCAAACCCCAGGTGATAAATGGTGAACCTCAGGAGGAGGGGCCGTCAGGATACCGCCTGTCTCACCCTCCACCCGGGGAAGAGGTCTGCATTTCGGGAGCTGCCGGATTTTTCCCCGACTCCGACAACATGATCGAGCTGAAGGACAATCTCTTCGGCAAGGTAAGCGAGCATTTATAATTCCCACAGTCCAACATGATTAAGGACAATCTATGATTAATTAATTCATTATTTTTATCACCTTGATGCCCTGTATCCTTTTAAGGATACATTGATTTGATGCGGAATTCGAATTTAGACAGCACGACCAATCAATAAACCAAGTGAGTTACAAAGAATTGTCTTTTCTGAACTGGTGAACTTTATCATTGAAATTGTGCAGTCTATGATTGTTGCATCGGAAACTGTTTTCGAATTACAGCTTCAGATGCACTTGAAAATGGACTGTAAATTAGACAATAAAACGAAACGAAAATGTTGTTTGCTGGACTTTGGTAATAATGTGTATGGGAAAAATAATGGATTACACGAAAGAAGGAAACCAATCACTTACCTTTGCGAAGGCGAAAAAACAAAACGATCTTGAAACGGTCAAAACACCTTCCTTTAGTTCATAAACTAATATATAACAAAAATGCTTTCCATGTAGTCCAAAATATTTTTCTGTTTTTTCAGAAACAAAAGCACTTCAATTCACTCTTGACATTGTTCCATTTTCAAATGCTTTTCCAGCAAGGTGATATAGTTAGGGAGGGTAGGTACTGAATAAATGACATCCCGGTAGGAACTACACATATCATCATTTCAAAATCAAACAATGATATTAAAGTGTCCAATCTTTCAGATACATCGTTTATGAGATAAAGGGAGAAGTTACAGCGAATCTCTCAGCCGTACTTTTACTGAAGTTCAGTAAAGCATCGATTTCATGTTGTTCCAATATTTCATGTTTCCAGGTAGACATGATTTCCGACGATGACAGACGCTGGAAGCTGGCCCATCCCGAGATCCCACAGAGAACTGGCAAGATCGTCCACGTCAACAGGTTCGACGCCTCCTTCTTCGGCGTCCACTTCAAACAGGCACACACGCTCGACCCCATGTGCCGGATGCTTCTAGAGAAGACTTACGAAGCTGTCATTGATGCTGGTAATATAAAAGTATTCCTTTATCATTTTCGCACAAAGGTTGACTCATATCAATTATGTGGATAATGGGCACATCTTCATAGTTCATAACTGTTTTGTAATCAACACATCAGCAGATATTCTTAGGTTGTAATAACAACATGGGATTCAAATGTATAAAAAAACCTTTGTATGCCACAGGGCTCCATTCTGGGGGCACTATTATTCCTGATTTTCATAAATGCTACATGAATTTATTAAAAGAGAATAAAAATATACAAACAGATGCTGACCTTAGATACCTTGATATTTTATACATAAAATAATTAACAACATGTTACCAAAATACTTGTCTAACAAAATTATGAACATCAAGGACAATCACAGATGTAACACAAGGACATGTACAAAATTAAGTTATTAAAAAGGGACAAAGCGATTAAATACTTTCAGACAACTCAACAAAGTTGCATTTCAACACCCCTTTGAATCGTCTTAAAAAAGAATAAATAAAAAATATCTAATAATAAATATCTTTGATGTGCAAATTACTAAAATAAAATAAAAGAAAAAATGTATATTGCGTCTGAAGGCAAAATAAACAACATGCACGCTATAACCCATTTACATGTTTTCAGGTGTAAATCCAAGGCAGTTGAAAAACACAAAAACTGGAGTTTTCATTGGAGCATGCTTTTCTGAATCTGAGAAGACTTGGTTCTATGAAAAAATGCAGGTCAATGGATTTGGAATCACAGGGTAAGTATGAAAAAAAATTTCGATGATAGAAATCGATTTATGTAATGGAAGTGAAATATTTCTAACATAAAATAATTTTTCCAGATGCTCTCGAGCTATGTTAGCCAATCGCATCTCATACTGGTTAGGAACCACCGGTCCATCATACACGGTGGACAGTGCTTGCTCCAGCTCGCTGTATGCTCTCGAACACGCCTACAGAGCTATCCGAGATGGTCATTGCGATGCTGCTATCGTTGGAGGCTCCAACCTTTGTCTTCATCCATATGTGTCTCTGCAGTTCTCCAGGTAATTAAATTTTAACCTTATTTTTTTTCAAGACGATCCTTATAGGCACATTCCTTTATCTCAGTCCCTTTTAATGAGGTTCACTGGTCTTATAATCGGGAGTTTAGCTATGTCTTCAGGTTTCATAATTCACAGCCTTCTTACCATCGATGATTCATAAATTTTAATTATGTGTTTATATTATCATTTTTACATTTTAAGAAGATAATCATTATAAAAGAAGGTGAATTACAATGTGTGTGGTGCTAAAACTCAGAAACGAGTCCCGGTACGATCAAGAGAGTTATATGGTGTGGTAGTCCTCTATCCCCCATCCATGAAGAAGGTTCCTGTTTTTACCTGAAAGGCATGCTTTTGAAGATATAAGGGCTGGAAGTTTCGCCTTCTAGAAATTTCTAGAACATTCCAGAATATTTTAGAGTATTTGAGAGTATTCGATAACATTCCAGAATATCCTGGAACATTCCAGAATGTTCCGGGATGTTCAGGAATAGTCTGGAATGTTGAGGAACATCCCAGATCATTGTGGAAAATTCCAGAATACTCTCGAATGTTGTGGAATGTTCTGGAACATTGTGGACCATTCGAAGCCTTTTTTATACGGGTGGGGATACCCATTACGGGGTATATAAAGCAAGATCGGTCGTGGGTTCAAACGTCAGTTCAATGTCAAATCAACTCCCTGAGCGAAGCCGGGTACCCCAGCTAGTATTATATACCTAATGCAAGACATAGAATATTTTCTCAGTCCTCCTCACTAGGAGAGTCTATGCTAAACTAGATTTTGGATGGAGGGTTTTCAGCTGCTTCTAAAGTACAACATTATGGTTTGGGTAGGGTTTTTTACAGTATTTTCTATGAAGATGTTTTTAAAATACTAGTCAACTTTTTTTACGATAATTCCTTAAGCCAAGATTTGTGGTTTTTTTACACAAGCTCCACACAGAAGACCCTCGGGAAAATAAAATCCCTCAGGGCCTATGTCATCTTTGGAGATGCTGTGTGGAGGATCTTTTTATGGAAAGGAAGGAGAGGAAGTTCTGGGAAAGAAAAAAAAAAAGGCATGGATTGTGGATAAGAATTTGAGGATCAGGTTGTTCAGTAGTGACGGATGTATGAATCCTTTCCGTCTGCGAATCCTACTGCGGTGCAAGACGATGGGTCGAGCGAGTCCGGCTGGAAAGTTCAAAAGGTCTCCTTCAAGCAGGAGAGAATGGTTGAATGAGTCCCTTTGAATTCTCCAGCCATACTCTCTCGGAACATCGCCTTACACAGCAATGGGAGGGATGGAGTCATATGTCCGTCACTCCTGGAGACACTGAACCTCAGATTCCCACCCATCCCTAATACCCTGTTCCTTCTCAGAACATCCTCTCCCTCCTTTCCTCAAAAGACCCTCCACACAGCAATCCCCAAGATGACATAGGCCCTGAGGGGAATTATTTTATTTAGGGTCTCCTATGTGGAGCTAATGTAAAAAAAAAAAAACTATCTAACCATCATCATCATTTCACTACAAGGGTAGTAGATACCTTACACAACAATTTCTTGCTAATCAACAAAAAATCACAAAAAACGACATTTTTAGACTAACCATGTTGGGGAAAATATCTACTAATTACTCTGTTTCTTTTTCAATATAGGTTGGGGGTGCTGTCACCCGAAGGCCGTTGCCGCAGCTTTGATAAAAACGCCAACGGATATGCGCGTGCTGAAGCTGTAGCAGTCATCTACCTCCAGAAGGCCAAGGACGCCAGGAGGGTGTACGCACAGGTGCTACACGCCAAGACCAACTGCGACGGGTACAAGGAGCAGGGAATCACCTACCCTGGTGGCAAGGCACAGAAGATGTTGCTGAAGGAGTTCTACGAGGAGTGCGGAATTAAACCAACGGAACTGGAGTTCATTGAGGCTCATGGAACAGGTAAAAATTTATGACCTCTGCATGCGAGCAACTTTAGTTGCTTTGACAATTGTCAATGTTTAGTTGACAATTGTTTCAAAACCCATAAAAATTCAAAAAAAGTCTCCCCAATGTAATGTACACTGTGATGGATTTTAAAGCAGGCAACTGTTGTGACGTAACTATTGCCTGCAACTAAAGCTGTTCGTGTGCATCTGGACGGGTACTGAATGCCGGTATTAATTCTCATAAAATAGATATGATTCAAGAAAGTTATACTAGTTCTTATTGATGGCAAATTCCAAAATATGAAATTAAATTAACCGATTACTTTATTGTGATTTATTTTTGAGGTATTATGCAAATCTAACACGATATGATACCCCAAAAATAAATCACGATAATACTTGGCTCTAAAAATCTAAAATCATAATCAATAATAACTTGGTTTAAACCACCATTGTTTTGGAAGAATCTTTATTTCATCAGGGCAAAATGGTGACTGGACAACTCAGAAAGAATTCAACCCAACACCTCCTTTGAAAAGTCATTAAAAATGATGAAAAATATATATATAAGGAATTGGTTAAATAGGTTACGTTAGGTTAGGTTACGGGCTATTTGTCAATTTTTTTTTCATAGCTTTTAACCGCTTCTGTGCCAAGAGCGAGATATCTCGCATTCTTGGCCGTGCCCAGCAGGCCGGCTATAGAAAAATAGCAAGTATTCTCGCTCTTTTTGAGCCTCTGTATCATACATATGTCCCATTTTTTATTAATTTAAAATATGGAACACACAGAAAGATCTATTGGGATGATTTAATTTTTTTTTTTTTTTGATTTTGGTTTTTTTTTTTTTTTTTAAATAAGATTTAAAAATGATTTATTTTGATTAAAAGTTCACGGCCTGCTGTGCACAGCTACACTTCTACCTACTGGCATTTAAAAGGTTAATGACCTTTCAAAGAGATATTGAGTTGAGTTTATTTTTTATTTATTTACGCCCTTTTTCGGGGCTTTTACATAAGAAATTTACAAATTACACTGTGATTAATTAAAATATAAATACTTCTTCAAATTAACATATCCTGATTAAGATAACATTGTTATCGAAACATTTAGATATTGTTTATAATATAGTGGTTTAAACAAAGTGATCTATTATTCATTATAAAATATATTTATTTTTTTTACAAAGAAATATAAAGTAGATATTTATTGTACATAACTGAACTACCTCAGTAACAGAATTTTGTATTTGTAAAGATAAATTGAAGATGTCCACTGACTTGGTATAATTATTTCCCTCTATTAGTATTCTGGGTAAAGAGGAATTCATATGGTAGTTAGTTTCAGAATTTCTGCACTGAAATAAATCCTGACTTGTAGTATTGCGTAGTGGAATCAGGAAGCTTATCAATTCAAACAATGCCGGACTATCAACTAAATCATTTAGAATTTTATACAGAAATACCAAGTCAGTGAAAATTCTTCTGTCTGACAATTTGAGCATATTCATAACATTTAAAATAGTGTTGTAGTTCAGCATAATTGCTGGAATACCCATTTTAAAATTTAGAAAAGGTAAGAATTTGCTTTGTATTCTTTCAACGGCTTGTACATGTATATTATAATATGGGTTCCAGACTGGAGAATTGAACTCAAGTTTGATTCCGAGTTAACTTAACTTGAAGACTATTTCAAAATAATGGGTGACATGTATTAGGTGTAGAAGTGGTGGGAGAGGCCTGACTAGGGATTAGTGAAAAGTTTTGGGAGGAGTTGAGTTTGTTACTGGATTTCTTAGTTTCTAATGTTTTCAAGTTTTTTTTTTTATCTAAGCTTTTTCATTTATTATTAAAATATAGAATATTGATTCACAAATTTATATTATTTCATTATAATTAATATCTAAGAGGGATAGCTATATTTAATAGTATAAACTATGTAATTAAAAATATAAAATCAGTGTTGTAAAAATATTTCAGGCACCCGAGTGGGAGATCCGGAAGAACTTGACGCGCTGGATGAGATCTTCTGTACCGGTAGGAGCGAACCTCTTCTCATCGGAGCTGTGAAGTCCAACTTGGGGCACAGCGAGCCCGCCTCAGGACTGTGCTCCGTTGCAAAGGTATTGACTTCCACATTCCATTCTGTCACAGATAGTCTAGATGTGAATCAGCATACCAATTAATTAGTAAAAGAACAAAGCATTTGACAGTCTCCTTGGTCGAGGGGTAAAGCTCTCTACTGGCATTCCAGTGGTTGTGGGTTCAAATCTAGTATTTTTTTGTTTGTTTAATTAGTATTATTTCATAATTTATTAATTTAAATAATATGCGACACGTTCCAGAATTGAAAATACTTGTATCGCCCTGGTGTAAGACCACCATCCAGAATTGAAACGATGCTTGAAATGGCTTTAGTCATGTTTGATAGCCAGATTTGAATAGCTAGGTACTTCCGAACCCTCCACTTCCCACCTTCCTCTTCCCATCTCCTTCCCTTCCCCGCTACCTTCAGCCTCACAAAATATCACAATTGGGGATGCCATTGTCTCACTGACTCCAGTTGGGACTCCGGCGCGGTATTCACATAAAAAAATTATGTTGTATATATTTCACCAAGTATAACATGTTTTCTCTGCTTTCATCAGATGTGCATCGCCTATGACACCGGCTATCTGCCGCCCAATCTGAACTACGAGAGCCCCCGTGAGGGAGTCGCTGGACTGGCCGAGGGTCGCATGACGGTGGTCACCGAGAAAACTCCATGGAACAGGGGTATGGCCGGAGTCAACAGCTTCGGTTTTGGAGGGGCTAACGCTCACATCTTGCTCAAGAACTACGCCAAAGCTAAGGTACCCTCATACATGATATTTCTAATAATAGTAAATTACATTAGGTACATTATTTATAATAAACTTTTCAAATTTATGACACTTACCACACATCGACTCCCTATCTGTATGTCACTAGTTGACAAAGGCCTGGTCCAACTGTCGCCATTTCTCTCTATCATTAGCTACTCTTGTCCATGTACCACCTGCTACGGCTTTGATGTCGTCAACCCACCCTCTAAATGGTCTATCTCGTTTTCTCTTCTTGTCACTTGTGAAACAATTCATGACTAATTTTTCACTTCCTCTGATTGTGTGGCCTGACCACTTCCACTTTAGCTTTTTTATTGTTTTTATGACATATTTTGTTCTTGTTTGTTTCTTAATGGTTGTAATTTTTATTCCATCAGACAGTCTTTTCCCTATCATATTGATATTTCTAAAGCCTTCTCTAATTAAATGATGAACATTCAAAGTATTATGGGTAATATCAATTAATGTTTTATTTCAATTCAGGTTAACCAAGGTCAGGCTACCGACAGTCTTCCCCGCCTGGTTTGTGTGTCGGGAAGGACAGAACCCGCTGTGAACAAGATCCTGGATGATATGGATTCCAGAAGGCCGGATGTGGAACAAATCAGACTGGTGCACGCCATTCACGAGGACGAGATCTCTGGACACGTCTTCCGAGGATACACTCTTCTCAGTTAATCAAACTTATTTAAAAAATACTTTAAAATTCATCTTCTTCTTCGTTTTAGAGATATGCCTCTTTTAAATATATCTGGATTTGCTGGTGATTGATGGCTGTCATGATTCTGAATGATACTTGAATCCCAAAGCACTTTCAGAGACTGTGACGATAATTAACCACATTTACTTGCTATGAAAATGTTTTTTTTTTCTGCCATGGCTAACTGCAAAACTCTATGTGGTTATATTTTATTAATTCAACTTTATTAATTACAATACGTTGGTGATGCATAGTGATTGTCTCACCAAAAAATCCTGTGTTGAGAGCAGGCGCAGTTTGTAACATAAGCAGTTAACAATAAAAATAACAAAACAACGTTACATTTTCAATAAAAGAAAACTTTGATCTGCCTTGGCTGATGATCCAAGACTTGGTGTCTAATTTAAATATGTATAGAATAATTTGTGTTCTGTCTGACGTACAGAGGAAGTGCATTTTACAGTTTTGTTGCAAATCATCTAAAATTTCTTTAACCAAAAGTTGTTTTGGCGATATTTGGGTTCCGTTGTCACCTTCGGGTAAAATGCATCAAGCCTATCATTTTACAACAAATGAAATAGATTGACTGACGTTTGGCTGTTTGGACTTTCCAACACCACTTCTTTAACCCTAAGCAAACGGACGATGACATGATTAAGAATTCTAAATGTTTACCAAAATATGTGTTGGTTTTTCAGGGCCTCATGCTGAAGAAATGAAGGTAGCGAGAGAAGCCCAATACTTCCCAGGAGGAAAGAGACCAGTTTGGTTTGTCTTCAGTGGAATGGGCTCCCAGTGGGCCGGCATGGGGACTCACCTTATGGCCATTCCTATATTTGCAGGTGCCATTGAAAAGTTAGTACACTTTATTTTTAAGTGAAAACTTCTTTAAAGTCTCGATAACATTGAGCGAGTTTACAAGCTACTAGCCAGTGAATTCACAATCTGCTAGTAAACTCGCTCAGTGTAATCATATTTATTAGCTGACTAGCAGATCGTGAACAATCTACGAAAAATGTTGTAAAGGGAGCTACTTTACTCCCTACTCGCTAGCAAGTGGGCTCCTTAGCTAGTAAACGAATCTTATGTCATTGTAGTTGCTAGTGAGCTAGCTGCAAGTATCTCATTTTTCTACAAAATGTAGACAGAATTAGTTCAAAGCTAGTTCGCTACTGAGCGAGTGGAAAGTTTTGTGCGTCATCATCACAATCGCACTCGCCGATTCGCCCGCTTTTAAACTTGGCGGCTAGTAGCTTGTAAACTCGCTCAATGTAATCGAGGCTTTAGCACCGTTGTGATTTTAAACTCTATGAACGAAAAATACCGACACTAAAAAGAGACAAACAAGAGACATACATCTATAGCAGTGGTTGGGGAACTTTTTTAACCATTACCCCAAAATATTTTTGCGTAAGTCGATATTACCCCTTCCCCCCATTTTGAAAAGAAGAGAATCAATGTATATTTAAATAAAAATTATTTATTGAATTAATTTAGACGGAAGATAAAAAAAAAAAGTTACATGAAAATAGAAAGTATGTAATAGACAAACAAAACAAAATTCTCAAATTCGATCAAACAAAAATTCAGTTTTTCAGGTTTCCCTTTCAGTTTTTGGAGAAATGATGTTGCTTCATGTTTAATATAATTACTTCAAAATTGGAACTTTTTGGTGTAAGAGCAATTTGAATACGGTCTTCGGCATTTTATCGATTTCTGTTCTTCGTTTTTATGTTCGTTAGAGTGGAAAAGCCTTGTTCACAAATATAGGTTGTTGCAAATGGCAGCAACTTTTTTACCGCCTCCTCATGTGCAATTTTGAAAGCCTTTGTAGCTTTTGACATCCAAAAAGACGACAGATTGGCTTCGCTCTCAAATTGAATACGTGCTTCAGTATTAGATCAAAGTTCAAGTATTGTTTCTGGCAAACTTATTAGCCAAAAAAAACATTTTTACCCCATTTGGGGTAATTTACCCCGGTTCCCCGACCGCTGATCTATAGGATTTAGCCTGCGAAAGAATAAATAGTATAATCGGTCTCCTCTTTGTGCGGTGCTTCGTAGTCTCCCCACTCTTGTTTACTTTAGTTTTGAGAAGGTTTCACTTCTACCACACATGAATTGCACACTCTGATTTTTTTTTACAAGTGCAACATTTTTTAATTTGAAATGTTTAATTCAATGTGGAATTCCATTGTTTTTTTAGGTATTTCTTATGGACTAAAATGGTCAGATGCTTCCAAATCTTTTTCTGTCTTATCTGTTTCACATTTTTCGTTTGAGAAACGTTAAGACGGTGTTCACTAAACCAATATCCTTATGAGTTACGCTTTCCAGGTGTCACCAGGTCTTGAAGCCAAAGGGCTTGGATATTGCGAAGATTATCACAGACCCTAACCCAAAGATATTCGACAATATCCTCCACTCCTTCGTAGGTATTGCTGCAGTCCAGATTGGTCTCTGCGATGTCCTCAAAGCCATCGGCATCGAACCAGACTACATTATCGGTAAGTTCTAACCAGAACTCCTATTTTAAGCATAAGTATTAATATATTTTGATTGTGAATTTGATGTAGAAAGTTTCATTTTGTTCGCACTCATTTTAGACAAATATATATAAATATTTCCTTGTTTTATAGGCCACAGTGTAGGAGAATTGGGCTGTGCCTACGCAGATGGATGTTTCACAGCGGAGCAGATGATCCTAGCTGCCTACTCCAGAGGAATGGCCAGTATCGAGACAACGTTAATCAAGGGATCCATGGCAGCTGTCGGCCTCGGATACCAGCAGGTCAGTACAACAAATAAAATCGTCTTTTAACTGAGGATACAACGCAAGTCAAAGCTAATTTCATTAATTTTGTGGCAAAAGTGTTGTCGTAATTTTTTGCGTGATGTAGCCCAGTAAGCATTGGGCCAAACTTGGTGGAAGACAAATTTACTTCGTGCAGATCAATAAATGGTATAATGTGATGTTTCTTCCGCTTTCCCAAATAATACACTCTCTTTTTGATAAATGTTTTTTTAAACAAATTTTAAGGTTCACACTTTAAGGTGGATAAAACTTGAACTATGCTTATGAAGTAATTACGAGATTTATTGAATAAACTAATACTTACAATATTTGTTCATATGAAGCAGTTACTTTGTGCAGTAGAGATTGTACTGCCCTGAAGATGCTATGGTTGTAGCGAAACCCGGTCGGCATAAAGTCTAAAAAATAAAAGTGGTGTTTACAAAGTTATTGTTTTATTTAACTTACAATATTATTATGAATCCAGATGAAGGATGCTTGTCCCCCCGACATCGAGGTCGCCTGCCACAATGGACCAGACTCTTGCACCGTCTCCGGACCTGCCGACAGCATGAAGGCTTTTGTGGGACAGCTGCAGGGACGTGGTGTGTTCGCCAAGGAGGTGCCGTGCTCCAACATCGCATACCACTCCAGATACATTGCAGAGGCCGGTGAGTTGCAAGCAAAACCATACTCATCGCAATAGATTTTTCAAGGTTAAATTCTCGCACTTTCGAATTGGTTGCAATTAGTGTAATGAAATACTGGGAGCATTTACTATTGATCTAAAATCTAATTGAGCAAACATCTCTTCTTCGAAAATAAAAACTAAACTAAGCTTCATTATGCATGCGTTAGTTTAAACAAATTAATTTTGCACCCACTGTAAATTTTTACAACGATAGTGTCATGCAACTAATTTCATCATGTAAATGCAAAACGTGATATAACTAGTGGCGTGAAAACGTTTCTGCTGAGCAGATGAATTTTATTATGCATTCCGAAAAAAGCTTCGATTCTGCTGGTGCCACAGGTGCCATGTTTGCTGTCAAACTAAGGATTTCACAATACATAATTTGCAATTTCCCAACAGATTGGTGTCGTGAAATTAATTCCTACATGCATGACAGTACTTTCGTAGTATACATTCGGCTTTACATAATATTGTTCAGTTCCTATAACCCTTATTTACACTACCGGATGCCTATCTCTGTACAAAATCTTTGCTCTATGTTTAAAAATACAGAATATTCGTGCTTGGGTTCATAAAATAAATAAAAATGATGTATTTTGCTGACAGCGTGGAAGATTAACCCTATTTTATTTAAGGTCCCACGCTACTCAAGTACCTGAGGCAGGTTATTCCGGAACCAAAGGCCAGGACCAACCGCTGGGTGTCTTCCTCTGTACCACAGAACAGGTGGGGAGAGGAAGCCACGCAGTACTCGTCTGCTGAATACCACACCAACAATCTCCTGGTAAGTTACTTCCCCAGAACCTTGTCAGAGCAAGAACCGAATGTTTTCATACACGAAAATTTTATTATATTAAAATTTATCAGGAAATCCTAATAATCCATAGCCTAATATTTATTATGCCAGAGAGTCCTTTCCTGTTAATTCATTGATCATGCCTGCAATCCCGTTTTTAACCGGAATTACCAATATTTTGAAAATATTTCAAAAATTCGTTTTTCTCCATGAGCATGTCAATATACCTACCAGATAATGGAGGCAAATAATTGAATATATATAAAGTAATTGGTGGCGGTGTTTTGTACTTTCTAATTATTTGTATTTTGATCAAAAAATGTGACAGGTAAAAAACTTAAAAAAATTAAATTAAAATTAAAAAATTTTGCAATGTTATATTTTATTTTATTTTATTTTAAATACATAAACGGCTATACTGCCTTTTATAAATAAACATATAATAGAGTACAACAGTAAGAAAAATAATATCATTTCATAATAGTAGTTTTAAATTTTAAAATAACATACAATCATTTTGTGTATCACAACAAAAAATAACAAAAAAGAACAATGAGAAATATCATCATTTCATTTCAACATGTCCATATTGCGTATATAAAGTTACATTTTGGAAAAATAATTTTTGAGTGCATGTTTATATTGCGCTAATTTTAAGAAATAAATGTCGCCGATGTTAGCATGTTCATTTCCCAAAATGTGTAATCGACTGATTGGTGAGTAATAATGTGATAATGTATGTGTGTTATTATAGTAGAAAGGTAGAGTGAGTCTATTGTTAGCGCAACCAGGGCAATGAAATTGTATTAGTTCTATTAAATCAGGGGTATCCAGGACCGAGTGAATTATTTTATATAATATTAATAGATCACAGATTTTTCTGCGATCTGATAAATTTACGAGATTAGTCCAGTTTAATAACAAATTATAATCTACGGATTCTCTTGGAATACCTAATTTAAAATTAATATACCTAAGGAATCTATGCTGGACTTTTTCAATCGCTTGAATATGGATATTGTAATGTGGAGCCCAAATCGTAGAATTATATTCCAAAATGCTTCTCACTAGCGTTATGTATAAAATGCGAATAGTATCAATGTTACAAAATTGTTTGGTTATTCTAATAATAAATCCTAAAATCTTCATTGCTCTATTAATAATATTAGTTATATGGCTAATAAATGTAAGTTTTGAGTTAAAAATAATACCTAGATCATTTATTGTTTCTACTGAGTTTAATATAATTTTGTCAAGATTGTATTCATAAATGGTCGGTTTCTTTATTTTATAAAATCTTATTATTTGACATTTACTTATGTTAAGTGCCAGTTTATTGCTTATTCACCAATTAAACAAGTTGTTTAAATTTTTTTGTAAAATTATGCAATCAGAAGAATTTTTTAATTTTTTTATATAATTTTAAATCATCAGCAAATAACAGGATATCAACATCGGAAAAAACGTCTACAATGTCATTATTAAATAAAATAAACAGTACTGGTCCTAAATGGGAGCCCTGTGGCACACCACTAGTTGCAGAAAAGGCATCCGATATTACGTCATTTAACTTTACAAACAGTTGCCTATTTGTTAAATAACTCTCTATCCATTTAAGAAAGTTTCCGGTTATACCCATACTCCTTAATTTATTTATCAATATTTTATGACAAACTTTATCGAACGCCTTGCTGAAGTCAGTATATATCGAGTCTACTTGACATTTATCTGCAAAGGCATTCGCTATAAAGTTTACATATATCAGTAGATTTGTCAGAGTTGATCTATTCTTCATGAAACCGTGTTGAAACCTTGTTACAATCCCATTTAATTTAAAACTAATTTTATCCAAAATAATTTTTTCAAATAGTTTTGGAATAGTTTACTGTATACACACAGGTCTATAGTTGCGTATATCGCATTTATCACCTTTTTTAAATATGGGTGTGACGTAACTATTTTTCCATGCAATTGGAAAATATCCCGATGACAATGACATATTAAAAATTAAATAGAGGGAATACGACAATGTATACAATGCTTCAATAGAATATCTGGTATAAATTTAGAGTTATTGCTGTCTCTGGGAAAAACACGGTCGCCGAGTACTACATATATATATTCAATTATTTGCCGCCATTGTCTGGTAGGAATATCAACATTGTTCCTTGTCTGTATGTTTGCTTTTTTTTATATGCATTATCTAGTTTGTATACTGAACTTTTAATGGTGTTCACACCATGCAATTATTATTTGCCGCCATTGTCTGGTAGGAATATCAACATTGTTCTTTGTCTGTATGTTTGCTTTTTTTTATATGCATTATCTAGTTTGTATACTGAAATTTTAATGGTGTTCACACCATGCAATTATTATTTGCCGCCATTGTCTGGTAGGAATATCAACATTGTTCTTTGTCTGTATGTTTGCTTTTTTTATATGCATTATCTAGTTTGTATACTGAACTTTTGATGGTGTTCATACCATGCAATTTTAACGATTTTTGGAGGATCCTAACTCCTACAAGAAGTAACTTAAAATCCAGGGAGGAAATTGGGGAATACGTTTGCATGGACTGGTTTCCTCTTAGGGATGCGGTGTTTGCCTTGATACCGTTTAACCACCAACTTTTAGGCATTTGTGATTGGCAATGTCCTATCCTTGCTTCTTGTCATGCCCAGCAAAGTCATTTCAGTTTCATATAACTATAATGGATTATTTTAACTTATTTCAGAGCCCCGTCTTGTTTGAGGAAGCATCACGTATAATCCCCGGAAACGCAATCACCATAGAAATAGCACCCCATGGTCTTCTTCAAGCCATTCTCCGAAAGTCCCTCAAGAAGGATTGCACCAACGTTGCTCTTACCAAGAGAGGCCATCCCGACAATACCGAGCTTCTTTTGGCGGCTATTGGAAAGTTAGTTTATAAATGCACATTTTGTAATATTGTTTATGCATATGTACTCTACTGATATGTTCGTTTAAATGTCTAAATTTGCTGTTGTTTTCAGGCTGTACCTCGTTGGGCTGAATCCAAAGCTTGCTAATTTGTACCCCAAGGTAGAATTCCCAGTATCCAACGGAACACCGATGCTGTCACATCTCGTAGAATGGGAACACAGTGAAGATTGGTGAGTTGTTTTCAGAATCTGAAAGACTGTCGTATCTACGGGAGTCAGTCTAAAGCACAAACTAAAAAATATATATCCAAACCAACGATTGTTGGTAACATAAGTATTTGACTACTTAATTTTTATGAATGTCACTTTGTAGGTACGTGACATCATACCGCACGCAAGAGAAGATCAAATCAGGAGAAAGGACTGTCAGAACAACCATTGCTGATGAAGACATGGAGTACATGGCTGGCCACGTCATTGATGGTGAGAGCAACAACTAATTCACAGGAAACCTTTGGAATCAGATAAATCGAAGGTGTTACTCAAGGCAAGGCAGTTCAATGTTCAATGTGAGAATTTTCAATTGAAACATAACCCATCTCTTCTTATTCCAGGTCGCAACTTGTATCCAGCCACAGGATATCTGGTGCTGGTTTGGGAGACCCTGGCAATGATGATGGGAGAGATGTTCACAGAAGTGTCGGTCATCTTCGAAAACGTCCGCTTTCAGAGAGCCACCAACATCCCCAAGGAAGGCAACCTTGAGTTCATCATCATGATACAGAAGGGCAGTGGGAACTTCGAGGTAGGACAATGTCATGCTTCATAAAGATTTGGGCCATCAATGTTTTCAAGATAAGCAACATCATAAATTATTACTCATTGACTATTCCAGATTGTGGAAGGAGGAGCGGCTATAGTGACGGGTAAAATCTACGCCAAGAAGGATGTCTCTCAAGAATTCCGTCACTTCCCAGATCCGCCGACAGAGAGCGGAGAATACACAAGGGAACTCAATTCTAAGGATGTTTACAAAGAATTGAGACTTAGAGGATATAATTATTCGTAAGTATTTTGCTTTAATGGAAGATTTTTTCAAAATTAGTAAGTTGGTTCGTTTTTGAAATTTAAAAGCCTGAGTTGGTGTCCTTTCGTGAAATTATCCGTGTTTAAAACCAACCAGAAGGCGGTTAAATACTGAATGAATTCGGAGAGTTGCGTCCAAGGTGGTCTCCTCACGCACCGTAAAGATGTTGCGTAAACCGTCATTTGGACTACTATTGTTTCAGTTTCTATTGAGTTTCATTACTGATTATATTTTGTATTTCCAGTGGTCTCTTCCGCGGCATCCACAGCTGCTCTATCGACGCCTCCAGGGGCACCCTCAACTGGACCAACAACTGGGTCACCTTCATGGACACGCTGATGCAGATGAAAATCCTCACTATTGACAGTAGGGGACTCTTCGTTCCTACGAGGATAGAAAAACTGTCCATCGATTCCACCAAACACTACGCTATTCTCTCCGCTATTCCTGGAGATGAGGTGAAGACCGTTCCAGTCACCGTATATGGAGATATTGATGTTATAAGGTAAGTAGTATCCGACCGAACTTTCGGTTTCGGTTTCAGCCTAGTTACGGCCAAAAAACGAGTTTCGGCTTAGTTTCGGTTTCGGCCGCCATCTAGCCGAAACTGCGGCTGAAACCGAAACTGAATTCGGGAGGTTTCGTCGGTGATCTGACATGTTCGGTTCACTGAACTGTGAGCCACAAAGTGTCATTTTGCTGGGTCCGCACTCATAGTCGTTTCGGGACTTGATTCGTGTGAAAACTCTATTTATTTTCATGTATAACTTGCATTTTAAACATATTTTGTTATTGTAGGTAGGTAGGTACTTTTTAATTTAATTATATTGTAGTTCACTAAAAAGAGTGTCATACAATGATACAATATGACCAATGTTTAGAAGAAATTATTTTGTTCTGAAGATGAAAGCTTTTCATTTGGTTTGAGAGAAAACGCTTCTTTTTTTCATACATTACGTTTTATTTGCATTAAAAATATATTTTTATTATAGGTAGGTAGGTACTTTTTAATTTTAATTATATTATTGTAGTTCAAAGAGTATTATTTGCATTAAAAATATTTTGTTATTGTAGGTAGGTAGGTACTTTTAAATTTTATTTATATTGTAGTTTCAAAAAGAGTGCCATACAATATGACCAAAGTTTAAAAGAAATTATTTGGTTATGTGGTTAGATACGAAGTGTTTGTTTTAATTTTACGAAATTATTTTGTTCTTAAGATGAAAGAGTAGTTTTTGTTTAGTGTACCTAAACAAATTAGGTTTAAAAAAAGTAAAAAAAATCAATAATAATTTTAAAGAAGTAACACTTTCTATTTCTTTTTTTAATATTATTTACGAAGCGATTTACGAATAAAATTTCAAAAAGCATAAATAAATTTCTTTGAAATAGGGAGTGATAATTGTGTTATGTTTATTTTTAGTTCAAATATCAGAGACTGAATGATTTACAATGATTGACATTTTTTTTCCACGAAAACATGAACTTGTATGTTCAGTATATATTCAGTTTCGGTTTCGGCCGAACCTGAGACAGAAGCCGAAACTCACTTTCGGTTTCGGTTTCGGCCGTAAAATCTAGTTTCAGTCGGACACTAAAGGTAAGATATTAATTTTCTTCAAATCATTTAAAATAATTAATCCCTTGGACAATTTTGGGAGATAATCTTCACAGACAACAAACAGCTGTGAAATTTTTTGAAAGATTGTATCTCCCGGCCAGTCATGGTCTCATAAAAGTTATCCTATCTCATTTTATATCACGGTAAGATATATGATTTAAATAGTTTTAGAAAGATAGAATAACGCGCTTCCAGTATACATACAAAAATTTACCATGGAATGCAAGTAGAGAAACACTCGCGGTACAACATTCACCTTTTCCGTAAATCACTTTCCTTCATTAGGAAATTTAAAAGAACCTGAGTTCATTAATAAGCCGGTACGGGAATTATGAATATTAAAGTAACGATCCACATTGCTCGAACTATTATTTGAGTTTTAAAACACGGTACGGTGTGACGTTCTGCCCAAGTCTCGTGCCCCAACAAGGCTCGCGCGGGAAGTGTCGGGTTCAAACGGAAATCCGTCTACCTACTTTCTCGCCCAATATATGGTTGCTCAACAACTCATAGACAATATACTATTGTCTGGTTTTTGAAAAAACTCACTTTTCGCTTGACGGGAAAATCGACCGCACCGCCCCTCACGTTTCACCAACCTCAAGGTTCACTTTGGCTTGGCGACGCAAAAATGCCGCTGGCACGCCAAAACGACCTCTCCGATCCTCGAGTTTCGCATACCTCAAGGTTCAATTTTGTTCAAAGGGAATTGTCCCGACGGCTGACACGCGAGAATGGACATTAGCGCTCGCTATTTTGGAAAGCTTCAAAGTTCACAATCCTTCGAAGAGTCGATTATTTTCCAGCCACTAGCTTTTGTTTCGTTTTTGTTAGGGGAAACATTTTTCATTGTTATCAATATGTTTGCCAAAACTTTACGGGAGACTTCTAGCGGTGCGGAATACAAGTATGGATTATTCACATTAGAAAAAATCAAATGTCTATCGAATACTATTGTAGTTCTATTTTCATCCGTTCGAAATGGCAGCTTCGTCTGAATTTAAATAAATACGCTCGCTTCACGATTTTCACAAAAAAATAGACTAGACAGGAAACTCACATAAAATTGAACTGATACATTTTAAGAGCGAAAAATAATATAAATTTGCGGTGAAAACTGGAACTACTCATAAAATCACTCAATTCGGCTGGGTTACATTTCTCGCCGACAGGTTCGCATTAAAAAAAAAAACCACAAATTAGGCCTTAGTTTCAATGCAATGGAAAATACTAGAGAGAATGTTGAGACAGGTCAGTTATCAGTTATCCGAGATGTCAAAACAAAACGGATCTCTCAGCGGTTTGGGTTGTTGTTTTGCGGTATACGGCATTACGGCCCAAAAAACGATTCCGGCTTAGATGTTTTTGAAAAATACGGTACCCGAAAACATTCCGCATCTTTTGATGTTGATATGACGTGTCCGTCCCATGTGAAAAATTTCAGGGTCGCCGAAAAACATATAAAATTTTCCAAAAATAACAAGAAAACACGTGACCATAGATTCACTTCAGTAGGGTAGATATTTACCGGCCAGTACAAATTGAAATGTTAAGTGTTAAAATTCAGGGTAGGTACCTACTTATTTCGGTAGTATTGCAAATATGATGAAAAAAGCAAAACCATTGCCGGAATTTTGTAAAGAAATGCGTCGGTACCTACCGGAATGGGTAGATAGACAATTATTTAGGTTTTTGATGCAATTTAATTTACTAAGGTAATGTTGTTTCACCGATACTGAATAATTTAACAATTTTTTTATGTCCATTTTCACGTTCTGTGTAAGTTCTATTTTTTTTTATCAGTAAATGCCAGTTGTATCATTAAACAAAAATATCTATAGAACTTGAATAGAATTCGAACCGAACTTTTACAGAACGTTAAAATTGAGTTGAAAAATTGGAGAATTTTTTATTTCGTTAAACAACCCAGCCTAAATATGTGCTTTTTTTACGTACGTATGCAATAAGCTGTTCTCAAAATATAAGTAGCTATCTATGTACCTGCACATAACTCGGTATCATCCGACTATATTGCATACGTATTAGTTTTCTAATTTTACAATGAAATTACTCGAAGTCGAAATATTTTTTTTAAAGTATTAAATTCATATAGCGCTTTTTTTAAGCAGTAAAACTACTGGTGAGTTCTGGCAATATAAAATTTGTATGAAAATGTACGTACGCTCATAACTTCTGAAGGAATGCAACAAATTGAAAAATTCTTTTTTTGTTGTGTTCGTTATTGTTAGTACAAGGTTTGTATAAAACTACTGGTGAGTTCTGGCTTGACGAAATTTGTATAAAAAAATTTAATAGGTGGCGCGCGAGCTGTTTGAAAACTAAAGGTACCGGGAATTAGTGTATGTAATGCGGCAGGGAGGGGGGAAACAAGAAGGGGAGAGGGGAGAGGGGAGGGGGTTTACGAGACGGAGAAGGGGAGGAGTGAAGTGGGGGGAGGGAAGGTGAGGAAGACGGAGTGGAAACGCGAAAAGGGAAGAGGACGCGGGTGAGGAAGGAGGGTGGGGGGGGGGGCGAAAGGTGATCGGGACAAATGAGAAAGGACATGCAGTTAGAAACATTTTCTTTATTTAATGGTATAGCAACGCATGCCGGGTACCAGCTATCTCCTATATATATAAAAATCAAAAAAATGTTTGCATGTATGTATGTCCGCTATGCGTTGCTAAACCATTCATCCGATTGCGATGAAACATTGGAGATTTGATGTGCGCATGACCGCGATGGTTTCTGTATACAATAGTGAGCTCTGGCATCACGAAATTACGCATTGCTAAACCGTTCATCCGATTGCGATGAAACATTAGGGATTTGATGTGTGCATGTCTACAATGGTGTTTATATACTAACGTATGGCAGGTTTTTGGTGCTAGGTCCTGCGGACGGCTTTATACATAGTTGTATGTTTGATGTGTGCATGCCCACAACGGTTTTTGTATACAAAAGTGAGCACTGGCATCATGAAATTATGCATTGCTAAACCATTCATCCGATTGCGATGAAACTTTGGGGATTTGATGTGTGCATGTCTACAATGGTGTTTATTTACTAACGTTTGGCATTTTTTTTTCTGCTAGGTCCTGCGGGCGGCTTTATACATAGTTGTGTGTTTAACCACTAAGCGTTGCTAAACCATTCATCCGATTGCGATGAAAATTTGTAGATTTGATGTGTGCATGCCCACGACGGTTTCTGTATACAAAAGTGAGCTCTGGCATCATGAAATTACACATTGCTAAACCGTTCATCCGATTGCGATGAAACTTTGGGGATTTGATGTGTGCATGCCTACAATGGTGTCTATATACTAACGTATGGCAGGTTTTTGCTGCTAGGCCCTGTGGGCGGCTTTATGTATATTTGTATGTTTAACCGTAGTTACCGACCTGCTTACTATGAAATATTTTTTTCCTGTTAGTAAGTCAAGTTAGTTTTAACCCATTAGTTGCTTTGCAACAGGCATAAGCTAGTTATATATTAGTGCTCAGTTTTGAAGACGAGCTCACTTTTTTTTTATGAAAATCGACCTCACCGCCCCTGGAGTTTCACCAACTTCAAGGTTCACTTTGGCTTGCCAAAAAAATTCAGTGCTTTTGATGAATCCGAAAATGACCTCTCTGCTCCTCGAGTTTCAAAGACCGCAGAGACCATTATCGGATCCAAGAGAGTTCACCTAAAGTGCCCCGATTACGGACCATTTTTCATACAAAACACCGCTGCACGGTTAGCAGTGCACCCAAACGGCGAAAACTACAATTAAATCTCTCACCGACGGAGAAATTCGGCCTTAGTTCTATTTCCCGCCATCAGGTTCAGCCGTTGAAACGTCGCGACGTACGCGTAGGCTCGAAAAGGGAAAGAAAAAAGTCTTTTTTGGCTACGAAAGCACACTTTTCAGTACTTAAGAAAACTACGGAAAAATTAAGCATTTTGTTTGCCTACATTTTTGCTAGCGATTTATTCACAGAAAACTGAAGCAAATCAGAGGCAAAAACTGGAACCTCAAATAAAAGTACTCAATTCGGCTCAGTTATATTTCCTGCCGACAGGTGTACTTAAAAAAAATGATGTCATTTTGGCCATTAGTTTCAATGCTTGAGTAAGGTCAGTTATCCGAGACGTCAAATGTAAATCGGATCTCTCAGCGGTTTGGGTTGTTGTTTTTCGGGAAACGGCATTGCGGCCGGAAAAACGATTCTAGCTTAGATGTTTTTAAAAAATACGGTACCCGGCAATATTAGGCAACTTTTAACACCAATATTACGTGTCCGTCTCATGAAAAAATGTTCAGGAGGAGATGACAAACCAAAACATTTTGCAAAAAAATGAAGAAAATGCGTGCCATAGATTATTCAGAAGTGGAGATTTTTACTGCCCAGTTTAAATTTGTTCCTTCAGGGTAGGTACTTATTTCGGTGGTATTTCAAATATGATGAAAAAGCAAATTTTGCCGGAATTTACAAACAAATGCGGAGGTACCTACCCGAATACGTAGCTACACAATTAAATGCAATACTTGGTAAGGTTGTTATACAACGATACTGAATTATTCAACATTTTTTTAAAGTTCATTTTCAAGTTCTGTGTAAGTTCTATTTAAGTTCTGTTATTTTATCAGTAATTGCCAGTTGCATCATAAAACTGAAATAATTATAGAACTTGATTAGAATTTGAACAGAACTTTTACAGAACGTTAAAATTGACTTGAAAAATTGAATAATTTATAATTTCGTTAAACAACCTAGTCTAAATACGTGTTTTTTTTACGTTTGTATGCAAGTAGTTCCTACCTGCACATAAACAGTCGGTATCCGACGATATTGCATATGTATTACTTTTCTAATTTTATAATGAAATTAACTGAAGTTGAATGAGATACTTTATTTAAAATATTAAATTTACATAGCTTTTTTTTTAAGCAGTAAAACTACTGGTGAGTTCTGGCATTATAAAATTTGTATGAAAATGTGCGTACGCTCATATCTTCCGAACGACTGCAACAAATTGAGAAATTCTTTTTTTGTTGTGTTTGTTATTGTTACGACAAGGTTTCTATAAAACTACTGGTGAGCTTTGGCACTAAGAAATTTGTGTAAAAAATTTCAATAGGTGGCACGCGAGCTGTTTGAAAACTAAATGTACCGGAAATTAATATATGTAATGCGGCAGGGGGGGAGGGGAAACAGGGAGGGGGGAGGGGAACCTGGGAGGGGGGAGGGGAACTCGGTAGGGGGTTTACGAGACGGAGAAGGGGAGGAGTGAAGTGGGGGGAGGAAGGTGAGGGAGGTGGAGTGGAAACGCGAAAGGTGAATAGGACGCGGGTGAGGAAAGGGGGGCGGGGCGGAAGGGGATCGGGACAAATGAGAAAGGACATGCAGGTAGAAACGTTTTCTTTATTAAATGGTATAGCAACGCATGCCGGGTACCAGCTATCTTCTATATATATTAAAATCAAAAAATGTTTGCATATAAGTACGTATGCATGTCCGCTATGCGTTGCTAAACCGATTGCAATGAAAATTTGGGGATTAGATGTGCGCATGCCCGCGATGGTTTCCATATACAATAGTGAGCTCTGGCATCATGAAATTACGCATTGCTAAACCGTTTATCCGATTGCGATGAAACATTAGGGATTTGATGTGTGCATGCCTACAATGGTGTCTATATACTAACGTATGGTAGCTTTTTGCTGCTAGGCCCTTTGGGCGGCTTTATATATATTTATATGTTTAACCGCTAAGCGTTGCTAAACCATTCATTTGATTGCGATGAAAATTTGAGGGTTTGATGTGTGCATGCCTACGACGGTTTCTGTATACACAGGTGAGCTCTGGCATCATGAAATTACGCATTGCTAAACCGTTCATCCGATTGCGATAAAATTTTGGGGATTTGATGTATGCATGCCTACAATGGTGTCTATATACTAACGTATGGCAGTTTTTTGCTGCTAGGCCCTGCGGGCGGCTTTATATATATTTGTATGTTTAACCACTAAGCGTTGCTAAACCATTCATCCGATTGCGATGAAACTTTGGGTTTTGATGTGCGCATGCCTACCATGCCTGCAAAGCAGAGTAGGTACCTACGTGCTTACTATGAAATAATATTGTTTTTCTGTTAGTTAGTAAGTCAAGTTAGTTTTAATCCGTTAGTTGCTTTGCAACGGGCAAAGCTGTCTCAAAATAAATTGATGAACTCAGTGAGTAGGTACTGAAAGTAGAAACTATTTTTTCGTCTTATCCACATCCAAACATAGTTTTTTTCTTCATATATTTAATTAAACATAAAATATATAATATTTTCATAACACTGTCTTGTTAACAAGGCAACTGAAACGCGACTGCCGCGGCGACCGGCAGGGCTGCGAGGTTGATTGCGATTACATCTCCAACTGGTTTTGTTTGATGGCCTTACATTGCAAAATGTCAGAAGTTTTATGGATTAAAGAAACTCTGAAAATGGAGCAGCTTATACTCAAACTTAATATTGTGTTCTTTTAGATCCGGTGGAGTGGAAGTTCGAGGGTTGACAGCAACGCCCATCACCAGAAGAAATCCTCTTGGAATTCCTGTTCTAGAGAAACACGTATTCGTTCCATTCTTCCCCAAGAATGAAATGAAGGTAACATTAAAATCCGCTTCATTCATACAAATTTAATTTTTGATTAATGATTTTGTTTCAAATTAGTAGTATAAGTATGTACTATGTACTATCATGGATTACCTATTGTAAGAGACGTCTTGTCTCTCACATAGACTGTAACATTGGGAACTTTGTTCAGTCCATAAGCAGCTGCTATGTCCGGCAGGTGCTTGGTGATGAATTTGTCATGAACTGCTATGGTCGGGGTACCTACAGTGAGGAAGAGGCAGGAGTCCAGGGGTAGCAAAGTCAAAGCTAAGTTCAGTGTGAAGATCCGAAGAGAGGTAGTCAGGGCGAGCAGAAGAAGAATAGCTGGTCATAGTCCGAAGTGGAGTACCCACTGAAGGCTCTGAACACTCCCATGCTCGGCGAGAGCGGGGTCAGTTAGCTGCCTTATTTTGCAGGCTTATAGTATTTGTGACGTACACAAATCTCACTGGGTCCCCGGACCCAAAATATTTATGGGATTCTCAATATTTGGCTTATTTTTAAACGTAAGTTTTTTCCTGTCTGCTAATTATGCTAAGCGGAATTTGGCCTATCTTTCTCTATCATTTGTACGGTAATATTATCGGCCGAACTCCCGTAAATCTAACCTAAACATTACACAGACTAACCTACAAGAATCCTAATAAATTAAAACCTCCCCCACTCCCCGCATGATCATTCCATAATGCGAGCTGGAGGGAGTGGTACTGGGCTGAGCGGCGTACGAGCAGAGGGAAAAGAGAAAACGAAGACTGTCGTAGCTTAACATTCTCGTCTTCGATTTCCCCAACAACCCGTTCGGTATACCTAATATATTTGTGGTATCTGTGAAGCAAAAGAATACATATATAGAATAAAATAATTTTTTTACTAATTAGGTAGATACCGAATATTATCGCTTGTCTGAATTATTCTTAACACTTTCAGTTCCAATTTTGAAAAAGATACATAAAACCACTGGAGCGATCGCATAGGGAGAAATAAATTTGCCTCGATTGCTTGAGATTTCCCAGAAGGTCATTTTTAAATTTTTTTGCCAACATTAAAAAAATCATATCTTCGAATTTCAACATGGAAACATAAAAACTTATTAAAGTACTATATAGCCAATGAATTACCCTGTATTATACGGTTTATTTCATATTTGTAGGATTTATAAAAAAAATATTAAAAAATCGTAAAGTTTATAATCGTGCGAATTTTGAGTGTTTTTACTTGAAACTGCTGTGAGGGATACTTATTCGGGTCAACATAGAATAATTTCGGTTTCTGTATGTTGTCTGTGGTATACTTTATAATGAAAGGTGCATATCCATGGAAAAATAACTTAATTTTATCCATAAACAACTGTTAAAAATTCGGCGGGAAAAAAAATATTTTTAAAATTTATTTTTAACATTGTTCTAAAATAGTCTACGAAGTACATATTTGTGACATCTATGGTCATAATAGATAAAGTATTTCAATAGCTTTGTGTTAAAATAAACGGCTGGCCAAGAAAATGTGTCAAATAATTACAATAAATGTTTTACGAAAGGTAGGAAAATGTGGTCCATTTTTGGACCGAAATCAATCGCAGAAAAATAAATGGGGTCCATTTTTCGACCGAAATCGCTCCAGTGGATAAAACTTAGATTATTCAAAGTTAATTTGAGTTCATAGAACATGAAAATTTTCGTGCAATAATAATTCACATATTAATAACTAAACCATATCATCACAGACAACCAAAATTAGCACCTTGGTATGTTTGATTTTGTTATAATAAAATAATTCAACTGTAATTCACAGACTGCTGAAGTCATCAGAGCAAATATTCAATTGGCGCTAGAAAATATCCAGGGGGTGAAAGTCAAGGTTATTGAACTACTGGATGCTGGAACCGTTGAAGGCAGTGAACCATTAGCTCCTCTTGTGCTGGCATCCCTAGAAGACATTCCCCTCATCCAGGCTGAAGTGCTGGTTCTGTCAGAGGATAAGAATCTGAACCTTGGACAAGGAATAACGGTTGAATCCAAAAAAATATCATTAGAGACCAATGCAGTCATCTTCGTTGGGTCGCGACTGCTAGAAAGGGGAGACGTAAGTGTTTTTTTATCATTTTTTTTTTAATTAGTTTTAAGTCAAATTTGTTTACATTGTCTAATAATGTTTGTCGATTATCGCTCTGTTTTTTTTTCATATTGTCCTTGTTGAGTATTTATGTTTAGCAGTGGAGTAGTGTTATTCAGACATGTTTTTTTTTTTAATTTTATTTTAAATGAAACATTTTTTGAATTAAGTAAAACATGAATAAATTATTACACAACGAAACTTTGCCGCTGGGTGGTTGAGGAAATTTGCTTCCAACATTCCAACATGATATATTTTTGTATTGCTGAATGTTAAAAGTTTCTTTGCTTTTGATCAATACAGGTCCTCCAGCAAGCCATCGGCACACTGAAAGAGAATGGTTTCATCATCTCTCGTGAAAAAAATGCACTGAAGCTTGATTCGTTCTCCAAAAGCTTGGACATTATCAGTTCCGTGAATGTTGGTGATGAAAAGTTAGTCTTGCTAAGAAAAAAGGCCAGTTCCAAGCCTGCTAAGTTTATAAAAGTCAATGATAGTGACGATAAGTTTTCGTGGGTGGAAAATCTAAAGACGGTACTCAAAGAAACAGATAAATTGGTGTTGATTGCACAAAAACAATCCCTGAATGGAATACTTGGTTTGGTCAACTGTCTGAGAAGAGAACCTGGTGGAGAAACAGTCGGATGTATTAATATTATGGATAACAAAGCTCCAGATTTTAATCCGGATCTTGCGTTCTATGAAGAACAACTTGATAAGGATTTGGCTATAAACATTTTTAAAGATGTAAGTGAACAGTCCAACAGATTTTTCAAAATCAAAAATATTACCTTCTTTACATTTATGTTTGTAAATTTTTTATTTATTTATTTCCTAGGGTCAATGGGGAACATATCGCCATTTGCTACTTGAAAAACTAGAGACTGTAATGACAGATCACGCCTTTGTGAATGTCACTTCTCGAGGAGATCTGTCCAGTCTGAAGTGGATTCAAGGGTATTTGCATCCAGGAAAGGAAAAGTTGCTTGTTCACGTGAGTTATATTAAATTTAATTTTTGTATAAATGCGTACTATATTTGGGATCTCCTTCTACCCAAAATAGCATTGTATTTGCACCTTTAGCGGTAAATAATACACAGAGACGTTGTTGTTGGGTAGCGTGACTTTGGCGCCACTCTAACGGGGTCAGAATAGGAGCGTGGTGTCCTATCTGCACGTTCGACTGCCTATCTTCTACAACGACTTGCATGCCCCAATTCCAAAGTATATGACACGGGTACTCAAGGTTGGTTATCTTGTGATGTTTATATTTAGGCTCGCAGTCGCTCTGCACTTCCAAAACAGTCGTTGCATTATAATATGCAAGCCTGGGGTGTGTAAATAACCCCAGACCATCTGAGCTTAATACTCAAAGATATGATTATGAAATCTACTTGCGCGGACAATGTATCACAAAAAATAGCAATCAGACAAAATCTCAAGGGAAAAAAACAGATTCACCCTCCTTGTATGCGTTCTTTGCAGCTGGGGCGGCCTCTGTAATATTATCCACTTAAAATCAAGATAAGTGCAATCCTTTTGTGACTTGAAACATGCAAGTATTTAGTTGTCAATCTTACACAAAATTTGATAAACAATATTCAAACAAACAGATGATCACAGTTATTCACTTGTTCGGATAATATTTTTAAAACAATCCATTTCAGGTGTCTGTGTTTAATCCAAAGAGTGCGTAACTACCATTCTTGTGATATAAATATATTTAATTATTTTTTCGAACAAACAAAATAAACATATCATAATGCCTAATCAGGTCGTTAAAGTTTGCATAGAGGAACTAGAGGAAAAAAATTGCTAGAGGACAATGTAAAAGTTTTATTGATTGTGGTTATTTGTATATGTAATTCATAAATCGACCATGGAACATCAAAAAAACAAATCTAAACGCACCATCTCGGCTTTGGCGTCATGAAATCCGCCAAGGGTGCCATCGCCGACGAGGACAACAATGGGCCATTTCACGAGTTTCAAAAGCAATAAAACTTCAAATAAAATATATTTTTGAATGTTTGCACAATATCAGCCGTCATCTTGACGTGGTTGTGAGACTCCTTACAGATGGTGGTGGTATAGTCGAGAATATAGTCGAGAAGTTGCATTTTTGTTTTGAACTATGATAAGAATCTAATAAAAGGTCCCGACAGATCTACTTTGCGCCGCTCAACTTCCGCGACGTAATGACAGCCACTGGAAGGATCTCGGTGGAGACGGTAGCCAGGGGTCGACTGGCCCAGGAGTGCGTGCAGGGACTGGAGTTCTCTGGGAGGACAGAGAGGTTAGTCCAGATATACCCTTTAATCTCTTTCCCATTCAACAGCAATAGTTTTACTCATATGGCGATAGGCAGTATCGCCATATACAGGTAGCATACAGGAGAACCATAGGATTCTTTCTTGTGTAATATCCCTGTATCTTAGATCGTTGGACTGCTGCGGGACTAAAAAGAAGACTGCGGACGGGTGTTCCAAATTATTTCTTGTTTTTGTTTTTGTTTATTAGGGAAACAAACAGTTGTACATATTATAAGGTAATTACATATTACATGGGTGCATTAACCAGTGAAGTTTCCGCAAAAAATTATAATATATAAACACAGATTAAAATTTTTAAATTAAAATTTAAATAAAAATTTAAATTTAAATTTCGAACCAATTAGAACATCTTTTGGTTTGCACAAATACATTTAAACGTGCACTCTTAAAAATGCTTCTGCCTGTACGTCTCTGTACGTGCCTGTACGTGTAGACATTGCAAAGCTGTATTTTATATGCCATGATGTACATATAATTGCTTCCGCATTTCAAAACCTTCCCCTCTTTTTTGTCTGATAACCTCACAAGGGTCCCAGTTGGTCCCAAGTGAGCCTCTGGGAGCCAGTGAGACTATGTCATCCCCAATCAGAGTTTGTTGTGAGGTTGAAGGTATTGGGGAGGAAAATAATATGGAGAAGAGGAAGGTTTTGAAGTACCTCGCTATTCAGATCTGGTCATCAAACACAACTAAAGCCATTTCAAGCAATGTTTCAATTCTGAATGGTGTTCTTACACCAGAATGACACTGAAATTATCTTCCTCCTTGGAACGTGCCTCAAATATACATACCTACTGTTGTCAAATTTTTTGATGATTTTATCTTTGTAAAGTTGAATAATTGCATTTTTCTTGAAGATATTCTCTACTCGAGGCACCGTGAAATCTGCGAAAAGCGTTTCTGTTGGATATGTGGAGGGTTTCTTTAGGATTACTTTAATGATTAGCTTCTGGATCACTTTGATCGGGGTTAGAATATTGTTGTATGACCCCCCCCCCCCCCCCCCCCAACCAATAATTCCATATTAAATTAAAGACTGGATTAGTGCATAGTATACTCTTTTTAGATTGTTGAGTTTTAAAATATTTCGTAATCTTATGAATATATATATATATACACTTTCTGATACGCCTAACCAATTCACAGATATGGCTCTTCCACTTCATATGTTGTTCTATTATCACTCCGAGATATTTAATTTCTGATACTTATTTCAATGTTGAACAGCCTTGGATACATGTTATTTTATTACATTTGTTATTGTGGATAATTATTTTAGTGTTGGGGAGTATTTTTAGTTTGTTAATTGAGACGTGTATGTAGTATGTTTTGTTAGTGTTCAATAAGAGAAGATTTGTATCAAACCAATGTTTTAAGGTGTTCATGCTATTATTTGCTTGTTGTTTTACTATATTTCAATCAATCCCATTCACTATGATCGCTGTATCGTCGGCATATGATATTATGTCTGCGTTAAGTGGTAGTTTGAAAATATCGTTGACATAAATTATAAATAGTAGGGGGCCTAGGACCGTGCCTTGAGGTATCCCGAAATTACTTGTTAGTGGTAGACTTAGGGAGTTGTTCGATAAGTTTTTAGATTTTCACGGCCAAAAGCATTTTCGTTGTTAGTTTTTGGGGTGTTATGCCGTGTTGCGCTACCTCCTACTATAGCCGACGTTTCGGACAGCGTTGCAGTGTCCATCATCAGGGCAGATCCGGTAGATCCGACGATCGTCCGATCTACCGGATCTGCCCTGATGATGGACACTGCAACGCTGTCCGAAACGTCGGCTATAGTAGGAGGTAGCGCAACACGGCATAACACCCCAAAAACTAACAACGAAAATAGGGAGTTGTTTATCGTGACTACTTGGTGTCGTTCAAATAAATAGCTTTTTATTCATTTTAGAGCTTTTCCCATTTATTTATTTTGTTATCCAGTGGCACTCGAGTAATGGGTATGCTTGCGAGCGGCGCAATGTCCAATCTGGCAATTGTAGACAATTTCCTGCTTTGGCCAGTCCCCGATCAGTGGAACCTGGAGGAAGCTGCCACAATCCCAATTGCTTACGGAACTGTCTACTACGCATTGGTGAGTTAACAATCACTCGTATAATCTACATATTTGTGTTTGATTAAAAATATATAATGACTTAGTTTTATCCATTTTTATTGTTTATGTTGAATCCGAAAGTGTTTCCGAATTACAGATTCAAATGCAAAGGTAAAGTGAACTGTAAATTAAATGAAAACGAAACGAAAACGAAAATGGTGTAAGGTGCAAGGAATAACCAATCACTTACCTCTGAGAAGCCGCACACACATAATCACAAATTTACATTATATTAGTCCACCGCGGTACGTCGAAGTATTAAGGTCAAAAAAACCTTATTTTAGTTCATAAAAACGAAAATATAACATAAAATGAAAGACACCAACCAATTGCTTCAAATGTTCCAAATCATAAATATACTAACCCCAAATCTTCTGTTTTTTCACAACCAAATGCACTTTTATTATTTTTTATTTTTTTTAATGGCTTTTCACCCCAAAGGAGTGTTCTGGCCAGTGTCAAGTGAATGATTTTTGTGTGTAATTTTGTGAGTGTATTTTTGGTAAATATTTACAATTTTGGTATCAAGAACATATCTACATTATATAATAATACTATACAAATAATAATAATAATACGCTAAATTCTTACAACACGAGATGATTTTAATTATTTACATATGTATAACAAGTGGAAGTAACAGGAAAATAATAAATATGCTTATGTAATTTATTATACATAAAAAATAAACTAAATAATGAAAAATTTTAAACTAAACTTACAATTACAAATTGATGCTGTTAATATTCAGGAAATTAGACAATACTCTATAAACGCGTTTGTTTTGAGAAGATAACAGACATGCAATGTTGTAGGGAGGCATTATGCCCGTACTGATAAGGTGAGGGATGAAATTTATGTATGAATTATTTATAGGGCAACTGAAAAAAATATGATTGAGGTCCTCTTCACCAAGACGACATTCACACATCGCAGAATTCTTAACATGAATATTTGTCAAGTGAACATTGTGGCAGCAATGACCTATCCGCATGCGGCAAATCGAGGATGTTGAGAATTTGTTCAAAGAGAGTCTAGAAAACCACGGTTTTGAAGGAATCGTTGGCTGAATTATGAAAAAGTTATATCCTTTTGTTTTACTAGACTCATCCCAATGATTCTGCCATGTGGAAATCATGTTTTCTTTCAATTTAATGAAAATGTCATCGGGGTTTAAAAAATTATATAAAATATCCCCCGAAATAATGGCATCTTTCGCCAATGAATCTGCCTTTTCATTTCCAGGGATACCGCAGTGACTAGGTATCCAAGCCAACACGATTTCTTTGCCAGAGTCGGTTAATTTATGAATTAAAGTGCGGATTCCAACACAGAAATCGTCTTCTGGGTAATGGAAGGGGGAAGAGTTCAATTTTTGAAGTGCACTCAGGGAATCTGAGAGAATTAAAAAGTTTCCAATGTGATCATTGTCAATGTATTTGAGGGATTCAAAAATGGCTATACATTCAGCAGTGAAAACGGAAGCCTCTTTTGGAAGTTTGATTTTTCTATTGACTTGATCTGATGGGCAATGGAATGCCGCTCCCACATGGTTTGATAAGGAAGACTTGGAACCATCTGTGTAAATAATTTTCCAGTTGGAGTATTTAGAATTTAAAATTTCGATAAGCTTTCTTGGAGCTTCGTGATTGTTAATTATGCCGAGAGAAAGAAGAATATTTGGTTTACGTAAATGAATACGAAAGGAGTTAGCATATAAAGGAAGTCTATCAGATGGATTTAAGAGGGGTTTATACGCACTGTACGTATGGAGACTTTTAACAAGAAGAGGGATTGATTTGTTCCTCCAATAAGGAAGTGATTTCACTTGAGCAGTGAGTGCAGTAATTTTGTCTATCAGTGGGTGATTAGAGAGTCTTAAGCATTTAAATAAAAACTTGTCTGCCAAGAACTGTCTTCTGAAATGAAGAGGAGCCTCCACAGCTTCCACTTGTAAAGCGTTAATTGGGGAAGAACGCATTGCACCGATAATCAATCTTAAACTTTGAAATTGGATGCGGTCCAACCTCGCGAGGTTCTTTTTAGAAGTGGGTTCGATGAGGAGTGATGCATAATCCAAATGACTCCTAACATATGCGTTATAAAAAAGTTTTTGGGTGAATGGGTGACTTCCCCACCAAACCCGTGAAACGGCACGTAAAATGTTGAGGCCAGCTTGACATTTGTTAATGATAAAATTAACATACGGGTTCCATGTTAACTTAGAGTCTAAAATTACCCCAAGGAATCTTATCTGTACCTGCATAGGGAGAATTGAATTATTTATTTGGACTGTTATACGCGGAGGAACACGTTTTCTGGAAAAAACGATAACATTGCTTTTGGACGGAGAAATTTCTAAGCCGTGATTCGTTAACCAGGTGTCAAGGTTTTTCATGCAAATGTTAATTATTTCCTCCAGAATAGTAATAATTCGTCCTGAAATGTATATGAAAAGATCATCCGCATACTGAAGTATTTTACAAGATGGATGCAAACTCCGATGCAGGTCAAAGGTATATATATTAAAAAGGATAGGACTAAGGACGGAGCCCTGAGGCAAACCCTTGTTTACTATTCTTTCCAGCGGAGAAGAATCCAGCACCTGGATTTGAATTTTCCTGGTAAGAAGGAGGTTAATTATAAAACTGGAAAGCTTACGAGGGATGCCAATTTTTAATAATTTATTAAATAAAACATCTAATAAAACGTTGTCAAAAGCTCCGCACACATCAAGGCAAACACCGACAAGGGATTCATTATCGGCCAGGGCCAACTGGATATCAGAAGTCAGGATGGACACACTTTCGATCGTACTTTTTCTTTTTCGAAAGCCAAACTGAGAACTGGGAAGAATTTTCTCATTTTCTACATACCAGTCTAGGCGTCTTTTAATCATATGTTCAGCTATTTTAACTAAGGAAGATGACAGAACTATAGGTCTGTAAGAAAGTCCAGAGTTAGGGTCTTTCTGGGGTTTCAGAATGGGGACAATTATTTGAGTTTTCCATGCTGATGGAATTTTGCCGGAGTCAAAGATCAAATTTATAACTGAAAGAAAATAGTTTAATGTCGTAACGTCGCAGTTTTTAATAAAGCTATAAGGAATTCCATCTACACCGGGAGATGAGTCTGTGAGATCATTTAAGACCTCCCTAAGCTCTGTCAAATTGAAGTGGGTGTCCATCCAACCCCGTGTTTTAAATGAGTATGTGAATTCTGTTTCATTAAAATTACTTGCAGTTTGAGGAGCTAGTTTATCGGCAAATTCCTTCACCCACTGTGAAGAGAGTGGTCGAGTCACCGATGGGACGTGAGAACCCTTAAACCGACGAATTGAATTCCAAACAACTGAAAGAGGAACTTCTGGAGATAATGATGAGCAAAAATTTTTCCAGCCTTGACGTTTTTTGTTTTTTAGAAGACGTTTGGTCTTAGCTTCAATCTGTTTATACTGAAGGAAGTTCTCCATATTCATATTTGTTGAATAAATTTTCGCATATTTTTTCCTCTTATCTACTGCGTCTGAGCATTCAATATCCCACCAAGGAGCTGGGGGAGGTTTCCCTTTGTTACGTGTCGTTTTAATGGGGATAAATTTTTCTGCGGACGTAATGACTGCAGACACCAATAAATCGTAACATTCCGTAACATTTTCTGTAGTTGGAGAGGGTAGACTTTGCACGGAGAACTTTGTATGATTTGAATAATCATTCCAGTTTGCCCTGGCCGTTAAGAACCTTGGTTTTCGACTACTGAACTTGACAATTTTATTGGAATGATAAATATTTGAGGATTCAATGAGGATGGGGTAATGATCACTCCCATGAGGGTCATCCAAAACCTTCCATAACAGGGATGCGGCTATGCTGGAATTGCAAATAGTAAGATCAACCATGCTGGGACGCTGACCAGGCACCTGAAGACGGGTAGGAGAACCATCATTGATGATACAAAAATCTAGTTCGTCGAGTAGATCAACAATATCTCTGCCCATTCTGTCACAATTGTGAGCTCCCCATAATCCGTGATGGGCATTAAAATCTCCCAGAATAAGAGAAGGGGAAGTGACCTTGGAAAACATTGCTTTCAGGATTGATTTTGAAGGTTTGTTAGATGGTGATATATACAAAGAAATGATTGTAGTGTCAAAAACCTTTGCGGCCGTCACTTGAAAAGGACAACCAATTGGTTTTACATCTATTGGGGAGAATGGTAATGATTTTTTAATGAAAAGAGCGGAGCCGCCCTTTCCATCTTGACGGTCGTCTCGAAGACAGTGGTATCCCCTGATTCTGAAATCAGAATCCGGTTCCAGCCATGTCTCCGAGATGGCAGCCACTGCAATTGAGTTTGAGTGTAATGTGTTTAAAAATTCGTCAGACTTATTTCTAAGACTATGACAATTCCACTGAAGAATCCTCATCAGAGGAGCCATTTCTAGTTGAGTTGATAATATTAGTAATTTGTTTAGCAACGTGGGACGGTATTTGGATGTTGTTTTTATTTAAAGTTTGTAAAATATGTAAAAATGAGGTGATTAGTGTAGAGTTAATGTCTATATTATAATTTTGTTCTTTACTAGATGACTTTAGGTAAGTATTGAAATTTGAACTGGAAGGAAGTTGTCCATTAGGGAACCACAGAAGGGATTCGTGATTAGTATTATTTTTTTTTGTTAGAATTCTGGGTTTCACAACCCGTTCAACAGTTTTTCTAAATGAAGAAGATGAAGGTTGAGAAGGGGTGGAATTTTTCGAATTTTTCGAAGTTACTTCAGAATAAGATGGAATGGATTTGTTAAACATTCTTGATGCTTCCGCATAAGAAATGCTCTTCTCGGCCATTGTGTGTTTGATATTGCGCTGCCTTGACAGCTCAGGGCAAGTTTTGCTGATGGACATGTGAATTCCGGAGCAGTTTAAACATTTATAATTTTCCTCAGTTTTATCGCAGGAATCGCCACTATGGGATGAACTGCACTTGAAGCAACGGGGTTCTGATCTGCAGAGGTTCTTTGTGTGTCCAAATCTACAGCACTTGTAGCACTGCACAGTTGGGAACACATAGAGCTCTACTGGTAGAGAGACGTTAAACATAGTAACATTTTGTGGAAGGTCTTTGCTGTCAAAGGTCAGGACAACGGATTGGGAGGGTCTCCATTCTACAGAGTTTCCCGTATTAAACCTGTAATTTAGACGACGCGCTTTTAAAACTTTTCCGAAACCTTGAGGAACAGTAATGTTCTCCAGGATGTCCTCTATCGACCAGTGCGGAGGGATCCCTTTTGTGACACCTAGCCTTGTAACCTGATATGTAGGTATAAAAACGTTGTACGAGTTTTTTTTGGCAACATCAGATTTTACAAAGCTATTGGCCTCAGCCGCTGTCCTGAATTCAACAGAAAGACGGTTACGGCCAACAGATTTAACTCCATTCCAGACAGGATGGATTTTATTTTTAAACATAAAATGTCCAAAGTCCACATCATATAAATTTGTTTGTTTTTCATCCTTTGAAATTTTAGTCACGTGTGTTATGTAAGGAGGTCTATCCAGATTATTATATAAGCGTGACAAAGGAGTAGAGGGTACCAGTGGGGCGGCTGTAGTGAGTGTGGTGGAAGGGTTAGGTGGACTTGGGTTTGAGATCGAGGAAGAAGTGCACGGAATTGCATCCTGTAAAACAGAAGAATTATTTTGAAGGGAGTCGTTTTGCGTGGAGGGTATTTTACGATGTATCTGTTCAAAATCTGTTGCATTTCTATTATCTGCTGGTTTAGCCATTTTTCTTTTTTTGGACGTAATCGTTACGAAGTCCGAAGCCTCCGGAATATTAACAGCGATCATTTTTTTTCCAACACCCGAGGATTCAGATAGCAAACCACCGTCATCTGGGGGATCAGGTGGTTTTTCTTGGACCATTTTTCAACAAATCTAAATGACACAAAACAAAAAAAAACTTACCTTTACTGCTCCGAAGAACCAATTACACAACACAAATACTTACTTTGAAAACAAATATACAAGTTAAAACTATAATACACTAATTTACAATACTATTATAAAGCTATTATCTATTTAAAATGAATAATTTTGTAAAGAGGAATGAAATGACACTGGCACAGTTAGACGGTAGCCTTTGTTTTCTCCAAATGCACTTCGATTCAGTCTTGTGATGTTCTATTTTCAAATGCTTTCTTCAGCAAGGTGATATGGTTAGGGAGGGTAGGTACTAGATTAATGACATCCCAGTAGGAACTATGCATATTATCATTTCAAAACCAAACAGTTTATGTAATAACAGTTTATGTAATAACATTCAATAAAACATCTTTTGTAAAATTTATTGTTGGAAACACAATCTACTACATGAATGGAAATATATTGTATAATTACCTCGTCCACTTTTGATAAATGACACGCTGTAATAATTTATTTATGTTTATTTTTTCAGTTTATAGTCGGCAACATGCAACCTGGCTCCACAGTGCTGATCCATGCAGGTTCGGGCGGAGTTGGTCAGGCGGCTATCCATGTCTGTCTCTACTATGGCTGCACTGTCTTCACCACCGTCGGCACCCCTGAGAAGAGGGCCTTTATCAAAAAACTCTTCCCCACACTAACAGGTAATCTAAACCATTTGTGATTTGCATACTGCATTTTTAGAATTTTTTTTTTCATTTCTTCCCCATTTTTCATAAAACAGGGTTTTAATAAGGTAGAATTAGACTTAAACCAAACAAGCAGAGAGCTGGAGTTGGAACAAAAGCGTTCTTTCTTTATCTTTAGTGTAAATGGTAATTCGTTTTCATCAAAAGAATATCAACGAACAAGAAGGAAAAAACAAGAACTAGAATTCTCGCAGATGCTCTAGAGATGTTTAGATCAGGCGAGCTAATGCTCATTAGTCATTCTTCAATAATCCATGGTAGTGTTCACCACACCATGTCCGACAGTAAAAGCGTTATTGCGATTTCAAGTGCTGCATTTATCGTTATTACTCACGTTATGTTGGGGCTCAGAGTTTCATAAAAAGATTATTTCTAACAAAACAATCATTTATTGACAATCACTTACAAGGGAGAGACCCACACAATCCCTCCTCCTCCCCCCCCCCCCCCCCCCCCTCCTTCTTCGCAATATGGTTGGGTTTTTTGACAAGTCTATTGTTTTGTATGTCATTGATCTAAACCTCTTCTATGATCTCGAAGACTTTATTTACTATCAGGTTTTAATATTTCATAGTAAAAAGGGTGTTAGTTACATATTGCACATTGACTTAACGAGTGTCTTAATGATTTAGATGATTACATCGGCAACTCCCGAGACACCTCATTTGAAGAGCTGGTGATGCGAAAGACTGATGGAAAGGGAGTCGATATCGTCCTCAACTCTCTGGCCGACGACAAACTGCAGGTAAACAAATGAAATTGGCTTAATACAATTACATATTTTTGTTGTATTCTGTAGAAAAAAAACAATGAAGAAATGAAAATGTTCATATTATTGAGGACTAATATTGAGTTTATGTATCACAGGCCTCTGTGCGCTGCCTCGGGTACAGGGCTCGCTTCCTGGAGATCGGCAAGTTTGACATTGTCAACAACTCTACACTGGGCATGCAGTTCTTCCTCAGGGAGTGCTCCTTCCACGGCATTATGATGGACTTCCTCTTCACCAGGGAGTCAGAAGCAAGACAGGTACCTGATTTTTATATTTCGTAACCTAACTTCTCTGGTACCACCGAAAGATTTGTTCAGTCGTTTTAATTCCCAGCACAATTGACAATACCACTGTATGGCCCAACAGAGCGAATAACATTTTCTTAACATTGGCAACTAGGCAAATATTATAATGGATTATTCACGGATTATCGGTCCGTCAACAAGTTTTAAGTTTTTTCGATAAGTTAGAAAGCATTCCGGACATCATAGTAGGAATATAATCTCCGTTAAATATATGCTATCAATAAGTATTTCATCGAACTTGAATCTGAAACTAAAGCAGAACTAATTTTTTCACCGAAACTGAACTCCGTTTTGTTCAAACGCATTCAGAAGATTTACCAAAACGTTTTTATGCTTTCCAGCCACCAAACCAGACAATTTATGGCATATTTTAAGATACGAAATATGTACATAATAAAATTTGTTTATTTTTGCAGAAACTGAACGCAGTTCTATTCGAAGGCATCAGGAACGGTTGCGTAAAGCCATTGTGCCGCGTGACATTCGGCATTGACGAGGTGGAGAAGGCGTTCCGCTACATGGCGGCGGGCAAGCACGTGGGCAAAGTGATGCTGCAGATCAGGCCGGAGGAGGCGGATCATACAGCCAAGCCAAAGCCGTTCCCGATGAGGGCTGTTCCCAGGTGCGTATTGCCAACCCTCACTAACAAACCTAAAACCCATGTTAAAGTCAAGGTGTTAAGGTCAAGGATACCACACCCATTAATGGGTGTGGTATCCTCGACCTTAACAATAACTTCCAAATAATTTCATACCCAAGCCATCCCAAATGAAGGATTATTTCCAGTCATTGTCCCCACACCTCACTAGCAATTAACCCAAGCCATTTGAATTTGGAAGGCGGGTATGGGAACCATTTTTGGATAACCAACACCTCTGCCATAGGTCACCCCAAGTGGTTCACTGCCTTTGGTGACTTAGCAAGGATGACCAAATTCATGGGGTGAGGTTTGTCTAGTTAGGCGGCAGATGAGTCAGCCCACGAACTGCGGGCCGGATCGAGAAATACTGGTTGAGGGAGACCTTTTGACCTCCATTCAGGCTCTCTCGACACATCCTCTTGCACCTGGAGGGATGGATTCATACTTCCATCACTCCTGGACACACTGACCCCCTGATTCCTACGCCCCCTTGTACCTTTTCCTTCTTTCCTTACAGAATCCCCTAAGATTACATAAACCCCCAAGGAAATTATTTTCCTGAGGGCCTCCTGTGAGCAATTGATGTAAAAAAAAATGGAATCTCGTACCCAAGTCATCCCAGGTGCACATTACTAACCCTAATTTAATTAAGTTCACGGATTACTGCTGCTAGATGACGTCTTTATCGTGGACTATCGAAATGACTTATTTATTACTTTTCAAAACAATACCAATTAATTTTGTTTCGATCCTTATTTCACATCGAACATTAACTGCTTTTTCAGATACATCTGCAGTCATCTAAATTCGTACGTCATCGCTGGAGGTTTGGGAGGATTTGGACTGGAACTGGCAGATTGGCTGGTGCTTCAGGGAGCCAGGATACTGGTCCTCAACTCCAGGAGAGGAATCACCAATGGCTACCAGTCATCCAGGCTCAGGTAATTACTTTATAATATTTATTGCAATATTCACAGGAAATATCTGGCCAATGGCAATATCCCAATGGACCGATTGATGTCAAACGGTCGTGAAATAATATGTATTCTAATTCATTGAAAAACTAACTAACTAACTGTTATCACACCGTTGTCCGCTGGAGTATGTCGAGAGTGTGAAAGGCCACACAATTCTATCTTGGCACATAACCCTTGCTTCACGCACATTCATACATTGCCTAAACTAAAACTCTCGTAAAAGAGAGGTTATTTATTTAAAATATGTGATTGACCACAGAATGAACAATCTGGGGAGTCAAGGACGTAAATTTTAAAAGAGTGAGAAGGAACGGAACAATGTCCGATTGTCATTCAAATAAGTGAGGAAATTTATATTTTAGAAAAATGGGGGAATTGTTGAAACCACAGTTTTGGTTATATAGTCCTTTGCATTGAGGCGTAGCAGGCTCCCTTGGATTGACTAGCAATGTTCCAGTACTCTGCCCAAACATTGCGGGGTCTATCTTTGATGATGGAAAATATATCAGATAGGGGAATATGGTTCATGAGGGTAACAATATGGTTGGACGCTCCTTGTTTTACACAGGAATCCGCAATATTGTTACCCGCTATAGCAACATGTCCAAGAATCCAAATCAGAGTTGCAGATTTTCCAGAACTCTGAATGAAGGTTATAGGCACTCAAATAATGCGTACAAATTGATCATCAGGATGAAGAAGAGGACTAGATCTTCCAAAGCGTCACTTACTAATGTACTCTTCTCGACCGTAATACGAACGCTTTTTGGTCAGTCAAATGGCGAATCATTTGCCACATGACTAAACTACTAGACTGGTCTGAATAAACATTAAAGTTGTGATTTCATACTTATTTATTATTTTTTTAGGCAAGCCTTGTTTAAAAAAACATGAAAATTAAATTTATGCATAATTTAACTTGAATATTCGCTGTCCAGGGTCTGGAAAAGCTACGGAGTGGAGATAGTGATTACCAAGGATGACATCACGACCCGTGCGGGATGCATTTCTCTCCTGAAGACTGCAAACACTCTGGCCCCGGTGGGAGCTATCTTCAACCTTGCCGTCATACTGAAGGATGCCCTATTAGAAAATCAAACTGCGGAAACCTTTGCCATCTCTTTTGGGCCAAAAGCCAGAGCCACCCAGTACTTGGACACCGAATCTAGGAAACTGTGTCCACAACTGAAGTGAGTTAAGAGCATTTATGTTTAATAAGATGGATATCTGGTGTACATGATATTGTGAGATAATTTTAAATTAGGTGGTGCAGTTTGGTAAAGTGTTACATAACCTGGAAAAGCTTTGATTCGTGCATAAATGAAATTTTATTATTACATGTTTTTTTCCTCCAGACAGTTTGTGATCTTCTCAAGTGTTTCCTGTGGGAGAGGAAACGCTGGGCAGACTAACTACGGCATGGCCAACTCCGTGATGGAGAGGATCTGTGAGGAAAGGCACAAGGCAGGACTACCAGCTTTGGCAGTGCAGTGGGGAGTCGTCGGAGAAGTAAGCCACACACAATTTCTATTAATCTTCATAAGCTCTCTGTCGTTCAGCTTTGGACATGTGTCTACCTTCAACTGTCCTTCAGTTTTGCGAAATCTTGGCAGTTCTCACCCATGAAGGACCCTATATATAGATATCCCCCAGATAGAATTTGAATTCATCTGGCATCTGTTATTTGTACCACATGCACAGTAGAGTCCCACTTGAGTGTGGAAATTTTGATGATAATTTCAACAATACTTGCTCCTAACCCTTCATTTATCTTTCTCTCTAGAAAATACCAAACTTTTTCAATACTTCTTGATAAGAATTCTAGTAAATAGGTAATTACTGGTATCTGCTAGGTGGTGGCTTTAATTGTATTGAATACATAGTCACTAATTACCTGTCTTCTTGTTTTTAAGGAAGGACGGCCGTTTCACGGAAATTCAATTATAACCTTTTCATCAAATTGCCATCCAGCGCCATTTTGTTTTTTCGACAGTTGAAAGGTCCTCGTTAAACGTCGATTCGGGTACGTTTCAGCTTTCTGTCAAATTGTAATAAGCTGAATAGCTTCACAATTTGATAGTTGTCCTCTTCTACTGATCACAATTTGTTAAAAAGCTGAAACAGACTTACAATCGGCATTTGACAGGGACTTTCCAAATGTCAAAAAAGCAAACAAAATGGCGCTGAATGACTATTTGATGACAATGTTACATTTTAATTTCTGTGAAACAACCCGTGTTAGGTTTGCTAAAGGTGGCCTATCAAATTATTCTTCATTCTGCCAATAATTATTACATAATGAATAATATAAATTGTTTTCTTAAAAAAAATGTTTCTTTTAAGAAAAAATCAGAACTGTATGTTGCCAAAATCAGTAAAATCACTAAACGGCCTCTGTGATCAAGGGGCAAGGCTTTCAACTAGCAATCCAGAGGTCGTTGGTTCAAATCCTGGCGTACGCAAATAAAATTTTATTTAATATTTTTTGTGTTCTCACAATTAAATCATGACGACCTCCGTAGTCCAGTGGCTAAGACTCTTGACTCACAATCCGGAGGTCGCGGGTTCGAACCCGGCGTGCGCAAATAAATTTTATTTGATTAATTTGTGTTATTTCACAATTCATATTCAATTCATATTATTTAATTCATTTAAAATAATATTTAGTATATTTGCGGCACGTTCCAGAGTGGAAGATACTATTCGTATCGCCCTGGTGTAAGACCACCATTCAGAATTGAAGCGTTGCTTGAAAATGGCTTTAGCCGTGTTTAGTGACCAGATCTGAATAGCCAGGTACTTCCCAACCTTCCTCTTCCCCACCTCCTTCCCCTCCCCACTACCTTCAGCCTCACAACATACCCCAATTGGGGATGCCATAGTCTCACTGGCTCCAGACGGGAGCAGTTGAGATTCTTGTGCGGTATTCACGGTAAAAAAAAAAATAAATAAATAAAATAAAAAAAAAATTAAAAATAATATAAGGTATTTTTGCGGCACATTTCAAAGTGGAAGATAGTCTCAGTATCGCCCTGGGTAAGACCACCATTCAAAATTGAAACATTGCTTTGATTGGCTTTAGCCGTGTTTGGATATTGTTTTACTAGTGTAGATAATATATTTAATATGAATTGTGCATCCATAAAGGTCGGGTTAGTAGCAGACATGCAAGAAGAGCACTGCGAGATGGAGATTGGGGGTACCCTGCAGCAGAGAATCAGCTGCTGCCTAAAGACCCTCGACCAGTTCATGTCACAAGACTCCCCGGTGGTATCCTCCATGGTAGTTGCGGAGAAGCGTGCCGGAGGATCTGGTGCTGGAGACATTGCAGCCACCGTTGCAGGCATTATGGGTTAGTTATCTGAAAAACCTATCGCTCTATAATCTGACCCAGAACACCCAACAGTTCAGAAACTTTACAAAGTAGGACATGGAATAACAGATGCCAAACTATCTTAGCCATTTAACAAACCTTGGAGACTTGATCAAAAATGAAACATTACTAGTAGTTCTGTGAACAGTAGTCCTCGCGTCCAAAAAGGTGTGTATCTAATTTCCTCTTAAATTAATGAATCTAAACCAAAATTTCCTCAGAAATCGTTAGATTTGTAAGCAGGTACTTAAATATCTGCTTTCATTATTATGTAATGCGGTATATTATATCTATCGATCGTCCAATAGGCCACTTGCATGGATTTCATAACGACTTGGAAAAAATCGTGTGGATAGATTTTTTTACTAAGATTACGAAAATGTTAGTAAAATTTTTTAAAAATGTATAGTTTTTTTTATTTTTAAATAAATAAATCCATTAGTTTAGCTCGTGACGTCACTACATGAAAATGTCCCGTCTCCGATTATGTTCCCTTAATTTTGTAAAATTCCGCACTGATTAATTTTTTTTTATATGGCAACACTTTGATTTCCGGCGAATTTTTGAACTTGCGTTTAAAGTTTGTTTGTTTGTACAATGCGAACTTATCCTTTGGTTTGATTTTTTGATAAAGATGGCGGTGTTTTTACAGATGTTACGAAGAGAACCCCGTACAATTTATTGCTATTCGTGTGGAAAACATTCTTTTTTTTAAATGATTTTTGGCTATATACCTAATTATCGTTTTTTCGCACCGGTAAAATAATGTCCCGTCTTTCCGGTTTGTAAAAAATGGTCTGATTTTACGGATTGAAATTTTCAAAAAATCGGCAGGGTTTCAAAAATACGACAAAAAAAATACAGAATGTCTTAGAATATTTGCCTAAACCGGAATTTTTTTTTAAAAATGTGATGCAAGTGGCCTATTGATTAGTCAGACATTTCCCAATACTAAGTTTTGAGATAAAGAGTAAAATGAGAAAAAAAGAAGTAACATTAAAATGGCCACCATCTTGAACCAGAAATGTATTGTACACATAAATTTACACATAGATGCAAAGAAATGTATAGTGTTAAAACAGGACTTTGCTATGCTCAGTCAATATTTTAACATAGGTATTTACTTATATTTCAACCAAGAAAACTTGTACAATGTATCCTTAGAACGGGGTACCGGTACCCCTTAAGGACACATTTTCTCTAAAAAACTTGTAAAACAAAATATATAATAAACAAATAAAATGTTTTCCAATTGTGCAGGACTGAAGGATCTGAAGACAGTATCGCAGCAGGTGACGCTGGCAGAGCTGGGTATGGACTCCATGATGGCAGTAGAGATTAAGCAGAGCCTCGAAAGAGACTTCGAGGTCTTCCTCACAGCACAGGATATTAGGACACTCACATTCTCAAGGTACCTATGCATCATTTTATTACATCACCATTTTAATCACTCAATAATACCTACCAGCATTGATTGTTATAATGCTAACATTGCATTGACTATTTTCAACTCAATTCATGTAAACATAAACTCAATTCTTGCAGACTGTCAGAGCTGGCAGTGCAGCGCGAGGCAGAGGCCAGCACCTCGGTCACCAACAAGCCCTCGGACATGGCTGGCTTCCGGGTACTCCTGAGGAACATAGGAGACGAGCTCAGTGCCGCCGACCCCTTCGTCAACATGCCCACGGCAATCAGCGACGGAAAGGAGGTATTTATTCATCAATAAAATTATACTATTCAATCTGCAGCACCCCTTGAATAATATTTCATATAACTTAAATTTTACTTTAAAACATGCTGTTATGTAATAGTTAGAAGAGAGTTTTTGAATTTTAGCAATTTCTTTTTGAAGTACCTGTTACGTGTATTGACCACCACCAGTCGGTCGGTCGGTGAGCTTAATTTTGGTCAGAGCAATACACACCACTGCTATGTACAACTCTGGGCAATTTCCAACCAGATTAAATAATATGTAATTATATTCCAGAGTCACGATGAAATCTGCGAGACCGACCCGCGGATATTCATGATCCCGGGCATCGAGGGCATCGCCAACGTGCTGGAGGCCCTGTGCAAGAGGATCAAGTGCAAGGTGACGGTGCTGCAGTTTGGGTTTGAGATGCCGGATGAGTCCGTCGATAACATCGCACAGAGACTGCTTCTGGTGAGTTTAATTCTGACACTAGCCTTAATTTTATTGATGATAATGGAATTCCTCCTACTACCATTATTATAAGCGGAAAGTATTGCTTGCGCAACAATAAGGCTAGCAGAGGATTGCAACCCTCGCATCTGTGTAGGAACCCAGCGCACTTTTCCCCTCGACAACTAACCAGTCTATCAATGTGACATTTCTATGGCCTACTGCTAAAAGTACCAAAGTTGATTTCTTCAAACTACAAAAGTTTGTAAAAAGTATGAGCTTTCCTTTCTAAAAGAGCAAAACCAGCACAGTCTAAGGACGATAATACCAATGTTGAAATTTATAATGCCAATACTATTATTGTGACACTGGTAGCATTTTTTTATATCCATTTAGTACCTACTACATATTATTACGCAGTAAAAAAGACCATGGATTTGTTTTTCCGACAACTAATATACAGAATTTATGCTTTTATAAATTTAATGATTTTTTATAATTTTTTTATAAATCCTAAAAATGTGAGATAAATTAATAAATATAGGTGCATTTAATGGCTCTCTAACTTTATAAGCAGTTTATATGTCTCCATATTAAAATTAGGAAGTACGATTTTTTTAATGAGGGCGGGAAATTTCCAATCGGACACTTAGAAATCTCATACGCTGGACGTGTATTTCAATTATTAATGCGAACACTCAAGTGGTTAAATATTGTACATATATATATATATATATATATTTTAATTGCAACGTATAATTATGTTCCATTAATGTTTTAGTTGAAGAGTGTGAACGGAACTTTATTGTTATGTCTGTCAACTGCCTGGTATTAGTTTGATGGATGTGTCGGAATGAGGGATTTAATAAATATTGTGTTACTTACAGACAATCCGATCCCGCCTGGCGCCTGGAGCCCCCTTCACCATCCTGGGATACTCCTTCGGCGTTGTTGTTGCCCTAGAAATTGCTAAAGTTCTGGAAACCGAAGGTATCAATAGCTCATACTAAATATTGAATACAAATAAATAACTAAATGAAACAATATAACTTTGTTAACTACAATTTTTTTTATGTTAACGCTGATAACCTTCATCGATAATTTTGTAATATTATGCATGTATTATTATATACAGATAGTATATATTTCGCACTGAGAAAGGGACGGTTGATAGTAGATGTTTACACACAACTTTATAAATGTTTAATCATTCCAGGTCACACGGGTCGAGTGTTCTGCATCGATGGTGCCCCCTCCTGGCTCTTCAGCGTGGTGCGGCTCAGTCTCACCTCCGACGTGAAGCTGATGCAGGACGCCCTGTTGACCTATGTGATAGAGATGCTCGCCCCCAAGCAGCAGATAGACCTGCAGCCCGCACTCGCAACCTGCCCTGACTGGGAGAGCAAAGTAGACATCTTCCTCAAACACGTCCCCGAAAACATCAAACACTCCAAGCGCTACCAGCGCGCTCTTGTCAAGGTGATCTACGGACGCCTGCAAGCCGTTATGAACTACAGCACGGCGGGCTTCAAGAAACTCAAATCCCCGGCAATTCTCTTACGTGCAAAGGATCTGCCAGCCGGGCTCGTAATCGACGAAGACTACGGCCTTCACGCTTTACTGGAGCAACCCATTAAAGTGCATCTGCTCGAAGGAAACCACATCAGCATTGTGGATAACAAAGATTGCGCTAATATCATCAATCGCGCTATGTTAGACCTCGTAAAAGAGGCAGCTTCTAGAGCCACTGGAGAGATCCTCAACACGATAGATTCTTCCGTTTCTGCGTAGTTTTCCAATACCTGCGTCAATTAATGAAATATTGTGTCTTGACTCTGTCCTAGTGCAGCCCAACACATTAATATTAATACACTACCAAAATAAAGTTCTATCTAACAAGAACAACAATACAGTGGATGACGAGTGCAACTAATTATTATCTTCTGTGTTAGCTGCTGATGTGAAACCCCAGGGACCACTCACTGTTGGAAATCAACACAAGGAGTTTTATCTCTCTACATCTATTCATTGTATTAACAGAAAGCCTTAGTACTTGGCTTAATCATTAAATTGATTGTCTATCTATATTAAAAATCATTATATAAAAATTTCTTGTGTTTGTTTTGTTTGAATGAAGATGGTGAGACAATAAATAGTTTGTCAGTTTTAAATCTGTTCTTTATTACTCCATTTCCGTTCCTAGAATTAAAGATATCAGAAGAGTTATTCTCTATCTTTTGTGGGATCATTATCGAGATAACGGACGTGATCTCCTATCAGATTTGTGTGATTTTTACATATTTACTTCTCACATATTTTAGTTTAGATTTAAACACAAATTCCTGCAAGTATGCATTATTATTTGTTCATTTAATGTACGTTGGACATAGAAAAAGCAAATAAATCACACAAATCTGACAGGAGACCACGCCCGTTATCTCGATAATGATCCCACAAAAGATAGAAAATAACTCTTCAGAAATACTACAGGTAAAATAAGTTTCGTTAAATGACAAAATTCGTGCATTCATGAACTTGGAATTTTATTTTTGGCAGCATCTATGAAGAACTATGTATTACAGATTCTCCCCAAAAAAAGTGCTGGAATACCCCTCTAGAGGGTTATTCCACCACTCTAATATAACCCTCGTTATTTTCAAGCATCTTTACAAAAAACTATGGATGCTACCCTTGGCTTGATTCTATTGACTTTCTCTTGGGCATGCTCAGAATGAACCGTCTACGGGTCAGAAGGGATGTGAATATTGTATCACGTTTCTTTAGACTGATTCATGGATGGTTCGAAAACTAGACTAATAAGGAGCATTAGTTTCTATGTTCCCAATGGTTATCTCTGTCACCAACTTACTTTTTATCTCCCAGCTTGCAGGACTAACTTGCCAATGGTCATGCCGTGGGGAGAGCTATCTTATCGTCAAATAGAATCACTTCAAATAATATTGATTTATTTAACATCAACAAAGCAGAAATTAGATGACGAGCTTTGTTGCTGTTAGCATAAAATTTGCTTTTACGCATTTATCCCCTTGCTGATGGGTGTATTTCGAAGGGTGTTTAACCACTTTTTTTTGGGGCGGACTTTGCAGATCTTCGATAATACTGCCCAGAAGTATGTAGGGCCAACGTTTCATGAATGCACGAATTTTGGCATTTATGTTGAACATTTTGGTAATGTTTTTCCCGTACTAAAACTGATGATCATGCCGCTAAGAGCTCCAATGTAACTTAACATGCTTTACATAACGTGTTACATTGAATAATACTCTGAAGGTAGACTTTTTCTTCCAATCAACAAAGAATATGTGGCTGATGTAAGCGTAATGAGTAAGATTAAGAAAGGGACGCTTAGATGGTTTGGGCATATAGAATGAATAAACGAAGAAATGAGTGTAAGAAGAATATATGACACAAGTGCGAATGGTAGAAGTAAGGGACGCCACTGTCTACATTTGATTCTGAAAACTCTGTGTAAAGCCCGGGCATCGCCGGGGACTTCAGCTAGTTTAATATTTGGATGGCGATATGTTGTTGGGTATTATCATCGCCTTGATAATTCGCCTTGGAGCTATCAGCGGCAAGCATATCTTCTTGAGTTAGAATAGACGTAAATAAAACAATGAGGGCGGTGTACTAGTTTAATATTAAACATTAACAGTACATAACAGTAATAAGAGTCCCCCCGGTAGGACTGCGATAGAAAATGAACATTTGTACAGTATTACAGGAGCATGGTGCAGTTTCAATAAATAATACTAAACCTTATTCAAATACAAATACTTTGACTTGCTTTATAATTTTTTTAAATGTCAATCATCTCTGATGCAGTAAATTATAATAATTTTATCAAAACGTAACAAAAGAAAAACAAGCCATTATAAAAATGTACTAACATAGTTAAATATACTATCTATGAATTCCTTACTCTAAAAAGTGGAAGTTATTAGAAATAATGTTTTAGCGATCATTTCCGTGTAATGCACAATACTTTTAACAGGTCTTATAATAGAAATGGTTCCATTTCACACACCCACTACAGGCAAAGGTTGGATTGTTGGTTGATGTGCGTAGTCTCATCTGACGCTTAAGGGTTCTTGGCGACGAACTCTTCTCCCTTGACGATGTTCTTCTTGAGTTCGGGCAGGGCTTCCTTGAGAAGTCCCTTCTCGTAGTCATTGAGGGTTCCGATGCCAAGATTCCTTTCGATACCGTTCTTTCCCAGCAGCAGGGGGGTGGCGAAGTAGGAAGCTTCAGTAACGTCGGACACGACGTATGCGCACTCTACAACATTGGCCTCGCCGTTCAGAGCGCGGATGAGACTGAATGCGAACTGGGCGCCGGCGTGAGCCATGGACAGGGTAGCGGAACCGGCTCCAGCCTTGGCTTTCACGACTTCCGTGCCAGCGTCTTGGATCCTCTTGGTCAAAGCGTCGATCTTGGCGGCGTCGAAGTCGGCTTTAGGCTGGCACTGGCTGAGCAGTGGGATGATGGTGACTCCGGAGTGACCTCCGATGACGGGAATGGTGACCTTGCGGGGGTCGATTCCCTTGGCGGCGCCGATGAAGGCGTGGGAGCGGACCACGTCCAGGGTGGACACTCCGAACAGGCGCTTGGGGTCGAATACTCCGGCCTTCTTGAGGACTTCGGCGGCGATGGGCACGGTGGAGTTGACAGGGTTACAGATGATGCCGATGAGGGCCTTGGGGCAGGCGACGGCGCAGGCCTTGGCCAGGTCGCGCACGATGGAAGCGTTGGTGTTGAACAGGTCGTCTCTGGTCATGCCCGGCTTGCGGGGTACTCCAGCGGGGATGATGACCACCTCGGCTCCTGGAAACCATTACACATTCTACATTAGAAACATTCCTGTTATATAGACATTACAGTGAAACCCTCTAAGAAGTTCCCTCTTAACCACTCCGATATATCGCGAATATGCACTTTTTATATCTTAAACGAAATGACAGATTTACGAAAACTTTGTGTTATTTCCGCTTACAATTAAAGCTCTATAAATGAAACATTTCTGAACGTAGCCGAATACTAAAAACTGTTTTTGAAAGGTTACGAAATAAGCATTCAAATAGTTATATTACAAATAAATATTAACATTTGTAAATATTAAAATTTAGAATGCAAACATAAAAAAATGTAAAAATGACTCACATTATGTTTTAATGTGAAAACGGTACTAAAATCAAGGATTATGTAATGCGGGGTCCATTGCGCGGTCAAACGCCAGAATTTTGCTTGACAGTCCCATACAACAATCAAGGTCACAATTTTTGCCAAAACACAAGGCCGCAGTGTTTGTGCTTGCCGTGTTCGGCGGAAAACAAAACTTAAACATCTCATCCCGGGTGAAGCGGGAAGGCAGGCGGGGTCCAGCGGGGGGGGGAGAATTCATTTTTTGACAGAAGTCGCGCGGTGGGGTCCGTGTATGTAGAAAAATCGGAACGGATTTTTGTGGTTATGTGCTATGTATGAGCGAACATAATCACGAGTTTAAAATATTATTATACCTAAATATAATATAATAATAGAAATATTTGATAATATAATATCAAATATTTATAATTATTCTGTTGTTGACGTAAATATTTACGTACTTTAGAGTAGAATTAGATTTTAGATAGATAATAGAATTTAGATTCTATAGTTCTAAATTAGGTCGTGCAATAAAATGACGTTATTATATAATGTCATTGGTGCAATAATCGATATTAGTCGGAAATCTTTCCTTATAAACCCTGATCTGTGTTTTCTTCCTGATGCAGGTAGCATCTTTTCTACATCGAACGCATTTTAACATTTATGCAAACAATAAACGTCAAATTTTTTGGTACGCGGACCTAATAATTATGATTTTAAGTTGTAAATAAACACACTGTCGTAATGGATGATTATTTCTTTCGTGAACTCACTTGTAAATAAAGTCTATTAATTTATTAATCGGTTTCAGAGACACGGGAGAAATTGACCATTGTAAATCGATATTCTATTTTTGATGCTACGTAATTATTTATGTAGCAACAAAACGTATTCACTCTAAATTCTTAATAAATAGTAACTTTAGGTCGTGCGTATTAGTCGGAAATCTTTCCTGATAAATAAATATCTATTAAAATATCTGTGTTTTCTCCCTGGTGCATCTCTTTTGTCATCAGAACGCATTTTAATATTGATATAAACGTCAAGTGTGCGTGCCGTGGACACGTCCGTACCTCAGACCACTTGTCAAATTGTGTGGACCGCGCGAACTTCACCCCAAACGATGTTGGTGTAAAGTTATGGCCTTGAGTGTTGGCAAAAATTGTTAAACATTTATGACCTTGATTGTTGTGTTGGACTGTCAAAAGTCTGGCGTTTGCCCGCGCAATGGACAAAGCTTAAAAAAAACAATACTTATTCTGTTGTATAAATGTATAATAAACAATTTAGTCACCACACTTTATCATTTCATACAAGAATATTTAATAAAAATTATCAATGTCTAGCGGCCCATAGGTGATTTGGCGGGTAAAATATGTACAACCGTGTATCTGACAGAATAGGTCTTTTTATATATTTCTATGGACAACTTGAATAGGGATGGCAAGCTTGATTTATTATCGACCTTTTACTTTTTGTTTTAAGGATGTCACTAGAACAATAACAGAGGGTAAATATTCGGAACAAACGTCAACGGTTAATACGCACCTTTTTTTTATAAAACCTTTAGATTCTTCTTAATTACCATAAAAGACAACTACAGTGAAACCCTCTTAAGAAGTTTTCCAAGGGACCGGAAAAAACAAACTTCTTAAGCAGGAAAATCTTATATGTGGGAAAAATTGGACCAATATTCAGCCGAGGGACTGAAAAAACCAAACTTCTTAACCACTGGAGCGATCGCGCGAGATAAACAAATTTGCCAGGATTGCTTTAGATTTCCAAGGAGGTCATTTTTGAAAATTTTCGCCAACATTAAAAAATTCATACCTTCGAATTTTAACATGGAGACAAAAAACTTATTATAGTGCTACATAGCCAATGAATTAACCTGTATTGAAACATTTATCTCACATTTGTAGGATTTATAAAAAATATATTAAAAAATCGTAAAGTTTATAATCGTGCGAATCCTGGATATTTTGTACTTGAAACTGCCAGGAGGGATATTTATTCAGGTCATCATAGAATATTTTCAGTTTCTTTATGTTGTCTGTGGTATACTTGATAATGAAAGGTGCATATCTATGGAAAAAGGACTTAATTTTATTCGTAAACAGCTGTTCAAAAATTCGGCGGGAAAAAAATATTTTTTTAATTTATTTTTAACATTGTTCTAAAATAGTCTACGAAGATCGGATTTGCGACATTTATGGTTATAATAGATAAAGCATTTCAATAGCTTCGTGTTAAAATAAACGGCTGGCCAAGGAAATGTTTTAAATAATTACAATAAATGTTTTAAGAATGGTAGGAAAAAATGGTCCGTTTTTGGACCGAAATCAATCGCAGAAAAATAAAAGTAGTCCATTTTTCGACCGAAATCGCTCCAGTGGTTAAGCCACGAAACGTCTTAAGAGAGAACTTCTTAGGAGGGTTTCACTGTATTTGCATTGGAGGAGGTTGAAAATGTTACATTTTTAATTTTAGTTACGTAAATTGAAAATTTGCTTTCGTATTTAGACACAACGCTTCACCATATGCAATTTGTAATGATTATTGTCATTTTATTATGTTTGTATTACTGATACTATATGGAAGGCTACATCATACCATAACCGACTTCATGGCAATATATTCAAAGGCGCGTAACCGAAAAAACCTACGGCTAGAAACCATTGATTTTCACTTTTTTTAATATTAAATAGTACCTAAAGGAGGGGGGGGATGTGAAAAACATCCCAGTTTTCAAGTAGTTTAGCGGCTACACTAGGTTTGTGTAACATGGTTTGTGATTCAAAAGAAAGTGCCCCTTTATAACGCCTACTCGCGTCAAGGCAAGAAAAACATCCCAGTTTTCAAATAGTTTAGCGGCTACGCTAGGTTTGTGTAACATGGTTTGTGATTCAAAAGAAAAAATCGTTAAACATCAATTCTTTAAAAAAAACACCCCAGGATTTATCTAGTTTGTATTCCAAACAATGTTTCTAACCAAATTAGTGCTTACCTAATTCACACAAATTGGTGGTATAACTAATTTTCTAGCCACTCGTTATCTTATACAGCCAGTGCAAGGTAAAATATCAGTAATACCAACATATTAAAATAACAATAATATTGCAAACAGAGTGATTTGACAGTGAAAGCAAATTTTCAATTTCCGTAACTAAAATTAAAATGTAACATTTTCAACCGCCCCCAATACAAATAGTTGTCTTTTATGGTAATTAAGAAGAATCCAAAAGTTTTATAAAAAAAAGTGCGTATTAACCGTTGACGTTTGTTCCGAAGAATCACCTAACAGAGTTATAACGATTTCTGTGGAAACATACGCGTTGACGTGAAAACACGCTTGTACTTGACTGCTATTGTCATATTAACGTGTATATCTGCTTACGTTGCTGAGTGCTTAAGAAGTTTTCATTCTTTAAAAAGTTTTTTTTCCGGTCCCTTGGAAAATTTCTAAAGAGAGTTTCACCGTATATCATTTATTATTGATAAACCAGATTACTTGAAAGAGGGCATACATTAATTACATGAGCTCAAAAGCAGGGGGGGGGAGGGGGGGATCGAGCAAAATCTCAATCTCAAAAGAATATACTAAGTGGTCAAAATTTAACTCACTCAGGGGAGAGGGGAGGTCTAGATTGGAAGAAAAACTACTCACGTAATGTATGCCCCCAAACTACATTCTTGTCAGTATTGAAATAAATTAATTACAATCCATTTAGAAATAAATACAAAATACACACATAAAAATAATTATCAAGTATCTGGTTGGTTAATTTCGTTGAGCAAATAATTTGAATAGAATTTGAGTGGTAAAAAAAAGATATTTTTATTGCAATACTCACCATTCATTTGGTGTATTGTCATTAAGGTAAACAAAATATGGAATAATTTTACAGTTATGTAAAAAATATTATTTTTTATTTACATAACATTTGGTATGTTGAATATATCAGTCTGGTACACTTTAAATAAAACAAATCTCGATACAATTTTCGATTATTCTTATCTACAATTTTAAAAAATGTCATTGTTTCAAATTTCTAACATTGATTGCTTTCAATTTAACATTCAATAATACAGAATAAATTTCATAGAATTACAAGGAAAGATATTGAATGAGAATTATTTAAACTAGCAGATAAAAACCCATTTTTGCGGGCAAAAATTTACTTATCACACAGGTAGGTTTTCTATCCAAATAAAAGCCATTTGTGAATGCCTACTTATTACTACGTAATATATTATGTACGTTGTGTAACTTCGTTCATTTGAAATTCACTGGACGAAGGAAAACTAATTTCCACTAAGTAACAATCTCCCATTCACTAAGAAATATAAAGCCAATCAGAACTCAAAGATGAAATTAAAAAATGTCGCCGAAATTATGCATTTTGACAAAAAAAATTATTTTTCCCCAAAATCTCCCCTACAGCAATTTTTAATCAAATCGGTTTGAAATCCCTAAATTTAAGATTACCATTTATAAAGAACATATTCATTTTAGACATATTTATTGTTCATAGCATAGATTTTGTAAAAGAAAATTTTTGGAAATAATATCGGGTGATCCAGTCAGTGGCAACAGTCACTGGGAAAAAAATATCATCATACTCGAAGTTGAGTTCACAAGTAAAAAAAATTGTTTTCAATTTTTATATTTTTTTAGAAAACACAATCTTTTTGATTTTGTTTATCGAAGTTTAGAAATTTTTCATGTTGGGAAATTTTTGATCCTGGAAAATTTTATATTTTTCTCAAAAATATCGGTAAATGTTCCGCTATTGAGTCCACGCTCAAAACACACTTTAAAAAATTAAACTAAATTGTACTAGGTAGATAATAGTTAGTAATAAGTAATTCAGTAACCGGAATTTAAAAATATTGCGTTTTAATGATTACTAGAAGTTTGCCCGTTGCAAAGCAACTAACGGGTTAAAACTGACTTGACTTACTAACAGAAAAAAAAATATTTCGTAGTAAGCGGGTAGGTACCTACGGTTAAACATACAAATATATATAAAGCCGCCCACAGGGCCTAGCAGCAAAAATCTGCCATACGTAAGTATATAGACACCATTGTAGGCATGCACACATCAAATCCTCAAAGTTTCATCGCAATCGCATGAACGGTTTAGCAATGCGTAATTTCATGATGCCAGAGCTCACTTTTGTATACAGAAACCGTCGTGGGCATGCACACATCAAATATACAATTTTTTATCGCAATCGGATGAAAGGTTTAGCAACGCTTAGCGGTTAAACACACAATTATGTATAAAACCGCCCGCAGGACCTAGCAGCAAAAAGCTGCCACACTACATACACTAATTCCCGGTACATTTAGTTTTCAAACAGCTCGCGCGCCACCTATTAAATTTTTTTATACAAATTTCGTGAAGCCAGAACTCACCAGTAGTTTTATACAAACATTTTATTAACAATAACGAACACAATAAAAAAAGAATTTTTCAATTTGTTGCAGTACTTCAGAAGTTATGAGCGTACGTACATTTTCATAAAAATTTTATAATGCCAGAACTCACCAGTAGTTTTACTGCTTAAAAAAAGCGCTATACGAATTTAATACTTTAAAAAAAATATCCCGTTCAACTTCGAGTAATTTCAGAAAAGTTCGGTTCGAATTCTATTCAAGTTCTATAGATATTTTTGTTTTATGATGCAACTGGCATTTACTGATAAAAAAATAGAACTTACACAGAACGTGAAAATGAACTTAAAAAAATTGTTAAATTATTCAGTATCGTGGAAATAACATTACCTTAGTAAATTAAATTGCATTAAAACCTAAATAATCGTCTTACTACCCATTCCGGTAGGTACCGGCGCATCTCCTTACAAAATTCCGGCAATGGTTTTGCTTTTTTCATCATATTTGCAATACTACCGAGATAAGTAGGTACCTACCCTGAATTAATAACATAATTTTTACTGGCCGGTAAATATCCACCCTACTGAAGTGAATCTATGGACACGTATTTTCTTGTTTTTTTTGGAAAATTTTATAGGTTTTTCGGCGACCCTGAACTTTTTTACATGGAACTAACACAAAATTTTGGTGTTAAAAGTTGCCTTATATTGCCGGGTACCGTATTTTTCAAAAACATCCAGGCTGGAATCGTTTTTCCGGCCGCAATGCCGTTTCCCGAAAAACAACAACCCAAACCGCTGAGAGATCCGTTTTGTTTTGACATCTCGGATAACTGATACATAGTATTTTCCATTGCATTGAAACTAAGGCCTAATTTGTGGTTGTTTTTTTTTATGCGAACCTGTCGGCGGGAACTATAACTGAGCCGAATTGGTTGATTTAATGAGAAGTTCCAGTTTTCGCCGCCGTTTTGTATGAGACAATAGATCGCTAGTGGTATTCGTTTTGTCGAAAAAATAATACTATCAGCTTCGCGTCTGAATTTGTATTCAAGCCAAAACCAAAATGCGCTAAGTGACTTTTCCCGATTTTCAGACATTTCAAGCCAAAACGAACCTCGAGGTTTGTGAAACTTAAGGGGCGGTGCGGTCGATTTTAGCCTGCAAAAAACAGAAAGTTTTTCCCCATTTTAAGACTTTTGAAGCAAAAACGAACCTCGAGGTTGGTGAAACTTAAGGGGCGGAGCGGTCGATTTTCGCCTGCAAAAAAAAGTGAGTTTTTCGAAAAACTGAGCATTAATATATAGTATTTTGTTAACTTTAAAAATGCGAAATGTCATTTTTCAAGGACCGCCATGTTATTAATTACGACGATGAAATATTAACTTTTAAAAGGAAAAATCACTCTCTGTCAGTTACACAATAATAAGCACGAATTTCAATCTTCGAAAATGATAAATAATGCGTATTAATCATTATTTGGTTAGGTTTCGTAAATTGACTGCATGACGCGAGACCAAGCCTATGTATATGAAATGTGAAACTGTTCCTTAAATATACCAAACCACCCACAACTGTTCCATGTGAAACATGTTTTACATGCAATTTGCAAATGAGCCAACCTAAAAATAAAAAAAGCATTCACGAAACGAGTAGCTAGAAGCGATACATAGACGATATTATTACGAAAGTACCTGATTTGCCAAATTACGTATGTAATTATTTTAATACCTAAAACGAAAATAAATAAAAGAACACGCACGCGTTTTTCTTTTCAATAACACCCAAGTTTTGAAAGGTTTGTACTGCAAGTAGGATTAGTATTATAGACAAGTTTGTACCTGTATTTATAACAGAAGAACATGGAAAGAAATGTATTAGAATTATTACACATACCCGCTAGACACACCCTGCTTTGCCAAACAAACCATTCAAAACCTGGGATGTTTTTTAAATTATGATGACATGCAAGTTTATTTTAGAGAATTTATTTTATAAGCACTATATTATAAAGTACTTATAAAATAAATTCTCTAAAATAAACTCGAAACAATTTCGGTAATTATTTTTTATAAATAATACACCCACTTTTGTATCAAAAACCGTGTTACACAAACCTAGCGTAGCCGTTAAACTACTTGAAAACTGGGATGTTTTTTAAAATAAATTCTTGCCTTGACGCGAGTAGGCGTTATAAAGGGGCACTTTCTTTTGTATCACAAACCATGTTACACAAACCTAGCGTAGCCGCTAAACTACTTAAAAACTGGGATGTTTTTCTTGCCTTGACGCGAGCAGGCAGTATAAAGGGGCACTTTCTTTTGTATCACAAACCATCTTACACAAAGCCGCTAAACTACTTGAAAACTGGGATGTTTTTCTTGGTTTGGTTATTTTACAACAATTAATTGTTATTATATTATTTGAAACAACTGGTTACGTAAATGTTTTTGAATTTTTAGGTTGGTAGTGTGTATTTACAATTTGCGTATTGCAGTTTCACACGGCACAAGAATGGCCTTCTTATTTAAAAAGATGGCGGTCCTTGAAAAATGACATTTCGCATTTTTAAAGTTAACAAAATAATCATTAAAATGCAATATTTTTAAATTCCGGTTACTGAATTACTTATTACTAACTATTATCTACCTAGTAGAATTTATTTAAATTTTTTAAAGTGTGTTTTGAGCGTGGACTCAATAGCGGAACATTTACCAAAATATCTTCTAGGAAAATCTGAAAATTGGTTGAAAAATATTCGGAAAACTTTTTTTTTTAAATTTGATTTTATGTGAAGTTTGGAAATATTTATCTTTCTGAAAAAAATTCTTCCTGGAAAACTGGGAATTTTAGCTCGGCAAATTGGTTGGAATTAATAAAAACATTTTTCTGTTTTATTTTGTCATGTGATTTTTGGAAATGATCCTGGAAAAAATTCTCCCGCGAAAATGGGAAAAAAACTGCTTGGAAATGGGTAGTAAAATTATATAAAAGATTTTGAAACTGAAAAAATCCAAGTTTTTTTAATTTTCTTTTTGACATTTTCTCATGGGTTGACAATTCAACTGTTCCATTTGAAAATAACAACAATCTAAAACTGTACAGACATAAGCATAATAACACTATCAGATATAATTTCAGTGTAAGAGGTCAAAGGCCAGTTGTCTATTCTAACCTTTGGCGCTACATGCTCGTGCAAAATAGGCAATAAAACTCTAAAACATGCAAAAGTGCAATCACCACTTATATCTACTACCATGTGCGTAAACGTTTCAAATTATCCAAACATTGGGAAATCTATTTTTGTCACTACATGTCTTGTCAAGAAATTAGCAATCATTTAAAGCGTGATAGATGCTGCAAATAAAGTACAGAAAACATCAAATATATTCTGTCAAGACATGTACACCTAATGATCGTTTTCATACAAGCCCTACCCATTGTCTCATGAACGCAAATGATGATAAGGTGTATGAACAATACCGTATACTTAAATTGGAACAAACAAAGAAAAAAACCTTTTTCTTTCCATTGTTTTTTTTTTCTAGGAGAGAATTTATTTAAGATGTGTAGTAAATATTTTCTTAAGATAAGACCATTCACAAAGTGTTAGATTTATTGGGCACTTAGCCAATGTTATAATGTCATTGGTAGATGCCTTCAGAATATTTCTGATATAAAATTCAATCATTTATAATTGTTGAAAGAGGCAGCAAACCAACATAGGATTGAAAAAAATAATTAATTAATTCAAGTATCAAATAATTCGCACAATCTATAAAAATCCTGGCAAATTATATTGTGACAGTATGACATGTTACATAACATTCAGAACTTGAACCAATGTTCACTGATAGCTTGATAGCTATGTAAATCACAGAAGTTATCTTGTGTGCTGAGATTAACCGCAATCAGTGTAATTTATTGACAAAAACGATATTTTTTTAATTAAAAAAAATAAAGGTTTACCTTTCAAGGAGGCAACGAGCTGGTCATTTCCGGTGAAGCCCTTGACTACGGCAGGGGTATCGATGTGAGAGATATCGGCAGCTACTCCTGGAGTGTAAGGAACAATGTCGTAGAGGTTCAGCTCTGTAACTGAGGGGCTCAGCTTTAAAAGCAGGGAAAGGGGCTGACCAATGCCGCCACCTGCTCCAAGAACCGTAACCTTGCGGCAGTTCTAAAACACACAACATATTTCAAAATATAAAGTACCACGAATACAGGTCTAAACTTCCACATCATCCTGGTAATTTCTCATTTCGGCAAAAGTGAAGTACCTAGTTACGATAAGACTAACCTGTCCACTGGTGGAGAAATTCTGCGCATTGCTCTTCAACGCCGAGGTAGCTGGCCTGACACACCGGGAGAACATTTTTAAGTGGAAAATTTCTTTCGGCGAAGAGAGGAAAATGCAGAAAATAATAGCGGTCCTTCGTTGACCTTTACGTAAAGACGAGAAATTGAAAAGTGAAGAATATTTTTTCTATGGAACGCGAAAAACCAAATAATTTACAGTGTTGCCACTAACAATGTTCTTATTTGGAAAAAAATTGGGCGAAATCGTTGGAAAAGAAATAAGCACCCCGTACACGGCCACTTCGGAGCGACCGAGTCCCGCGCCACTTCATGTCGCCGCGCAGAAAAGTAAAGACCAAGTTCACAGCGCAGTTCACTGTGAGACTTTTCTGCGTGGTGGCCTGAAGTGGCGCTATATTTTAAAATCTGTTAATTTAATCTCATTAACTAATATTAACATAGCATACATTATATATACAGACACATACTTTGGAAACTACACTATGTTTCAACTTAATTACTTCAAAAAACAACTAATAACATCAGGAGAAATGGATTAAAATTCTATTTTTATTTAATAAAAGTTCAAAATTTCCCGTATAAAACGTTTCCTTCACTGCAATTTGAGTTTTTTGTATGGATTTGACATTTGCGAAGTTTTGTTTCAATCTAAATACGCTTGAATTACTTAGTTTACCCAAAGTAAAAACCTAATAACCTATTTTGTAATAATTGTTTAAATGAAGTGTAAATTCCATTATCTGCGCTTAAAAGTGCGGCAGCTTCTGGAACATTTAATATATTTTTTTTATTAAATTTCCCATATTTTTTTATCAAATTTCCCATATTTTTATAAAACTTGCATATGTAATATCATACGAATTATTTTTTTACATTCATACCTATCCCATGTAAAAATATGGTATGCTAAGGAACCCACATAGGCGCAGCGCGCCGCCTTTATTTATAATATTATAATATGAACATTCTCGAAATAAACCAAAAATATTTATTTTTACGCTGAAATATTTTTTCTTTGAAAATTTAGGGTCATTCCGCCGTTTCGTTCAAATTTGCCTGTTTCCGGGGAATTTTTTTTCTTTGCGTTTTTACTATATATTTTTATAGAAATGGGTTCCTGTACCTATCAGATGTAGAGAGGTGAAAAGGGCACCTTTGTGCGACACTTAGATACGAAGAAAATTGATGGAAGGTAATGAAGGGGTGGATGGTAATGAAAAACGGTTGGATGGTAATTTGTAAATTTGGATGGTAATGAAGTTTGGTAATGAAACATTAATAGATGGTATTGAACATCTTGTAGGTTCTTAAAATTTCTGTGAATAATGAAAAATGAATTGAAATTGAATAATAAAATAGATATAAGTATCATTTGACCTGAAGTAATGAGCGGATTAGGAAAAAGGAAGAAAAAACGATTAAAGTGAAAAACTAAATGCTTTATTCAGACTTTTGAGCATTGGAGACAAGAAATACATTTTTCATGCGTAATCAGTTCTGCTTACTTATGCTTGCAATATTTGTATGAATTGTTAAAAAATAATGGACAAAATATCAAAATACAAATGGAAAAAAACAAACTTGTCAATACTTCTGTCGCTGATCCTTCTGCAATTATCTTTGCTTTCTTCAGAGCTTTAATTAGAAAGTTTACGTTACAGTGAAGTTTGCATTGGCAAGTGTCTCGTTCTTTTTTTAGTAAAACAGTCCAGTAGGGTCTATATTTGCAAAAAGTCGAATAGCTGATTTTTTTTTGTTCTTTGCAGAATTTGTTGTGGAGATTTTTGAAGTTATCTGTAATATATCTTTTTTTTTTTTAAACCTTTGCGTTTCACAAATTCTTTTTTTCCGGGAGCTACCCGGCTATTAACATCTTCTTCAAAAAAATCTTGTATCTTCCGTTTTATTTCATTTGTTTTGTTATTCTTGTTTTCAGCTAAAGTCTTTCTGATATGAAAGGGAACTTTGTTGAGGACTTTATATTTCTTTAGCTTGTTCTTGTCTCTCAGTATTTCATTCGCAAACTGTCTTTTCTCTGTTTTTTTTAAAGCCTTGTATTTTTCATTTAATCCTCGAGACAGCAATTCACTGAACAACAATTTCTTTTTTACATCTTTGACTTTATTCATTGGGATGTATTTAGCTTTGTCGTTTACTTTTTTCTCTACTGTATCTTCGATTGCTGTATTTGCATTTTGTAGCTGCAACGCCTCCATTTTCTTTTGTTCGTTTCTTTTCTCATTCTTAAGTTTGCTTATCTGGTCCTGTAACTTTTTAATGATTTTCATAGATCTGTACCTTAATTTCCTAACATTTGTTAGAGCACGCATGTTTTTTTGTGTGATTTGTTGTTCATTCTCGACTGTGAGGGGGTCAGGATCCACAGTGTTTTGCACATTATTGGGTAGTTTCGTGACATTTTCATGAATTGAAAGCATATTTTCTACTGTAATCGTTTCTATTTTACGCTGCTACTCTTTTTTCTTCAAATAATTTAGAGAGTTCTTTCGCCATCTTCGTCTTTGCTCTCTCTGTGCTCTTTCACTCATATCTTCAATGCTGCAAATCTTTTTTTGCGCTTTTCGCATTAAGTATCTTTTTTTTTCTTTCACTTTCTGAAGACTGTACAGTTCCGGATTGTTTTTAATCTCTGCATATTTTTGTTGCTTATGTAGCCTGTCCTTGGATAACTTATCTTCTTTTTTCAGTTTTTTATTTAACTTTGCCATTGTGGTTTAAAGTGTTAAGCCTGTAACAAATAATAAAGAAAAATTATCATAAGTATCGGATTAAATGAGAAGTTGAAGAACAAAAATGAATAATTTCATAACTTTTACAAGAGAGCCTAAAAATTGTTACTGCTTTTACATATTTCTTTAATAATTTTTTGCCTAAATGATTGAAAATCTAACAGAAGTGATATCGTTTTTTAATCAAGAAATTTGCGTTGGACTCTTGATGCCCAGTTATGTAGATTTTTGTTTAAATCTGGATTTGTTTAGAAACTTGAAATTGTGTAAAAATTCATCAGTTTTGATAGACAACCGAAGGAATGAAACATCTTGTGGCTGTAGGGGAATGTAAAATCATTTGTTTAATATATTCGTTTACATTTGAATAATTATATTATTGAATAAAAAATCGATTTTCAAATAAAAATTCGAAGGGTAAATTTTAACAGATTGTTTTTCCATATTAGAAAATAGATAAAATGAAAATATGTGTTTCACCAAACCCGAAATTGTCAGACGCTAGAACGCAAGAAACTGCTTTTATTAATAATATTAGCTTTTATTAACCCCAAACATGATCCCAGATGTACGTAAAAATAACCCTTACAAATTTTTCATTACCCTCCACACCTCTTCATTACCATCCAGCAAAAATTTTGACGATACGGAAGGTAATGAATCGGAGGGTAATGAAGTTTTGACAATCTTTCCTCAATTACTCGCTTAATAATGACATTACAAATCTTTATGATTCAATCAAAAATAGTCCGACTAATTATAGTTTATAGATACACGATTCGAATTTTTAAAACATGTACTTACTTTAAAAAATGCTGGAAGGTAATGATGCCTGGTCAGTGACAAAGTTGTTTTCGAGCACTTAGATCGCAGATATTTCTTTATTCAGCGACACATGTCCTCCCCCGTCTGGATGTAGCGGTACACTGATTAGTAACGGAGGTGCGGGGCGGTGTAAAGCTGACGAACAGGGATAAAAGCGGTCTCAATTTTAATTACCGCTTTCGCGGAAGACGACAACGATTTTCTCTGGACAAAAACAAAATCTCAATTCTTTCTACGATACAGTAGCTTTAAAAATAAATTAAACACAAATAAATATGCATAATTAGTTGTACATACAGGTCGATTAATGAATGTAGTGATTTTACTAGTGTAAACTGATTTTTATTATAGATCAATTTACCGGTCGCTCATTTGCAAAGGGAAGGTAATGAAATTTTAGCATGTTTTTTGTAAATCATGAAGCAATTAAGTAACAAATGCCTAATTCGGGAAATACTCCTTTTTCCTTTTTTAAATAGCTACATCTTACACTAAAACTTTCTTGATAAACATTAACTTTCATATGACTTTTTTGCGTGAACATGCGATTTGAACGAAACGGCGGATGACCCTTTATAATATTTTGATTTCAAAAATAATTTCCAGAATTAGTAGCTACCGACTAAATCTTTTTTGCACAAAGCTGTGACAGAAATTCACGCAACAGCCTCGAAACGTCAAATACACAAAATATCTCGTTTTCTAGTAGGCGGTGTTGATAAGGGATTGTCGGCTTGTAAATTGGTAAATTCATGAATTATCATTATGCAAGCTATTTAAAATACTTTTGATACGTACTGACTTCTTCTTAATGGTGATCTGAATTATTTAGTAATGTAATCAATCAAACCGACAAATCGTTGTGTTTTGGCAGATCGATGAGATGATGTGTCATGGCGGAATAATATTTGACACCCAGTTTTTATTGCAGATTTTCGTAAGCCGTTAAGTTATCTCATTGGATTGACGAAACAATTGCACAATGACGGACTCTAAATACTTCACCACCACCAAGAAGGGCGAGATATTTGAGTTAAAATCAGAGCTTAACAATGATAAGAAGGAAAAGAAGAAGGAGGCTGTCAAGAAGGTAAATTCTGATGATATATGCTTCTAATTATTGTTTTTATAAACCTTCGGTATTGAAATCCCCCGCAATGATTCTCCCAACAGTAACACGTCACCTATTATGTTTTACTAAATTCACAACTGTCTTTTTTGAACTAAAATCCTAATAATGATGCGGGCCTCTCTTTGGGTGCTCTACCTTTGCTAAGGATCCCATTTTGTAGTTATGTTTGTTTAAGTTATTTAGATTGTATAGGTTAGATTATGTAATGCAATATTGATGCAAAAGGATTATTTTATTTATTTATGCAGTGTTTTTTGTTTCTTTTTTCGGATAATATACAAAATACAAAGTTTGCGTTGATTATTGAGATTTTTTATGGTAAATGTTCCGCTATTGAGTCCACGCTCAAAACACAATTTAAATTTTTTTAAATTAATTGTACTAGGTAGATAATAGTTAGTTATAAGTAATTCAGCAAGCGGAATTGAAAAATATTGCGTTTTAATGGTTATTTTCTTAACTTTAAATACGCGAAATGTCATTTTTCAAGGACCGCCATGTTATTAATTACGACGGTAAATACACATTTTTAGGAAAAATCACTTTGTTTCAGTTAGATAATAATAAGAAGTTCATTTTTCAATCTTCGTAAAAGATAAATAATGCATATTAATTATTATTTTGTTCGGTTTCATAAACACGAAAAATTATTACTCAGTATGCATGCCGTATTAAATTGTGCCGTGTGAAACTGCAATGTACAAATCGCAAATAGATACTACCAACCTATAAACGAGTGGCTAGAAATAAAACACAGTCAATTTAATTACTATAACGAGTACTTAATTTGAATTATTTCACCCCTCACACGTAGAGTTCGGAGCGACTGTGCTCCACGGCACTTCAGGTTCAAAGATCGAATAACGGTTTACAACACAATTCACTACGAGACTTTTCTGTTTGGCAGTCTGAAGTGGCGCGGGGCGCGTATTTCCTTTTCCGTGTTCAATACGAGGCAACCATGCCTCGAACTCAACACGGGTTTGTAATGCCATTTTTTCTCCAAACCCGTGTCCAGTAGAAGGCAACCGGCATCCTACTGTGCACGGGTTTGTAACGCCAATTCCCCTCCCAAACCCGTGTTCAGTATGAGGCATGTTAAGTGAGTGCATTTTAGACAAGTTTGTACCTGTATTTATAACAGAAGAACATGGAAAGAAATGTATTAAAATAATTACACATACCCGCCAGACAAACCCTGCTTTGCCAAACAAACCATACGCTCAAAACACACTTTAAAAAATTTAAATAAATTGTACTAGGTAGATAATAGTTAGTAATAAGTAATTCAGTAAGCGGAATTGAAAATTTTTGCGTTTTAATGGTTATTTTGTTATCTTTAAAAACGATAAATGTCATTTTTCAAGGACCGCCATGTTATCAATTACGATGATGAAACACGCACTTTTTAAAGGAAAAATCACTTTCTGTCAGTTAGACAATAATAAGAAGTATGAATTGCAATCTTCGGAAATGATAAAGGTAAATATTTACAAAATAGGGACACGCATTTTTTAATTAAAAATACTTAGTATCAGTTAGATAATAATGAGAAGTAAGTATTTCAGTTTCCGGAAATGGAAAATAATGCATTTTAGTAGCTATTTCCTTGTATTAAAAAAACAGACAATTTGGGCTAAAGTTCGGTTTAGTGGCGAAATTCCTAAAAATACAAACTAGTTATTTTTATACTAACTATGGGCCGGGGAATACGAATCTGAAAGAATTAGGCGGCGGCAAGCAATATTAACTGAATTATACGACTTTAAAATTTTTTTTGACACCTCTAGGAAAATGGCCATTTTGGAAACATTCTGATTCCTAGAAAATCAAACTAGTTATTTTTATACTAACTTTGGGCCGGGGAATCCGAATCTGAAAGAATTAGGCGGCGGCAAGCAATATTAACAGAATTACACGACTTTTAAATTTTCAATAAACACAAGCCATCTTTAAAGCATTTTAACACATGAAAACCATAGAAAAAGAATAAAGATGTTACATCACATAAAATTAAGTGTTGCCATTAAGCAGTAATATCAATAACGTAAAATGACATGTTTATAATTTAAGTACTTACTTTTTATAAATTTTACTCACTTTTGTATCACAAACCATGCTACCTAAACCTAGCGTAGCCGCTAAACTACTTGAAAACTGGGATGTTTTTTTAAATTGACGCGAGCAGGCGGTATAAAGGGGCACAAACCATGTGACACAAACCTAGCGTAGCAGCTAAACTACTTGAAAACTGGGATGTTTTTTTAAATTGACGCGAGCAGGCGGTATAAAGGGGCACAAACCATGTTATACAAACCTAGCGTAGCCGCTAAACTACTTGAAAACTGGGATGTTTTTTTAAATTGACGCGAGCAGGCGGTATAAAGGGGCACAAACCATGTTACACAAACCTAGCGTAGCAGCTAAACTACTTGAAAACTGGGATGTTTTTTTAAATTGACGCGAGCAGGCGGTATAAAGGGGCACAAACCATGTTATACAAACCTAGCGTAGCCGCTAAACTACTTGAAAACTGGGATGTTTTTTTTAAATTGACGCGAGCAGGCGGTATAAAGGGGCACAAACCATGTTGGGTTAGGTTAGGTTAGATTAGGTTAGGTTAGGTTAGGTTAGGTTAGGTTAGGTTTTATATAATAACATTGATATTGGTGACCGGTCTAGGTAACAACTTTTTAAGACTACGAATTTTCATACTTTTGGTTTAAGAATACGGCCGTTGAGATAGTCATAATTCATCAGGTTAATGTGTTATGTGAAGAATTATCGTGTCGGAAAGTTTTACTTTACGAAGATGTGTTTGATTTATAAGGTATGTTCGATGATATTATTGTTTAATGGCCACACTTAAATTGTTGTTTTTCTATGGTTTCTATGGTTTTCATGTGTTAAAATGCTTTAAAGATGGCTTGTGTTTATTGAAAATTTAAAAGTCGTGTAATTCTGTTAATATTGCTTGCCGCCGCCTAATTCTTTCAGATTCGGATTCCCCGGCCCAAAGTTAGTATAAAAATAACTAGTTTGATTTTCTAGGAATCAGAATGTTTCCAAAATGGCCATTTTCCTAGAGGTGTCAAAAATTTTTTTAAAGTCGTATAATTCAGTTAATATTGCTTGCCGCCGCCTAATTCTTTCAGATTCGTATTCCCCGGCCCATAGTTAGTATAAAAATAACTAGTTTGTATTTTTAGGAATTTCGCCACTAAACCGAATTTTTTCCACAATTTGACATCTTTTCTTCACGCTATGTCAAACTTTGACTTTTAAGTATTTAGATTGAAACAAAACATCGCAAATGTCAAATTCATATAAAAAAATGGCGGCAAAGGAGACATTTTATAAGGGAAAATTTAAACTTTTATTTTAATGAAAATTGAATTTTAAAATACATCTTTTACCATCTATCCGAACGTTAGTAGTTATTTTTTGATGTAATTAAGTTGGAACGTGGTGAAATTTCCAAAATCTGTGCCTAATAAAAGTGTGGCGGCTTGTGGAACATTTATCTAAAGCAGTTTTTCAGGCTAGTTTTTTTAAATTAAACCCAAACTAAGAACCTATTTTAGGGTTATAGGTTAATATTTTGGATTAAATAAGGGAAGTTAGAATACTTACAGCGCCCTTGAGGTGATTTCTCACAAAAACGGCGCTATATAAATTAGCCAAGTATTATTATTATTACTTCCCATTATTATCTAACTGATAAGTGTTTTTGAAATAAAGAGTGCATATTAAGCGTGTCCCTATTTTGTAAATATTTTCCAAAAATGAAAGTTTAAGAGACTTATTTTTATAATAATTATTATTTTTATAAGTTATTATTATTTTTCATAAGTTGGATCCCACAGGCATCTGAAATTTTGAGACACTTGTATTATTTGTAGATATTATTATTTTATAAATAAATAGCTGGTTCCCGGCATGCGTTGCAATGTCATATTCAAATAAATACATTTTTCTCCCGGAATCACCTTCCCATGCGTCCCCGTTCCCCTCCCGCGTCTAATACTTTCCTACGTTTCTAATACTTACATTTTTAAACTCATGATATCTTTCGAATGGTATGTCCGAATTGAATAATTCAAAAAGTTACATAAAGGTATTGAAGTATTCTTGAATATGAAGTAATTTATTTTGATAAGGACTCAAACCAAGATACAAATAAAGAACCTTTTCAAGCGGCAACATTTTATTTTAATTTTAAAAATAAAATAACACTTATTGTGGCATAACTATAATAGTTAGACATATGCTGTCGCGACACTTTTTGTAAATAATGATGTGTTCTGCAAAGTCGTAGTACATTATTTTATTCTATCATCAATATTTTTCGCAGTGCACGCGATGTAAAGAATATTTTAGGTAATTTTTTTACACCTTGGGTTACATTATTGGAGTTTTAGTAAGGATCCCTATTTTTTTTGAAAATATAATATAGCCTATGTCACCCGGGGATAGTGTAGCTTCCCAACATTGAAAGAATTTTTCAAATCGGTTCAGTAGTTTCGGAGCCTATTCAATGCAAACAAACAAACAAACAAATCTTACCTCTTTATATAGTGTAGTAGATAATAATAATAAAAAAAAAATCATTAACCTAATCCATAATTAATACGAACAAGTTGACGAAAGTTCCAAGAACACAAGAACACTTTGAAGAGACTGCCATCACGTCTGAACACTTCCCTGATATTGGATACAAAGTACAAACACTTGCGGTCCTGCGCTGCATGGAGAGCTGCGGATACCGACGTACAGGACTCCAGAAATACTTAGTCTCTCCAGCGCATTGGTGACCTTCCTCTGCTTCTTCTGTCTTCTATTTTGCCAGTGACTATGAGTTTCTCCTAGTTGGAGTAGTCCGTTCTGCTTATAATGTATCTTAACATACTTTGTAGGCAGATATTTGAGAGCCTATTGTGGATGCCTATCTCTTCCAGAATGGACAGATTTGTGCATCTGGCTGTCCATGAAACCCTTTTCTCCAGCACCACATTTCGAGGGCGTCTATCTGCTTTCTTTCCCTGGTTAGGTATCCGTGTTTCCGCAACGTATAGAAATATGGGAGTAATCAATGACCAAAAGAATCTTGGTGGTCTTCATTATGCATCTTTCACTCCATATCTTTTGCATTTTACTCATGGCATCTTTTGTCATGCAAATTCTTTTCACTTCTGTTTCACAACCTCCTTTGTCACTTATGGACGAGCCTAGCTATATAAAGCCGTTCACCGTTTCTAAGTCTGTAAGAGCACTATTTGTTCTTACAAAGGTGTTTGGATCAACATTGGTTTTGTTTTGGCCTTGTTGATCAGTAGACCTAGATTACGGCTTTCTTACTCTATTTTAGCAAGGAGGTGGTTCATTTCTTCTACAGAAGAGGCTACGTGTCATCTTCATATCGGAGGTTTGAGATTTTTTGGCCACTTATGTTTATTTCACCTTTCCATCCATCAAGTAACATCTCATCTTGGTGGTCTTCCTTACGCCTCTAAATTGAATATATTATAGTAACTTGTGCGGTGATTCCAGGTGATAGCCTCCATGACGGTGGGCAAGGACGTGTCGGCGCTATTCCCCGACGTGGTGAACTGCATGCAGACGGACAACCTGGAGCTGAAGAAGTTGGTATACCTGTACCTCATGAACTACGCCAAGTCTCAGCCTGACATGGCCATCATGGCAGTTAACACCTTCGTCAAGGTCAGTCTCCCTCGCAACCATTCAGTTATAGCTGAATTGTAACATTCCTGAACATATTTTTATATTACGATGACGGACATTTTAAAATCACCAATCAGATTATTTGCACAAAGAAAAAAAAATTTGCTAAGCTTGTTTTCAAAAGTTTTATATACGTATATCTTACTGGAATAATAATGTATGATTTCTATTATTAATGGCTACAAAGGGTTACAATATAAACCGATTTCTCACAATAGCGATGTTACACGGTTCAATCAAATTGCTTCAATTTGGTTGAACGGTGCAGAATTGAATGGATGTGTTGTTAACATGTATCCTGAAGAAGTGAACTATTCCATTCACATTGCAGAGGATGTCTTCAAATCAGGTCATCCCTTGGGAATTACATTAATTTGCGATCATTTAAATAACGAATTAATTAAATGAAAAATCTTAAAATGTTTCAAAAACAGACGTATGCTCCTCTTTCCATTTATAAACCATTTTGACTACATTTAATACTACAATAAAGATCGATTGAATCATTCAATGCTTGTGTTTACACATTCATTTCTCATTCAACCGCATTGAATGTTGAACATTGAATTAAATTTTATAATTACGTTGTTTGCTTCAACCAAATTTAATTGCAGAATTGAACCGTGTAACATCGCTGTTAGATTAAACTGCTAATTTTTGTCAATTTTCAATCACTCAAATCAGTCCAATGGCCCAATTTGTTGATCTTCATTTTATAATTATGTACCTTGAAAATTGATATTAAGACATTTAAATTAGTTTTTTAATTAAAATGATATAATATTTGGATGCATGTTTTTACCACGCTTACAATTAAAACATTATCCGAAAGTTCTTCAATATAAATCGATAAAAATAAGACTTCTCTTTTTCATCAGTGTGAGTTCATTTCTGTCAAGATTTGGCCACTTTCCAAAAGAAAAATATCACTTTTTAAATTCATTTGCAGCAAAATTATGAGAGTATTCTTTTTCGGTATTTCATGTGTATCATTTTATAAATGACTTGAGCGTGGATTGTCTTGTGGTAATTCATTATTTCACTTTTATTATTTTCGGCAACCGGTTGGTGTGATTTGAACTTGTTTAATATACATACAATGATAAGTTTATATATGATGTTATGTATTTCTATCGATATACACTTAAGATTTATAGATGTCGTCAATTGCCGGCATTCCAGAATGACTTAACACATTGATGGATTCATTCAGATCGTATGTGTAGTATGGAAGGTTCGAATCCTCCCTTGCTATACAGATGAGATTAATCCCATCTAGGATATTCTGTGGAGGAAATGTATCTATGTGATATTTGAATGTTGAATTAGCACATTCCAACCTTTATTCTGCACCCTCGGTTATACTTAGATATATCTATCAATTGTCTCGATTGTCAATCGAGTTATTGTTTGAATTCTAATAAATTAACATGTCTATTGGAGTCACAATTGAATCACTGATTATTAAAATACCATTAATGCTTATTCCGTTATAGTAAAGAAAAACTGTTCACTTTCTCTAGACAAAGTGAAATAGAAAATATAGATTTTGAAATTCCACAAGGAACTCTATTAGGCCCTTTACTATTCATATTGTTTGTAAATGAACTTTTTGAACTCCCAATCATTAGAAACATTATATCTTATGCGGATGACACAGTAATAACTATTGAAGGAAATTCTTAGAAAGAGATTGAAGTATCAGATAATAATGCAATAATTATGGTTTGACGAAAACTTATTGTCACTAAATGCTGAAAAAATGCATTTCCTTCCTTATAGCCTAACAGGGAATATCTAAAATATAAATATAAATATTCACGAAAGAAATTGCTTTCTTATCACTCCCCGTAACTCAAACTGTATACACATTAGTAGTAAAGAAAAAATAAAACATCTTGGAATAATTATCGATAATAACATCAAATGGAAAAGTCAAATAAACTCCTCAGTAGACAGAATGAGAAAACTGATTAATATATTTTTTAGACTTAGACATACTGTATCATTAAATATACTAAAAATAGCACCCGCTTTATTAGGAGAGTGATTGAAATATTATATTGTATTAGAATAAGTTAACAATAATAATCTAAACGAAAATATGAAAGAGAACAAGACACAGAAAAAGACAATGGTCGCAACATATTATGTTGTAAAATTATAACACTAAAAATGTTTCAAACAATAAATAAAAATAAAATACAGGTTTATCTGCAGGCATCTGTGATTCAATGTACAGTTTTATCTATGATTTTTTTAAAATGTAGCTAGGTACGTAAGAAAGTAAATTGGAGTCACCCAGTGAGTTCCACATAATACAATATACTGTATTGATAAAGAGTTGTGAATTGAAATTAATTAATATGGTTGGGGTCTTTTAATAGTTAGTGGTTCAATTGTCCCAAGTTAATGGAATGTGAATTAAAAATGAGTTTATAATTGTGGAAATGGTATTTTTGTAGTATTCATTTCATAAAGTTAGTGTAATTTTGTGAATGACGAAAACTATAATAAAAAAGCATAATCCTACATAACAAATCGGTACCGCTGTTTAACCCATAATCTGTAAAGGACTAATAATCATAAGTTTGACACAACACGAAGCATGGGAAATTTCACAAAGTTATGCGGCTTTTATCATCCGGTTTTATGGGGCCCATCCGCTGCCGGCCTCTCGGAGACGTGGATGGGTCCTGTAGACTCTCTGGCTCCATGTTAGTCATTCATTCCTTACCAACTAAGTTCCTCCTGTCTTACACTTTCTGTGTTGTGATTCGTGTTGTTTATTCTGTTCACTTCTCTATTGAAATAATGACGGGCGCAAAGGACTTGCCAACCTCCCAGCTAGTCAAGGTAAACACGTTGCAGCATCTAGCATCCGCATCTCAACATCGATAGTGGGAGTGACCAGTCCATTTGCTGCTGCCGTCCTGGCTTAGCCTACTAACCTTAACTTGCTTATTACTAACATACTTACATATTGCCAACTGCTCCCCTTACTGCCACTGCCTCTCTCCCATGTTCGTTGTCTACTTAGTGTACTTAGTTAATAATAATAATAATAATTGCTAATTTGACTTTTTATTTCATTCTGCTACATAACTTTGTTGAAATTTCAGACTTACAAATAGCATTCTGTTATCAGTTATCACGCAAATACATACAATTGTTACCCTTTTTGGTGGCATGCTAATAAATTCATTTGATTCTAATGCTTAGGCTAGTTGTTCGACACAGTACACTGATGCCAATACTCAAATCATGCTATTCATTTATTAAATTGGTATCTTTTTACATACAAACATTGTAGAACTCCAGATTGTGTTCGCAACATTAAAAATCACGATTCTTGTTCAACGAAAATTTTGTAGTGTCTGTTTAAGTCCAATACTGCCGAAGAACCATTTGTAAAAATTTTCAGGAGGGACAAAAAACTATCTAGCTCGATATACGTGCACTTGCTTGCTTATATGTACAGTAAAAGCAGACTATTGGTCAATTTTTAAATTTGAAAGCACAAATCAACGCGGCTTGTGCTGTTCAACTGAAAGTGCTAAAATTATTGGCTCACACGCTGTATTGAACTTAGATAGACGATATTACGTGCTGTGGTGATGGCTTATTTTACTGAGAGCGGCTTTCACCATGGCAGAAATTAAGAGTAATTGTTTAAATAATTTAGTAACCAGTAACATGAAGTACCCATTGAGTTTATGGCGGGTTATGCATAACATATTATAGTGTATTTTGTTATTTCCTTACACTTAAGATTAATATTCTAATAATAATAACATGGTAGATGAAAAATCACGACTCCTTGAAGAATCTGCACTTAATTAATCCAAAATTCTTCTAACTTGAAAAACTGGAATTGATTTACAAATGGATAAGTCTGACATGATGACGCTATTCCCAGAGAGAGCTTGTACGCATGCAATCGTATCTATGAATATGAAGAAGACAGAAGATGCTAGAATGATGTAATCACGTACAAACTCTCTCTGGGACTAACACAATATCAAATTATTAGTAATATTTTGTGATATTACATAATATTGTACAATGATAATAAAAATTGCATAAATCATACAAATTATACCTTTCATCCATTATACTTGGCTATTGCTAAATGTAATTTATATTGCAATGTATTTTGTTTGGCATTTGAAACATAGAACACACTTTATGTATGTAGTTACTATGTTTTTATCAAATCGCTTTATTTAAATAAGTAATACTTCTTTCGCTCCACAAATATACTTTTAGCGTGGGACGAAATTGGCTTTTTTTCAACAAAAAGAGACTTTTCTAAAAACATTTTTTTAAATATTCTATTTATTGATTGAATGAAGTATTTATAAAAATAATATGATGATTTACATAACACTTATTGGCAAATCACTGTTGGTTTTTTGTTGTTGTTTTTTTGACAAATTTAAATAAAAAGTTAGAAATTATTCGGTACCAAGATGGCAATAGGTTATGCATAATTAAAAATACTAATTGCGGTTGTGCCTCTGTCTGTAAATCCATTTCTAGAACTGTTGTTATGAATTTAAGCATCAAAATTGGAAGCGTTTGTTTGGAGAATCCAGTCAAGTGACCATAAAGGACCAATTCAGACTATCCCCATTGACATATTATATTTAGGTTAGACACAAAACGAAAAAAATTGTTTAATGTTCAATGTCTTCAAAGCTCTAATGCCGAACAACCGGAAACTACCGAATCCGGTCCCCGCACACTGCTGCTCGCATGATAATAGTGGAACACTTTTCAACAAAATTTTAGTGTGCTTTAGCACCTCTATTACCATCCCATGATTTTAGTGTGCTTTAGCACCTCTATTACCATCCCATGATTTTAGTGTGCTTTAGCACCTCTATTACCATCCCATGATTTTAGTGTGCTTTAGCACCTCTATTACCATCCCATGATTTTAGTGTGCTTTAGCACCTCTATTACCATCCCATGATTTTAGTGTGCTTTAGCACCTCTATTACCATCCCATGATTTTAGTGTGCTTTAGCACCTCTATTACCATCCCATGATTTTAGTGTGCTTTAGCACCTCTATTACCATCCCATGATTTTAGTGTGCTTTAGCACCTCTATTACCATCCCATGATTTTAGTGTGCTTTAGCAACTCTATTACCATCCCATGATTTTAGTGTGCTTTAGCACCTCTATTACCATCCCATGATTTTAGTGTGCTTTAGCACCTCTATTACCATCCCATGATTTTAGTGTGCTTTAGCACCTCTATTACCATCCCATGATTTTAGTGTGCTTTAGCAACTCTATTACCATCCCATGATTTTAGTGTGCTTTAGCAACTATATTACCATCCCATGATTTTAGTGTGCTTTAGCACCTCTATTACCATCCCATGATTTTAGTGTGCTTTAGCACCTCTATTACCATCCCATGATTTTAGTGTGCTTTAGCACCTCTATTACCATCCCATGATTTTAGTGTGCTTTAGCAACTCTATTACCATCCCATGATTTTAGTGTGCTTTAGCACCTCTATTACCATCCCATGATTTTAGTGTGCTTTAGCAACTCTATTACCATCCCATGATTTTTCGCAGGTCTGCGCTAGTATTACATATTTAAATATTGACACAATAATTTTAAATTTAAAATCGATTTGGCTAGGCCAGGCAGGGGTCGGCAGGAGCGACTCTTTGCAAATTCTTTGCGGCTCAACTGAAAGCATCCATAGAGCTTTTTACAACTTTAAAAATAAAGAAGCGATCGTGAAAAGAATAAAAGAATTGCTTCTATCAGCGAAAACAGTGCAAGACAGAATTTCCAAAGTGTCTTTAAATGTAACAGAGTAGCGAGTCAAAGATATTAAGCTATATCAATTGCAACTGATAAGTCGTGTGATATTAGTGATATAGCACAAGTAATCCTATTTGTGCGATATATGTCGGTCTCAAAGAAGAACTTCTTGGACTGCTGCCGCTCAAGGGACAAACACGTGGAGAAGATATTGCGAATGCTATAGAAACATATCTAGATATTAGAACTTCTTGTTATTAGACCTCGGACTATCGATGGGGTTTTTGATTTAATCTTTGAAAAGTGAAGATCGAATGTAACTGATCTGATTTTAATAAGTGAAGGGTGAGTTCAAAGTGCGGTGTATAGTTAGTTTATGCTTTCTAGCATTAAAAGTCAAGATTTCACAATAATAACAAGTATTTACACCGAATTACTGGTAAAATTTAACAGTAATATCTGCCTTTTACCGTTTTACAAATTTTAAAGTATAACTTTCAAAAGGTGTTTTTTCTAAAATAATTAAATTAGCGCCATCTATGAAAGAGCAGATTATAAATCATTTTAAGTTTACCCTTAAGTTTCTCATTTGCACATATTTAAAAAAAAAAACAATTTTTTTTTTAATGGCTTTTCATCCCAAAGGAGTGTTCTGGCCAGTGTCAAGTGAATGATTTTCATCCCAAAGGAGTGTTCTGGCCAGTGTCAAGTGAATGATTTTTGTGTGTAATTTTGGGTCAATATTTACAATTTTGGTAACAAGAACATATCTACATTATACTATAATAATACTATACAAATAATAATAATAATACGCTAAATTCTTATAATACGAGATGATTTTAATTACGTATAACAAGTGGAAGTGACAGGAAATTAATAAATATGCTAATATAATTTACTATGCTTAAAAAATAAACGAAATAATTAAAAATATGAAACTAAACTTACAGTTACAAATTGATGCTGTTATTATTCAGGAAATTAGCCAAGACTCTATAAACGCGTTTGTCTTGAGAAGATAACAGACATGCAATGTTGTAGGGAGGCATTATGCCCGTACTGATAAGGTGAGGGATGAAATTTATGTATGAATTATTTATAGGGCAACTGAAAAAAATATGATTGAGGTCCTCTTCATCAAGACGACATTCACACATCGCAGAATTCCTAACATGAATTTTTGTCAGGTGCATTATCAATAATAATCAATAGCACATGTTGAACCACCAACGACAGTAATTCATATTTATTTGCTCGTGGCAAACGATAAACCACGATAATGCATGGTTTAACAACAAAAAAAGCTAGTCAACAATCAAACACCTTGCAAATAACACCACAATTCTGTTTGTATAACTTAAAACTAAAAATAATCAAATATTAAAACTGGTGACCCAAAATTATAATTATTATAAAATTGTAATTTTTTGTCCATTATTTACCAATTTCAAATCGACTTCAAAAATGCCTTAATAAATTGGTATGGATATCAAACAATTTTATTTACAGTGTCGATTTTTCGTACTTATACACTGGTATATACAGTATAATAGACAAGTTGTTTTATCCTTGATGCATTTGAATGAAAATATTTTAAGTTTTTGTTATTTGGAAGTATATCCTCACTGCACACCCCTTGGTGGCACTTAGTTACATTTTGTGTAAGTAGGAACACCGCATTTTCCATAAACCTGCATATTGTATATAAGTATGCCTGGGGGCCAACTGTCGAAGGATCAACTGTCAAGGAATTATTAAAACTATGCATTCACTTTTTTCATATAACTGATGTAATTAATTGCTGCCTCGGTACCGAATTATAATCTAAAATAATGTAACCATCAGCAACATGGCATAGTTCCGTTGGGGCCGTTTCGCACCAAGTCAGTCCAAACCAGTCCAGTTGTGGCCAATCTAATCAGATACTTCTGGATTCGACCCTGCTGTAGGATTAGCAATGTAAAATTGGACTTACTTATACAGAAAGAGTCCAACCCACGAGTTTTTCTAAAGATAAATAGCCTATTGACGCAATGACGAGCATAGTTCCAAGTCAGCATGTTCGATCGAGCCAAATCGTCAAGCATTAGATTCGTTTTTCGAGTGCCACAGTTACAAAATTCCAGTATTCTTGGATTCTAATTACATATTATTAAACAAACCTGAATAGTCCTGATAAATCAAAGTCCAAAAAAATTATATACCTTTGGAAGATAAAAACATTTTTGCCCGATTAATAAGTTAATTGTTTTTAAAATTAGTTAACTTCAAGTCCTCATTCTGTTTACATTGTTTAAAAAAAATGACCACACTAATCTGGCAAGTTATTAATAATAATAATAATAATAATTGGACAATTTGTAGAGCGCCGTTTTTGTGAAAAATCACCTCAAGGGCGCTTTACAATTCATTACGAATTCCTAGGTTCTATTTAATTTTATTATTTACAGATAGATACAAAAACATACTTACCTGCAGGTCACTTCCGAAAAACACACTTTATTAAAAAGTTTATGCTTGAGAAAGATACGACTTTGCACGTGGAGGGCATCATATTTAAAACACTGGACATTGCATGACTTTAACTTTGCTACCCTCATCACTGTTGGTTTTACATTTACATTTATATTTATAAGAAGAATATTGCCAAAGTTAAGTTAATATTTATTTGAAAAATTGGAGAATGGTAAGTTTTGCTTTATTTTAACAAAATTAGGTTTTTACTATGTCGCGAGCCATGAAGCTGAAGGTGAAAGTTTTTTTTTTTTTTATGGATACGACTGTCTGAAAAGATGAGTTTTTAGTTTAGCTCTAAATTCCGCTGAATCTGTGATAATTCTTAACTCGTGTGGCAGTCCATTCCAGGCTTTAGGTCCTGACACTCCGAAAGCACGCTCACCGAATTTAGTATCTGGTGTGCGCTTTGGTTCCTTCAACCTTCCGATAGCTGATGTTGCTGCTGACCTGAGGGTTGATTGTCGCAAATTGGAATTTTCTGGAATGCACATTTCCGATAAGTAAGCCGGAGCCATTTTGTTAAGGGATTTGAATACCATCCACCAGAGCTTAAACTGGATTCTTTCAGGACACTTGAGCCAGTGAAGATTTTTGAGATGCTCAGAAATATGGGAATATTTAGATACGCCGGTGATGAGTCTTGCCGCAGCATTGAACACAGATTGTAATTTGTTGGTTTGATATTTCGGAAGACTAGCATAAATTCCGTTGCAATAATCTAGACGTGAAACAACATACAAATTGACTAGTAATTTAGTCGCCTCTGTTGTCAAGTTTCTCCGTACTGCTTTAATTTGCCTTAATTGAAAAAACCCCATGCTTACAGTTCTGTTCACTTGCGTTTTAAGGGAGAAATCAGCATCCAGATTGACACCTAGTAGTTTTATGCATGTTTTTGGAGTGATGTCACTTCCTGAAATGGTTATTGAGGAGTTATCAATATTATGCGGATGTCTGCTTGTGGCTGTCCAGAGAAACTCAGTCTTTGCAGGATTCAGTTTCAATCTATTTGAGGTCATCCAGCGCGTGATTGCTTCTAGACACTCAGTTACGCGAGTTTTAAGACTGCCTATTTCCTCTGGTAAGCAGTAGAAGTAAACTTGCTGGTCGTCAGTGTAGCAGTGACCAAATGATTCGATAATTTTAGCGACATCATTTGTGAAGAGGATGAAGAGAAGTGGGCCCAGAACAGACCCTTGGGGAACTCCAGATAAAAGGGTTGCATATTTCGATTGTTTTTTACCCACTTTAACGGCTTGTACGCGGTTGACCAAGTAAGATATCAGCCAGTCTTTAACACCGCAGTTTAAGCCAAAGGATTCTTCTAATCGTTTAATAATGAAATCATGGTCAATCGTGTCAAAAGCGGCACTCATGTCCAAGACTGAAAGGAGTGCCAGTTAACCGACTCGATAGCAAGAGTTATATCCGACAAAACACGTAGTAATCCAGTTTCCGTTGAGTGAAACCTTCTATATGCGGATTGGTATTTAGTCAGCAGTTCATTAGAATTTAAGTGACGTATTATCTGTGAAGCAGTGATCTTTTCTAGGATTTTGGCTATTAATGGAAGATTTGAAACGGGTCGGTAATTTGAAAGATCTTCAGCGTCCAATTGCGGTTTTTTTATTAATGGAGTTACGATGGCTGATTTGAGGGGTTTTGGGAAATCACCCATGCTGAGTGACTTATTGAAAAGACAAACCAAAAAGGGAGAAATTTCATTGCAACACTTCTTTAATAACCACGTTGGAATAGGGTCAAGTGAGCACTGCTTGTTCGGTGAAGAGAGTATTAACTTCCTAACTTCTTCAAGGGATGTAGGTTTGAAGGCAGATAAGTTTCCGCTACTGCATTTAGTAAAAGATGGTGGTGAGGCGGAGGCTGTTTGGGCGCGTATTGACTTAATTTTATCGAGAAAAAAATTAGAGAAGATTTTTGGAGCTATGTCAGTTGCATTTTGTGCACGGACGTCGGCCCCGACCGTCTTTATTGAGTTCCACAGACTTCGCGGGTTTTGACGCTCAGAGTCGATCTTAGTTGTCCAATATTCAGACCTTTTCGAACGAATTAATAACGTATATTCTTTTTGGGCCCGTATCCAATCGTCCCGCGTAGTAACCCCCGAGTGTCTGTAGGACCTCTCCAATTTGCCCATTGATCTCTTCTGGCTCTGACATTCTTCGTCAAACCAGTCATCAGATTTTCGTAGTCGCCGAGTTTTTGTAGAAGTAGGAGCGTATTTGTTTAAAAGAGTTGAAAGAACAGTATTGTAATAATTTGCCAGATTGGTTGGTGATTCTGTTTCCCAAATGCTTTGTTTGCAAAGCGGAGAAGCTTTTAGCTCTGGCAAGAAATCGTCAAAGTTAAAACCACGCCATGCTCTAGAGGTGATGGTTACGTAAGGGATTTTCGGTGGATTAAAATCAATTTCAACTCGAATTAGCCTGTGGTCTGATAGCCCTACATCCACGCTATCTGCTGCCAAAGGTGGGCCGTTTGACTTTGAGACAAAAATATCCAAAGTTCCTCCTGCATCGTGAGTTGGAGCATTAACCCATTGACGGCATCCAAAGCAATCTAGTAAGTCACTGAATTTGACTGTGTTGGGTAACTCCGGACGCTCTAGGTGTATGTTAATGTCGCCAGTTATGAAAACAGTATCGGAAAGTCCCACAACCCGCTCGATTAAGGGGATATTCTAGTCTAGAAGCCCGATTTTCGGGCATTTTTTGATCGTTGATAAAAAAAATTATTTTAATAATTTATTTATTTATATTTTAGGAATTCACAAAAAAATTTCAAAAAAATTATATATTTCACGAAGTTATATGCTGTTGATGTGGAGTTGGAAAAAAAAGAGCGTATCCTCGTTGTCACAATTTCCAACCCTTCAGGGGGCCTACTCTCTATCTTTCGGTTTCACAAACCAGCACGTTTGTGGTTTAACCTTCACTAGCGGGCGCTGTCAACTAAGCGGACACGGTCTATAATGACTGAAATATCTCTGTAAATATACTAAAAATAGAGTTCATACATTAGGTATTCCTCCGCAATACATTTATGTATTGGATTAAACAATTACAACATATAAATATTTAATGAGTGTACGGCACCGGAGCGCGAGGAAGTTTTTAGCACGATAGGGGGAGGGTTAATTCGCGTTTGTGACGTAACTAAATCTACCATACAGACGTTGTGGAAGATAGAGAGTAGGCCTCCGGTTCATCTGAAAAATAAAAAATGTAGATTCTTTGTGGTAATTGTTCCGCTATTGAGTCCACGCTCAAAACACACTTTAAAAAATTAAAATAAGTTGTACTAGGTAGATAATAGTTAGTAATAAGTAATTCAGTAACCGAAAATTAAAAAATATTGCGTTTTAATGATTATTTTGTTAACTTTAAAAATGCGAAATGTCATTTTTCAAGGACCGCCATGTTATTAATTACGACGATGAAATATGCACTTTTAAAAGGAAAAATCACTCTCTGTCAGTTACACAATAGTAAGTACGAATTTCAATCTTCAAAAATGATAAATAATGCGTATTAATCATTATTTTGTTAGGTTTCGTAAATTCAAAAAATCATCACTTATTACGCATGCATGACGCGAGACGCAAGCCTATATAAAATATGAAACTGTTCCTTAAATATACCAAACCATCCACAACTGTTCCATGTGAAACATGTTTTACATGCAATTTGCAAATGAGCCAACCTAAAAATAAAAAAAGCATTCACGAAACGAGTAGCTAAAAGCGATACATAGACGATATTATTACGAAAGTACCTACCTGATTTGCCAAATTACGTATGTAATTATTTTAATACCAAAAACGAAAATAAATAAAAGAACACGCACGCGTTTTTCTTTTCAATAACACCCAAGTTTTGAAAGGTTTGTACTGCAAGTAGGATTAGTATTATAGACAAGTTTGTACCTGTATTTATAACAGAAGAACATGGAAAGAAATGTCACTTTCTTTTGTATCACAAACCATGTTACACAAACCTAGCGTAGCCGCTAAACTACTTGAAAACTGGGATGTTTTTCTTGCCTTGACGCGAGCAGGCGGTATAAAGGGGCACTTTCTTTTGTATCACAAACCATGGTACACAAACCTAGCGTAGCCGCTAAACTACTTGAAAACTGGGATGTTTTTCTTGCCTTGACGCGAGCAGGCGGTATAAAGGGGCACTTTCTTTTGTATCACAAACCATGTTACACAAAGCCGCTAAACTACTTGAAAACTGGGATGTTTTTCTTGGTGGGTTATTTTACAACAATTAATTGTTATTATATTATTTGAAACAACTGGTTACGTAGATGTTTTTGAATTTTTAGGTTGGTAGTGTGTATTTACAATTTGCGTATTGCAGTTTCACACGGCACAAGAATGGCCTTCTTATTTAAAAAGATGGCGGTCCTTGAAAAATGACATTTCGCATTTTTAAAGTTAACAAAATAATAATTAAAACGCAATATTTTTAAATTCCGGTTACTGAATTACTTATTACTAACTATTATCTACCTAGTACAACTTATTTTAATTTTTTAAAGTGTGTTTTGAGCGTGGACTCAATAATGGATGGCGGTCCTTGAAAAATGACATTTCGCATTTTTAAAGTTAACAAAATAATCATTAAAACGCAATATTTTTAAATTTCGGTTACTGAATTATTTATTACTAATTATTATCTACCTAGTACAACTTATTTTATTTTTTTAAAGTGTGTTTTGAGTGTGGACTCAATAGCGGAACATTTACCTTCTTTGTCAGTACAAATGTCATTATGGTAGGAACCAAAAAAACTGAAGAAAAAAAAAAATCTCGCAAAATGGCAACTGCTCAAAAAAAAATGACATTTTTCAGTTATTTTTTAACTTTTCCAAATTTTTAAAAATACAAAAAATTTTTAATTTAAGATTTTTTGTTGGTTCCTACCATAATGGGATGTATAACGAAAATTCTTGCCAAATTTCAAGAAAATCGGTTTATTAGAACTTAAGATATCATGATGTATTGAAAAAATGAATTAGTACTAAATCTCTTTGACATTTCAACATTTTGTAGAATGCATCCAAACATTAAACAACTGAACACTTTTGTATTGTCAAACGGCTTTTTCTCAGTTTCATCTTTCCTGGGTTGGACGCTTTCTGCATAACTACTTCCAGTTATAACTTGCAAAATTCATTTTCAACAATTTGTTTTCACAACTTGTGTAAAATTTCATTAGGCTGATGTATTCAGTGTGCAAGCTATAGACTGGACATGTCTTGGACTAATTTGGTGCGCAATCAGTATTAGACTTAACCTTAGCAGTGCGCAATAATCATGTATTGTATTATGAGTATTTATGGAATATGACTGCAGGATTGTGAGGACCCGAACCCGCTGATTCGCGCTCTGGCCGTGCGCACAATGGGCTGCATCCGTGTGGACAAGATCACCGAATACCTGTGCGAGCCGCTGCGCAAGTGTCTGCGCGACGAAGACCCCTACGTGCGCAAGACCGCCGCGGTGTGCGTGGCTAAGCTGTACGATATCTCTTCCAGCATGGTGGAGGACCAGGTAATTTTAACTTATTATTATTGAATTTCTGCTTGCGTAATTCTGTTAATTTTTAATAAAGCACGGTCAATATAAATATAACCCTTTTACCTCCAGTACCAACATTAGGAACAGAACATGGGTGGTAAAACAAAGCAAGTTGAGAAAACCAAAAACTAAATATATGGACAAATTATATGCATATTGTATGCATTTAAATGTAATTCAGTCAATCATCAACAAACGTTATTCAAATTTACAGCAAGAAGATTCTGTTCCTTTTTTTGACATAAATCCAAACAGGAGTCCCTGAGGAAAGTAATTTCAGGGCCTAAGACATTTTTTTTAAAGAAAGATTAAACTATCTAAAATTAATGAGATTAAAATCTTAACTACAGGTGTTTAATTTCTTTTCTTGATTTCGGGGTGTTCGGTTTTCGATTCGGCCATTCGATTTAATAAAAATCTTACCTCCAAATATTAATACGACATCTGTCGAGTTACCACAAAACTATACTAATGACATCTATTGAACGATTTTGAAACTCCATGACTACAATGGTTACAATGGGTTTGGATTACAGAGATTATACCATTTGTTAATTTTAAGATTTGCTGTTAATTTTCCTACAAAAACCTACCAACCTCATTTGTGTGCTGTGCAGGGCTTCCTGGACCAGCTGAAGGACCTGCTGAGTGATTCTAACCCAATGGTGGTAGCCAATGCAGTAGCCGCCCTGTCGGAGATCAATGAAGCTAGTGTCAGCGGGCATCCTCTCGTTGGTAAGTTATTTTCTCCAATTAATTAATGGTGGTAAAAAAATCATTTTAATTTGAACATGTCCCAAACATTATTTTTAACACCCCTGCCATAGGTCACCACAAGTGTTACATTTGGTGACTTTGCCGAAATACCCGGGTTCATGGGGTGAGGTTGGTCTAGGTCTTAGCAGCGGATGCATTTGTCCACATGCAGCGTGGCGGGTTAAATGGGGAGAGACTGGTTGAGGGAGATCTTTTGACCTCTCCAGGCGGACTTTCTCAACCCATCACCTTGCACCGCAGTGAGAGGAGTGATTCATGCTTCTGTCACTTCTGGACACATTGACTCCCAGATTCCTGCCCTCCCCTCATACCTTCACCCAGCATCCCCAAAAATGACATAGGTTTTGAGGGAGATTATTTTTCTCGGGACCTCCAGTGTGGAGCCAATGTAAAAAAAAAATAGCCGTTGTTATATAGTACATACGAGAGGTTGGGAGAAGGTTAAGATGGTTCTTTGTAAAGAAATATGGAAAGTTTTCGAAAAAGAATTTCTTAGTACATGGTGATTGATATTGATATTGATTTGGTCATCCAAAATAAGCCATTTCAATTGCCATCAGAAAGGGAGAAACACTCACCCAACAGTATATTCTAACGTCCGTTCTTTCACAGAGATGAACGCGCCCACCATCAACAAACTTCTGACGGCCCTCAACGAGTGCACGGAGTGGGGGCAGGTGTTCATCCTGGACTCGCTAAGCAACTATTCGCCGGCAGATGCGCGCGAGGCGCAGAGCATCTGTGAGAGGATCACACCACGTCTCGCGCACGCAAACGCGGCCGTTGTGCTGTCCGCTGTCAAGGCAAGCCATATAATATAATTTTACTATTAAAGCGAGAGAGACAAACCCTCGTTATGACAATGAGACGAAGCACTCATTCTCATTTTTTCAAGGTGACAATGATTAGACAATGACAATGATAAAATTGTAAGGATTAACAGGAATATGTTTTGATTTGCAAATGTAAACGGTTCAAAATTTATAAGTGTGTAAATATAGCTAATCAGAGGATTGCATTATCAATGTATGATAACTAAAATTGTGATTTTGTCGCTCGTTTCATTAAGTTTGACGTCCTGCTTTATTTGTTATAACTATGATAATTCTTATCTTATAGAAAAAAAATAATCCACAAATACCGGACGAACCAGGGAAACTTGATGTTTTCAGATTTAAAAAGGCAGTTGAAAGTTTCGATCTGAACTTCTTCATTTTATTTTTTACTTCAAGTCTCAGTAGGACACTACTAGCCACAAACATCATATTCCAATAAGAGCCGTTCGGACACTCCAAGTATTTTAGTCGAGTGGAGAGTATAGTAGTAACTAATCTCGTCCGAACACCATAATTTTAGTAGAGTAGGTTAGTCAGTAGTAGATTCAATCCATTTCGTTCTATTTTTTTTTCGTTATGAGATGCGCAAACCTGTCGCTTTAGCAGAGTTCATTTGTAGATGTGCAGAAATGTCGTGGCATTGGAACGAGGATGCTACTCTAAAATTATTTATTTATGATGCTATAAATCTCTTTTCATGTCCATAGTTTATTTATTTTCATCTCACTAATTTATTATTCCACCTATTTTAAAATCAGCTTAATTACCGTATTTACTTTAAGGCCTGTTAACCTTCCATTGCGCCAATTATGAATGTACTCTCTACTTGATTGAACGGTTTACGGCCATACAAGAAGCGAGCTACTTGACCAATGTGAACAAGCCTTTATAGCCCCTGAAGGACAGATTTGACTGGGCAGATTTAAACCTTTCCATGTTATTTAAATCTTTCCACATTATTAAACCTTTCCACATTATGAATACCTTTCCATGTTATTTGAACCTTTCCACATTGTTAAACCTTTCCATGTTACTTTAACCTTTTCCACATTATTTAAACCTTTCTATGTTATTTGAACCTTTTTACATTATTTAAACCTTTCCGTGTTATTTGATCTTTTCCACATTATTTTAACCTTTCCATGTTATTGGAACCATTCCACATTATTTAAACATTTTCATGCTATTTAAACCTTTCCATGTTATTTGACCCTTTCCACATTATTTAAATCTATCCACGTTATTTGAACCTTTCCATGTTATTTGACACTTTGCCCATTATTCAAACCTTTCCGTGTTATTTGAACCTTCCCATATTATTTAAATCTATCCATGTTATTTCAGCCTTTCGACATTATTTAAACCTTTGCATGTTATTTGAACCTTTCCACATTAATTAATTCTCACTTTATCTGGACCTTTCCACATTATTTGAACCTTTCCACATTACTTAAACTTTTCCACATTATTTAAACCTTTCCACGTAATTTGAACCTCTATTGTTTGATGAATAGGTGCTGATGAAGCTGATGGAAATTCTGGCCGGAGACACGGACTTCTGCGCGGGGCTGAGCAAGAAGCTGGCTCCGCCGCTGGTGACCCTGCTCAGTGCGGAGCCGGAAGTGCAGTACGTTGCGCTGCGAAATATCAACCTCATCGTGCAGAAGAGGCCTGACATCCTCAAGCATGAGATGAAGGTAAAACACTAATCTTTTATGTTTTACTTTTTAAATCCTGTCTTTCTACATTTGCTTGCAAAATACATAGATTTAGGAATTCGCATAATTAGGCCCTTTTACCAGGGGATACGGAAATTTCCGACTTGTGGCCACGTCACAAAACAACTGGTTGTTGTACTGAAATCACGAGACCTCATATTGAATTCTCGACACGTCAAAACTAGAATGATTTCATAACCTCACTCACAACCAAACAGTTGCTGTAGCTGTCATTTTTATATACCGTCATTCTTTGTTCCTAGCATTGATCTAAAGCATAGGTTCTCAACGTGGGCGATAACGCCTCCTTGGGGGCGTTTGAGACCTTCAGGGGGGCGGTAGAAGATCCAGAGACAATTGGGGGGCGTTTAGATGGCACAGGGGGGCGTTCGCAAGTAAAAAAGTATGGTATAAAAAAGACAAACAAAAAACTCTAATCACGAACTAATTAATAAAGCAAAGTAAACCTAATTATTGGTTAATTTTTGTTATTAAAAACCCATGTCGTAAGTAAAAAAAAAAAAAAGATACGGCAATATGGTGTGGATTATATTAAATACGGATATATCGAAAACCCCATAAATCCATCATCGTCAATGTGCCTTATTTGTCGAAAAACATTTTCAAATGAAGCGATGAAGCCTTCTAGGCTTCAAGATCATATTAATAAAATCCACCCGGATAAGAAAGACAAAGATATGACCTATTTTCAAGACATGAAAAAGAAGTACAAAATTCAGCCAACCATATCAAAACAATTTTCAACAGCTTCTAAGCAAGACAATTATGGACTTAGAGCTTCCTACAATATATCATTGTAGATTGCTAAAACAGGCAAACCACGTATACTATTGGGGAAGATTTAATTTTACCAGCAGTAAAAGAAGTAATAACCACTGCGCTCTATAAACCAGCTGCAGAAATTATCCGAATTCCTTTGAGCAATAGTTCTGTGCAAAGACGAACTGATCAAAGCTTCCTACAATATCTCACTGTAGATTGCTAAAACAGGCAAACCACGTATACTATTGGGGAAGATTTAATTTTACCAGCAGTAAAAGAAGTAATAACCACTGCGCTCCATAAACCAGCTGCAGAAATTATCCGAATTCTTTGAGCAATAGTTCTGTGCAAAGACGAATTGATGAAATGGATGAAAACATTGAAGAATCATTGTGCAATCATCTGCAGTCTTGTCGATTTTCAATTCAGCTGGATGAGTCCACTTTACCAACCAATGAAGCATTGTTATTGTCATACGTGAGGTTCATCAAAGATGAGAAGATATGTCAAGAACTATTGTTTGTTACAATTTTGGAAACAGATACAAAAGGAGAAACCATATTTAATACACTGAAAAAGTTTTGTGACGAAAAGAAAATTCCTTTTGATAATATTTTGTCAGCTGCTACGGATGGCGCCCAGCTATGACAGGGCGTCACAAAGGCTTCATAGCGTGCTTAAAAAGTAAAGTTCCTGACTTGCTTGCTCTGCATTGCGTAATTCATCGCCAGTATTTGGTTGCGAAAAATCTGAGTGAACGCCTCATATACAATACATCACTGCAATATGTTATCAGAGCAGTTAATAAAATCAGAAGTAACTCATTGAATAACAGATTATTTAGTCAGCTTTGCATTGCCAATGATGAAGATTTCAACCGATTGCTGCTTCACACAGAGGTGCGCTGGCTGTCAAAAGGTTCTTGTTTGACTCGATTTTACAATCTATTTGAGTCTGTGATAGAGTTCCTAGGAAACAAAGACACAGTATTGCGCGACAACCTCACCTCATTGAAGAACAATATTGCGTACTTAACAGACCTGTATAAATTGTTTAATGATGTCAATCTCCAACTTCAAGAAGGTGTCGACTTAAATTTGATTAAGACAAAAAATGGCGTTGCAGCTTTTGTATCCAAACTGCTATTATACAAAATAAATATTGGCAGACGAGAATTTAATAACTTCCCAAATTTATCAGCAGTATCATTCAAGAACAACGACTTGCTTGTTTACTGTCAACACTTGGAAAACCTCCACAATGATTGCAAGGAACGATTCCGGGATATTTTAAACATGGATATACCAGGCTGGTTTTTGGATCCTTTTTCAAATATCTACACAGCAGGATCATCCCAGTTAGAAGAATAACTAATAGAATTGACGACAAATGAGGAATTAAAAATTAAATTTAAGAATGGCTACCAAGAATTTTGGCCTTCAGAAGCCGATTTCGCAACTGTACCCAGGATTATGGTATATAGTCCAACGATTTTTAATAGCATTCCTAACGTCCTATTTAGCTGAACGTGGATTCAGTGCTGTAGCAACGTTGGTAACTAAAAAGAGAAATAGGCTCCATATTACTGAACGCGGCGACCCTCGTTTGTTTTTAAGTACAGTAAAACCCCTATTTTACGTTTTTTAAGGGACCGAAAAAAAAAAACCTAAACGGAGGGAAAATGTAAATGGGGGGTATTGAAGAAAAGAACCCTTTAAATTTAATTTTTTATTATTATAATCATGTATATGGAGAGAAAAATGTTATTCCAACAAAAGAAGAAGCAATAAAGTACATTGAGGGTCTTAAAATCTGTTTTTTCCAGCATTGTTTGCTTTCAAGACGAAACTTTTAAATGTGTATACATGATTGAAAAAGAATTAGAACAGAAAAAAATGTAACAAACTAATTCTATGTGATTTTTTTAATAAAAAATAAAATGTTCTTTTCTTCAATACATGAAAAAATAGGGGGTAGGTATAGATATTCTAAGTAAATTCGTCGAAATACGATATATTTCCGCATAAATCGAAATTTCGCAGCCGACTCTCTAAATTTAGATACCTCTTTGAAATAAATTTGTAAAAATTCCGCATAATGTCCGCGTAAATTAAATTTTCGCGGCTGATTTGTAAAAATATGATAAATTTTCTCGTAAATCGAATTTTTGCAGCCGATTTCCGCCGCAGCCGGCCATTTAAATTCATATGTACGAAGTAAATTTGTAAAAATACGACATTCTAGTGTAAACCGATTCAATTTAAAACTAACCAACTTGTTTTATCAACTTTTTCGAGAATGTTCTTTTTCTCGCACTGAACTGACAGTTTTTCTTTGTTGAGACATTACGAACATAATTAACTTAACAAAAACAAAACAAGAAACGTAAAAACTGTGTATAATGTCGGAAAAAAGCGTCTCAAATCACAAATCGAGTCAAAATCAAATGACAGATGCGTAAATAAACAAACTGACAGATGCTGTAGCATTTTAAACATGGCTAAAGTTGAAAGATGTCGGCCAATCGCCGCGATGCGAGCAGTACGCCGACCAATAACGGCCGGCTAAAAATGGAAAGATGTCGGCCAATCACCACGTTTCGCGCAGTTTGCCGACCAATCACTGCTTGGCCGTGTCAAGCGCGCGTAACTCACATATTTTGAATATTTTCGACGTAAATTGCGGGAAAAAAAACGTAAAAAGGGGTATAAATGTACTAAAATATATCGGGACCGAAATAATTACACGTAATTGGCGGGAAAACGTTAAATCTGGGGACGTAAAATTCGGGTTTCACTGTATTATCAAGCCTAATATATACAACCTTCTTAAAACGCATCAAATTCAACCATTTCATTGGATAAGTTATAAATTCAATATCTTTTCAACGTTAATAAAAATACTTCTCTATATAATTAAGTATGCGTTTTAATTGTTCTCATTGAAACAATCTTCTTCTCAGAAATAGGATAGGAGTCATAGCCGTTCTTACGATTACGTATTAATATTACAGTGTAATTACATGTTTAAATATAATCGTGGCAATAGCTGTTAATCCCCCCCCCCCCCAAAGATGGTACGTAAAAGCAATTGGGGGGCGCTAGAAAAAAATATATTGTCAAAGTGGGCGGTGGGCAAAAAAAGGTTGAGAATCTATGATCTAAAGCACAAGCATTGTTACAAAATGTCTGCCACAAGTGACGCCATATTTAAAGACTCGACGATAGCGAAATAGCGACAACCTCGAGTCAGGTGTCACCGACGAGTTTAAAAAATGACGGCAACATGTGCCTCTGTACGAATCTCCGAGCAGATGTATGGCAGTACTCGCCAAGCTATGTATAAGTATCGGATACTTGCGTATCCGTGTGGAAGAAGGTTCGCTAGAGAGTCGCTAATATTGTCTTCAATGATTAAATTTTATTATTATTATCTTGAACCATCCTAATCTATGATGAATGGTTGCAGGTGTTTTTCGTCAAGTACAATGACCCGATCTACGTGAAGCTGGAGAAGCTGGACATCATGATCCGTCTGGCAGCACAGTCCAACATCGCGCAGGTGCTCGGCGAGTTGAAGGAGTACGCCACGGAGGTGGACGTTGACTTTGTGCGCAAAGCCGTTCGCGCCATCGGACGGTGCGCTATCAAGGTTCGTCTATGCTCTTTCTGCAGAAGCTATATTATTTTTATTTTGTGTGTCCATAATTAATGTAACAAAAAACCGTTACCAAAAATGAACTCCTTCCAATGGAGCCAATGCAATTTTAAATTTTTTTTAAATTCAGATGGTTTACGAATAGTTCCCGTGAGCACTTAGGCCGTAGGCCCATTGTGCTAACTCCTATTTATTTCGTTCCTTTAACAATAACCCGGTCCCTTTTATAAAGTTCACCAGGTTTGTCATTGGATATGTGGCTATGTCTTCTGCTTCTACAGTATGTCTCCCCAAGTATCCGAGCCTTGTTCCTAACAGAGTGGGGAATATTGACACCATGTACGAATTGGAGTCTCTTCATCCTCTTCACATTTTCTTCATCTATTGGTGTTTTCCACTCCCAACAACTGCATGTGTCTCCATATGAACCAGATTAGTTCCTGTCTGGAAGTTGGACCTAGAACCATGTCCCATTCGTCCCTAGTGGGGTACATCACACCAAACTGCTGTCTAAAGAAGTATTCGGCTTGTTTGCATTCCTGCTTCATTCCAGCTGTCCTAACAAAAATATGTCATATATTGTACAGAGCCATTATGGCTCTTGTGAATAGATAAAGTAAAGGTTGCATTGGTGTGCAGGTGGAGCCATCGGCAGAGCGCTGCGTGTCCACCCTGCTAGACCTGATCCAGACCAAGGTGAACTACGTGGTGCAGGAGGCCATCGTGGTCATCAAGGACATCTTCCGCAAGTACCCCAACAAGTATGAGAGCATCATCAGCACGCTGTGTGAGAACCTCGACACGCTGGACGAGCCCGAGGCGCGCGCCTCCATGGTTTGGATCATCGGGGAGTACGCCGAGCGTATCGATAATGCCGATGAACTACTGGACTCGTTCTTGGAAGGTTTCCAGGATGAGAATGCACAGGTTTGTTGGAAAATCTATCAAAGATATCATCTCCTATCCTTATCCTATATTCCTTTTCCCTTTACCTTTATTATTAGATCTAATGCAAAGTAAAATTCGTATCTCTAACCAATGTTAGAATGAGTAACTTTTTTGGCTTAACCTCATATTATTAGAAATAAAAGCTGTTACTTTTTCATGTAAAGTATATTCATAATCAATATATATTGTTCAAGAAAGTGTACAAAAGTGTGCATCCCTCTAAAACTCAGAATCAAGGGAATTATATGGTGTGGTAGCCCTCTATCCCCCATCCATGAAGAAGATTCCCATTTTTACCTGAAGACATAAGGGCTGGAAGTTTTGCCCTCTGGAAATTTCTAGAACAGTCAAGAATATTTGAGAGAATTTCACAACAACCAGAACATCCCGGAACATTCTGGAATGTTGTGGAATGTTCAGGAATAGGGAATCGGGAATCATTGTGGAACATTTTGGACCATTCGTAACCTTTTTTGTATGCGTGGGGCTACTCATTGTTAGGGGTAGTCGTGAGTTCAAACGTCAGTTCAATTTCATATCAACTCCCCCCAGCTGGTCGTTTGTAAATAATTATCATAATCATTTAAAAAATATATGAAAAATTTATTTGTGATGTAATTATTATAAAGAATTATAACTTATAACGTAAGAAACTGTTTTTTTTTTTATATAAGCCATTGTTTAGAAATTTTTGTTTTTTTTACGTGACTAATTTCACGTGCTCCGCTTTCGGCTTGGCAATCCACCAATGCGAAGCAATCCACCAACGCCCGCAAACGTGTTAACTAAATAGCTATGTTCCCCCATTCAGGTACAACTGCAGCTACTGACGGCCGTCGTGAAGCTGTTCCTCAAGAGGCCAGCTGACACTCAGGAGCTGGTGCAGCATGTCCTTAGTCTGGCCACACAGGATTCCGACAATCCCGACCTAAGGTACATTACACCACCTTCTTTATACTCTTTGAACTCCTCAGTTACCTTTCTTATTATTCTGACCCTCGTTCTCTAGAAAATAATAGGTAAAATAACACATACAGTAAAACCCCTATTTTACGTTTTTTAAGGGACCGAAAAAAAAAAACCTAAACGGAGGGAAAATGTAAATGGGGGGTATTGAAGAAAAGAACATTTTAAATTTTGTTTTTTATTTATTCAATCATGTATATTGGTGAATTGAAGAAAAGAACCCTTTAAATTTTATTTTTTATTAATATAATCATGTATATGGAGAGAAAAATGTTATTCCAACAAAAGAAGAAGCAATAAAGTACATTGAGGGTCTTAAAATCTATTTTTCCAGCATTGTTTGCTTTCCAGACGAAACTTTTAAATGTGTATACATGATTGAAAAAGAATTAGAACAAAAAAAAATGTAACAAACTAATCTATGTGATTTTTTTAATAAAAAATAAAATGTTCTTTTCTTCAATACATGAAAAAATAGGGGGTATAGATATTCTAAGTAAATTCGTCGAAATACGATACATTTCCGCATAAATCGAAATTTCGCGGCCGACTCTCTAAATTTAGATACCTCTTTGAAATAAATTTGTAAAAATTCCGCATAATGTCCGCGTAAATTAAATTTTCGCGGCTGATTTGTAAAAATATGATAAATTTTCTCGTAAATCGAATTTTTGCAGCCGATTTCCGCCGCAGCCGGCCATTTAAATTCTTTTTTACGAAGTAAATTTGTAAAAATACGACATTCTAGTGTAAACCGATTCAATTTAAAACTAACCAACTTGTTTTATCAACTTTTTCGACAATGTTCCTTTTCTCGCACTGAACTGACAGTTTTTCTTTGTTGAGACATTACGAACATAATTAACTTAACAAAAACAAAACAAGAAACGTAAAAACTGTGTATAATGTCGGAAAAAAGCGTCTCAAATCACAAATCGAGTCAAAACCAAATGACAGATGCGTAAATAAACAAACTGACAGATGCTGTAGCATTTTAAACATGGCTGAAGTTGAAAGATGTCGGCCAATCGCCGCGTTGCGAGCAGTACGCCGACCAATAACGGCCGGCTAAAAATGGAAAGATGTCGGCCAATCACCACGTTTCGCGCAGTTTGCCGACCAATCACTGCTCGGCCGTGTCAAGCGCGCGTAACTCACATATTTTGAATATTTTCGACGTAAATTGCGGGAAAAAAAACGTAAAAAGGGGGTATAAATGTACTAAAATATATCGGGACCGAAATAATTACACGTAATTGGCGGGAAAACGTTAAATCTGGGGACGTAAAATTCGGGTTTCACTGTAGATCATCTTGTTGTTCCTGTCTAATGTACTTACGGTTACAATGATAGCAGAAGGCATCTGATGGTAGGGCGGACGCCATTAGTCTGGCGCCTGGCAGCGCTACTAGAAATATTTAGAGCCTACCAGAGTAAGGATGTCTAGTCCGGTTTAATATTTATTGTCATCTTTTCAATAACGTAAATAAATCAACTTGTACGAGGGTGGATCAATAAGTACCTGTGTTAGGAAAGAAGATGCAAGTTTAAAAAAAATTTATATATTTATTTTCAAAGTTATCTTCTTTTCGGTACAATACATTTTTCCCAGTGTTTCGGCAATTTTTTTAACCCCGTCAAAAAATACAATTTGTCAAACTCTTCAAAATATTCTTCTGTTTCGGTGATAACCTCCTCTTTGAGCTGAATTTTTTTCCCCCGATCCATGTTTTCATGTTGGCGAACAGAAAGAAGTTACAGGGAGCCAAGTCAGGCGAGTACGGTGGATGCCATATACAGGGGTGGCAGCAATTCATAGCATTTTGGCCACAACAATTTTGGATTAACATGCTGGTACGTTATCCGCTCGTTGAGCAATCGCGGCACCCGTCGGGTCGACAACTTTCTCACACTTTATTTATCAGGTAAAGTATTAATTGCCGTTCCGAACGTAATGCCCATGGCCTCATTTCGGACACTTTAGTTCTGCGATTAGCAAGAATCATGACATGGACCTTTTCAACGATTTCCCTATCAACTTCGTCTGCCGGGTGGCCTGGCCGCTCCTCATCAAAAACAGATTTACGACCATGTTTAAAAATCATTCAATCAATATCTCATGGTATTCCTAAATGGTGAAGGGTCCCCAGAGACAGCATCCAACTTTACTTTTATTTCTTCAAATGTTTTTCCATCCACAAATAAAAAGCAAATTACCGATCGGTATTGCTCTTTTACAATTTTATCAAAAAACATAAAACACATGTTATACAACTGGCTGCCAAATAAAATGTAACCTATGAATCAGTCTGAATTTTAGTATGGTATCTTTTGACAGATGGCAGCCAACTTCATTTAAGAATAATGTCAACTTCCCTTTACAACGCCACCTGTCTTCAAACACGTGTATTTATTTTTTTATTTTTTTTTTTTTTATATAGGGTCCGCCATCTAAAGTTTTTTTTTTCAACTAGTGCTTATTTCGTGAATGGTAACACTTAGCTCATGTCTGATTTGACAGATAATTAGTTTTATCCTTCCGCTGAGCGAATATCTGACCATCCAATGCGTTTTCGCTTCGCTGAGTGGGCCTGCGATCGACTTACAGAAGATGCCGATTTTGCCAAAAAAATCATCTTTTCGGATGAAGCTCATTTTGATCTTGGCGGGTATGTAAACAAGCAAAATTGTCGTATTTGGGGCACAGAAAACCCGCACGCATACATTGAAAAGCCGGTACACCCAAAACGAGTCACTGTTTGGTGCGGATTTTGGTCCAGAGGCATAATTGGGCCATTTTTTTGAAAATGAGCAAGGAGTGGCCGTTACAGTCAATGGCGATCGTTATCGGGCCATGTTGAACGAATTTTTGTTCACAAAAATTGAAGAGGAGGATATTGGCAACATTTGGTTTCAACAGGACGGCGCTACGTGCCACACAGCCGAAGCTACACTCGATGTTTTGCGCCCTGTTTTCAAAAAAAAAAAGTTATTTGGCGGACCCTTTATATTTATCTATAATAAAATATAATTACAATGGTTTTATGTATATGCCTGTCTCACTAGGGTATACCTGTGTCGAGACAGGCGTACAGGTATATAAATTAATATTGTAGTTACAAGGATATTTAAGGTAAAATACATATCACTTTGAATAGAATTAAAACAGAAAGGTGATTGGAAGGGTGATAAATCTTTTAAAGAGAGTTATTTTATAAATGTTGGAGATGAAGTAGAGAAGTAAATTCTGCCTAATCTATTTAAAGGTCAATTTGACAGGATTCCATTATTTTCATTTATTTTATATGGGTTAGGTTGTATGTGCATAGTTATTTTTGTCTATGTGTGATTTATTTTACAGATGTTTGTAATAGTGAGGCGTCCAATACTTATAATCCATTTTTTAATATCTTGTTTGAATTTTGTAAAGGAGTCAGTTTGTCTGATCGTAGTTGGTAGTGTATTGTATAGTTTGCAAGCTATGTATTTAGAGTGTCTTTGCCCGAAGGTGGTTTTGAAAAAAGGAGTTTGGAGAAGTTCGTTGTTTTTGGCTCGGGTATTGTGTATTGTTTGTGTAGCTTTGTATAGTGTTTTGTTGTTTTTGTGTAAATTAATTAGTATGGATCTTGAGTAGAGCTGTTTTATGTCCATAACGTTGAAGGAATTGAATATAGTATCCGTGCTGGTAGTAAGTGGCATTTTAAGAATTATTTTTATGATTAGTTTTTGTGCTTTCATGATGGGATCAAGGGCATTGGAATATGCATTACCCCAGGCTAAAATTCCGTATTCGATGTGAGATTGGCACAGTGAGTAATATATTGTTTTTAAAAGTTTTAGGTTAAGGAAATTGCGTGTTTGTTTGAAAAAGTGTATAGATTTGCGGATTTTGTTTGTAGTATTATGTATATGTTGCTTCCAATTTAGGTGTGTATCGAAGGTTACTCCTAAATATTTGATAATGTTTACTTGCTCTAGGCATGGGCAGTCACAGTTCCGGTTTAGAGATGTATATTTACATACGTGTATTTTTAATGGCGGGGGTAGGTTTGACTTTGGGATATTGGTGAGACTAGACAGTAAGTATTTAGTTTTCTGTACATTTAGAGTTAATATGTTCGAGTCAAGCCAATATTTTACCTGTTGAATTCCTTCCTCCGCTTTGGAATAAACGGTAAGCCAATCTTTTGCTTGGAAGAGTAGGACAGTGTCATCAGCGAAACTGATAATAGTGGCATCGATATCTAGGTTGCATAACTCGTTAATATATATTAGAAAGAGGGTTGGACCTATAACACTGCCTTGAGGGACCCCGTAACTAATGGGCAAATTCTGGCTCTTTGTGGTACTGAGTTTAACACATTGGGATCTGTCAGATAAGAAGCTGGAGAGGAGGCCTAATTCTTTGTTCCTAATACCTATATTAAACATTTTGCGTTTTAATTTGCTGTGTGAGATTGTATCAAATGCTTTACATAGGTCGAGAAATACCGATAGACATTTCAAGCCCTTATCCAGGTGGCCAGAAATATGGTCAGTGACTGTGGCTATAGCATCGTTGGTGCTTTTATGTTTTCTGAAACCAAATTGCCGCGGCGATATTAAGTTATTGGTTTCGAGATATTCCATGAGACTATTATTGACGATCTTTTCGAATACTTTTGAGAGGGAATTTAGCAACGTAATAGGACGATAATTACTAATATCAAGTTTGGAGCCAGTTTTAAAAATAGGGATAACGAGACCTTGTTTTAGAATGGAGGGAAATAGCCTAATAGAAATGGCGGATGCTAATATTAAATAGATGCGTTAATGGTTGAAGTATACCAGGGGCAATTTTTTTAAGAACATTGTTGGGTATTTCATCAATGCCTGTTGATGAAGAGTTTTTAAGCGAGTTTATTACTATAGAAACTTCCTTCTCTGTGATCGTTTTAAGAACAAAGCGGGTTGGGAAATCATTATTGGTCGCGTGGTCACTTGGACCAAGCGCATCGTTATTTATTTGGATTTTTTTTTGCTAGTTCCGGACCTATGTTTGTAAAGTAATGGTTTATATAATTGACAATTGTGTTGGGGTTCGATGTAAAGTCTACAGTGATATCTTTTATATTGAGAGAGTTTAAGGTGTCGGTGGCTTTATTTGAATTGGTAGCTTCCTTGAGGACTTTCCATATTTTTTTAGGGTCATTGTTGCATTCGGAAATTTTTTTGTTGTAATATAGATTTTTGGCTTTCCTAATGACTTGTGTGCAGATATTACTATATCTTTTGTAGAAATTATGGAGTGTGATATCATATGGGTTTGTGGCACATTTTTTATGTATGGAATTGCGTTTCCGAATGCAATTGATGATAGTATGGTTTATCCAAGGTTTGAGAGGTTTGATCGCTTTAGGAATGGTGTTTGTGGTGATTTTGGTGTTTTGGACAAGGATGTCTTGTAGGTAGGTAGAGAAGTAGTTCCAGGCCTCGTCTATATTAGTTTTGTTATAGAGTGTGTCCCACGATTTAGAGTTAATCGTTTTGTTAAGATTTTCATAGTTAATTGTTTTCTTCGTTATTTTAGATGAAGGTTTGTTTTGTACGTTGTGTTTGGAACTCATTGTGAAAGAGGTGGCGTAGTGATCTGTAATTGATGACATGTGGATTTCAGAGGTGTATTGGTTGTTTGATTTAACCATAATATGGTCGATGCAGGAGGAGGAGTTTGGTGTACATCGTGTTGCTGAATTGATTGTGCTTTCCATTCCGTGGAACATTAGTGTGTTTAGATAGTCTTGGCACTGGGGATGTTCGTTGTTTTTTAAAATGTTAATGTTAAGATCCCCCATTAAAACTACGTTCTTTATTTTGTGTAGATCCGTGAGATAGCAGTTTATGTCCTGCAAAAATGAGGAGATGTTAGGTTTAGAAGGAGAGCGGTAAAGTGCAATGATACATGTGTTGACGTTGTACGTTATTTGAAGACAGTTTGAGTTAGTAATATATATTTCTTTGACATTAAATGAGTTAAGAGTGTTGTTTAATGTATATGCTACTATGCCATCGTTTTGTCTGTAGTGATTTGAGGTTAGATGGTGGGTATAATTGGGGATGTTTTTAGGAGTATAGTAAGGTGTTAGCCAACATTCTGTCAGGATAATTATGTCATATTTGATTTTAGTAAGGTCGAGTTCAATGAGGAATTGGTCAAAGTTTTTGTTTATAGATCTAATATTTTGATGGTATATTGAAAAGTTTGTTTTGTTAGATGTTATGATAGTAGTATTGATCGACCCTCGTAATCACAATGAGCCTCAAACTTATTTGGAAGTTTCCCAATACATTTTAACTAGTATTAATCATTGGGATTAACAGATAAATGTTAAATAAATTCACGATATTAACCCTTCCATGTTTGCAGGGATCGCGGGTTCATCTACTGGCGCCTGCTGTCCACCGACCCTGCGGCCGCCAAGGAAGTGGTGCTGGCCGACAAGCCGCTCATCAGCGAGGAGACGGACCTGCTGGAGCCCACGCTGCTCGATGAACTTATCTGCCACATCAGCTCGCTGGCGTCGGTCTACCACAAGCCGCCCACTGCCTTCGTGGAAGGTACTGTGTGTTCTATGTCTCTTTATTAGTCCTACTTTATTAGATACCTGTAACTCGAGATAGTACAAGGGCTGTCCGTAAAATAAGGTCTCGAAGGTGCTGTTGTCGCGAGGAACGATTTTACGCGCAATCGGGAAACACTGGCGTTTAGCCTGGTTCCTCCACGCCAGATGCCCACCACGCTGCGCTTTCTGTGATGCTTAGTCTCGGCGTGGCAGCCGTTCACGATGGAGTTTCCGCTCCCCGCACCCGTCAGGTGTGAATAATGCCCCCTTTTTTTTTATAAAGCTTGCTTGAATAATGAAATGGATGCAGTAGATAGATGAAATGTCAAACAGTCGAGTTAAAGCAGGACATCACTACGCTCGGTCAATAACAGCTCGTTGTATTTGTTTTATTTTTTCCAGGTCGAGGAGCGGGAGTGCGCAAGTCCCTGCCGGCACGTCAAGGGTCCACCGAAGACCACTCGCAGGATCGAGAGCGCGCGGCTACGGTCATACCTAACCAGGTTAATACTGTAAACCTCTTCCGCGATGTGAGACACACCTTCCATTACTACTGCGCCTCCCACCGCCCCCCTGTCCCACCACTTCCCACTAACCTAACCTGACTTCTGCTCCATACTCATCCGGCTAACTCTTCAGCCTAATCAAATGCACACTCGGATGTAATATTTATTTATTTCTTCATGGTCCATAACGGTTACGCACTAATATACTACAGAAAATATTACAAATTTGAGATACATTTAAGTATGATAAGGTCACGGGGGCAGTTTTACATTTTGTGACATGCGTTAAAAGATAATTGCTAAACTGTCTGTAAATGATGTTGAAAATGTCGATGGTCAATGCAGCGTGCAAATTCAACATGGTTGCAACGATTCCTAAACGCATGGCTACATCAATGCCGCTTTTTCTAGTAAGATCTTTTCCACTTTTACAACCTGGCTTTTATGTGGCCGCGGTAGGAATTTAAAAAAAAACTTTTTTGGATGCGATTTTGACCCTTATGCATAAAGAAATTGTATGAAGAACAAGGTCTGAATGGTTTGGGCCATTCTCGTTCTTGACGTAACAAAAAGCCGCATAGCGCCTAGCCTCGGAATAAATTACAAAAATTCCCAATCAATGTCATAACTTCTTCGAAAACACCCTTTGATTGTTTTTTTTCACGTAGGGTGTCTATTCAGGTTTGTGTAGAAATAAAAAAATCAGTTAATTTTCGTATAAATATATTTTTTTACGATTTGTTTCCGGAGAGGGAAAAAGCTAATTTCGTCCGGTTTTTTCCAAATACGCTCGGCTTTAGCCAGGTTAATTGTTCTTGATTTGACAATTAGACTAATGCCTGAAGCGGTAACCGCTTTCATGTTATTTAATGTCTAGATGTACAAATAACACAGAGCGTTATTTAATAAAACATCATAGCCACGAGACTACTTATAATTTCAAACGGGAGGTGATTAACTTGCTGATGGCAAAGTTAAGTGTGTAGTTAAAACTGAATTCATTTAAAAGCAATTGATCAACATGGAAAAAAGTTAAATTAATCCTAGTAATTTGGAGAATACAATCATGCTATAATGAAGGGCGCCAGCTCGCCAATAGACGAACAAAATTTATAAGGAAACAACAGTAAAACCATTTAATCTAAAACTCAATCTCGATTTAACGGAGAATTTGCTTACCGCCATCTATTGCGTATTGCCATCTTGCAACGCCCCGCTACTGTTGCGCTACTGTCCAGTGACTGGCGACCTTAGAAAGCGTTCACCCAGAGCTCGCTGTCTAAACGCGAGGCAACCTGCCCCATGGTCCGATGTATCGTTATATTATTTATCGTAGGCAGGAACTTCCTGTAATGGAATTATTTACAGGTTCAATGTAAGTATAGTGTAATTAATACGGCAGAGCAGAGACCACAGCTCAGGATTGTGGGACTAGTTTTCTGTCAAGTAGGTAGGAAATCAGTAAATAAAAGAAGATCAACTTTATAAAACTATATTGTAGCCATCAAAAAAAACAAACATGGGAGTGCAAATTTATACCAATGTAATATTAAGAATACAAAACATAAACATACCAGATGGACTCCTGGACACGCTAAGCTAACTAAACGAAGCCGAATATTGTAGGAAAACACCGGATGACAAACGAAAACTTGGTTCGTAGAGAGAAACGGTCCCGGGACGGGACTTCCGGCCTCATCAACCGGGGACGGCGCGGAATCCAGGGAGCCTAGGTCTTCTTTCTATTTGGGAAGAAGGCCGCTACACCTCCAAGGAGCGTCTCCAGCCTCAGGCTGTCTCAACAATCTCCATCCGAAAAGCACGTGGCCCAACCAGTCTCCAAGACTTACGGATTCCGGAAGAACTATCAGCAATCCGTGACTTGGCGACGCGGGGTCAAAAAGGCATATTATTCTAGCCACAACAAGGACCAATCACTTTACAATTACATGTCCAAAAAACATTTCCACAAAATGGCCAACTGCCAACACCGGAAAAAAGTGGGATTCACATATCATCCACTAAAAATAATACCGTACACGAACTACTCGTGTTACGAAAAAACACCCCGCGCCCTTTTTAAGATAAAATCAACTTGGATTCACATGATTTACAGTGATTAAAACACCTCCATGGTGAGTGACTAATTCACGAACAGCCAGCCCCTCGCTGTCCGGGAGGAAGTGCCCATGAACAAAAAAAAAGAATTTGTCCTCCCCAAAAAATTGCCAGTCTCCAAAAAAAAACACCATATACAAAATATCCAAATAGGCAAGAACTGCACTACATGTCACATAATATTTATGTGACATTCCGTATATGGGGTATGTAGGAGCAAACCGCTACAAGATGTTTAGCCAGAACTTTTGAATGTTGAGTAATGTGTATAACTTAACCTTGACTGTTATACCACCTAGCACTGACAGAATGCCTATTGTGTGTGTGTCGCAGGAGTCCCTGATTGGAGATTTGCTGTCAATGGACATCGGGGGGCCCCCGCCTGCGCCTGTCGCCCCCGCAGCCCCCTCCGCCTCCCTCGACCTGCTTGGGGGAGGACTAGACGTACTGGTAATACATTTATTTTAATAATATAATGTATGTGAATTGTTATTTGATTTTGAATCTTGGAATATTCATTCATTCAATGTTATTTTACAGCTCACCGAATTTTTTCAATATACATCATTTTTCAATTTCATCAATATACAACAATTTATTTTGAACTGTTGAAATCAAGGCATTTACCAGCACCACCAAGGTACCGCTAAGGCATTTCAAAAGGTTTTTTCATTTTTAATCCTTAGATTTTTTTGCAGGGGAGAATTTGGAACAAAAAATTAGTGACCGACCGAAAGTTCGGTTTCGGTTTCAGCAAGTTTCGGCAAAAAAATCTAGTTTTGGCATCAGTTTCAGTTTCAGCAGAAAATCTGCCGAAACTGCCGAAAATCTCCCGACTTTGGGTGAGTTCGTGGCTCGTGTGTCACCCGCCATTAATAAGCTGAGTTCGCCAAGTAATAAGAATGTCGTAATTGTAAACGCAATTAAAATTAATATACTCAATTAATGAGATCCTTCCTTTATAATGTAAGTGTTGCTTAGTGACAAATTTTTGTTGCAAGAAGTAGTTAACATGTTTTGTTAATTTTAAAATTTTTGTTTGTTTTATAGTATAATTTTTTTTTAACATACTTCAATAACTTTTTTTATTTCATTTAACATGACATGTGTTAACTATCTGTGTAAGTGTATAAAATAAGCCAAATTTCAGTTAACAATAGATTTTTAACATGTCTAAAAAAGTTTCGGTTTCGGTTTTGGCCGAAACTGAGACTGATACCGAAGATTCGGTTTCGGTTTCGGTGGAAAGTCCTGTTTCAGTCGGACACTACAAAAATCATAGTCCATTCTAAAACCATAAGTAGATAGGATAAGAAGAATGTTTCACTGTACATGGATTTGTGATATGTTTTATAATACATTCTCTTTCCAGCTGGGCGGAGTACCTGAACCGTCACCCGCCTTCCCCGCAATGGGCGGCAACTCGGGCCTGCTGAGTGACATCTTCGGGGGTGCTGGCGGGGCCACTGGAGGAGCTCGCGAGGGGGCACCGGCACCTCCCCGCCACTGCTGGCTGCCCGCCGACAAGGGCAAGGGTCTGGAGGTGTGGGGCAGCTTTGTGAGGCGCGGGGGGCAGCCATGCATGGAGCTAACACTGACCAATAAGGCCATGCAGCCCATGAGCGGGTTTGCCATTCAGCTCAACAAGAACAGGTGCGCTTTTACTCAACTTTTGTCTCAATATTAGATAACTAACCAAACATCGCGCCGTTTATAAATGTAAAGCTTTACGCGTGGTCCCTTGGTTCGTCTCTAGAGGCTTGAAGTTGTTTGTATGGCGAGCTTCTAGGGTGACTTCTTTTGTTTTCAAACCAGAGGTTGATTGCACAATGATATTTTGGAGGTTAAATTCGGAATTCAACACTTACGTTCATTTACTGGTATATTGTTGATTGCTTATAAAGTTCAGATAAACTAGCAATAACTGAAATTATTTAACAACTATTTTGTCGGGTCAGGTCACAATATTTCCACTTTGCAATAAAATCCAAATAAATAGATTATTTCTGAACGCATCTGAAAACTAAAAAGTAGTTTTGAAAGGTGATAAAATATGCTTTAAAATTTTATGATGCGAAATAAACATTTAATTTTTTAAATAAAAAATTTTGTATGTAAACATAAGAAAGTTTAACATACATTTTTTCTAACTGAAATGACTAGTAATGAAAAAATATAATAACACTCACTCAGGCTAATGTATTATAAATCTTCAAAGCACTTTATTATCCTTTCTTCTATTCCCAAAGTTTCATAATTTTTTTTCAAATTGTGGTTGAAACTTTGGTTTCATAAAGGCTTACATTATAATTATTTTGTGATTAATTTTAAAATTTGAATGTAAAGCATGGTGTTTTCTCTTTCTAACACCATTTAGATCATATTTCTAACCACAATAGTAAGGGAGACAACGATTTCGGGGTTAAAAAATGGAATGGACGAGTTTTAGAAAGAGATTGATAAAGAATAGGCCACTTGCATCCCATTTTTTTTTTCCCCTGTTTAGGCAAATATTCTAAGACATTCTGTATTTTTTATTTATTTTTAGTCGTATTTTTGAAACCCTGGCGATTTTTTGAAAATTTCAATCGGAAAAATCAGACCATTTTTTATAAACCGGAAAGACGGGACATAATTTTATGGTTGCGAAAAAACGATAATTACGTAGCCGAAAATCATTTTAAAAAAAGAACGTTTTTCACACGAATAGCAATAAATTGTAGGGGTTCTCTCCGTAACACCTGTAAAAACACCGCCATCTTTATCAAAAAATCAAACCAAAGGATAAGTTCGCATGGAACAAACAATAAGTCTAGTGAACGTCAAACGCAAATTCAAAAATACGCCGGAAATCAAAGTGTTGCCATATAAAAAAAAAATAATTAGTGTGGAATTTTACAAAATTGGGAACATAATCGGAGACGGGACATTTTCATGTAGTGACATCACGAGTTCAAATAATGGATTTATTTATGAATAAAAAAAACTATAAATTTCTAATAAATGTTACTAACATTTTCGTAATCTTGTAACGTATAAAGTAAAAAGGAACTTTGTTATTAAGATACCTATAATTGTTGTAAATTCTTTAAATAAATGATAAGACGTATTGAACAAATATAATATTGATTTATTGAAATACAAAGGAGCATGTTTAAATGAGAACTCTATCTTAAAATTAAATACTCAAGGGTGGACATGAACATCGAAGATGTTACATGTTAGATTAAATGTACCATGTTAAATTTAAGTGAGCAAGCATAAAATTTAATTTAATGAGGGCGCCATTACTTTTAAAGAGAAAGTAAAACTAATTTAACAAATGAAAGAATAAACTGATAACCAATGAAAATTAAACGTTACGTTGCGTTGTCCAAAAGCGCCATGGCCTGGTTGGCCTCGACCTTGCAGCACGCGTGTTCTCCTCCTGGTTGGCTCCTTTGCACTGAAGCTCGCCGCGAAATAGATTCGCTGCCAGCGGTAGAGATCAGTGATGTCATTCTGACCGCTGCTGTGCGTAAGTACCGTCGCAATCGGGGTTGAATGGTTCATAGCCGGGACCACCCGCTATAATCTTAGTAAAAAAAATCTATCCACACGATTTTTTCCAAGTCGTTATGAAATCCATGCAAGTGACCTATTGACATTTTTGCTGCTAGTAAAATCATAGATGAAAAGATCCAAAGACGAATTAGTTTTAGAAAGTTGAGAAAGAATGCAACACAGACATTAAATTAAAAGTACAGGAGTCCATAGACGGAAATTAATGAAGATTAATTTAAATATAAATGACAGATAGAAAATAAAATATTTCAGTACATGACCAGTCTTATTACATATCTCTTGTGATTTGGATTCAATATGCAAAGCTGTACATACATAGTTTAATCACAGGTGAGGTGCTCACTTATGTTGGAGAGGGTTCGGAATAATAAGTGATAATAAACGATGTTGCAGTTTTGGGCTTGTTCCCGTGGCCGGCCTGGGCGTGGGGGTCCTACAGCCCTCTCAGAGCACCGAGGCCAGTCTTCCGCTAGCCGTGACTGGCCCCGTACAGCGCATGGAGCCCCTCAACAACCTGCAGGCAAGCAACACCACACTACTTTATCACTGCCACTGCTGTACCAGATCAAACCTTCATTATCCATTCCAATTTTGATTTTTCTTTGTTCAGTTGACGATTATTTGAAATCACCAGCCTCTCTGTGCATAATTCACACATTCTCTCACAGTTTAAGCATAAATTTTCTATAACCTGCCCTCTTGGGTCTTAACCTACGATTGGCGCCTAACTATGGTCGCAAAAAAAAAATTTAAAAATTTGAATGCGATTTTGACCCTTATGTATAAAGAAACTGTATGAAAGATAAGGTCACAATCGATTGCGCCAATATCTCTCTTCGTAGCTTTAAAGATTTCATGCATGTGGCAACACTACACGATTTGTAATTGAATTATCTCTGACTTCGAAACGCTGTCAAAACTGGAAAGTAGGGAGAAAGCGGACTTTTTGTTCCTTTTTCAAATGCATTTAAAGGTATTTATTTATTAGCAATCACCTTTGAAATGTGTTTTTTCATGTAGGTTGTGTGTTCAGGTTTGTGTGAAAATAACATCAGTTCATTTTCGTATTTATATGGATGTTTAAGCAAAAGTCTTTTAAAAAAAAGGGAAGGTAATTTCCGCACGATTTTTCCAAATTCGCCTGGTAAATGATGGCCAATGATAGGTTAACCCTTCTTCGCCAATTGTTAAGATTTTTGGAATGTGGAACTGGAAGGAGTTGCTGGAGATGGCAGGAAGACACTTACCTTTATTACATTACAAAACAATTGGTTTTCACTTTGGTACAAATAATTACAAAAAAAAGAAAAATTTGCACATCTGCCGAAGCGTAAGTTTTCTTTTGATAAAATGTTATTCCATACAAAAGACAAGGAGAGATTTCCACGTCTTGTATCGCGTATATGGATACATATATTTATATGTTTTTTTCATATACATATAGTTGGGACCCATAGACATACAAATAGATATACCAGAACATACAGATGAGGGGTAAAAATTAACTATGGCGGGGCGAAGAGAGGGACGATGACTGTGATTTGCCAATAAATCAATCTAACAGTATATAGGTATCTCGCATTATAATATGACTACATATTTAGTTCTTAAAAGTAAAATCTGAAATTTTTAATGGATTGACCTTTTTACATGGGAGCGCGAATTGCTAGCCACGATATGAACAAATATCTGAAGTCCAAATTTGGCAAAGTAAAGTTTCACTTATTTTCGGAGTGAAATATTTTGTTTCCGTATTTAGTTGAGACACTTTTACAAATGCTTCATAATTTACTTACCTCAGTAAACAGCGGCTTTATGTTTCGCGTCGCCATATATCTTGATGAAACAGCAGCTTTGTGTTTTGCGTCGCCATGTATCTTGATGTGTTATCATATTATATGATCTGAATTAGCCTAAAACAATGCTTACCTATGGAATGTAATACGAAAATTGGGTTTTTATCTTATTCACTTCTATTTTTACATGTTTTAATAACACAAGTCACCATTTTTGCCGTGTTATTTCGTAAAATATACCGATGAGAGCTCAAAACTGGTACGGACAAGAATGATGACGTCACATTTTTTAGATTCACGCAAGGCTCTCGCAAGCCGGTTCCGATAAAATGATTCCAATGGGAGGGGGAAATAATACGCCTTTTATCACTTAGGGCAGGTCCATCTATTTGTATGTCCATGTTGGGACCCTTACAAAGGGATTGGTGTACAATATTCATATAAAAATATTTGTTAGCAATGCCTATCCATGCATTCGAGTAGGGCCGGCGTAAAAAGTAGAAGTACCCTTTCCATTATTTTAATGATGGCTCATGACTTTCTGAGTTTGCTGCTAGAATACTAAGATTGAAAATGATGAAATTATTTGTATTAGCCAAAAGTTAATATTTAATGTGAGAAAAACGTGTTTGTGATGTTTGAACCTTTGCCGTATTTACAGGTGGCCATAAAGAACAACGTGGACGTATTCTACTTTGCGTGCGCCGTCCACCCGCAGGCCTACTTCACCGAAGACGGGCAGGTAGACAAGCGCGTGTTCCTCGCCACCTGGAAGGAGATCCCCTCCGCAAACGAGGTGCAGTACAACCTACGCGGCGTTACCGCCTCCGCTGACGCCATCACCGCCAAGATGACGCAGTACAATATCTTCACCATCGCAAAGCGCAACGTCGAGGGACAGGACATGCTGTACCAGGCGCTCAAGCTGACCAACAACATCTGGGTGCTGCTGGAACTGAAGCTGCAGCCAGGAAACCCTGATGCTACACTCAGCCTCAAGTCTCGCAGCGTGGAAGTGGCCCCCATCGTCTATCAGGCCTACGAGGCCATCCTCAAGTCTGCCTAGATGCCTGCTGACATTCCTTACGCCGCTGTCCTAGATCTGACTCCGGCTTGAGCCGGAATTAGCTTACGTGTTCTACACTGTGGAAGACTATAATGGTTCTAAGTTCTCGTGCAAGCGTTGTACATAAAAAATATCATGTAGCAAGGATAATAGAAACAAAAAGAGATAAGGCGTAGAAGCCAACCAAACTGCATGGACTGTCCAAGTCATTATTTCGGTCTGTTGGTATTTGCAAAATGGTTCAAGAACCATCTCCATTATTTCTATTGTATATCATAGCTCAGCACCCAATATCATCACCACGAATGTGACGCAAATCGATTATGCGTTTTTTATATAGATGTTTCTGGCACATATGAACTATGCACATAAGCGGAATTGTAAATTTAAAATAGGAAAATAGATTCATTTTGATAAATACATCACATTCCCTGTATTGAATAAATTGTTGAACAAACACATTATACTTCGAGGTATTGGTTACAGAAACAATAATAAATGTTCACTAATTCGCTGTATTGGATGCTTAACAATGATAGTTCCACCGCATTAGTTGCTGAATGATGTAAATTATAGTTCGTTGTATTGGATGCAGAACAATGATGTATGTTATACTGTCCTGAATGCGAAAATATGATTTATTTATGTACACATTAAAGTTCTCCGAATGGGGAAACGCTGATATAATATCGACGCTGTAGAAGAAAAATACAGCTGTATGGTGCTTAAGCCATTTTTCCTTTCCAGCGTTGATATATACATATGTGCATATTATAGTTCGCCATATTGGTTGCGGAAATTATCATTAAATATATATTAAAGTTCGCTGCATTGGATGCTGAACAATGATTTATATTATAGTTTGCTGCATTGGATGCTGAACAATGATGTATATTATAGTTCGCCATTTTGGGTGCTGAACAATGATATCGACGGTCCCGAAGAGCAATGTTGGATGTGCGATTTTGAATTTTTGCAGTAGAGCTTTTTAAAGTATCGTTTCTGCAGGTTTACTGTTTTTGCTATCAAGAAATGTAGTGTTGTTTTTATCTTCGATACTTGAAAAAAAAATCCAAAAATACAGACTTCTAAATCAACAAAATATACCAATAAATAAGCCAACAGAACGATTTTAAATTTTCAGATCCGACATTGTTATTCGGGACCGTAGATATGTATGCTACAGTTCGCCAAATGCGGAAATGATGATAAAGTTCACAGTATTGTTTGCCGAGCGAAAATAAACATACAGAATGCTGTTCCGCTGTGATGTGGAAAAAATGATTTCTTATAGTTCGTCATATTGGTGCGGGAAAGACGATTATGTAAACATTTCTAGTTCAGATGATCCATAATAAAATGATTGATGAAACTTTAAATTGATCAATCCAAATTAAATTAAAATGCAACACTGTTAACAAGATGCCTCGTCTCATCTGTTCTTGTGATGTCCGCTCCGTTGGATTCAACGGAGCGGACATCACAAAATTGATTGCAGCCATCATTATAGCTGCATTATGTTTTACAAACTGTTTGTATGATATCCACAGTAATTATTATTATAGCTGCATTATGTTTTACAAACTGTTTGTATGATATCCACAGTAATTATTATTATAAATTATGTATCTGTAAGTTAAGTTTACGATGTATAAATATGTATGTTAAGATTTATTAAATATATTGATTATTCTAAATTGAATGGGTTTTCTTTGGCTGTAAATGCCTTTGACTAAAACTACTTAATGACCATATCTGAACAGCTAGTTACTTCCCAACTCTTTCCCGCTTCCTTCATTCTTGCACCATTCTGCCAATTTTTTTTTTTTACATTATTAACTACACGGGAGGCCCCTCAGGGTCTATATCAATCATCCTTGAAGTTACTGTGTGGAGGATCTCTTTGAGGAGAGGACAGAAGTCTTGAAGAGACCAGTGCTGTAGGAAGGGGGAAACAGAAGCCGGCAAATCATTCGACAGCCAAACTGTTGAACTCAAGAGCGAGTTGTAGAAGCGACCCGTTCTCATGTGATAAATGTCAATTGTATATATATGTTTGGCGTGTTTCTCAGCTATTTGCATCGGTGACTAAGGGCTCAATGGCACTAGTTCCTCGGAGCATCTTGCTTTGAAATACCGATAGAACAAGGACAGCATTCCCACCCGACGCCGGTGCTCTAAAGATTGCAATCCGTTTGTTATGATGGGAGAATCAATCAAACGGACTGCCCATTTCTGGAGTCAAGGGTTTTTCAGGTATTTTGGGGATCCAGACCAGAGGTGGCTGCCAAATTCTACCGTGGGGCGCACTTGCGATTTGTACAGTGTTAGCAGTTGTGCATTAAAGTATCTGCAGGCCCTGCACAGTACGCCCAGTTACTGAGAGGCTAACTTTACTCTGGCTTCGATGGAGCTCCCATATCTGAGCTGGTCACTTAGAGTTACACCAAGCATATCAACGGAGGGCCTGTTTGGAAGATTGCTTTGCGTTGAAGGAGACTAGATTTTCATTATGATCGCTTTTATGACATAGTTGGCAGTGTCGCTTAATAATGGTATAATGGTAAAATGGTACAAATAAAACCTACCAATAAAATTACGAGAAAAATCAAACACCTATCACATTAAAACATCTTTATTTCATATCATAATTATATAATTTATTTTGGACTCTTTTTTTTTCTAAAAGAAACACTTTTACGTTATAATAATTAATATGTATATTGAAATTATTTACAATATTATTTCATTGAGGAACTACATAATACAAACAAATAATAATAATATTATAAGCATTAACAAAATAAGGAAACATGGAATAGAATGTAAAAAATATTCCTTAAAATATATGTCATCTATAAAAGGGAGATTTATCCATTTATTTCTATTGTTTATAATCACCTAATTCATTATAATTATGTATGTACAAGAACATCTTTTTAAATTTCACATTAATATCAATATTATTTTTTTATAAATAGATTGACATACAAAACAGCTAAATTTCATTTTTAAAGGGGTTAAATAATAACCATTATTTAAAGTAAAATTGCCAAACTGCTCATATACAAGACATAAGACAAATTGCTCATATACAAGACATAAGACAAATTATTGCTCATATACAAGATATGAGACAAATTGCTCAAAGACAAGGCATGAGGAAAATTGCTCACATACAAGACACGAGACAAATTGCTCATGTACAACACAAGATAAATTGCTCATATACAAGACATGATACAAATTGCTCATATACAAGACATTAGACAAATTGCTCATAAACAAGACATGAGACAAATTGCTCATATACAAGACATTAGAAAAATTGCTCATATACAAGATATGAGACAAATTGCTCATAAACAAGACATGAGACAAGTTGTTACCTACATGAGACATGGTCTGAACAATGAACTCTAATGAAGAGTGAGACAATCATAAGATTCTGTAGGTCTGTAAGACTGTAATGGTAGGTAATCTGAAATGCTTCAATCAGCCACCGTCGCTGGTGTAGTCGGATATCATTCCAGCCATTATATAGACACTTTTACAATTACTGTGACGATTCAGTTACGGTACCGTGACAGCAAAAAAATATGTTCCTTACCGTTATAATGCTGCAGCTCTTTCTTACACATTAAATAATAGTGAGACAAAATATGTGTCTGTTTCTTCAAAAGTACTATTTTTTTTTCCTATATCACAATATGGCACTATTTAAAATACCTCGGATTGCTTTGCTGCCAATTTTGACTAATTTTTCTTTATTTGTAAGAAATTAAGTAGAAGTTTACGATTTTTTAATATTTTTTTTATAAATCCTACGAATATGTGATAATCGACAAAACATAGGTGAATTCATCGGCTATATAGAACTATAATCAGTTTGTATGTCTCCTAATTAAAATTCGGAGGTATGGTTTTTTTTTAACGTGGGTGGAAAATATCCAAAATGATCACCAAAAAATCTCGAGCAATCTGAAAAAAAATTTTAAATTGCGCCGTCGCTCCAGCGGTTAGAGGAAACAGATATATCTTACTACGACTCGACCACGGTGACTGGAATTGCATTTCACTTTCTTAATACGTATGAGGGAGATGTATGATAATGATTGTATGTTTCCTTTGTGGGGGTGCAAACAAACATTCACCGTTTGTCTCATTTTCGTCTGTTGTTATTTCGTGTGTAAGAAAAATCTCCAGCATTATATATTTAAAAACAAAACTGTTTGGACACAGGTTTTCAAATGATGAACAGGGATTGTGACTCAACTGCTCAGGCTAATTTGTTCGCCTTTGGTAACACCTCACAACCTCACATAGGTCTCATTGTATCTCCCTGACTGTCATATTGAGAAATACGATTTTAACGGGGTTAGGAAGAGAAAGACCAAGCTTTATATTCCGATCTAGAAGTTAACCACAGAAAAATAAAAATGTGCATCCCACGTTTTTTCTAAAAGGAAAAAAGAAAAACGTATACAGTGAAACCCTCTTAAGAAGTTCTCTCTTAAGACGTTTCGTGGCTTAAGAAGTTTGGTTTTTTCGGCTCAATATTGGCCCATTTTTTTCCCACATATAAGGTTTTCCTGCTTAAGAAGTTTGTTTTTTTCAGTCCCTTGGAAAACTTCTTAAGAGGGTTTCACTGTACATATTTATTATAAGCATTGCAAACGTTATTGTCACCTGACTTTTTTTGTGGCTTCTTAAAGGAAATTTTTATAAAAAATTCATAAAGTCTGAAACTTGTTTCCATAGAGGTGTACATTTTTATTCTTCAATGGATTTGGTTAATTATTTTGTGGTTATCTTTGATTTGAATATAAAACATTGTGTTTTCTCTTTGTCTTTTCTCATGATAGTATGGAAGACACAACAATATCTATGAGACCTATATAACTTGTTCCCAAAAGTGAACAAATTAGGCTGAGGGGATAAAAAAATATCTTTAAAACTTATCACAAAGCTGTCATATCACAAAAACGATATCCAATCACACCAGCGCCTTCTGCTTCAAGCTTTCTAGATTACATGCTATTGACTGAACACATTGAAAGAATGATGACTGAACTGTGAAGGTATCTCAGTGGAATTGGTCCAGAGTTGAACCAAGGATACAGGATTGGAACGGGATGGGAAGAAATTGGGGAAATGCAACCAGTGGAGATCCAAAAGGAGAGAAAAAGGCCAAATGTAACCTGCTATACATAGTGATGAAGATGATTTGTAAGAGTATAATGTGTTTAAAAAATCAATACTTATGAAATCCTACATAATTGACACAAGTAATTGGACCAGGTGTAAATAAATTCTGGGGAATTTGATAAAAAGGATTCACTATTTTTTTCTAACAAACCAAAAAATATAATACAATATGATATTAATTTAGAAAACAAAATATGAAAATACAAAAAAATAATACAATATGATCTATTAGGGATATACATTATTGCTATTTTATAATACAAAAATATACAGAAATATTACTATATTTAATTATATCGAAAAGAAATAATAAATGCTATTTTAATAAATATTCTATTTCGTGGACCGAATTAACGGTTCCATGACAGTTGATCCTCTAACAATATGCAAGTCGGTTTAGGGAGAATGCGGTTTACCTACTTAAACAAATATAAATAAGTGTCTTGAAGGGGTATGCAGAGAGGATGTACCGCCTAATAACACATGTAGAAAATATAATTTACATACCAGCACATAAGTAGAAAAAATCAACATTGTATATTCATACCGACTTATTATTAAAGATATTTTTGAAGTCGATTTTAGGTTTGATATTGGTAAATAATGAACAAAAAAATCACAATTTTATAATTATTATAATATCGGGGGGCTAACTGTCGGGGGATCAACTGTTGGGACAACGAATTAACAATCCTCTGCAACGAAGAACTATTCACAACACATACAAAAGATTTAATTTTCCCTTGAGGTGATTTGTCACAAAAAAGGTGCTGTACAAATAATTCATTTATAATTAATTTATTGTTATTAGGGATCACCTTTTCACTAAAAACAAACATTTCTTGATTATGAATAAACTGACAATACAGTGAAACCCTCTTAAGAAGTTTTCCAAGGGATCGGTAAAAACAAACTTCTTAAACAGGAAAACCTTATATGTGGGAAAAATGGACCAATTTTGGGCCGAGGGACCGAAAATACCAAACTTCTTAAGCCACGAAACTCCTTAAAAGAGAACTTCTTAAGAGGGTTTCACTGTATTTAAAAAACTAACATCATCATTATAAGCGGAAAATGCTGCTTGTTCTGATGATGGAGGACTTAGTAAGTTAGCGGAGGAATTGAACCCAGAACGCCTACTGCGTGATAACCTTGCGCATTTGTCAACTCTTTTTTTTACATTAACTCCACACAGGAAGCCGTGAGGAAAATAATTTCTCACGAGGCCTATATCAGCTTTGGGGATGCTGGGTGGAGGGTCTTTTTATGGAAAGAGTGTCTTGATGAGACCTGTGTTGTAGGAGCGAGGAAACACAGAGGTTAGAAAATCGTTCCACAGCCGAGCTGTTCTCAAGAATGAGTCATAGAAGCGACCCTTTCTCATGTGACAAATGTTGAGCGCGCGTTTGGCGTGTTTCCCCACTGTGCACCGGTGCCAAAGGAATCAATGACGCTAGTTCCTCGGAGCATCTTCCCACACGACGCCTGCACTCTAAAGATTGCAATCCGTTTGTTAAGATAGGAGAATCTATCATAGTTGAGGGTTTTTTCAGGTATTTTGGGGCCCCCCATCAGAGATGGCCGCCAACTTCAACCGTGGGGTGCTCTTGCGATTTGTACAGGGTTAGCAGTTTGTATTATTAAAGTATCTGAGAGGGCCCAGCTTCTGAGAGGCTAACTTAACTAACGGGTTGATTATAAACCAATTATCTTGTACAAAACTGTTATAGTAACGCAAAATAGAATTGATAGTAAACAGTTAGATTAGGACGATCATGCACATTGCGATAGTCAAACAAAAAATTTCATTTTTATTTTTTATCGTGTTTTGCATCCGTGTATCAATGAACTCTTAGAAATTTTGCTTTGAATTTACATTTTCAAAATAGGAAGTGTTTGTTTGAAGAATTCAGACAAGCGATGAAGTACCTACTTATAATAGAATATTAACACAAAATTATTACATATAATTGCCTTTTCAAAATTGGAACTGATTTGTAGACAATTCAAACAATACCCATTGATGTTCGTATTATATTTAACCTTCCTCGGTTCATCGGGTCATTATGACCCGAAAGTGAAATTTAACTGATCATAATAGTCTTAATTATTAATATAATTTATAACGACTTCATGACAATTATTAATCATCCATTCACTTATTATCAGTATTGTAAAATTATGGATAAGTCTCTATGTTAAGAATATTAAGTTTTTTCTATCTTAGGTTCCTCGGGTCAATAATACCCGAGTATGAAAAAGGTCCATCCAATTCAAAGATATTTCTTGTCTCATACATTCTGAAAAAAAAAAAACGTCATTTTGTTGAGCAAAAAACACAACAAAATCGAAATACAGTGGAACCCTCTTAAGAAGTTTTCCAAGGGACCAGAAAAAACAAACTTCTTAAGCAGGAAAACCTTATACCAAGAATCAAGGAAAAAATTGGGCCAATTGGGCCGAGGGACCGAAAAAACCAAACTTCTTAAGCCACAAAACTTCTTAAGAGGGTTGAACTGAACATGATTCAGAGCAGAAGAAACTTAAAATGATTATGGACTATAATGCAAAAAAGGATGCTGTTGATTTCCTAGACAAAATGGTTTCGGCCTGTACAGTGAAACCCTCTTAAGAAGTTTTCCAAGGGACCGGAAAAAACCAACTTCTTAAGCAGGAAAACCTTATATGTGGGAAAAATTAGGCCAATTTTGAGTCGAGGGACCGAAAAAACCAAACTTCTTAAGCCACGAAACGTCTTAAGAGAGAACTTCTTAAGAGGGTTTCACTGTAGTTGCAAACGAACGACAAGAAGGTGGCATATAGCCATATTTCATAATATGATTGATATTTCATGTTTCAATGCTTTCTTATTATACTGTAACACTAATACGAACTGGATTTTTTTTTATTTAATATGCACTACAAATAATTAGATTTTGTATTTAATTTAAAACCATCATCATATTTCTGAAATTGGGTCAACATGACCCGTAGGTTTTAAGTGTACATAGTATTTGAGGAACCGAGAAAGGTTAAATGAGACATGAAGTTAAAAATTGGTTCCACGTTTCTTATCTTCAATTAACAACCGGAACTACCGAATCCGGTCCCTGCGCACTGCTATTCGTGTGATAATAGTGGAACACGGTTCGACAAAAAATTAGTACGCAATAGCGCATTTTTGACTATCCCATGATTTTTCATGGATTTGTGCTAGTATGAATAATAACAGTAGTTGTAGAGCCCGAAGTTAGTTGCGTATTCGGCGTGTAACTAACTTTAAAATCTTGTTGGACTGCAAATCTTTTTGTCAGATTCCATACTAAATCAGAAGAATCCCGATAAAATCATTACACTAAAGTACGACATATTAATACGGTTAATCCACCTTGACCAGATGCTGGTCCACTAGGAGCTTGTGCCTCATGATGGAGGACATCACCACTTCGGTGCTGCAGACCACGTCGAGCCTACGCTCCGCTTGCAGCAGATAATATACCAGATGCAGATCGTTCGGCACTGTCAGCACGAGATAGCTAGCGGGCCGTTCGCGCAAGAGTTCCTGGATCGACGCTAAAGAGCGCCGACTCTTATCAACACGTCCGCCGCACAATTCCACCATTGCGGAGAGAATACCGCGTCCCGGTCGCACTCCCGGCGTCATATAAAAGGTTAACCCGCGGAACAACGTTCTCCTTCGTTCGCCGAGCGCCAGCAGCGCCGACAGTTCGCACTGGTGAGTCTTTTCAAACTCTTCGTCGCGCAGGGGGAAGTCTTCCTCGCGGGCGAAGCGCCCGATCCTCTGGCTGGTCTGCAGCCACGAGGGTGCCAGCACGTGGGAGACGGTAACCAGCGCACCGACCAGTTTGTGTGTGCGCACCAGGCGCGACATCACCAGATGCGTGGCTTCGGAGGCCTGTGATACCACGGAGCCACCCAGCTTTCTGCAATACATAGAATAATGCATAAGCAAGTCACTATAAAAGAATTATTTTAATTTTTTTTATCTCGATTATAAATTAAAACTATTTATATCACAAGTGGTTGTTTGGCGGTCTCTACGTACTTTAAGGGATACTAAAACGTATTGTGCCTGTTTGAACTGTGAATAGACCACCACAGACGTTGTTGAAGTGTCCTTTTGATTACAAATGTGAATTATGCAAAATTTATTGTAATGTGACAAAATAAAAACTTCCAATTCATTGTAATTTTGAATCATGGTGAATTTTACTCTCTCTGGATCAATTTAATAACCGAATATAAATTGTGTGTCCATCATAAAGTATTATCAAATTGTGTACCATTTCTAAATAATTCATTGTAAAATATCCAAAAGGCCGCCTATGCAGCAGACGATTGCTCTATAAGGTTAGTGTCTTTTGTGTACATCTAGACCAGTGCTGATTGCCATTCTGTTTGTCCGCAAGGAGATTCATTAATCAAATAATTTGTAGGGTATTATGCTCAGAAAGTATGGGGTTATTTACACACCCCAGGCTAACATATTTAAGCAGGAACATAAAGGGAGACTCGCACTTATTTTCATTTGTTGTGTGAACAACGTTAATAATCATTATTAATATATGTAAACAAATATTATTTGGAGGTCCACATTCATTTTCCTGCTAAATACATAGTTTTTTCACTCTCCTCTTTTTTTCATATTATTAATTACAATTACTTGTAATGCTTGCTCGTCCTTCTTAACTAAAATTCGCTTACTGAGACACGTTTTGCTTCATCTTCAGAAGGAAATTTGTCCCAATTTAAAGGGAACGGTGTCCCAGATAACCAAAGTAAATTAATATTAGTTTCTTTATTTGAGTTGTGTCCCAGATAACCGGCTCTCCCGATAAATTGGTGTACCGGATTAGGGGCCGTTCAAGTATTATGTAACGCAATTTGGGGGGAGGGGGGGGGGGGGTCTTGTAAAACGTTACTGTGCGTTACCGGGGCGGGAGGGGGGTTCGAACAATGTGTTACGTAACATGTTTTTTTTATTTAAATAAAAAACTAGGAAATTAAAATCTTCCAAAGTTTGCAGCCCTTTTCGTTTATGTTTTACGGGGAATCGCTCGACTGTACCTGTACGTCATTTTTATTTTATTTTCGTTGTCAGTATTCGCTAGTGTTTTAAACACGAAATACGCATAAGGTATTTTAAGCGACTTTCCATACTTTGCGCAACTTAATTGTGAATTTTAGGTAAAAATAGTCACTTGGGTGTTACGCAACGTTTAGGCAGGGGGAGTAGGTACAGAAAAACGTTACAGCGCGTTACATGGGAGGGAGGGAGGGTAAAAAATCTTTAAAAATTGCGTTATGTAAAACTTGAACGCCCCCCTGTGAAATGGACTGTACTGTAATTATTGTCAATTGGGTTAGCTGTAAGCTATATAATTAATACACCCTATATACTTTATTATACTATATTACAATAAAGGTTATTGAATTTGTTATGTAATTTACCTGACAATCAGCGCAAGTGGTTCCGTATCCTTGATGTTGGAGAAGAGCACCCTCGGGGGTGGCAGGTCAGCGGGGCGTGGGGGGCAGGCAGCAGCGGGTCGCGGGGAGGCTGGACGCGCAGCAGAGGGCGAGGCGGTGCGGGGACGCTGTGCCGGGGGCCCTTGGAGCCCCGGGGTGCCGGGCGAGGCGGGCCGCTTGGGCGTGCGCCTTCCCGGGGGCGCTGGCAATACCCCGCGACGCACACGCTCGTGGGATTCTTGCGTTATGTTGATTGGCATTTTCCAAGCGTCTGGGGAGGAGAGATTAGAATTAAAAGAAGAAATTAACAGAATACCTTTTGCATCCAATCCTAGGAAACACTTCCTTGTAAATAGAGTAGTGGAATCATGGAACAAATTTCCACAACATGTCATCAATGCTACTAAATAATCGGCTTTCCCGATTAACCAACTAAGCGGAATCGACTGTACTTTTACCCTTTTTATTTGTCTTATATATTTTGATTATATAATTGATTAATTTACTTCCTCTTTTATTTTTTTAGTATTGTATATTGTATTGTATGCAATGCCAATATGGACTACATTGCACAACATGCACAACCCCATGCATGTAGAATTATTATTATTATAGATACGTTTCTATAGTATGAATACAATAGACTTACTCATAAGATGCGGGACGAGGGTATAGTCCATTCTGAACGGGTTAGCAACATTAAACTGCTGGTACTTGGCATTTTCAATCTGAAATTATTACAAAAACATTTTATAAACAATACTTACTAAGTTTTCAAGAGATTCAAATAATCAATCTTGGCATTTCATCTAAATTTGTTTCTCACATTTTGGTTCAGAGTTTGCATATTCATAGTTCCTACTATGAGCTATCTCAAATTGGAGTGAAGAAAGTTTGAAAAAAGAATTGTCTTTAGATGGCGACATTTCTTTGAACAAATTGTATAATTCCTTATTTGAAATAAAAAAAAATTACGTCAAATATTTATGGTTTATGGTTAGTAAGTATATTGAAGTAGTACCTACTTACAAATCAAATAAAAAATAGAGAAAATTTTGGTTTTCATTTATCAAATAATAGAAAATTAGAAACATACATTTTGGATGGGAAGTCTACTGTTTGCCGAACTATTAGTTATTAGGAATCAAATAAATGTGTACCTGAGAGAGGGCGCTCATGTTCCCCAGCAGCAGGTCAGTGACCCACTGGGCGGAGACGACGGGGATGCCCCAGTCGCGGGCGCGCTGGTACTTGATACCTTCGGGACGTCGGCACACTAATACCGTGTTGTCCCTCGACATATATGAAGTCACCTGCAGACAAACCAACAAGTTAAATTTCAAAGAAGTTTTCATGTTAATAATCAGTCGAACGATGGCTACCCAAAAAAAATGTATATAATTCGCTCGCCGCTCTTAGATATGTTTAACCCATAGACATATGAATATTAATAGACCAGAACATAAAGGTGAGGGGTAGAAACCAACTACAGCGGAACGAAGAGCAAGAAGACGGCTCTGGTGATACGTGATTCGTCAAAACTCAATCTGACAGTATATAGGCATCTCGCGCTATAAAATCATCATTTAGTTCTTAAAAGTAAACTCTGCTTTTGAATGAATAGACCTTTTTACATGGGAACGCAAATTGCTCGCCGCGCAATGAACAAATTTGAAGTTTAAATACTTCAAAGTAAGGTCGCCTACAAGGTCAAGTTCAATATTTTGCTCCTGTAGTTAGTTAATACACTTTTACAAATGTTTCATAATTTACTTACCCCAGTAAACAGTGACGGGCACACGCCATGTCTCTCGGAGTGATAGTGTATGGGTGATTTGGTATATTTATGGTGTATGTTCAAAAACGATCATATTATGTGATCTGAGTTAGCTTAAAATAGTGTAAAATAATGCTTGCTTATGGAATGTAATACAACAATTGGGTTTATTCTCTTATTCTCTTCTATTTTTACACGTTTTTATAGTACAAGCCACCATTTTTACCGTGTTATTTACGATGAGAGCTCGACACTGGTCCGGACAAGAATGATGACGTCACATTTTTTAGATTGACGTGTGGATCTCGCAAGCCCAGTCGGTTCCGAAAAATGGTTCCAATGGGAGGGGGAAATAATACGCCTTTTATCGCTTAGGGCATGTCCATGTATTTTGTACGTCCGTGGTTTAACCTCTTATTGGCCGGAAGCGCGTGCAATTTTTTTTAATGCGATTTTAAAGCTTATTTATAAAGAAACTGTATGAAGGACAAGGTCAGAATCGCTTGAACCAGAATATTTTTAAACGAATTATCTGTGGAATCTGGATGTCAGATTTTGCCGAGATTTGAACTGTCGAAAAGTCCGAGCGTGTTTCACAAATACATCGAATAACCTATCAATTTATTGTTTTTATGGATAGTTTATGATTCAAGGAATTTGTTTCGGTAAATAAAATATGCTTCAGCTCAAAATAAATCCACAAAATATTACTTCAAAGTGATGCATTCCTTAATTTCCAGTATGCAATAAAAGAAAAAGAAGAAGTTTCAAAAATGGCTCTCAATTTCAAATACTTAATTATGCTAGAAAATAAACCCATGAATAATCCATTAACGACCTTCAGTCAAATTTAAGCAAGTTAATACAGTAATTGGGGAAACTTTAAAAGGATAATAACCTTTAATAACTTCAATAATATTTACTCTGAAATTATTTGGGGTGTAAGTAATAAAAATAAAAGCAATAAAATTTTTCATCATAAAACCTATCTAGAAATAATATAAATACTTTGTCCATAAGTAGTATAACCACAGTTTGATAATGCCTGCAGAAGGCAAAACAGCTGTCATCTGTAATAATAATTACACAGCAGAATTTGTTTATAAATACACTGTTTTTATAAATTGAATAAAAATATTATTGAATATATTAAAGAAATAAAAATTAAAATGGAGTTCTGCAAATTAAACTTGATAACAATAAATGGCTACTTATATTTTGGTATCTTGAGCAATGCCAAAATTTGGAATTTTCATATTTAAAAATCCCAGAAAACGGCTCAATTATAAAACCTACAAATATGGGATAAATAATGAAATACAATGATTGTCCAGTTTATTAGTCAGACAACTGAAAAATCGAAATTGGAGCTGAGTATGCAGTTATGTTTAAAAGTGTACCATCTGGTACAATACTCAGATTACTCATAAACACCACTAAATCAATTTTAGTTCAGAAAAACTTGTAGCAAATTAAACAAAATTTTGATGTTTTCTGGGTCACTAGTAGGATATTTCAAAATGTCATACTAATGTACCAAACTGTTATGCCTTCCGGTGTTATTTTATAAATTTAGTATGTAAAAACACAGTTAATCAGTAACACAAATTAAGGCGATCCACTAGGACAGGAAAAAATCGAAATCGGAATTCACGCAATTTTATGGGAGGAGTTTAAAAATACTTGAGAAAAAGCTTTTGGAAAGGTTGGAAAAGATATTTGAGATTTTTTTTTTATATGTTGATTTCGTAAAGGCCTTTAAAAAACATTAATTCCTTTTTTATGCATTGTTTATTGTAATAGTAGTGACAGAAAATAGGGGCCGCTGCCAGTCGTACTTCGATGGACGGTATAAGGTTCACTTTGATATTACAAATTCGTCGACTGCCGTATTGTCGCTGTGATGTCAAAAATAACAACGCAAAAATGCATATTATATTTTATTTTGTGAGGTTCGGGCGTAAATTTCATTTTTTTTTTTGTGATTTAGGAGAGTTTGGACTTCAAAGTGTTTTTTATAGACCTAATAATTTATTTTTTTCGAGGCTTATTAAAAGACTTATAAAAAAATGACCAATATTTTTAAGGGCCAAGATATGTTCTACACGCAGTATTTAATTGAAACATGTATAATACTTCTAAGCGATTAAATTTTCAAAACAAAAATGTATAATTTTGAATGATTTTGCATTATTTAGTATGGCTTCATCTTAATCATTAAAATGCCACCTCGGCATTAACCTGAGCACCTCGGCTTGGGATGGCTATTGCAGTATTTCCACTCTCGATAAGTTTTCCACACTCTCTACGCCTTAGTTGATCTGTTACCTTGGCCCCCGTGTGGGTGAGCATCAGGCGCACCCTCTGGCGCTCCTCGCCGCTGAAGCCGGAGAGGGATGCGCGGTGGCGAGCAGCGGGGCGCTCGTGCTGCGCGTACATCAGCGGCAGGTGCAGTGCCTGCCATGGCGGCGTTACTTGACGACGGAGCATCGTGTCCGACAGCCAGTACGCAGTCACGCAGCGCTTGGCGTCACGCAATGCCTAAAAAAAACAAAATGCACATAGTGAGAGATTTGCAAATTATATAAAGAAAATTAGTCAGCAACACCGCTCTTGTCAGTTGTCGGCTCTTCCACTCAGATATCTTCAAATTTCCTTTCACTTAGTTTTAAGGGACATCCACAGCATTATAATGTGAGCGACGAAATAATGGGTAAGTACCTACTAAGCTAGTAAACAAACTCCAATTGGGAGGCGGGTATGGGTACCGCTGCCCCGGGAACCATTTATTGGATAATCACCACCTCTGCCATAGGTCACCCCCAGTGGTTTGCTGCGTTTGGCGATTTAACAGGGGTGCCCGGGTTCATGGGGTGAGCTTTGTCCAGGTCTGATGGTCTTGTATCAAGAGACTGGTTGACAGAGATCTTGTATCCTCTCCAGCGGGAATCTCTCGACCCACTTCCATGCACTGCGGTTGGAGGGATGGATTCATACATCCGTCACTCCTGGACTGTCACAATGACTCCTAGATTCCTACACACCCCTCATACCTATTCCCTTCCCAGAATTTCCTCTCCTTCCTTTCCTAAGATAACATAGGTCCTGAAGGAAATTATTTTCCTCAGAGCCTCCTATGTGGAGCTAATGTAAAAAAAAAGAGTGACTATGTGTTGATATTTGATTTAATTTTATGTTTAATATGATATTTATAGAATATCAGCTGAGCGATTCTATATCTTTTGTGGGATCGTCATTAGATAACGGATGTTATCTCCTGTCAGATTTGTGTGATTTATTTGCTCTTTCTATGTACAACGTACATTATATAAATAAATAATCATGCATACTCGCAGGAATTCGATAAAAATAAAACGATCTAAACTAAAATATGTGACATTGTAGGTTAATATCCATCACTTACCCGCCCTGGTATAAGTAGCAGATGGTTACTCCTTCAAAGGCTCTCGCAAGGATAATTTTTTTGAAAGAACGAAGTTACATTTAGTTTAGAACGAATTTAGACCTCCAATGTCCCTGCATATGTTGTTAGCAAGCAGAATGCAAGTGCTTAGCGGGAAATACAAGATACAATATGTGTTAGTATGATAAAATATAGACAAGAGAATGGGAAAGGTTGGTGAAAGTCCACGAAGTGGCAAGCGCTGGATGATTGTATCCAGCGTATCCTACAAGCACCTGTTTGGGAGGAAGACACAGTACATAAGTAATAAGGGCATGGCAAACGGTTGGGAGTCCTCTCCAATCAATTGGCAGTCCCAGCAAGAATGCGCAAAAAAAAATGTGACAGTAAATATGTAAAAATCACACAAATCTGATTGGAGATAACGTTACCTAATAACGATCCCACAAAAGATGTAGAATCACTCGGCAGGTTATTTAAATTAGTTACCTGCATGACTACGCCGTGCTTCTGCGTAACGGCCAGCACGTGCGTAACTCGTGCGCAGTAGCCCCGCTCCACCTCCCCGCCGTGACGCCAGACAGCACGCTCCCAGCCGGCAGCCAGACCCTCGCCGTACTCCACGGCGTGGAAGATGCAGCCCAGCAGGAAGTAGTGAGGGGGCAGCTTCAGGTTGGGATTGTGGCCGTAGAATTGGGCACGCGGCAGAGGGGGGGGCACGGCACCCGTCAGGGGGGCTGCACCGCGGAACTGAAACACAAATATAAATAAGGATGAGAGATGACAATATGCAATTTTTTGTTCTCAAATTTGCAGTAACTCAAATTGGTGACTTTTGCCTGAACCTGCTGGTTACCTAATAAATATTAGGTAACCAGCTCCTCTGCCATATGTCATCCCAATTGGTTCGGTGCATTTAGTGACTTGGTTCATCAGGTGAGATATGTTCAGGTCTTTGCGGCGGATGCGCTTGCCCGCCAGTCTCTCCAGCTCGTCTCCCTTGAACCATCGTCTTGCACCAAAGCAAGAGGGATGGATTCATACGTCCGTCACTCCTGGACATACTGACCCCTAAATTCCTACCCAACCCTCTTACCTCCTTCACAGAACTTTCTATCCTTAAAATATCCTCCACACAGCATCCCCAAAGATGACATAGGCCCTGAGAAAAATTATTTTTATCAGAGCTTCCCATGTGGGATAATGTAACAAAAAAAATTTAATGCTTTCTTCTTTTATGGTTCATGTTATAAGTATTAGTATATATTTTTTAATATATGTATTGTAATATTTTTGTACACTAAAAAATTTCATTATTATTATTTTCATTAACTCCAGAATGAGGTTCTGAAACCTCTTCCCACATCTTTGCTGTTTGTGGATTTTTAGGTGTTCAAAAGACTGCAATTCATCCATTACGATTCTATCAAATTTAAGGCTTCAGCTGGTAAATAAAATGACCATAATAATAATTAGGTTAAGTTTGGTTACCTGGTGTGGCTCAGTGGGTATCTGCGGGTGAGTGTGCGCCAGGCTGGGGGGCGCCGGGGCGGGCCGGCAACCCTGCCTGACCCCCGGGCCCCCCGCAGGCCCCGGACCCGTCACCCCCTGCAGCTCCCCGGAGGGCACACGCGGCGGGGCATTGTGCGCTGCTGTCATCAGTCTGGCAAAATACAATTGTTGGTTATCGAAATTCTTTCTATGTAAAGTGTCTATTTAGGAATCCATCAGTTATTTATAAGATAGATGATTACAATCTGACATTATTTTTACACTAACGTCTGTACGGTTGAAATTTAAGAATTAAGCTACCAATACAACTCTGATGATACGATGTCGCGCCTTGGAGTTTGAAGCCTTTCCAACAAAAATCTGACTACATCGCTGCCCCGGGAACCTTTTATTGGATAACCAACACCTCTGCCATAAGCCACCCCAAGTGGTTCGCTAGGTTTGGTGACTTAGCAGGGGTGCCCAGGATCATGGGGTGTGGTTTGTCCGGGCCTTGGTGGTGGATGCGTCTGCCCACCAGCTGTGTTACAGGCCGGATCGGGAGAGAATGGTTGAGGGAGTCCCTTTGACTTCTCCAGCCGTACTCTCTTGGAACATCGCCTTACACCGCAGTGGGAGGGATGGGTTCTACGTCCGTCACTCCAGGACTCACCGACTCCTCATACCCTTTTCCTTCTCAGAACTTCCCGTCCTTTCTTTCCTAAATAGACCCTCCACACAGCATCCCTGATGACATTTGAGCGGAATTATTTTCCTCAAGGCCTCCTGTGTGGAGCTAATGTAAAAAAAAAAAATCTATCAGACAGGTAGCTACGTAATAAATTTAGGGAAATGCCTGCTATACCTAATTGCTCCTGGTAGTTTAGTAAAGTCGCATACTTTTGGAGAATACATAAAATCAAAGGAATTTGACTTAAGCCTCGATGACATTGAGTGAGTTTACAAGCTACTATCTGGGAAATTCACTATCTGTTAGTAAACTCCCTCGTAAACAGTGTAATCGTATTACTTGCTAACTAGCAGATTGTTGACAATCTACGAAAAAAGTTGAAAGGTCGTCAACTCGCTACTCGCTTACTCGTGATTGGTTTATTTATGCGCTCAAAATGGGGGCCAACAAACAGCTGATTTCGACTGTCAAACATCTGACAGAATTAGTTCACGCAGGCGTCGTTATTCTCGCTACTGGCTAGCTGTGGTGCTAGCAGCGACCTACGAGCTCAGTTTCCTACGCTACTGAGCGAGTGGACAGTTTTGTGTGTCATCGTGACAATCTCACTCGCCGATTCACCCGCTTTTAAACTTAGTAGATAGTAGCTTGTAAACTCGTTCAATGAAATCGAGGCTTTCGAGTGTTTTCTGAATCCATTCGGATTCCATTGGATAATACATTTCGCCTGCCAGGGCCTAAAGTCGAAACGTCGTATGTAAATTGGCAACACTAGTTTCGTTCAAATTCATATGAGTATTAATATTGAGAATGTACCTGAGGGTTCCTGCAGCCGACGGCTCGGGGGTGTCAGGAGCCAGGGGGCCCTGGGAGCCCTGCAGGCGACTGCTCAGCATGTTAGCCAGAGCTGTCTTGGTGCGCGAGTTCACCACCAGAGGGGGCGCGCCCCCCACACCTACCACACCTCCTGCCTGCAGCACTGCAAACACACAAAACAATCAATTTACTACTCTAGCTTCAACAAGCATTAGCTTTAACGTGCTTTAGCTTCAATAAACTGTATCTTAAACAAGTAGTAGATTCAAAAATCATTAGCATAAATCATAGAATAAAGAATAAAACACTAGAAGTGTCTTCCATACAAATTTGAATGGAAACAAATGTTCTATTTAGCCCAATCCCCAGCATTCCGTCCCACTTACACTTGCCTGAAATCGTAGATCTCCCTCCATCCCAATTGAATTTAGAAAGCAAAGTATGGAATTGTAGGCCGAAATTGGGCCCAAAATTTTGCTTTCGAAATAAGTACATATGCGCTAAAGGTATTTCTTGTGTTATTCTTTTTTCTATGGAATAAACGGTAACTTCAACAAGCATTAGCTTAAAAAATTCTTAATATTCAACAAGTATTAGCTTTAACAAGTCGTAGCTTCAACAAACATTAGATTCGATAAACTGTAACTTTAACAAACATTAGCTTCAATAAACTGTAGCTTAAAAAAAGCATTAGCTTCAGTAAGCTTTAGCTTCAACAATTATTAAATTCAATAAACTGTATTTTAACCATTCATTACATGCGCACTCAATTATAACACTGTTACACGCGCGGGGCAAAGGAGTGCACCAATATAAAATATTTTATTTTGATATTTCAGAATGAGAAATAAAACAAATATTTATAGTTATCTAATCAGCCTTTATTCCACTTCACTTTAATAACAAAATCAAAAGTTTTTTTAAATAATTATAATAACAAAATACAGGAATTCTTCTGCTTGAAAAAAAAATCAACTAAAAACATATAAACTTAAAACTTATAATTATTAATCTTTAGTGGGAACACTGAGATCTTTAACGCTTTGGTTATAACATTGGAGACGTAACGAACATTGCAAAAGGGCAACAATTTACACAGCATGTTCTTACAAAAGTATTTACCTTCGACTTACCCTGACTTTGTTGCACTATCTCATGCGCGGGGCACAGGCGTGCCCCAGAAGCAACAAATTCCTTGTATGGGACACGTACGTGTGTGGGTGCGGTCAATGCGAAACTGATGCATGCACAATCTCACACTGTGCAACTACAGCGACGGATGAAGTGATAGGTACAAACAATTTTGAGATATTTAACAAAAATTATAGCTGGGGCACGTCTGTGCCCTGCGCATTTGATGGAGAGTTAAACAAGCATTAGCTTCATTAAGCATTAGCTTCAATAAGCAGTAGCTTTATATAGCTGTAGCTTCAATAAACATTAGATTCAATAAACTGGAATTTCAACCACCATTAGCTTCATATAGCTGTAGCGTCAACAAACACAATAAACTGGAACTTCAACAAACATTAGCTTCAATAAACTGTATCTTAAACAAGCATTAGCTTTAATAAGCTGTAGCTTCAATAAACATTACATTCAATAAACTGTAACTTCAACCAACATTAGCTTCAATAAACTGTATCTTCAATAAACATTGCATTCAATAAACTGTAACTTCAAAAAAAATTAGCTTCAATAAACTGTATCAACAAGCATTAGCCTTAATAAGCTGTAGCTTCGATAAACATTACATTCAATAAACTGTAACTTCAAAAAACGTTAGCTTCAACAAACGTTAACTTCAATAAACTGTATCTTCAATAAACATTACATTCAATAAACTGTAACTTCAACAAACATTAGCTTGAATAAACTGTACCTTCGCATTAGCTTTAATAAAGCTGTGTAGCTTCAATAAACATTACATTCAATAAACTGTAGGTTCAACAAGTATTTTTGTTTTTTTCTGTATTCCACACCATCGGGTTTTATACAGTGCAGTATTAGGGAGATTCTACTGCATGTAGTTGAAAATGAATCAATAAGTACCTTGCTGATCAGCCGGGGGCCCCTGGGCAACTGTGGCAGCCTCAGGCGAGGGGGGTTCTACCCTTGGCCCTGCCCCATTACCCGCTACCGTCGCTCCCTGTAAATAAACATTAATCATAAGGTTAGTCAGTGTATTAAGGAGCGGAGAAGCTGCGTGCTTCCTGAATTTCGGCCATCTAAAAATTCCCGAGTGACCAAAAACCTGCAAAATTTCTGACACAACTAGAATCGGTAATAATTATTATTGACCGATCAAAGGTTTGGTTTCGGCAAAAAAATCTAGTTACGGTATAAGTTTCGGTTTTGGCAGAAAATCTGCCACACCTTCGGCTGCACCGAAACTCTTCGTTCATAAATTATCACTCGTCGTTCGGCTGACTTCGGGTAAGTTCGTGGCTCGTGTGTGTGTGTTTTATAGCAGTAATATCAACAAAAAAAAAATTTTTTTTCACATACTTCAATAATTATTGTTTTTTTTTATTTCATTTAATACGTGTAATAAGAATGTTGATTGTAAACGCAATTAAAATTAAAATACTCAATTAATGAGGTCCTTCCTTTTTAGGTGTTGATTATTGACAAATTTTTGTTCCAAGAAGTAGTTAACATGTTTTGTTATTTTGTTATTACATTACACATGTTAACTGTCTGTATAAGTGTGAAAAATTACAATAAATTTTTAACATGTCTAAAATGAGAGATACCTAAGTCCTGTTTCGGTCGGATACTAGTAATAATATAACGCATAATAATAAATATCTTCATATGTATGCGTAACAAATACAGAGCAACTTGTACCTATGATCAGAGTAGTAGTTCGTTTTATGAATATCGCTCACAAAATTTTACGAGTATCTTTGGATATTCTACAGAATTTTAAGAGGATTTTAAACAAGAAGGATTTACCAAACATAGGTAAATCATTATTCTTCTTAACCTCGTTGCTGAGGATCGTGACCCCCACTCCAATTTCCATGGTTGACAAGGCTCCTTCACTCCTCGCGGTCCTGCGCTTCGTGGATAGCTAAGGACACGGATGCTATTGATACTTGGTCCCTCCAGCGCATTGGTGACCTTCCTCTGCTTCTTCTGCCAAACACTGCGGCCAGTGACCATTAGTTTCTCCTAGTTGGAGTCCTCAGTTTGATGAGCAACGTGACCAAAGTATCTTAAAATGCATCGTAGGCAGATAATTGAAAGTCTATTGTGGATGCCTAGCTCTTCTAGAATGGATACATTTGCGCCTCTGCCTGTCCATGGAATCCGTAGCATTTTTCTCCAGCACCACATTTCGCGGAGGTCTATCCGCTTGGTAGATCTATTGCTTTGCAAATTTTATCTGTTAGATGTTAAACGGGAACGCGTTGGTGTGATATTGTTGTTAAAATTGTGTCTTCGATTTAACATTAACTTTTTTCCGGTAATATTCAATAAAACATCTCTACAAATAAGTATGTCATACCTAATATTCAATTTATTGTCTGACATGCTGAACACCCACATATTTTGACCACCAAATTTTATCTGTTAGATGTTAGACTGGAACGCGTTTGTGTGATATTGTTGTTGATATTGTGTCTTCAATTAAACATCTACTTTTTCAGGCAATATTCAATAAAACATCTCTATAAGGGGGCGTCCATTATTTTGGAAAATTAAGCATCCTGATAAAACTTTCCAGAGACATTAAGGTTGCAGGTTGTTTTTGACTGGAATTTGGTTTAGAAATCGTGCGTTCAACGAAAAATAAATACACGTAATTCTCATTATATCGCCCTCCCCCCTCCTTGTGATATTTCGTGATTTTTTCCGAATCCCTCCCCCCTTTTTCGAGCCTCACGTGATTAATGGACGATCCCTAAATAAGTATGTCATACCTAAATTCAATTTACTGTCTGGCATGGTGTTCTCCCACATATTTTGACCACCATCCCCCACCATATGGTAGAACTGTAGAACCCTCTTTCCATATGACCATTGTTTGTTTTTTTTCATTAGCTCCCCACAGGAGGAGGCCCTGAGAAAATTATTTCCCCTAAGGGCCTTTATCTTTGGAGATGCTGTGCGGAGGTTTTTTTTTAGGAAAGGAAAAGGAAGTTCTGGAAGGAAAATGTATTAGGGGGTAGGAATTTGGGGGTCAGTGTGTCCGGGAGTGACGGATGTACGAATCTACCCTTCCCACTGATAAATATTCCATTTATTTAGATTTTGTTTGTTTTAAAAAAAATTATGCTCGAGGCCTGAGGGGCTAAGTACATCAAGAGTTGTGCGTACCTGTATGGCTTGTTTCTGCTCGCGCTGCGCCTGCAGACGCTGCAGCTGCTGATACTGCTGGTGTCTCTGCAGCTGCAGCTGGGCGTACTGCTGTCGCTGCTGCTGGGCCGCGCTGGGCTCCGGGGCGCGCGCCCCCTGCTGCACCCACTGCACCTGCTGCACCTGCTGCGGCTGCTGCACCTGCACGCCCTGTCCACGCACCAGCGTCACCTGCTGCTGGGCGGCGCGCTGCACCGACAGCTGGCGACGCTTCTGCAGCTGGGCCACAAACAGCGCCCGCTGCTGGGGGTCCATCTGCTGCAGCTGGGCGTGCGTCTGGGCATCCAGGTGGATCAGCTGGCGTCCGCCGCTGCCCGCCCCCCATGACACCTGCCGCAGACACACAAACAATCACTTCATTAAACATATTAATTTTTGGAGCATGGATTAGTAAGTAATGTGAAATATTCTTGCATAACATGAAGCAAGTTCAATGAACTTTTCATTTTAAATATTGAAACTATAGTAGAATCTGGATGTAACGACCCTCAAGGGGCCGGCGATACTTTGTCGCACTAACCGGACATAGCACAAAACGGCTAAATTAAAGCTTGTTTTTACATGAGACATACTGAACTCCTTCGCGAGGGTTACATTTGATTCACCGGCTTCTAAATGGTAATAAAGCACTTTTTTTCTTCAGATGAAAAACACATTCGCTTCACGGAACCCATTGCGTCGAGCTTTTAACCTAGTCACGACAAATGATAAAAACTGACTGTGATTTACGCATGCTAATAAGTATAAGTGTGGGGAGGATTACGGTGGTGAGGTATTGGTGCGTAGGCTTTGTAAACAAAACACTGCGCGTCATTCTAACAGGACGAATTATCATTAAAATAGGTCGTTTTAAGCATTTGGTCGTTTAAAACGGAGCTGTACTAAACGGATGTTTTCCTAGTAAATAAATATGAAACCTAACTTGAGTTTACATTGTCGTCGCTAAAAACGGTAAGCCGTTACAAGCGAAGTCATTATATCCGAGTTCTACTGTACTTATCATATTGTCACCGTGGATGTCGAAAATGAGTTAAGTACATAAAAGCATTTTAATACCATCAAAGATGCCATAGTCAATAGATTTGAGAACATTTATTACTATTTTGTAAATTGCCAATAGATCCAGCACGATCGACATAATCGGATGTTATTAATAGCCTAGCAACTGTAAAGGGTTTTTAACTGCTAGTAACTATACATTAGCCCTCACATACTTATTTCAATCCAAAAGTAACACCACCTTTGACTAATTTCATAATACAACTACCCATTGAATTCTGTCGCATCTCTTGCGTGACGTAGTTGTTTTGTTAGGAACAAATTAAACATTTCTTATCAAATGCTACTTTTCTCGATGCGCTGCCTCGAATCTATCTGTTAAGTATTTAACTATTTTTAAATATTCATATATCTAATTTAATTGTTAATAATAAAGTCCGCGATAGCCCGTATATAAAATATTTCTAACTGCCTCGTGGGTTACGATGGTACAGTATTTGGTTAGTATGTTCCTTCAGGATACGGAAGAGTTATGTTATTATAATATTCTTATATTCGGTCAGGTCGCGTTCAGTGGCGGCTCGTGACTTTTGGGTGTGCTAATATTAAAAAAATGGCACTATTGATGTTGTTGTAGCCGAAAAAAATAAATATTTTTTTTGAAAATCAGTTTTTTGTATGGAAAATTTCATGAAGTTTCAGTTTGGCCGTGCGCCGCACGGATTTCCTGAAAAATCTTCATACAAAAACCCGATTTTTGAAAAAAAAAAAAAAATTTCGCCTGCGACTACATCCATAATGCCATTTTTTTAATATTAGCACCCTAACACACCCAAAAGTCACGAGCCGCCACTGGTCGGGTCCCACCTAGGCAACGCATGTTCCATTCCTCGGCTGGCTAAGTACTCCATCACGACACAAGCAACTTTTTCCGCTTACTGTGGTGTTAGTAGATTTTCAAATGCTGTCAGACGAGCGATTCTATATCTTTTGTGGGATCGTTATGAGATAACAGACGTGATCTCCCAGATTTGTGTGATTTATTTGCTTTTTCTATGTACAACATACATTAAATGAATAAATAAATCATGCATAGTTGCAGGAATTCGAGTTTAAAACGACCTAAACTAAAACATGTGACGGTAAATATGTAAAAATCACACAAATCTGACAGAAGATCACATCCGTTATCTCATAACGATCCCATAAAAAATATAGAATCGCTTTTCAGGTTATTTGTAACCCGATCCGGCATCCCTTCAGATTTTTAACATATTTTCCTTGAACACATGTTTTTAATCGTAAGTTCTTAAAAAATTATATCTATACATTTGATGAGCGGAAATACTTATATAAAAATCTCTCGATAGAAAAAAATTGCAAAGTAAGCTCCAAAAATTAATAAAACAACATTTTTTTTCTGTTATTTAACATGATGTTATGAATGAATCATGGGAGAACTCACCCTGGGACCTGCAGCTCCCGGCTGTCCGGTGATGAGCTGCTGTTGTCTCTGCTGTAGGAACTGCTGTTGCTGCCAGTTGATCATCTGCTGCCCGCCCTGAGTTATTATCTGCTGTCCGCCCTGACCCAGTACCTGCTGCCCGCCCTGAGCTATAATCTGCTGGCCCGGTTGACTCATGATCTGCTGGCCTCCCTGACTCATCATTTGTTGGCCCCCTTGACTTATTATTTGCTTGCCGCCTTGAGCCAGTATCTGCTGTCCACCTTGAGACATTATCTGCTGCCCGCCTTGCGACAAGATCTGTTGTCCCCCTTGGGACATCAACTGCTGTCCACCTTGGGACATAATCGGCTGACCACCTTGCGTCATAATCTGCTGACCGCCTTGCGACATTATCGGTGGCCCGCCTTGGGACATAATTTGCTGTCCACCCTGAGACATCAATTGCTGACCACCCTGAGAAATTATTTGCTGTCCACCCTGGGTCATTATTTGCTGTCCACCTTGAGACAGTAGTTGCGGCCCGCCTTGAGACATGATCGGCTTTCCACCCTGAGTCACAATATGCTGTCCGCCCTGCGCTATTATTTGTTGTCCGCCTTGAGATAATATTTGCTGTCCGCCCTGAGTTATGATTTGCTGGACACCTTGCCCCATTATCTGCTGCCCGCCTTGCGCCAATATTTGTTGCCCTCCTTGAGTCATTATCTGCTGGCCAGCCTGTGACATTATCTGCTGGCCAGCTTGAGACATTATCTGCTGAGGCATTAATTGCTGCACACTTTGAGGTACTATTTGCTGACCACCCTGAGACATAATTTGTTGCCCGCTTTGAGTCATTAACTGCTGTCCACCCTGATGAGTTTGCCCTTGGAGGACTTGCTGCATTTGCTGTCCACCCTGGCTTAACTGGCTAGCTTGAGTGATGAGCTGGTGACCCCCTTGCGTGATAATCTGTTGTCCGCCTTGGGTGATTATCTGCTGATTGCTCTGAGGCAAGTGCTGTTGTACTCCTTGCGTTAGAACTTGAGGTCCCTGAGGCAAGATGGGTTGTCCTTCGAGGGAGACTATTTGCTGTCCGCCCTGCGAGAGGCTCCTCTGCACAGGCAACTGTCCGCTCTGCAGAGCCATGTGCTGGCCCCCTTGCACCAGGATCTGCGAGTGACCGCTGCCGCTGATGGGTTGCCCCATTATCTGGCCCCCTTGCTGCATTTGCTTTTGCACTAACACTTGTTGCTGACCACCGTGCAAGGACTGTATTTGCTGAGTGCCGCCTTGTTGTATAAGCTGAGGACTTTGCTGAGATATCAAATGATGTCCAGGTTGCTGCTGCTGATGATTATTCAAAGGGTTTTGGTTGAGAAGCATTTGTTGTTGTAGTAACATCTGATTCTGCTGTAATTGAGTTCTTTGTTGCAGCATCGGGCTGCGAACAATCTGTTGGGTTGAATTCTGTGATGCATTCTGTACTAACTGTTGTTGCCTCCAATGGGGAGTGGGCTGCGGGCCTTGCTGCGACTGCGCCACTTGCTGCGGAGCCTGCTGCTGGCTCAGGCTCACATTGGGAGAACTGCTCAGGATATTGAGACCCTGGTGGAGAACGTTTCCTCCCAAGGTTTGTTGTTGTCCCTGCTGTTGGGCCAACAAGTGTGACTGTTGATTGACAATTATACCCTGGCTGCTGGTGTGGGTCTGTCCTTGGTGTTGGGAGAGGAGATTGTGACCCGGTTGAGGCGTGCTAGCGGGTGGGTTCTGGCTGTTTAACCCTTGACTCGAATTTCCTTGCTGGGGAGCACCGTGGCCTTGCTTCTGGTTGAGAAGTCCTTGCTGGGGACCTTGTAGAGGCTTTTGCTGCAGCGAGTGACTATGATTCATCAGTTGATTTAGGTTAGTATTAGCTCCAGTGGGCTGTTGCGGCAGATTTGTATTCTGACCCTTATTCTGCTGCTGCATCTGCATCTTGAGCTGGTGCTGCTGCAAGATCCTCTGCTGCTGGATCTGTATGGCGGACAAAGCCGGCGCGTACTGCGGCTGCTTACCGGCAGCGGGCGGGGTGGGGTGATTCCACGGCATTCGCTGCTTCAGTTTGTCCAGCAATGCCTGCGTGCTCTCCAGGTCCTTGCTGTCCGCCATGCTCTGCGTGGGCACTTCGGACTTTGCTATACCCTCCTCGAAGTCAAACCCTGTAATGGAGCCGATGCGGCTGTCTGAAGACAGCTGATAGCTAGCTATGGCGGGCAAAGGGGGCTTGAGCAGTCGCGGGTGGTAGGCATCGTGTGCACATTGTATCTTGGCCTTAATGCTCTCTGTCACCCAATCGGGAGTGACGACCTTGAGATGGTCGCCGGCCGCCGCGAGCTTGGAGCCAGCAGCAGCCCCGCATATGAGGTGCGTGCAGTCGGGCGACAAGGAGAGCTGCGCGCGCCCGCCGTGGAAACTGACAAGAGCGAACAGGCCCCGGGCGTCCCTCGGACTGACGCGAGCCACGCAAGCGACCACCCCGGAAAAGAGCTGGTGCCGAGACGGGTTATAAGGTTTAGTACTGACGATCTTCCGGAGCTTGACGCAAGCCACGACCCAGTGGTAGGTGGCGGCGGGGATCTCGTACAAGTCGTTCGCATCCGTCAGGTCTGTCTCGGGGGCGCTGAGGCCGCAGATCAAGTGCGACACGAAGTCCGTGAAGTACTTCGTCTGCTCGCCACCTCCGGCCCTCAGCAGCTCGCTTATCTGCAAGAAATTACTCGGTGTTAACATCCGAACTGAATTCGACATTCATAACCTGTCATACTATGGTAGAGATATGTTACCTTTTCCGGAACCTCTCCGGATAAATAGTACTTAACATCTTTGAAAATAGGTTCATGTAAGGTTAAAGATTCCAGACCGGCTGTCAGCGTCCCCATATTTGAGGAAATTCCATGTAAATATCAACAAAGAACGTCAACATCGAAACATTGAGCATTTGGGAAGCACAACAAACCATAGACTATAATAATTAATACATAGACATTAATAAACGCAGACGTCGCGTCGTTCACTGCGCTTAGTTCTTGCTTGTACTTCGTGCTTCGTATCATTTTCGCGTTTCGACGATAAATTCATGATAAATTATTGCAGGTGCAGTATGTTTGAGTTTTATTTCTGTTTATTGAAGTGCTTTTGGACACAATTTTTATTTTTCTGGCGTGTGAGTAGGCCACGTCCAGCTGTTCGAAAAGCATGGATTTTCCAATTTTACCCTATCCCGCCCTATCCCCCAGTACCGAATTATCCTTTAGGCAGAATAGGCAACTGCCTAGGGGCCCCGCATCGGCTGGGGGCCCCGCGCCCCGAGAAAAAATGACTTGGTGAGCAACTCCGGCACCGATTTTGGAAAAAGTCAGCTTTCAACATGTTGTTTTATGTTTTTATTAGGAACATCTATAGGTTAATAACATTATATGCATTAAAGAAAACAACAAATTATAATAATTAGGTTATAACCCAATAACTAATATTCACATCATGCACAAATAATAAATAAAAAGTCAATAATTAAAATAAATATATACGTAGTTATATTTTATTTTCCTTCTATTCATTAAACAGCATTAGTTAGTATCGATGGGGATGTGATTGTAGGTGCTGTGTGTGGTTTGTTTTGGCATTTGTTTTGTTTGAGTTTTTTTGTTTTTATTTCTAATTATATGTTTAAAATATAAATTTGGAACCAGCTTGAATGTATACTACCTATCTACTTGCTAAAATTCTTTGTTTCTCTTCGTACCAATGTTGTCTTGAAGAGATCACATTAGTGATAAGACCGCTTATTGTACTGTTTTTTTTTTTAAAATTTTTTTTACATATTTTTGTTTTTATGACTGTGTCCTTTTATGTGCAATAAAGAGTTGTTGTATTGTATTTTATTCGTTTAATTTTTTTATTGAATGGGGTGATGGCATGCCTTCGTGATGTAGTTAAAAACAGATAAATTATGAATAAAATTACGTTGTGATAGAATTTTTTTTTGCGGAAGTTAGAAAAGGGTAAAGTGCAGTAGCGGAATGAGTCCCCCCCCCATAGTTTAAAGGAGTTGATGTAATTTTACAAGCTTTTTATTCCACCATTGGTGAAGGAGCCCCGAGACCTGCATTGCCTAGGGGCCCCGACATGGTTAATCCGGACCTGCTATCCCCTACCGCTACCATTTCTCCTTTGAAATCCTTCCCTCTGCATCTCCCTTGTTCTCCACTCCTCCGTCAACCCTCCCCTGCGTGTCCTTTCCCAATCGTCATTGTTCCCATCCCCCGTTTCCCTCCCGCATCCCTCACCCTCCCGCGTCCCCTCACCCTCCCGTGTTCCCCTTCCATCCCTCCCTCCCCCCCTCTTGCGAACCCTCCCACCACCCATGTTCTCCTTCCACCTTCTCCACCTTCCCCTCCCATCTCTCCCCTTCCGCGAACCCCCCTTCTACCTCTCTTTCGTTCTCCTCCCCCTTTCTGTATGAAATACACACATTTTTCAAACAATTCGCGCTCCACCCATAGTTATTTTAAGATGATATTGTAGCCTTCTTTGCTGCATAACTTGGGGGCTTACAGACTACTGGAAACTAGAGAAACTGGAGACTAGGTAAAAAAAACCATTGTTGTGCATAAATTATTGATTTTATTGAAATGGAATTGTTTTGTTGCCTGCACATTTTCAAAGAGTAGTAGGCTAGAAGTTGCTACCATTCATAAATTACTATTCATCCTATAAAATATATTTTTAAGTGTACATAATTATTATAAATGTTTTTTATTACGACATAAAATTAGAAAATTTCATAGTAAAAAAACAAAATTTTAATTATTTCCACTTTAGTAAATAATACAAAGTGATATCTACATTATGCATTCAATTTATACATTCACAGAGATTACTGATAAATCACTTAATTTCATATTATATTTAACATTTATTACAAAAACGCTTGTATTATTTGCGAACTACATGACATGCAATTTTTTTGGAAATAAAATATTTTCATTTGGTAGTATTTTAGGTGTGAAATTTAGTTCTAGAGAGTTTCGTAGTTTATGGTGTTTATTCTTATCATTGTCCATGTCCCCAAAATGTCAGTGTCAACGTCAAAAACTTTTTAATTTTCCCGCGACTTTTAAAGAATAGTTGCGATGTGATAACTTAATTTTTTTAAAAACATGAAGTGTATCATTCCGGGAACGAATGTCAAAAGTAAGCTAAATGCCATTGGATTATTATTTAATTCATTAGTTCTTGGCCCGGTCTTTCTTTGTTATTTTAGGTTAATATTATTTGTGTGACAGTTCGATCGTAGTTGGATGAAAGCAAATGTTACTTCAGTAATAACACTTATTCTTCTTCGTATCGTGGGGAAGAATTGGTGGAGGTCAAAGTGAGATACTGCGGTTATTCAATCAGTTGACGGCATCGGGAGTCACTTGACTGAGTACAGATGAGCCTCCGGGAAATGGGACATTCTTCTACGATGTGTTCCGTAGTTAGTATTTGTCCACATTCACACAAATCAAAATTCTTTAGGCTCCATGTGTGCATTTTTCAGTGGACGGTGCGACATTCGTGAGGACAGAGAAGTGCCCGACAAGGTAACGGGACCAGATGGAATTCCACCTGTTGAAATCATCATGTTAGGGGAATATTTGTATACGAGGCACATAGTTATAGATCGGTAGCTGTCTTATCATCTTTTCAAAAAAATTTTAATCAATAATTTGTGAAAAACTGACCAATATAATAAAGTTGTTTCTTGGGGGAAATCAGCATGGTTTTTTTACCAAACAAATCTACTGTAAACAATCTCTTCAAACTCTCCCATAAAGTAGCAAGAGGATTGAAGCGCAATATCAAACAAACAAAAAACTATACTTTAGATTTGTATAGTTCTCTATTTGTATATATTGAAAAAAATACCATTCATCATTTGCTTGAAAATAATTACGCATATGCGTGTGTGGTGCCTTTAGTAAGGTTGATTTAAAGTAATGATCCATCTGTGAAATCGGAAATAAAGTTGATTTCATAAATATTTTTTTATAAATTAGGTACGAGGGCTATTCAGAAACTAGGGAACGTTTCCGTCTGACGCCGCTAGGCGCGCGGCGATCACGTATGATTTGGTGTGCGCGTGCTCGTATCTTCAGTCGGCATCCAGCCGTCAGAACAAGAACGTCTCCGCGCTGCCCGTTTTCCCAATATTCCAATTCAAAATGTGCCCTGCAATTTCAAATCCCGCCAGTTGTGAAGTGCGGTCCGTAATACGGTTTTTGTTAGCAAAAAACGAAAAACCGATAGAAATTCATCGGCAACTGTGCGAAGTGTATGGCAACGACGTAATGAATGAAAGTTCAGTGCGAAAATGGTGTATACGATTTAAAAATGGCCGAACCAACGTGCATGATGAAGAGAGGAGTGGACGCCCGAGCATTGTGACAGACGATCTTCTCGCCAAAGTTGATGAGAAGATTCGTGAAAACCGTCGCTTCACAATAACGGAGCTTTCGCTTTGCTTCCCACAAGTTTCACGGACTTTGTTGTTTGAAATTGTGACTCACAAGCTTGGCTACCATAAATTTTGTGCAAGATGGGTGCCAAAAATGCTTACAGACCTCCATAAAGGTCAGCGAATGGGAGCAGCCTTAACATTTCTTGACGCCTACCGCACACATGGTGATTCTTTACTGGATCGAATCGTAACGGGTGACGAGACGTGGGTGAAGCACGTCAATTGCGAGACAAAATTGCAGTCCATGGAGTGGGGGCACACAAGTTCCCCCAAAAAACCAAAAAAATTTTTGCAAACCTTGTCAGCGAGGAAGATATGGCTACTGTTTTTTGGAATAGGCAAGGTGTGCTGCTTATTGCCTTTCTCGAGCGTGGTGCAACAATCAACTCTGATCGGTACTGCCAAATATTGCGCAAGCTTAGAAGAGCAATGCAAAACAAGCGCCGAGGAAAGTTATCGTCAAAAATTTTGTTTTTTCATGACAATGCCCGACCTCACACGGCAAATCGAACTGCAGAACTTCTTGACTCATTCAAATGGGAGATTTTCCCACATCCACCCTACAGTCCTGACCTAGCACCGAGTGATTTTCACTTGTTCCCGAAGATGAAGAACTGGCTAGCGACACAGCGTTTTGATGACGACGACGAGCTCTGGGCGTGCGTCACTGAATGACTGAGATCGCAGGCGGCGGAATTCTATGACGAAGGAATTTCGAAGCTTGTCCACCGCTACGATAAGTGCCTTATTTTGTTTGGTGACTATGTAGAAAAGTAGCATTTTAGTCACTCTTTCAGATGTATATAATAAAATATTTTTCCTTTACCTAGTTTTTGTTTTATTAAAACACGTTCCCTAGTTTCTGAATAGCCCTCGTATTTATATATTAATACCTACATTCAATCTATTATCTTATTAACAGTCCATTTTGGAATGAAAAGAGAAAGATATCCTGATTTGATCAATTCGGCCAGATCCGGTCGGATTGAAAATGACACCAGATTGCAATCCCTAATTTTTTTTACATTAACTCCACACAGGAGGCCTTGAGGAAAATAATTTCCCTCAGGTCCTATGTCATCTGGGGTGCTGTGTGGAGGGTCTTTTTGAAGAGAGGAAGGAATGAAAATTGGTCTTGAAGAGACCCATGTTGTAGGAAGGAGGAAACACAGAGGTCGGCAAATCGTTCCACAGCCAAGCTGTTGAACACAGGAACGAGTCGAAGAAGTGACCCGTTCTCATGTGACAAATGTCAATTGTGTACAAATGTTGGGCACGCGTTTGGCGTGTTTCCTGACTGCACCGGTGCCGAAGGGATCTATGACGCTAGTTCCTCGGAGCATCTTTCATTGTAATACCGATAGAACAAGAATAGCATTTCCACCCAACGCCTGTGCTCTAAAGATTGCAATCCGTCAATCTATCAAACGGACCGCCCGTTTCTGCACAGAGTCGAGGGTATTTTTCAGGTATTTTGGAGCTCCAGACCAGAGGTGGCTGCCAAATACAACCGTGTTATTATTGTGCCTAGCTTGGTTGATCACTTAAATATATTAAGTTTTATGAATTTGTGATCTAAAACTTGCAGTCCTGGCCAGGGCGATCCACTCCATGTCTCGCGTGGGCGACGAGCTCTACGTGGAACCCACCGCCCAGGGTCTGGTGCTGAAGACCATCAACAGCTCCGAGTCGGCTTACTGCCTGCTGACCTTCTCCAGAGCCTTCTTCACCTTCTACAACCACCAACACCACACCACCGCCCCGGTATGCTGCAAGATTAGCATGAAGTCTGCACTGGGGGTCTTCAAATCACCAGCCCATATGGACAAGCAGGTCACTCTTCAATTGCAGCAATACAATTTTTAGTTTAAAAAAAAAAATTATTCATCTTTAGTAATTCTATTACAATTGGTGATGTGCTTTGCCTGTCTCACTAGGAACTCCTGTGTTGAGAGCAGGCGCTGTTTGTAATGTAAGTAGTTTAATAAGTCAGGTACGCCTCATATATATGTCTGGTAAGGTTATATTATCCTGAATTTATTATGTTAAAATAAAAAACAGGACAATCAGGGTCGTACCATTGGAGGTTATTATCCACCACTTACCCGCCCTGGTATAAGTTATTCCTTCAAGGCTCTCGCAAGGAATCTAATTTTTTTGAAAGAACAAAGTTACATTTAGTTTAGAACGAATTTAGACCTCCAATGTCCCTGCATACGTTGTTAGCAAGCAGTATGCAAGTGCTTAGCGGGAAATACAAGATACAATATGTGTTAGTATGACAAAATATAGACAAGACAATGGGACAGGTTGGTGAAAGTTCACGAAGTGGCAAGCGCTGGGTGATTGTATCCAGCGTATCCTACAAGCACCTGTTTGGGAAAAAGACACAGTACGTAAGTAATACGAGCATGGCAAACGGTTGGGAGTCCTCTCCAATCAATTGGCAGTCCCAGCAAGAATGCGCATGACGTTCGGTCTAGCCGTGAACCACACTCAGCTTCCGCGCCCTTTAGCCAGTTCCTCGGTGATGCCTCAAAGAAAAGTAAATGGGAGATTGGGGGGGAAATACCCGACGACCCTAAGGAATTAAGCGTCGAGTAGCCGGGGGCAAGGCGAAGGAGAGCCGAGATCGCCCCCCCCAAACCTCAAGCCTGCACATGTTGCTGGGGGTGGCGCAAATGATTTTAGAGGGCACCGTGCCGTCGTCGACCGACTCCTGTTAACACAGGGTCGTACCATTGGAAATGCATTCTTATACATTGGTTTTGATAGGGGAAACTTGAAATGATGTAAAGCAGCGTTTTCCAACCTTTTCCAGCCATGGACCCCTGGGAAATCAAGCACAATTTCAAGGACCCCCTTAATAAAAAACCAGCATTAAATTTTGGACAATTTATTTTAGTAATACAATGTCCAGAGATGAGACTGCGGACCCCTATACACATATTCGGACCACAGGTTAAGAAACACTCCTGTAAAGGATAATATATCCAAAAATGAGTTAAATACCAGAATGTATGTAATTTGTTTTCTCTTTCTATCTGCGACTTGTATAGTGTTGATTTTATAAAAAAATCACACCAAAGATGATGTTCTTTTTTTTTAACAATAGCTCCAGAGGAAGCCATGAGGAAAAAAAATGTGGAGGGTCTTTTTAGGAAAAGGAAGTTCTGGAAGGAAAGGGGCATGAGGGGTGCGGACGTATGATTCCGACCCTCCCACTTTAGTTACAAGGTAATGGAATAGGTTGGTAGGTATCTGGGGTTCTATGTGTCCAGGAGTGATAGACTTATGAATCCACCCCTCCACTGTGGTGCAAGGCGATGGGTTGAGAGAGTGTGGCTGGAGAGTTCTAGATTGGGTCTCCCTCAACCAATCTCTCCCGATCCGGCCCGCCACGCAGTAGTTGAGCAAACGCATAATAATGCGATAATTTGTAATTATTAATCTCTCGAACATGAATAAGCGTTATTAGTCATCAACCATAATTTCTGAACACCAGATCGCAGCCTGGAAGTACCGCAATCCTCAGGAGCCCGTCTACCTCCTTATGGTAAAGTATTAGTGCTGCCTCGCCTGATGTGGAGACAGAGCACCAGGTCAAACACCAACACTTTCCACCAACTCCTGAACCCTTCCAACAATGTAATTAATGTATCTATGCTTAGGCCCTGTACTAATGCTTCCCTATGCAGTGCCTCTAGGTCTTGTAATGGGGGCATACAATAATTACGTTAGCTCAAAGGGGGGGAACAGTAAACTTTTCCCTGTGTCAATCAATTTTATCGTACGGTATAATTTTCTGGGGAGGATGCTCTAAAACTGTATTAGATAATAATAATAATATTTGGACGATTTATATAGCGCCGTTTTTGTGAAAAATCACCTCAAGGGCGCTGTAGATCCATTAATAAAAGCCCAAAAATTGATAATACAGACTATTTACAAAGTACATTATATACACCCTACGAAAGACTTCAAAGTTCTTAATATAAAATCCATATATGTAAAAATATTACCTCTTATTTTAAATTCAAATTTACAAAAATATATATTATAAATTCAAAATATAACACAAGATGTTCAAACCAATCGAATTATATTATTCCAACAAAAACTTCAATGGCACAGTCCCAGTTTAACTTTCTTGCACCTAAAATTTTTAATAACTTATCAATTGAAATAAAGTCTAAAGCTAAATATCTCACTTTCAGAAAGGCGCTTACTGACCTTCTGATGAGTGACTATGACAGTATTTACAACTTGTTTCACATACTCAGATAGAGATATAAATTTTCAACATCATTACATACTAGTGTACCATATGTTTACAGGTTTATTTTACGCACTTCTTTTTCTCTTTTTTATTGTAACTTTACCAATTTTACCATGTGTTTACACTAGACTACACTCAAAGTAACTATCCTTAATTGATCACCACGAAACAGGCAGCCGCCTGGTATGATGATTTAACTTGTTGTGTGCCGAATGTGGCCGCATATGCTTGAAATATTGTCACCCGGATGACAATCGGCACTCAAATGATTAATAAATCTAATCTATGTAAATGTCTAATATACGTAACATGTATTTTATAAATAAAATGTATGCACCCTAATAGAGACAGTCTGTACTACAGGATCTTGTACTAACACTGCTCTGTTTATGCATCTAGGCTCTGTACTAAAATTTCTCTGTGCAGCGTCTTTAGTACTTGTACTAATTCTACTTTGTCTAGTGCATGTTGTGAAGGTCCCATACTAATACCACTCTATATGCAGGTGGAGGTGTGTGAGATCAAATTGGATCCAGAGGGCTGCAAGCTGGTGTTCACTCTGCGCTGCAAACATGCCATCGTGAGGACGCACTTCCTCTCCATCTTGGACTGCAAGCAGCTAGGGGTGGCCTACTCCAAGGAAATGCTACCAAACCGGTGTGTTCTTGACTTTCAGTTCCTTTTACATCAACATAATCGCCTGAAACCACAGGGATTATTCATGATAATCTGGGAAAAAAAGTCCTCGTAGTACGGTCATGCATGCAGTGTAAACTCTATTTGTTATTGTGATATACTACTGCCATCTATGGAATCAGATGCCTAACTCATACACTGTTGATAATTCATGACCAGAAGAAATCTGTTTTATCTACGGTGTCGCAAATGGGTAAGGGTCGACCGAGATCTCGGTCTCGGTCTCGGCATTCTCGGCTACAAATTCTACCGAGAACTCTGTCTCGGTTCTCGGCGAAAAATCGCCGAGAACCGAGACAGTAACCGAGACCGTTGTAAGTAGGTACGGTATAGGATAATGGGATTCAAATCTACCGCGCGCGTCCAAATTCGTCACTTGGTGTCAGGACAGCTCTAGAAAAAAGTAAGTTCTTTTATATGTTGTTGTGATTAATTATAATTACTTTACTAGCCAGAATAACTACATAAACTTGTTAAGTGAATATTAAGATCATTACGTATTATTTTATACGTATGTTGGAAAGCTGGTAAGTGTACGAAGATTTTTTAGATTCACTGGCCACATTCATCAGAACTCAGAACACATCGATTCGCTGATTTGTATGTTCGTTGCTATTTTTCTTAGAACTTTGTTCATAATAAACTGCCAAAAACAGCAATGAACATACAAATCAACTAATCGACAATCTCAAATTATTGTTTAATTAAATATTTAATATTCGATATATTATATAAAATCTCAAATTATTATATAATTAAACATTATTACATTCTTCAAAATATAGTAGATATATTATGCAAAAATAGCGCTATTTCATTTTTTTGTTCAGTTTATCTATTCTCGGTCTCGGCTCTCGGTCTCGGCCGAGATTTTAATTTATTCTCGGTCTCGGTCTCGGTCTCGGCCGAGAACGAAAAACCTGTCTCGGTCGACCCTTACAAATGGGTGAGACCCCAAAAATTTTTTCATTCACAATTTTTATACTTGCTGTTCCTCAAACTAACATAATAGTATACCTTTGAATGTAGCTATAACTTTGTGGGTTATCCAATATAGATAAATGAAACAATGTTACTTTGTTTGAACCACTTGTATATTTGTAAAGCCGACCTGTTTCGGTTTCATTTAACATAATAGTTTTGATACACATATAGTAGAAAACTTTTGAACAAACTTCAATTTATCAATAAATTTTGACCAGGTTCTTTACAGATCGGTCAAAATCAACTATTGTAAAAAGTGTCTACACTTACATATAGTGCACATCAAACTTTTGCCAGCCTGAATTTGATCTGATCCATTCTCTCACAGTTACTGACTTTACAATGAATATAAGCGAAAGTGTTCCATGCTAACTCAGAAAAAATAATTTTAAAGTAGCCGGTAACCCTAACCTATTTTTTTAATTGTTTTTGAAGTAAAACTTCTTTACGCACACTCGACACTTGGTGGTAAAATGATGAATACGTTATGAAACATTACGAAAAAATGTGACACCCTTTTTTTTTTTTGAAGTAAAGCTTCTTTACGCACATTCGACACTTGGGGGTAAAATGATGAATACGTTATGAAACATTACGAAAAAATGTGACACGCTTTTTTTTTTATATGAATAGCGCACAAGAGTCCCAACTACTCCCGTCTGAAGCCAGTGAGACTATGGCATCCCCAATTGGGGTATGTTGCGAGACTGAAGGTAGTGGGGATGGGAAGGAGATAGGGAAGAGGAAGGTGGGGAAGTACCTGGCTGTTCCCCCTTACCCCCTCCCCACAGCATCCTCAAAGATGACATAGGCCCTGTGGGAAATTATTTTCCTCAGGGCCTCCTGTGTGGAGTTAATGTAAAAAAAAAATATTCAGATCCGGTCACCAAACACGGCTAATGCCATTTCAAGCGACGTTTCAATTCTGAATAGTGGTCATACACCAGGGCGATACTGAGAGTATCTTCCACTCTGGAACGTACCGCTAATCAATATGAAACGTTATCAATGTGAAACGCTAATCAATGATATGAGTTGAGTTGAAAGCTGAGAGTGAGAGTTGAGTTGAGTTGACGGGGATATTTTTATTCCTGTTATTGTTATATTGTTAAATGGACGGCATAAGTTAGTGAAGTTTTACTTCAGTCGTGTGGTCTAAAGCACTAGTTTTTTTTTATCATCACTCATGCCCTTTCTGAGTTGGTTTCATTCTGAGTTGGCCGGTCACCAACTGAAAGATGCATAAAAATATATGTGCGATAGAGAAGGGAAGGCATGCCACTTTTCTGACCTTAAACTTGCCTATTGCGACAATTTCTTTACCAACATCAGGGCGGTATTAAAGTTTGGCGTGTACTATACCAAACTTTATGTAGTTTTTGAAGCGAACAGCCTAGTTCACATAACATTTACCAGTTAGCAGCTGAGCAGACAAATGTGTTGAGGTCCTATTTGGGCCTTGGGGGTTCAGTTCCCTTGCTAACGAACACCTCCATCATATCAGAAAAATTTTCCACTTAAAGTAGTAGTTTTTCAAATATTTTCAGGTTATTAGTACTACCATCAAAAGTAAAAACATCCTTGAATCTCAAAGACAATACTGTGTTTTTACTTATGGCGGCAGAGAAAATTCCGCTGTTGTGGAATATTTTGTCTTTCATTGAAAGAAAAAAAACATTTGAAAGGTGGGGGTATGTTTATAGCAACGCTTAGAAAAGAAATTATTATCATTTTAATAAATTTTAACCAATGAATAAACAAAAACTCTAAAAGAGAACTTGGCAAACCAATAAAACATTCTCTTATACAAAAATGGCTGCCGACATACATTGTTTACATAGTTACCAATAGATATTGTGTCGGTTCAACCATCTTGGCCACAATTTTTGTATAACCGTTTGTACAGAATGTATTTGGATCGGTTTGCCAAGACCTCTTAGGTATTTTGTTTAGTCATTGAGTTTCACAGTAAGAGTGTGAAAAATGTATAAATTAAATTACAGAAGTAATATTTACACAGCAGAAAAAGAAGTGATTAAAGATAATGTCAGAAAAGTGATAGGAATTCAGCTCTCCAATTTAGCCCTTATCAAGTGTAACTTCAGTAAATAAATGTGAAAAATCCCCTATATAAGAAATTATGTTTGAATAACTTAAAATAAATCACACTTGCTAGTAATACATAATGTTAAAACACTGATTTCCAGGCTGTCAACCCAACACAAGGTGCTGGCTGATGCAGTAAGCAACTTCCAAACGACAGAGGACAAGGTGACCGTAGAAGCGGATCCCCAAACCTTCTTCTTGCGGAATTACGTAGACGACCTGGACATTTCCAAAGTGATCCGGACACAACTGTCCCTGAAGCCGGTGGAGTTCGACTATTACTCCATAGGAATAGACACCCATATCACATTTTCCATGAAAGAGTTCCGGGCAGTCCTGACGTTTGCCGAAGCCGTCAACTTGCCTATTACCCTGCAGTTTGAGATAACGGGAAAACCGACAATCTTCACAATAGACAATAATTCAACTTTTGTGGCAGATTTCGTGATGGCGACGGAATGTTCCTCGTCGGCAAGTCAGCCTACTGCTTCCGTCTCGATCACACCCAGGGTGGCGAGGAAAGAGTCAAGCTTCAAGAGGAGCAGCAGTCATGGCGCTGAGCAGAGTGCTGCCAAGCGGCCACACCTCCAAGACGAAGACGATCACCTATTCCAGTTTGTGGATGCGGTGGAGAATGATCAGATCCCGGCGTCGCCCGGCGAAGGTACCCAAGTGCGCCGCATACGCACAGTATTCCAGCGATGCTTCGAGGCTACGTTGGCTCCCTCGCAGCACGCGGTTTTGGCTATGGACTCCGACCAGGAAGACTGATTTTGCCGGGAGTGGGAAATTAAACAACTCCAAGTGTTTACAAAAATTTACTTATATATTATAAATAATTCTGATGCAGTCCATAACGGATGTTACAAAAGTTATCGAATTTGAGTGAAACGAAATTTCTACGAATACATCGTCATATCACAAATGTGGTCACGAACAATAGGAGATAACATAAGGAGTGCAGATTATCTTATATTGTAAAACCTACTTTTAATTATGAAATAAAAGCATTTTCTTCTCTTCGGTCTGTCAGGGTGACATATAAACTAAGAGATCACAAGCGCCGTGATCAACGTGTGTACAAGTTGTCAATATAATAAGCCACTAAAGCGCAAATAAAAGTCAACAGTGATCTGAAATGGAAATCTTAATTTATTATGATACATGTAAGCCACAAGAGAACGGACCTCCCAATATCTGCGACGCTCTTCGGAGTGGAGGCTTCTTCGGTGAACTAAGTAGCTAGCTCGAGCCGATAAATAAATACAAAATAAAACTAAAAACCATTACATACAAATATTGTTTTAGAGTAAAAGTTTCACATTTCATGAATAAATAATTTACAAGTTGGGTCCGGGCGGCTAGCGGTCGGCCGGTTCGGTGATGGGGCTGCGTCTTCTGCTTCTGCGGTAATCTAGTCGGGTGTAGAGGGCGGAGCTGCGTACGTACACACACACACACGAGGTGCCCCGTTACTTCCACACAATCAATTTACACTAGCGTGGTAGGAATTGTCTTTATATTATAATATATATGTGTTCACTTCTTCTCCCAGTTAATTTCAATATTGTCCGCGTGCAACATCTCCCGGTATACACACACGCACTTGGCACACAGATGTGTTTGTGGCCTGCTCCCTTTTCTCGCCGCCTGCCTCCCTCCCCGCTCCTAGAAGCAGTCCTCCTGACTCTTTCGCACGCAGCGGGCCACCTTCTTCTTGAAATCCGCGTACCGCTCCCTCCATTCTTTCTGTAACACATACATACAATCAATATTAAGTGATATTAGCATTAACTGTGTAAAAATGTATGTAAATTAATATTAGTTTTTATACCCTGTAATAAAATGAATTAACATAAATTAAATGATAAATTGAAAAGATACCGTTTATAACCAGATTAGTAAATCCTAATCACCCTTGAATTGTGCTAGTTTTAGAAAATATATAGATAAGTTATTAAAAATATTTTTTCAATATTATTGTAGACACTGCAGCATTAAATTATAGATAGGTAAGTTTAGAGTTAGTTAGTTTTGGTTGGAGGTCAGATATACAAGGTGCAACAGCACACGCCCGAAGGATTTTAACCAGTTATTCCTGAGCATATTTGGAGTAAAAAACGTTCATGTCATTTTGCCGTCTGATTAATTATTATTTTTCAATCACATGTGGCCAATCTTTAATCCGTTACCGTGCTGCTTAGAACAAGACGGAGTGCTTACCGTGTGACCCGCTGCTGTGCTATATTTGTTTTAAATTGAAAAAAATAATAATTCATCAGACAGCAAAATGACATGTACATTTTTTACTCCAATTATGCTCAGGAATTGCTGGTTAAAATCCATCGGGTACGTGCTGTTACATTGTGTATAATTTATTGCTAATAAGACAAGAGTACACATAGGTTGCACAAGTTGCAGTTTGGATACAGCATAGCGATATTTTAAATGCGATTTTAACCCATGTATAAAGAAACTGTAAACGACAAGGTAAGAATAGCTTGGGCCATTCTCGTTCTTGACGTAACAGGTACGCGAATTATGCCTAGCCACTCGGAATAATTTGTAATAAATTATCTATGGCACCTGAGTGTCATTTCTTGTTGCGATTTGAACTGTCAAAGTTTGAGCGTGGTAGGTCACAAAAAACATCGAAAAACCTATCAATTTATCAAATAAACGCAAGTAATGTTGTTTTTATAGATAGTTTATTATTCAAAGAATGTGTTTCGGTAAATATAATATACGATAGCTCAAAATAAACTCACAAAATTTTATTTCAAAGTAATAATTTCCGAGGTTTCATACGAAATACAGCAAGGCACAAGACATGTTAAATACAGGTGAGATGCCATTACTGTTAGAGCAGATACCATAGGTTTGGTGGCACTGGTTGCAGTTGGGATAGTGTTATCTTTACCATTTTGAGGCAGATATCACGACAGTTAGCAGGTCAGTTGCAGGTCAGATACAGTGTGTCTCTACCATTTCAAGGCACATGTTAGTTACTACGCTAGCAGGACAGTTATGTTGCACTAGTTGCAGGTCAGATACAGTGTATCTCTGTTACTACAACTAGTAGGTCATTTAGGAGTTGCATGTCAGATATACTGAGAATATGCTCCCTAGAGACACGTGTATTGCTTTGCTTAAATATTTTTTTCAACTAATAAACGGTCACTTATCTAATAATGAGATACAGGCCCAATAAAAAATTTTTGTACCAGAGTCTCACTCTCGAGGACGTCATCACAACCTCCTATATAGTAGAGCAAGCCGCACTAATTTATTTATGAACTCACCTGTGGGGAGAGCTACGTGCTTTTTGAATGCGGTGGATAAAAAAATAGATTTATTTTTTGTGTCCTATAGCGCATTTGTAAGATTTTTGGCATTGCAAATACACTGCATTAATGGTACAATTATAACATCTTAGGCCTGTAATTTGTTATAAATAAATGTACAAATTATATATAAATAAATAAATATAGAGTATCTCTGTTACTATAACTAGCAGGTCAGTTAGGTTGCACTCAAAAGATATTCAAATACAAGAGATATGCTATGATGTCCGCCTGGCTGTCAGCGGATAACTTCCTAAAGGGAATAATTTGAATAAGGAAGTAGTTGATTTTTTAAAGGTGTACAGTAGTATCGGTTAACAATATAGTTTGAATACGGAAAGAATTCATTAATTTAATTGATTTTTTAAAAGTGTGCAGCAGTGGCATTCCGTGAGTTTTTAGTGAGCTGGAGTGCTAAGATTGAAAAACATGACGTTATTGATTTTGTTGTAAGTGAAAATGAATTTAATTTTTTTAAGTGAAACCTCTTTAGCCTCGTTGTGATTTGAAATTATGATAAAACGGAAATGACACATTACAGCTCATTGGCCGCTTTGATTATGGTGTCACTTTTCAAGGCTCCTATTGGTTGAGATATGAAACGGAAATGACGCTAGTTCTGAGCTCATTGGCCGCTTTGACCTCACTTTTCAAGGCTCCTATTGGTCGAGGTATGAAATGGAAATGACGCTAGGTCTGAGCTCATTGGCCGCTTTGACCTCACTTTTCAAGGCTCCTATTGGTCGAGGTATGAAATGGAAATGACGCTAGGTATGAACTCATTGGCCGCTTTGACCTCACTTTTCAAGGCTCCTATTGGTCAAGGTATGAAAATGAAATGACGCTAGGTCGGAGCTCATTGGCCGCTTTGACCTCACTTTTCAAGGCTCCTATTGGTCGAGGTATGAAATGGAAATGACGCTAGGTCTGAGCTCATTGGCCGCTTTGACCTCACTTTTCAAGGCTCCCATTGGTTGAGATTGTTTTGGTAAAGTTTCACTTCTACCGCGGCATGTTAACTGCACTGTTTTTTTCTTTTTCAGAATTTCTATGAAGTTTTGTATGAAGATCTTTCAGCTAGCGGATGCGGCACCTCTCCAAACTAAAAGAATCTTGAAAATTTTCATACAAAAAATAGAAATTTTGAAAAAAATTGAATTCATTTTCAACAACTATAACAAAATCAATAATTTCGTATTTTTCAATCTTAGCCACTCTAGCTCACTGAAAATTTATTGTCCGCCACTGATGTACAGAATTATTGGCTATAATATCGGCGACACCAAGAAGCACAGTCCCGCCCAGTAAAAACTGCCGATAGCACGTCTCTTGTATTTCAATATCTTTGGTTGCAGGTCAGATACATAGTATAGTCACGATCTGGAAGTAAATGTTGCAAGTAAACAGTACTCACGGCCGCATCGACGTTGGCGGGGCTCTCGTCGTTGGGATCCGCCAGCATGGAGATGACACTGATGAGGATGGTCTCCACTGTGTGAACTGGTAGCCAGCGCTCCGACGCCTTTTCGTACCCCCATTTGTCATCTCCTGGCTCGTGTAGGATGGATATGCACACATCTCCGTTCTTTTCAACTGCAATACACATACACACATTCATTTATTTAATATTTACAAAAACACTTTTTCATAACACTAAGTTATTGAACAGAAATGTACCGGCTAACAAATGGTCTAACCACTCAAGCGATAAAGATTTCTAAGTTATTGAACAGAAATGTACCGGCTAACAAATGGTCTAACAACTCAAGCAATAAAGATTTCTAGGTGTTCAATTTTCAATTCGGCCGTGCTCATTACAAAAATTATATGTACCTCTTAATATTAAAACGGAAACATATGAATTGTCTACTGCGGTTTAAAGCCAATGAATCCATCTTGATTTCACTATTTATCCCATATTTGTAGGTTTTATAAAAAAATAATTAAATTTATAATTCATAAAAATCACCCAATTTTTGTTGGCTATCGCTCAAGTGGCGCTAACATGTGTCCCATTATTATATTTGAGCTTTGTAAAAATAAAATATTAAAAAATAATACGTATGGCAATTTGAATGTGTTCTTCAAATCATTCTGTTTAAAATTCTACCATGTTTTTGCAAACAAATGAAAATTTGTTTGAACTAACTAGGCGATAAAAAACACTGCACTCAAAATTTCAATACAAAATGTCATAGAATACAGACATAAATGATTGTAAATGGCTGTCAGCTGTCATCCCATAAGACGAAAGCAAATTTTCATTTCACTTAATTGAAATTTTAAATGCAGTATTTCCATCGCTCCGAATGCAAATAGTTGTTTTTTACAGTAATTAAGATAAATAAAATGGTTTGTTTCAAAAAAATATTTGTATTACGCGTGTTCAGTCATCCCAAAACTTAAGCAAAAAGTATATGGCGTTTGCTACAGAATTTCATATATTATGTATGAACAGAAAATGCTTTAAGCTTATAAATGTACTAGATTTTCAGATGCATATGTCACTATTCTCATATTGCCCCACCCCCTGTTGAATAATTCCTAACCTTCCTCTTGCCCATCTTACTTGCCTTCAGACTGACAACATACCCCAAATAGGGGGTGTCATAGCCACACTGGTTAGTCAATTAGGACTATATAACATTCAAATCCTTCAGATCTTTTCATATTATGGCTACTACCCGTGGCTCTATCCTACCGACTTTCTCTTGGGCATGCCTCAGAATGAACCATCTAGGGATGTGTACATTGTATCACATTTCTTCACACTGATTTGTGGATGGTTTGAAAATTTGACTGTCTCAGAGATCTTGACATTATGTTCCCAATGGTTATCTCAGTCACCGACAGCAGACTGTTTTATCTCCCGACTTGCAGAACTACTTGCCAATGGTCATGCTAGTGGGGAGAGCTATCTTGTTGTTAAATAGAATCATTTTGAATATTGATAAGTTTAACATCAATGAAGCAGAATTTAGATGGCAGGCTTTGTTGCTGTTAGTATAAATGTACTTTTGTACATTTATTTCCTGCTGATGGGCATGTTTAGGATTTTGAATGACTTAATGGTTGCTTGTCAGTTGTGTAGGGTGTGGAGAGCATTTACTATTGGCATTTATTGTTTTATTTATCTATCTTTTAACCCTTAATTACTCGCACAAAGAACATTACATAACTGTTAACATGGGGTCACAGATGACCCCAAATAGTATGAGTAGTTTTTAATATATATTGAAATATATAAGTAAATGAAACTATTTTATTATTAAAGTGCTTTGTTTATTCTGTAATATCTATAAGTAATAACATGAATTACTAACAAATTATACAAAAAAAGGTAAACAAAAATAATTATCAATTTGTACTTAGGTATACTGAGATCATAGTTGATACTCATATTTTTTAGGAACTCTCCGAATCACTCTTGTTACACTGTTGACAGTATATTTCAGAGTGATCATTGTACACAAATCTTGTACATTTCTTGCATTTTGTTGGTTAACTTACCTCTTCCAAAAACGTAACGTAATTACTCGCATGGGGTCACCGCTCAAGAACGCAGCGACACGTCCTTCCACTCCCGTGACTTGGTCGCTACTAAAATAGACGTGCGTTATGAAGCTAGCGGGGGCGCGGGGGGAATCGGGCCGTGCCGAGTGCTTAATTTTTTAATCCGAAAATGCTTTGACCCCATGCGAGTAATTAAGGGTTAAAAACGATTTGAAATATTAACTTTGTAATGTTTTTAAAATGAATGAATAAATTGAATTGAACGAAGATCACACTGTTTGGATTATTTGTTGAGGATGTAAATCATAGATTCTCAACCTTTTTTTGCCCACCGCCCACTTGACAGTATTATTTTTTTCTAGCGCCCCCCAACTGCTTTTAAATACCATCTTAGGGGGGAGGGAGGGGGGGGGGAGGGGTGATAGGTTTCCTGAAAGTCCGTTTTTATTTTTTACATACTAGGTACCTAATATGTAAAAAATAGTCGCGAATCTGAAACAGCTATTGTCACGATTATATTTAAACGTGTAATTACACTGTAATATTACGTAATCGTAAGAAAGGCTATGACTCCTAACATATTTCTGAGAAGAAGATTGTTTTAATGAGAACAATTAAAACGCATACTTAATTATGTAGAGAAGTATTTTTATTAACATTGAAAAGATATTGAATTTATAACTTATCTAATCAGGGTTGAATTTTATGCGTTTTAAGAAGTTTGTTTATATTAGGCTCGATTTTACTTAAAAACAAACGTAAGTCGCCGCATCAGTAATATGGAGCCTATTTTTCTTTTTGGTTACCAACGTTGCTACAGCACTGAATCCACGTTCAGCTAAATAGGACGATGGGAATGCTAGTAAAAATCGTTGAACTATCGATCATAATCCAAGGTTCAGTTGCGAAATCGGCTTCTGCAGCCAAAATTCTTGGTAGCCATTCTTAAATTTAATTTTTAATTCCTCATTTGTCGTCAGTTCTATTAGTTCTTCTTCTAACTGGGATGATCCTGCTCTGTTGACATTTGAAAAAGGATCCAAAACCCAGTCTGGTAAATTTAATTTTTAATTCCTCATTTGTCGTCAGTTCTATTAGTTATTCTTCTAACTGGGATGATCCTGCTGTGTTGACATTTGAAAAAGGATCCAAAACCCCAGTATTATTAAAAGGAATTTTCTTTTCGTCACAAAACTTTTCCAGTGTATTAAATATGGTTTCTCCTTTTGCATCTGTTTCTAAATTTGTAACAAACAATAGTTCTTGACATATTTTCTCATCTTTGATGAGCCTCACGTATGACAATAGCAATGCTTCATTGGTTGGTAGAGTGGACTCATCCAGCTGAATTGAAAATCGACAAGACTGCAGATGATTGCACAATGATTCTTCAATGTTTTCAGCCATTTCATCAATTCTTCTTTTCACAGAACTATTGCTCAAAGGAATTTTTCGGATAATATCTGCAGCTGGTTTATGGAGCGCAGTGGTAATTACTTCTTTTACTGCTGGTAATATTAAATCTTCCCCAATAGTATGTGGTTTGCCTGTTATAGCAATCAACAATGAGATATTGTACGAAGCTAGAAGTCCATCATCGTCATGCTTAGAAGCTGTTGAAAATTATTTTCATTTAGTTGGCTAAATTTTGTACTTCTTTTTTATGTCTTGAAAATATGTCACATCTTTGTCTTTCTTATCCGGGTGGATTTTGTTAAAATGATCTTGAAACCTAAAAGGCTTCATCGCGTGGATTTGTGGGATCTTCGATAAATCCGTATTTAATATAATCCACACCATATTGCCGTATCTTCTTTTTAACTTCTGACATGGGTTTTTAATAACAAAAATTAACCAATATTAAAGTTTACTTTGCTTTATTAGTATGTGATTACAGTGTTTTGTTTGTCTTTTTTAGATCATATTTTTTTACTTGCCAACGCCCCCCTGTGCCATCTCAACGCCCCCCAATTGTCTCTGGATCTTCTACCGCCCCCCTGAAGGTCTCAAACGCCCCCAAGGGGGCGTTATCGCCCACGTTGAGAACCTATGATGTAAATAAAGGAAGGATTGATTGATCTGCGGTACTCACTGTTGGGGTGCCATATTTCTGTGACAAACTTCATCCTTGGCGGCCTCAGAGGGTACTCCTTGGGGAACTGCAGGTGGGCCTTGAAGAAGCCTCCCTCGCTAGAACACAAAATCAACTATCAGCACAGCTCAACAATTCTGCACTACTCTCATCCTCATATCAGTGGCGCAGATTAATGAAGAGTTTCCCTAAAGCCACCACAGCACGAGTGCTAAATGGGCATATTTTCAATTTGTATTACTATCTTGTGTTATCTTATATTTTTAAGGTGATGTGCTGCAAAGTAATACAAAATCACGTGTTTTTGATCGCTTACAAAAATTATAGATAGAACAAACACGAGAATTTCTCAATTAGGGAGGTATTGTTACCACCAATATTGTATATTATATATATTTTGTTTAATTGAATATTATATGTAATTGGTTAATAAATAAAAAAAAAATGTAATATCAAAAAAAAAAAACACTTCTTGGCTTTAGCTTATAAACCTAGAAAAAAAGTACCAGGCCTATAAAAAATTGTTAAAAGTTCTACTTATACCCTTTTCGGATACGATTTTACAGTAAAACAAATTAAGTTTCTTACAAAATATTTTTTTAATATACATAAATCAAAACTGGTAGCCGGTATCAAGTGTGAATTTCAACCTTATCGCCATCTGCGTAAGGAGTGCGTGATTTCGCACTAATTCCAAATATTACAAGCCTTAAAACATAATTTTTAAAGTTATTGGGAAACTTTTGGAATGACTGGGATATGCTTTATTCGAATATGTTTTAATCATTTGAGTGCCGATTGTCATCCGGGTGACAATATTTCAAGCATATGCGGCCGCATTCGGCACACAACAAGTTAAAAAAAACTTTTAGTTCACCTTAGAGGGCACATTAATTATGTGAGCAGTTTTTCTTCCAAATCTAGACCCCCCCCCCCCTTGGTGAGATAAATTTGGGCCACTTTGTATATTCTTTTCAAGTAACGTGAGATTTTTCTGGACCCCCCCCTCCCCCTTTTGAGCTCACGTAATTAAAGTATGCCCCCTTTATTACTATAAAAGATTATTATTTGCATTCAGGGCGATGGAAAACACTGCATTCAAAATTTCAATACAAAATATTTAGCATAAATTATTGTAAATAGATGTCATCCCGTACGACAAAAGCAAATTTCCATTAACGCAAGTGAAATTTTTTTTGCAGTATTTTCCATCACCCCGAATGCAAATTTATAAAAATAAGACGAATAAAAAGGTTTTTTTCTAAAACATATTCGCATTAAGCATATCCAGTCATCCCAAAAAATTAACCATATTCATTATTGCCACTTCTTTAACTATAGAAACACAGGTCACAAAATATTTATCAGTAGTATTCACCATGTTCTTTTAACTATAGAAACACAGGTCACAAAATATTTATCAGTAGTCACAAAATCAGTACACAGGTCACAAAATATTTATCAGTAGTATTCACCATGAGATAGTGAATACTACTGATAAATCACTAGTGGTTTAGCGATGAACATCAGAGGACTATTGATAAATTAACAGGAGACCGCTACCTCAGGGGATACTTGCAGCCATTGCAAGTGGAAAGTAATCACTAATCATTATCATGGCTCTACAACCCATGGTGGGTAATGGCCTCCTGAAGAGTCTTCCTCCACTCATCTCGGTTTTGTGCCAGCTCTCTCCAGTTTAGAAGTTCCAAGGTAGATATATCTTTGAGGATGTTGTCGCTCCATCTTAATCTTGGTCTTTCCAGGATCGGTCTTGAGTTCAGCAGGGACTTTGGTGCTTGATGCTCGGGTCATTCTCTCTACATGACCCAGCCACCGAAGTCTACCCAGTTTTATAAATTTTGCGACGTTTAGATCCTTAAACAGAGTACATAGCTTATTGTTGTAACGTCTGCACCAAAATACATTTTCTAAAACCGGTCTGAAGATACGCCTTAAAATTTTCATTTCAAAAACGTCCAGTGCTCATTCCTCTTAGTTAGTCCCCAAGTCTCAGCTGCGTACGCGAGTACTGGTCTGATAAGTGTTTTGTACACTAATATCTTGGTGTTTCTGGTCAGCAGTCTGGATTTTATTTGTTTTTGTAGGCGGTAATAACAGCGATTTGCGTTCACTATGCGCTTCTGAATCTCCTCTGGTATTATTGTCGTTTGTTATCAGGGAGCCTAGGGATGTGAATCTTGGTACCGTTAAAAATTTTGGCTTCCACATGAGAGTTAGGGTTTGTTGGGAGCATCCTACGGCCATGATTTGGTCTTCTGTTGGTTTACTACGAGATAATCACTAATAACTGTAGAAAATGTGAAGATGAAGAAATAACCATGCATTCGCAGTGCCAATATCCCACTTCATTTAATACAAAGAGACGTGGCCAAACACTCAATGAAAATACTGACAAAGATGAATTTTACTTAAGGTAACTGGGCTATTGTCAGAGAATTAAGGTGCTGATTATGGGAGATAGCATAAAGGGTCTAGTTTGAGGTCTTACGGAAGCTATGCAGACCATCCAGTGATTTGGAGTCCACACCAAGTAAAATATTCCCTCATGTTGGAGAGAGTTCAGAAAAAATTTCTGAGATTTTTGTACATGAGGGAGTACGGCTATTACCCGTGGCTCTATCCTACCGACTTTCTTTTGGGTATGCTCGGAATGAACCATCTACGGGTCAGAAGGGATGTACACATTGCTACGCATTTCTTCAGATTGATTCGTGGATGGTTTGAAAATACAGCTATCTTGGAGAGCATTCACTTCTATGTTCCCGATGGTTATCTTCGTCACCGACAGCATAGACTGTTCTATCTTCCGGCTTGCAGGACTAACTTGCCAATGGTCATGCCGATCGGGAGAGCAATCTTGCTGTTGAACAGAATTAATTCGGATATCGACATATTTAGCGTTAGTGAAGCTGCTTTTAAAAGGCAAGCTCTATTAATGCTTGTATAGTTTTTGCCTGCCATTTGTTTTATATTTATATTTATGTTTAATGTAATACTTTTACAATTGTATTTTATAAACTCATTAAAATGTTTAATTTTGTAATGTTTTTAAAAGAATAAATAAATTGAATTGAAAATCTCCATATCGTATTCATGTTGAATGGGCTGCTTCACAATACCACAACACTAGCTGATTTTTAGTCTTATCCAGGTTTCTGCAACTTGTTCTAGGCCTGGATCTTCACAAACATTTCTCCAACACATCCATCCTCGATCTCCACTCGAATACTCTTCTACACAAAATTGTCCTAGGTCTTCACTTGAGCACACTTCTTCACCATGTTTTCCTAGGTCTCCACTTCATTGCGTAGGTCTTCACTTGAGCACTTTTCTCCACCACAATGTCCTCGGTCTCCACTCGAGTAAACTCCTATGCAACATTGCCTAGATCTGCAAAGAAATACCACTTTCCACAGCACTGTCCTTAGTACGAGTTAACCGAGTACGCGTCTTCACAACATTGTTCTAGGTCTTCACTTAAGCACACTTATTGACCATGCTTTCCTAGGTCTCCACTGGAGCGCTCTTCTCCACTGCATTGTCCTAGCTCTCCATTTACGAATTCTTCACCACATTGCCTAGGTCTGCATTTGGGCACTACTTTTCACAGCATTGTCCTAAAATCTCCACAACAGAGCACACTTTCTTCTTCACCATGTTTTCCTAGGTCTCCACTTTGGTACTGTTTTCCATCGCATTTTCCGAGGCCACCATTGTCTGTGAATCACATAACCTACAGTACCATAATATTATTGTATCATGCTGGCACTGCACGCATCGGAAAACAATTATTAATTTAACAAAATCGCTTACACAGAGTTACTGAGAATTATAAAAGCAAATTGAAAAGATGAAAATGTATAAAATCTTCCGAGTCATTGGTGATGCATCTAGTTCTTTGTCCAAAAATAAACACACAATTATGAGAAAAAAATGAGAGAAACTCACTAGAGGGTGTCCGGAGGTCCGATGATGAGCACCTCCCATCTGTAAATGTCATTGTCATCCACCAATCCTGCCGAAAATCCTTCCACAGGATTCTTATTTAATTCTGAAAAATGTTAGAAGATTCAAGCTAAGTACACCACCCGCGGACAGACATTTTGTGCAGACAAATATTTAACAAATAAATAAGCATTATTCAGATATTATTAGCAGGATATCATTATAGAAACCTAACCGACTGATTAAATTTAGTGCGGCGTCACTTTTTCTAACATTATTAGTCATTGCAGTATAAATCCGAGTTAGACGTTTGAAATGCGAAAACATTAGAAGCGAACGGCGACGGAGGTATTGATTTTGCTAAAAGCATAATGCAATACGCATTCGGAAAGGAACGATAAATAAATTTAAGAATTAACGAAACCACGTTTCCATTGTCATGTTATTTCGGTCCCAAAAGCGAAAGCGGACAATCAGAAGCGACCCTTCTGAGGTCACTCGTGTTATTCGGGTACCGCTAGCCTGGTGAATCCTCTCTGCGAGGAAATTAATAATCTTACGAGAATGTCTTACCTGCTAGCTGCTTTTTCAATAAAAGCGAAGACTGTGTTTCTGACATTAATTATAATTGTGAAATTTACTTTGAACACACGAAACAAATGATTTTTCCTTCAAAAGATGGCTGACCGCTGAGTTGAGCAGGCTGGGAAACATATGTCTTGTTTCCGGCATTGCTGTTGGTGTTGGTGATTGGTCCGCAGCGCTCCATTCGGGTCGGCCCTAGAGGGAACCCGCACTCCTCAATGGCGGTACCTGCTTTACCAGTCACATTGCTTGCTGCTTTCACTCGACGCATACAGATGGCTCTGTGCATCACATTTCTGTTAATTATTTAATTTAAAAAAATATATATATTTTCAAAATTCCAAATGGGTTCAAAACGATGAGTTTTTAATGTTTCAAATTTCTGATACTATCTTTTTCCTCCGGATTCACTTTAAATTTTTGAAAATTTTCATTTTAAGGGGTTATTTCTAGTGTATATAAAATAGACTAGGAGACGAGGTATATTAAAAAAATATATTTTCAAAATCTTTATTATTATTTTTATTTCAATATGGTTTTAAAAACTTAGAGAGCCAGATTTTAATTAAAATAAGTGGTAATGATAAAAAAAATTGAGTCTTCCAAGTGTACCCATCGGACGGGAGAGCCTTTCGTCGCGAAACAGCTTACCGGAAACTGGCCGCGGAGCCCTTCGCTGCCATCGCATGCCCATATCATAATATAAAATTTATAATAATTATAGTCTTTTTAAGATAACCTAATAGTCCATAATGGTTGGAAGTTTAAATAACCACTGCACCGTCACCGTAAGTGCTGCGTTCGTCCGGAAAACGACGGAAATTTCCGGGCCAGTCCGTTTCATATCGGTTTCGCTTGGCCTGCTACATAGATTACACGAGTATAAGATCAAAACTAACGAAAAACTGTAGTATAGATCATCTCCTTTATGATTTCTTTGGTCTGCTAGACAGCAGCCTGGTAGTTTTTTATGTACGATTTTTATTTTTTAAAAAAAATTTTTTGTTATTATTTTCAATATCTTTATTATTATTTTAATTTTAGTATGGTTTAAAAACTTAGAACGCCAGATTTAAAAAAAAAGTGGTAATGATAAAAAAATACATTTTGAGTGTTTCGAGTGTACCCATCGGACGGGAGAGCCTTTCGACGCGAAACAACTTACTGGAAACTGGCCGCGGAGCCCTTCGCCGCCATCGCATGCCCATATTATTATACAAATTTATAAAAATAATATTTTTTTTAAAAAAATTAAAACTTTAAAAATTCGTACATAAAAAACTGCATGGCTGCTGGTGGCAGACCAAAGAAGTCATGAATGAGATAATCTAGACTACAGTTTTTCATTAGTTTCAGTCTTGTATTCGATGTAATCGGTGCAGCAGGGTAAGCGAAACCGATATGAAACGATCGGGGTTTCAGAAATTTCCGTCGTTTTACGGACGAACGCAGCTCTTACAGCGATGGTGCGTTGGTTTTTCGAACTTCCAACTACTATGGACTATTAGGCAATTTTAAAAGGACTATTAATATTATAAATTTGTACAATAATATTGACACACGACAGCGGTGAGGGGCACCGCGGCAGGTTTCGTAAGTGGTTTGTCGTCGAACGGCTCACCTGACGGATGGGTACACTCGGAACTTTCAAATTATCTTTTTTATCATTATCGTTCATATTTTTAAAATATGGCATTCAAAGTTTTTAAAAATATAATGAAATAAAAATAATAATAAAGATAAACGAAAAATTAAAAAAAAAAAAAAAACTTTAAAAAATCGTACACAAAAATTTGCCAGGCTGCTGGTCGGCAGACCAAGAAATTCTTAAAAGGAATGATCTGGACTATAGTTGTTCATTAGTTTCATTCGTGTACTCGATGACGTAAAAATTACTATTTTTTACCCCACTTTGACGCCGGCTGCCTGCGAACTTGCCTGGCTGCCGGTTGGCAGCCCTGCTTTTTTCTCATTTTCTAATCGACCTTTATCATATGACACCATTCCCGTTCGTGTACTCGATGACGTAATTTTTACGAAAAAAATCGCTGACTATTTCCATGGCAGCGCGGCTCCTGCCAAGAGGCTCACAGGCAGACCAGCTTTTTTAAGGTTTTCTAAGTGTCCATTATCACTACAAAGTAGTTTCATCCGTGTAGGGTAGACTGGGGATGGTTGAAACACTTTTACTTTAACAAGGTGTAGTAATATTTCTTTTGTAATTATGGATAAGATGTTTATACCAGATGTTCTATGATCTATCGATTTATCAAATTAAATTTATTGGATGGCCACAACTCCTACAGGTAAGCTACAATGACCACTTAAAGACGATGGGGAAAACTGTTTCAATTATCCCCATAGTGTGGACGATTGAAACAGTATGTGGGGATAATTGAAACAATCTAAATATCTATGGAATAATTGGAACAATTTAAATCAATGTTTAACATTTTCATTATTAAAACAGTACTCAATGAGATCAAGAATAGTGATTAAACATATCACAAGTATTTTAAAAATTATATACATAAATGTCTTGAAATGAAACAACTTTAAATATATTTTTTATTATTTATGTTTACGTGCTCTTAGTTATACTTATTATGAGTATTTGGCATAATCAACATACTAGCAGAATAGAACGGTATTAAAAATAAGTTTTTGCTTTCATACAAAAGTGCTTGTTTCAACCATCACCCTGTTTCAATCATAACAATGTAGGATTTACCTCTGAATTAAGAGTATTTTTTGTGTGTAAAATTCAACAATTAAGAAGTTGAAAAAATAAAAATTTATTGAATTTATTTTTTAAAAATATTCTTTTAAGTGGCATTAAAATCTATTAAACAAGTAAATATTATCTATTAAAAGAAAATAAAAATCTGGGTGTGCAATTCACATGCGGTAGAAGTGAAATATACAGAAAACCAAAGTAGACAAGAGTGGGGACTACGAAGCACTTTTTTATCAATGTGAAGGGTGATTTTTTTTCATATTTTTGTCCTCGGATTCCAGTGCACCTTTTCCTATACGTTGGTCATCTTATTTGTGGTTTCTTCTTCGGAGTCTGTAGGTGTAGTTTTTTTTTGCCTGTTTATTTTGGAATGGTTTGAAGACTAAATATTGATTTTACAAAATGATATTCTTTTTTGATTTCGTAGGATTCGACCGCGATGAATAATTATCAAGTTATAAAAGAACTTTTCGATCTAAGGACGAAATGGTGTATTTTTTAAAATGAATAAGAAATTTGGTAAAAACTACTTCTTGCATCCAGACAGACTTGTTCGTGGTACCGATACTACCAATCGGACTATCTTTTAAGAAATGGCTTAATTGATACGTAGAAATGTGAACATCGGCGGAATTGAGTTGCCAATTGCATTTGCCGCTACAGACAGTTATGAAAGTTCCTCGTTCGGCCGACGTTACTGCATCTACTTGCCGAGTTCCTCTCCTGGATATAAACCGATTAGGTTTTTGAACAGTTGTGACACCGGTCTCATCTACGTTATAGACGTCCTTTGGTTAAAATTTAAAACTATCCATAACGTTCGCTAAATTGTTAAAAAAATCATCAACATTATGTCAATTAAAACTTGTTGCTTGTGCCATACTCGTGGCTTGGGCACATCTTATAGATAATAAATTCTGGATGGCGCACAAAAATCCTCGGAGCCATTCTATTCCGGCCATCCCATTTGTGTACCATGAATCTGGCCTTGCCAGGTTGTACCGTGTGGTCAAATCAAATGCCAATTGTCTTAAATCTTTTGAAGATAGCCCAAAATAGGTAAATGTTGGCTGTTTTTTTAGCATAGTTTGCAACCACGGTTTCTTGAGAAGGGGAACACACTTTCTTCATAACATAATTTTTTTCTCTGTTTTGTATTTACATAATTGATAAAACAATGTATACTATAAACGTTGATTTTTTTTTAGTTATAAATATAAAAAAATCAATAAAGATATGTTATTACGAAATTGTCACGTGAGGGTGTGTGACGTCGAATGTGGTCGAATGAGATCGACTTCATCAACCAAGATCACAGAAGTTCACCATTCAAGATCACAGAAGTACATTAGAATTAATGATTTGAATTTGAATAATACTTAATGATTTAAATTTCTGACCTTTTTTCATTATAACTTTTAAATTTTCTCTGTGTGGACGATTGAAACATTGTTATGATTGAAACGTTGCAATCATCCCCACACGAGTTGTTTTAAACATCCCCACGCTGCATTTTCTGCTTCAAAGTCAAAAACATGCCTTTTAAATAGACATTAACGCCACGCAAATGCATTATAAATACTCTTAAATAGATAAAGAAGAGAATGTAATGAAACATTTCTACAATCAGCGAGAGTAAAATGAGTTATAAGATAAGCAATAATGTCTTAAATATTTACGTTTTAGTTCGAAATTCAATAATGTCCCCTATGCATGATTGAGTCACTCGCCGGCTACTGCGCTTTTGTAGAAACGTCCCAACAGACCTGACGGAGTTTCGAGTGTTGTATCACACTCTTAGGTATTATAGTTTTCGAGTATATTGAGATGTTTCAATCATAACGTGTTTCAATTGTCCCCAGTCTACCCTACTCGATGACGTAGGGTTTACCTCTGTCGTCTCCTGGTCTAAAAGTTACTATGTTTAAACCATATTTTTTGTTATATTCCAGACCTACCTACTATAAATTAGTACTGTCACATTTTAAGTACATTTATCTCACATTTACTATTACAAAAAAATCACGATTCGGTCCAATGTTATCCCACATGAAATGCAAGTTTGTTTTCACAACTTTTACAGTGATATATTGTTCGCCCTCCTTCTCCATCATAATCAGAACAACAAACGATTTTTTTTAACATTAGATCCACACAGGAGGCCCTGAGAAAAATAAATTCACAGGGCCTATGTCATCTTTGGGGTTGCTGTGTGGAGGGTATTTTGAAGGAAAGAAAAAAAGGATGGGAAGGAAAATGATATGAGGAGTGGGTAGGAATCTGGGGGTTAATGTGTCCAGGAGAGGCGATGCGTGAATTCATCCCTCTCACTGCGTTGTAAGGCAATGGTTCGATAGAGTCCGGCTGGAGAGATCAAAAAATTTTCCTCAACCAGTCTTTCCTGATTCGGCGCACCACACAGTAAATGGGCAGACGCATCCCCATGAACCCGGGCACCCCTGCTAAGTCACCAAACGTAGCGAACCACTTGGGGTGACCCGTGGCAGGGGTGCTGGTTATCCAATAAATGTTTACCGCGGCGGCGGTACCCATTACCGCCTGCCAAATTGAAAACGATGCAATCCCTAATACTTTTACTGCATATTAGGCATTATTACGTGTTGATTGACATGATTTAACCGCTGTTCTGGATCTACCGAATGGCTTCCTTTTCTAGTTTTTACACCTTCTCTATAAGTGCCAACCAGCTAATTAATTAGCCTTTCCGCAGATTGAAGATGACTCATTGGTATTTCCAATAGAAAAACATATTTGTTGTTTTGGTGTATTCGGTGTATTAGTATGTAGAGATTGAAATCCATTTTTTTTTCTGAATCAGAAAAGCTTGATGGTGTGGGATTGATGGATGTTGAAGGTTGTTGCGGAATCAGAATATTTTCTACATCACTATATTTACTGAAATAAGCGCATTTCTTTCTTTTGGGCGGGATAATGTCATTTCTACTATCTATCACTTGGATCGTTACCGACTTCTTCACCATCACTTATTCACTATCATTATTTTCTATGATGGTTAATTAACTACATTTATAGAATAGGTACGTAAATTAATAATTCTTTTACTTTCAATTGCTAATATCAACATCAATAGTTCCACAAAACTAAAAAACATGGTCACAAAAAGTGGGAGTAACTGCGGAAAACCGTTATAAACGCAGGATAACGACTGACTGTTCCGAAAATATTGGAAGAAAAAAAAATTGGTGTGTTAAAATGATGCATATATTTTTACATGAATATATTTAACTAGAGGGTTTCCCGGCATGCGTTGCAATGCCATATATTCAAATAAATACAATGTTACTCCTTGCGTGTCGTTTTCCGTGCGTTCCCCTCCAGCGTTCCATTTCCACCTTCCCCGCCACCGCTCTCCCGCTCCCCCGTCCCGCCAACCCCCCTGGCACTTCATTTCTTCACTCCTCTCCCGCCCGGCCCGTAGCCGAAACTTTTTTCTAATACTAACATTTTAATCTCGTGATATCTTCCCAATTAAATATCCGAATTGAAAAATTCAAAAAGGTAAATAAAGGTACTGAAGCTGCCTTGAATATGAAGTAATTTATTTTGATAAGGATTAAAACCAAGATACAAATATAGAGCCTTTTCAAGCGGCGACATTTTAATTAAATTTTTAAAATAAAAGAATACTTATTGTGGCATAACCATAATAGTAAGACATATGCAGTCACGACCTTTTTTGTAAATAATGATGTGTTCTACAAAGTTGTAGTATATTATTTTATTCTATCATTAATAGTTTTCGCAGCGCACGCGATGTAAAGAATATTTTAGGTAATTTTTTTACACATTGGGTTACATTATTGAAGTTTTAGTAAGGATGCTTATTTTTTTGAAAATATAATATAGCCTATGTTACATAAGGATAGTGTAGCTTCCCAACAGCGAAAGAATTTTTCAAATCGGTTCAGTAGTTTCGGAGCCTATTCAATGCAAACAAACAAACAAACAAACAAATCTTACCTCTTTATATAGTGTAGTAGATTACCTAACGGTAAATTTAAATGAAGAAATGTTGCTTTATCCAATATGTTGCGACGATTCTTGGTAATTATCGGAAATAATAGTTCTTAGAATGTAATTAGGAAGATAGAAATTGGTGATTAAACTTATAGGTACCTGCGCCGGACCAGGACCTATGGCCGACGGAGCTGCCTACCAAAATCGTTTGGGCCAGAATGTGTGGCCCACGGAGTGGAAAAGGTTTAATTGACTGGTTTGGCGGGTGCTTAAGAGTATATTACCAGAGAAACCAGAAACATGTCATTTTTAAATCAGTGTTTAGACGTATTGACTCGTTTTCACAAAAAAATTAAATTGATTTCGAAAGATTGTTCTTTTATCTAGTAAACGTATGTTTAAATTTTGAGAAAAAAGTTTATTTTAAGTATAATAAGGTTATGCCATAGGTCGTTGGCAGATTTGTTACATATTTTCAAAAAAGTACATGTATTATACAACACCCATTTCAAATCATATAATCATGCAGTAAAATAAATCAATACATTATCTGGTAAACTTATGTTTTAGAATTTTAATTTTATTTTAAATAAAATCATTAAAAAATATATACGTACATGTGTTTCTTGACGTAAATTGGCCAGTTTGTGTATTTATTCGCGCTCTTACAAACTAATATATTTGAGGATTTTTTTACGTACTTATTTTGCTAAGACATTATTGACAAGTCATAAAAATTTTGGTCGAAAAATAATCGTAAGAAGTAATTAATATTAATTAATTTACAGCTCGCGTTTTACCATTTTTCTTATAGCTCGACGACATAGAATTGAGAAGTCGCTCTACTCTGCCCGCAAACGCGGCAGCCGGCGGTTCTCTCCGCGGCGCTCAGTATCTATTTTGATATGACAATTTGAAACGAAACCAAATAATACGATTTCATTGGTTCATGTTTGTAAAAACTACAGGGTTTACCGAACGCAAAAATTCATGTTCATTGAATATTTTTATGTAAATATTTTTATAATTAATAATATTTTTTTATAATATAAACGAACGCATGTTATTCGTATTATTGTTAATGGACTATTTTTCCGTAAATAAATAAATTATATACAGTGGGTACCCGGCATGCGTTGAAAAGACCAATGTAACCTCGGGGTTAACTAAACTGTAATGGTTCCATCCAAAGTCCCGGGAAACTACATTATATTGCAAGCGCCTGCACTATATAACATTATATACAACGGGTACGCGGCTTGCGTTGCAAGGCCACTGTAACCTCGGGGTCAACTCAACTGTAATGATTCCATCCCAAGTCCCGGGAAAATACATTATAATGCAAGCGCCTATACCATTGACATTAGGTTGCATACAGCTGTCCGTTTGAGAGGCACGATTTTTTTTAAATTTACCGTTATAAGTTAGTTAAGTTTTACTTCATTCGTGTGGTCTAAAGACTCTAAGGCACACTCATTTAAAAAAATATATTGTAAATTATTGCTATGTGAATACCGCACGGGAGACCCAAATGTTTCAAAAAAATATTGTTATGTAATACCGCCTAAGAGTCCAACAGCTCCCAAGGAAGGGAGGTTGGTAGAGAGTTGAGATGAGATGAAAGGGGTGTCTGAGGGGGGGGGGGGTAAAGGAGAAGGGGGGGAGAGGAGTTAGAGATGGGGGGTGTGGGGCGGGGGGTGAGAGGGGGGTGGGAGGTTTAGAGGGGGTGGGAGGGTAGGCCTTTTTTATATCCATTTTTCGTATTACAAAAATAACAAACACGAGAATCGGGTATGGGTACCACTGCCCCGGGAACCATTTATTAGATAACCAACACGTCTGCCGTAGGTCATCCCAAATGGTTCGCAACGTTTGGTGACTAGCAGGGGTGCCTTGGTTCGTGAAGGTGAGGTTTGTTCAGGTCTTGGCGGCGGATGCGTCTGCCCACCAGCTGCATGACAGGTCTTATCTAGAGAAAGTGGTTGAGGGAGTCCCTTTGACTTCTGCAGTCTTACCCTCGCAGTGGGAGTGATGGCCTCATACATTCGCTCTACTGGACACGCTGACCCCCAGATTTCTATCCACCCCTAATACCTTTTTCCTTCTCCGAAGTTTCTCTCCTTCCTTTCCCTAAAACGACCCTCCACACAGCATTCCCAAAGTAGAGATAGGCAGTGTGTCGAGCGATTGTAAAAAAAACGGTCTCTCCTGATCCGACCTTCCACGTAGTTGGTGGGCAAACGCAACTGCCGCGCCGGCGAGATCCTGACAAACCTCGCCCCATTAACCCGGGCTCCCCTGCTAAGTCACTTGGGGTGACCTATGGCAGAGGTGTTGATAATCCAATACATTGTTCCCGGGGCGGCGGTACCCATACCCGGCTTCCAAATTACTGATACTACCTATTGACGGCCAGCGTGGTCAAGGGGTAAGGCTCTTGACTCGCAATCCGAAGGTCGTGGGATCGAATCCCGGCGTGGGCAAATAAATTTTATTTGAATTATTTGGGTTGTTTCACAATTATTTAAATTAAAAATAATATATTAGCGTCACGTTCCAGAGTGGAAGATACTTTCAGTATCGCCCTGGGTGGTGTAAGACCACCATTCAAAATTGAAACTTGCTAGAAATGGCTATGGCCGTATTTAGTGACCAGATCTGAATAGCCAGGTAATTCCTCGCCTTCCTCTTCCCCATCTCCTTCCCCTCCCCACCACCTTCAGCCTCATAATATACCCCATAGTCACGTCATAGTCTCACCGGCTCCAGACGGGAGCATTTGGGTCTCTTGTGCGGTATTCACATAAATATAAAATAAAAATTATGCACACGAATAAATATTTCAAAATGAGACATTTTTTACAATCCAATTGAATATTACTATTTTTTTCATTAATACCGCACAAGACTCCCAACTGCTCCCGTCTGGAGCCAGTGGGACTATGGCATCCCCAATTGGGTTATGTTGTAAGACTGAATGTAGTGAGGAGGGGAAGGATATAGGAAAGAGGAAGGTGGGGAAGTTCCTGGCTATTCAGATCTGGTCACTAAACACGGCTAAAGCCATTTCAAGCAACGTTTCAATTCTTAATGGTGGTCTTACATCAGGGCGATACTGAGATATCTTTCTCTCTAATGGCCGCAAAATATAATTAAAAACAAAATATTAAAAATAATATAACAAATTGTTTGTTCATGTTGGTATCTACTTAATACCTACTGGGTTTATCCATTTTATTTGTATCTATTTATGTTTATGCACTTCGATATACAAATTACAAATAACTACTACTAATTAAAATTCTGGAAGCGAGAATTTAACATCTTCATCTAACCCATACTGTAGCTTCTATAGTCCTAGCTGTGCGTGAGCTAGTAGATACTCGAAACCGATCATGAAACGGAACGAAATCTAGTTCTAAAAACGCCCGCTAGAGAGTTCTGATGTGTGGAGCGCTGACGTCGGAATATGAATTTAAATTTGCTGGTTATACGCTCTTAAAATGAAGAATACAAAATAAAAAAAATAGCCTAAACATCATTTCTAAAATAAGACTGCCTTATTTTTACGACTTGCATAAAAAAACATAAATTAATATTTTCATTCAATTAAAATAATATTTTTCCTTATTACACCTGATAACATCTTCAGAACGTGTGTTTTTTCGCTGTAGGCGGTCATATAGTTTGGCGCGTTTATATCCCGCCACAAAATATCCCCGACAAAATGTCCTACGGACAAAACATCTCCCGACAAAATATCTACTAAAACTTAACCTAACCAAAATTTGGACAAACATAATACGGGCATTTTGTTTTGTAGAGTTTGAATTTTCAATGTACAATTGTTAATTTAATTTTAAATTTTCTATTCACATAAATTTCCACATAAATTTTCACGTAAATTTCCACATAAATTTTCACGTAAATTTCCACATAAATTTTGCTTTGTCACATAAACTCGCATCCTTCAACTCAATGATACATCGTGCTATTAATGTCCGTTTAAACAATGATAATTATAATAATGAAATTAACATTATAAAACAGATAGCCCTAAACAATGGATATAAACCTGAAATAATTAACCGCCTAGTTAATAAGAGGCAAGCAAAATTTTTAACAAAATATATATTTATAGTGGTAATAATAACATCAAACCTAGTAACAACCTAATATATAAAAAAAAACCTTCTTTATACGGGCGATTTACCTTTAAAAATATCTATATGATAATATATTCTATCTATATGATAATATAATATATATATATAATAATATAATATATATATATATTCTAAAATAAAAAAAAATATGTTTCTAATAAATGGGGAAAAACGGGATATACACTTCAGAATGTAACGATTGTGACGCACAGTATGTAGGGATGACTACTAGAAATTTTAAAACTAGAATCTGGGAATATGAACTTGGTTTACGAAATAATAACTACTCCGAGTTGGCTACCCATCTAATAGAGTCAGGCCATAGCTTTAAAAAAAAAATACTATGTTTAAACATTGCAATGTACATTCATATTTTAATTTGTGCGCTTTAGAAACTTTAGAAATTAACCAAAAATTAAATCTAAAGTTAATTTAGTTAATAAAATAATAGCACCATGCAAATCACCTTTACTTACGATGTTTCCAAGTAATGTTGACTCCTCCCACCATTCTCACTCTCCCCCAAAATCTCCCCTCCCACTACCCCCACCTAATTAATTTTTGTACTTGTATAGAATTTTTAAGTAAGTTTTAAGGTTGCTCGTGAATGACATGGATTTGTCGAAACCGGTCGCAGAAAATCTTATCTTTCTTACTAATATTATAAATGCGAAAGTTTGTATGGATGGTTGGTTGGATGGTCCTTACTCTTTCACGCAATAAATATCGAATGGAATGTAAAAATTCTTTCACTAATCGAAAGCTACATTATTTGCGAGTAACAACGGCTTTATATATTGGTATGCTCTGGCGTTATGAATGAGCTGTGGCGTTATGAAATTATGTATCATACGTTTTCTGTCCCTAACAAAATCGAGTTATTGCAAACGTCAAAAAAATTGTTACCTTGGAAACAATGTTTTTTTTTTTTAATTTTAGGCTTAAAAAGAGTGCATTGTTGTGATTAAAAAGAGTACTTTTTGGCGTCGTAGTTAATATCTACACATCTCTAAAAATGTTTATTCTCCGAGCAAAAAGCATAACGTTGCTATAAAGCATAGCGTTTGAAGTGGACTGTCATTTTCTTATTTGTTTAGGTTACTCTGGATTCAAATATGAATAAAATACTAATAAAGGGAGTAGGTACTTAAAATAAATTTCTGTTTCCATAATTTAAATATTTTCTAATAGAATTTTTATTTGCGAAATTTCATTCTCAAATTTTGAAATTTTGTATTAAACCATAATTATTTTCAGCAAGAATAATAACAATTATACCATGAAAGCCTAAGTCGAATAAGGAAAGGGAGGAAAGGAGAGTTCTTGGAAGTAAAGGGGTTTAAGGGGTGGGAAGGAATCTGATGTTCAGTATTTACCAGTCAACCACCTCCAAGACCTAGACAAACCTCACCCCATGAACCCGAGCACCCCTGCTAAATCACCAAAGTAGCGAATCACTTGGGGTGACCTATGGCAGAGGTGTTGGTTATCCAATAAAGGTTCCCGGGGCGGCGGTACCCAGTAGTAACTTATAGAATATCGCAGTTCTATAAGTTACTACTTCTATTCAGATGTTTAATATTTTATTTGTATGCAAACATTAAAAAAATGATAAATCAAAATTAAAAAAAAGCAAGTTGGTATGAGAATTTTATTTGTCTTATAGTTATTTGTTGTATAAATTATGTGATTTTTTTTAAACAGAGAAAAATGGAGGAATGGGAAATGACATAGGCTACTTTTTATCACGGAATTTTTTTTTCATTAACGTGGGAAAATTCTTTATACAGTAATTTCCCACTAATACCATGCGAGCGAAGCCGCGGGTAAAAGCTAGTTAAAAATAAAGTAACAAATATACCTAAATTGAAAATAAGAACTCTTCAGAACAAAATGTCTAGAAAATGTTACATAGTTAATAGTTAAAGAAATACAAAAAATAATACGGACATCGTTAAAGAATACATACTATAATAATACATCGTTAGTTACATAGTTAAAGAAATACAAAAAATAATACGGACATCGTTAAAGAATACATACTATAATAATACATCGTTAGTTACATAGTTAAAGAAATACAAAAAATAATACGGACATCGTTAAAGAATACATACTATAATAATACATCGTTAGTTACATAGTTAAAGAAATACAAAAAATAATACGGACATCGTTAAAGAATACATACTATAATAATACATCGTTAGTTATATAGTTAAAGAAATACAAAAAATAATACGGACATCCTGAAAAGACCATAAATTATTGTTATCTTTTTTATTTTAGTCCCATTTTTTTGTTAGGTTAGGTTTTAGTAGATATTTCGTTGGGGGATGTTTTGTCCGTTGGATATTTTGTCGGAGGATATTTTGTCGCGGGATGAAAAGTCACGGAACCGGTCATACAGGGTATAATAGCAATTACCCGAAGGATTTCACCAGCATATTTAATGAGAATATTTGGAGTAAAAAAAGTAGATGTCATTTTGTTGTCCGATGATATTTTTTCTATTAAAAAGATCAATTAATGAATACAATATTAACGACACTCAATCGAAAATTTGAAATAGAAAAATCAGAAAAAGATACGATTACATCAAGGAGACGATTTTCTAGCCGACAAATAATGTGTGCGGAGTCAACGCAAGTACGGAGGTTGTGTTGAATAAAATCTGACAACCATCAGGCTTTGAAACGTTTAAAAAATAAATTAAAACGCTTGCAGAAAAATAACATATGTCTCAAATTCCTAAACAGAAAACCAGTTTTACCAGTGACCGATGAACTTTCGATGTATGATAATTTTGGAGATGTTATTCCGAAACAAAGATCGATGGGGTGTAGTTGTCTGTGACGTGCAGCTTCAAGTGAATAGTTTGTGAACTCGAAGGGCGCAGTTCAAAGATGAAGCGATCGCAGTTCTGGTGGGCGGGGGCGCTGTTTGCCGCCCTTGTGATGGTATCTCCGCCCACAGCTCTGGGACAGAGCTCTCCATGCCCGGATATCTTCAGTTACAAGCGAGATCAAAACGGAGTACCATTCGGGGAACTTCAAATACCCAACGTCAGATTTGGGTCACATGATATCATATTGAAGATGTCTTTGAAAAAGACAACACGCCATGTAAGAAAAAATAAAAATTAGTTTTTATTTATTGTCATTAAGTTTAATTTGTAGAACTCCATTTTAATTTTAAAATCTTATAAGTATTCAATAATATTGTTATTTCATTTATAAAAAAAAACAGTTTATTTATAAAGAAGTCCTGCTATGTAATTATTATTAGGCGTGACTACTGTTTCGCCTTCTGAAAGCGTAATCAAACTGTGGTTAGGCCACTTACAGACGATTTATTTATATTATACATTTATATGATACAGACCAAATATTTTACAGTAACTGTTGTATCACAACTGTTGTGATGTACTAGATCAGGGGTGGCCAACTTGACTGGATCCAAGATCTACTAATTACCGACGAAACCCTGTGCGATCTACCTAGTGGCGTTGCGGGGGTGGAGGGGGGAGGGGAGAATTCGGGGCGGCCCCAGGTGGCACTTATAAGGGGCGAAAAAATTTCAGAATAATTAATAATAATATCCTGTAAAAAAATTTCTTCAAAATTCGTAATTCGTAGGAAAACCATTAGGTAGTATTAAACGCATATTAAGCGCGTAATACTAATTAAAACTGGGGACTAGCAAGCAGATTCCTTCTTAATATAAAACCAGTTTTGTGTTCAGAATGTAAAATTTCAATTCTGGATTCATCTGCTGACACTTTCGAATGAAAACATTCTCTTTTGTAAAATTCTAGTTGCAGACTATGTATTCTGTATATGCTGCCAGAATCAAAGAGAAACCATTTCCATGTTCTTAGTGTAGTTTTGATGAGCTGCATTCAGATTTAATTTATACCAGTTTTGTGTTTAAAATGTAAAATTTTGGTTGTGGATTCATCTGCTTGCACATTTCGAAGGAAAAAATTATCTTAGTCGAAGTTATGTATGTGCTATATACAATTCTAGTTCCCGACTATGTTTGTGCTGCCAGAATCAAAGAAAAAACATTTTCATTTTCTGAGTGAAGTTTTAACTTGCCACGTACATTTAAACTAGTTTTGTGTTCAGAGTGTAAAATTTCAGTTCTGCTGACATATTTCGAAGGAGAACATTCTCTTTTGAAGTACAGTTATAAAATTTTAGTTGCAGACTATGTACGTGCTGCCAGAATCAAAGAAAAACACATTTTCATTTTCTGAGTGAAGTTTTAACTCGCCACGTACATTTAAACTAGTTTTGTGTCAGAATGTAAAATTTCAGTTCTGGGTTCATCTGCTGACACATTTTGAAGGAGAACATTCTCTTTTCGAAGTACAGTTATAAAAATTCTAGTTGCAGACTATATATTATGTGTGTGCTGCCAGAATCAAAGAGAAACCATTTTCATGTCTTGTGTGTACTTTTAATTCACCGCATTCAGATTTAATTTCAGCCAGTTTTCTGTTCAGAATAAAAAATACCATTTGTGGATTCATCTGCTGAGACATTTCAAAGGAAATCATTGTCTTAGTCAAAGTGCAGTTATAAAATTCTAGTTGCAGATTATGAAAGTGCTGCCAGAATCAAAGAGAAACCAATTTCATGTTCTAAGTGTAGTTTTAATTCGCAGCTCGCAGATTTAATTTAAACCAGTTTGGTGTTCAGAATATAACGATAAATTAAATAACAAGTTGCACATTCATCGTGTACCGAGTGAAGCTTTACTTTTGTGTTGCATGTCAAATGCTACAAAATTCTGAGAAATTGACTGTTCCTCGTGTAACTATTATTTAACTATTATTATCTCGTCGTATTTGATTATAAAAATTGGCATAAAATGAGGTCGTACTAAAAAAAATAGGATTTTCATGTAGGCCTCCCCCCAGCGCTTGATAATCTGCGGTTGAAGTACCTAAATAGAGGGGTGGTGAAATTTTCCTCCAATCAGGTGACTGACACCCACGTTACGTAACTGGATCTACCAATTACATACTTCTTAAATTTTAATGAAATAGCATAGTTCAGTGTGCAATTATGTGGTATTTAAAAAAAAATTATTAAGAGAGAAATCATAAAAATGCAAAATATTCTTAATTACACTTATTTATATCAATGCTTTTTCCCCCTTTTCTAATCCATAGCAACATACGGTATAGTGGGATGGGGTGGTTGTGCTGAATCCATTATTAGACCAATTATTATAGTTCAAAAATTAATTCAGAGAATTATATTAAAATGTCAACTACCCATCCCTCAAATGAACTCTTTACCAAAAACAGGGTCTTAGATATTCGACAGCTATTTGCTTTTTTTTTTTTTTTTTTTTTTCATTTACTAGATTCTTATGTTTCTTGAAGAGATGAATCATTTAAATTTACTGAATTTAAAGTTAATGTTCTTTATAAATAGAACGGCGTCATATGCGCCTTGCAATTTTTACCTCATGTGGGTATTTTAAAATGTTACCTGGCTATTATAGACTTAAAGGCCTTGTATTTCATCGGTAGGGAAAAATTGTTATCTAAAAACCCTACTAAAATTGCATGTTTTGCTAAGCTCCATCATCATCAAGCAGCCACGCCACCGGCAGGCGCTCATGTATACATACGTGTCTGTTTGTGTTATGTTGGGAGTGGGAAGGAGTCGGTCATGTCCTTATTTTTTGGATCTCTTCCGCATTTGCCTTCGGGAATGAGGAAACCATGAAAAACCTCATCCGGGAAGAGTCGGCCGAAAGTCAACATGAAACTTGTCGGCCTTCAGTGATTTCAATATATGAAATCCTGCATTGTGTGGTGAGGGGTGTGTGTGTCTGTTTTTATGTGAGATGTATATACATACTATATGGGAAATTTATAATAAACTTACATAAACATACATATTATACAATATTAAATAGATATATACATAGATATGTAAACATAAGTTTTGGGGGGGGGGTCTGGTGTTTAGGAATACCTACTGCTCGCTCAGTCGTCCGCGTCTGAATCTGGTTCATACCAGATGTGGTCCAGGTCCATCAGGATATGTTTGGGTAGTCTGTGTGTATATCTGAAAGTAAAGTCACTGGGTGCATTGTATTGACCGATTTCCTTGATAAGTCTATTTTTACTATGTCTCAGAGATTTGTAAAATCGGTCTGTCAGTCTGTGCGTGTATTCAAATAAAGTCGGTATGTATTCTCTGGCATGTAGTCTTTTTAGATTCGTTCTGATTCTAGTGTTGTATGCGATTTTAATGCAGAGATTTTGTAGCGTCTGTAGTTTCAAATGGTCAGAATGAGAAATACTACTCCACACGGGAATAGCATATGTCAGTACCGGTCGGATGAGCGAGTAGTAGATCAGGAGCTTGGTTCTGGGACGCAGCGGACTTCGTCTGTTGAAGATGGGCTTCATCGCGCCGACTGCCTTTCTGGCTCTTGCGTGTGTCTTGGCTATGTGAGATTTCCAATTGAGACGTGAGTCCATTGTCAGGCCCAGGTAAACAAATTCATCTTTCCATTCTAGGACGTGTCCTCCCATTTCGATGTTGACGTCTGGTGTTCTTCTTTTTCGTTTCCTCGTGTACATTATCACTTCGGTCTTTGCCTCATTTAATTTGAGTCGCCATTTCTTATAGAACTCTACTAGAGCGTCGAGCGCCCTCTGTAGGTATATGGCCGCCATGTCTGCTTTCAGCGAGGAAACGTAAAGTTTGACGTCGTCTGCGTATATGGATAAGTTGCATCTCTCGTCTCGGGGGATATCATGTGTGAAGATGTTGAAAAGATGAGGTCCCAGTAGACTCCCTTGTGGCACGCCTTTTGGAATCTCACGTAGTGTTGAGAGCGCGTTTCTGATAAAAACTCTGAAGGATCTGTTCTTTAGGTATTCTTGTATCACTCTCGTTAGGTATATGGGCGTGTTGAGTATGTGCAACTTGTGCAGTAGCCCTCTGATCCAAACGGTGTCAAATGCCTTCTCCAAGTCTATCAGCGCAGCGGCGGTGAAGCGATGTTCGTTGAATCTTCTGGCGATGAATACCGCTACTCGGGAGAGCTGGTGGGTAGTGGAATGCCTTTACCTGAATCCGAACTGCTCGTCTGGCAATGTGTCTTCGTGATGTGGTAAAAGTCTGTTGAGAATCACCTGTTCAAATACCTTGCTCAGTGTGGATAATAAACTTATCGGCCGGTAGTTCGTCGGCTGCCTCTTGTCTTTGTTAGGCTTCGAGAAGGGCAGCACGGTTGCCGTTTTCCAGATTTGAGGGAAGTGTCCGGTGATGAGGCAGGCATTGAACAGCTTTGTGATGAAAATTATTGCTTTCTGCGGTAGATGTTTCAGTAAGATGTTATGTATTTGATCGCTTCCCGGCGCCTTGTTTGTCTTCAATCGCCTGATAATGACGGCTACTTCGCTCGGCGTGCAGAAATGTATGTCGGCGGTGTCCGTCTGCTCTGCTTGATCAAGATGTTGTAGAGACTCATCTACTAGTCGATCCGTTTCCGGGTCGCATAAGCCGTCCGTGGCTGCGTAGGCTCTCTCAAATCCGTCGGCGAGCGCGTTTGCCTTTTCTTCTAGTGAAAGTGCCAGCCCTGAGCCGTCTAACTTCTCAAGCGGGGGGATCGTGTTATCTTCGTGTCTCAGTGCTTTCGCCATTTTCCACAGGCTGTTATCTTTGGGCGTGAGTGACGTAACTTTCTTCGTCCATAGTTCGCGTCTGAGATCGGTGATTTCTTGTTTGATCTCCCTCTGCAGAGTGTTGTAGGCGGTTTTGAAGTAGCCGTCGCGCGTTTGATGGTAGATGCGCCGCAGGCGATTTTTCTCCTTGATGAGCGATAGGACATACTCGGGAAGCTTGATCGTAAAAGTCTGTTCGTCTTTGTATGGTATGTAGTTGTCTTGTGCAAGTTGGATGATTTCGGTCAGAGTGCTTGCGGCTTCGTCGATTTCTTCCTTCGAGCGCAGGGTTGCCGACGATAGGTATATTCGTTCGTTAATCTCTTTCTTGAATCCTTCCCAGTCGGCCTCCTTGTAATTTCGCCGTTTTCTGGGGCTCCTTGAAGTCGTCCCTCCAATACTGAAGCTCACGGGCAGGTGATCTGATGATAACTCATCCAGCGTACGCAGTGGCGAGATGGTCTTGGCGTTTTTCTCAAGTACGATATCTAGAGTACTTGGATACTTTGCGTATGTTGGATAGTGAGTCGGTTTGTCCGGAGCCATAATCGTGTAGTTGTGCGTCTGCATATGTGAAAAGAGCGTTTTCCCATTCGCGTTGCCTCGGTAGTTGTTCCAATAATTGTGCTTGGCATTGAGGTCTCCTCCTAAAACAACAATGGGGCGCAAATTAAGTAATTTATCTATATCTTCTCTTACCAGAAGTTTGGGGCAGTAGGCGGCGATGATGGTATGCGCTCTATCCTCTATGGTGACTTCGATAATTGTGGCTTCAGTATGCTTCAGCTTCGGAGTAGGGATTCTTGTAGATGTTATGGTTTGACGAACGAATATGGCGGTGCCTCCACCTGCGCCCTCCAGTCGGTCATCTCGATGTACTTCGAAGCCGGGCACTCTCAGGGGTATGTCAGGTTTTAAAAAGGTCTCTGTAATGAGAAAAATGTCAATGTCAGTATTGTTTGTCAGAGCGAGCAGTTCGTCGGTCTTGAAGCGGATGCTGTGGGCATTCCACAGGAGAACGTTCACCATCTCGGGATCAGACATTGATGGTGGACGTGATGAGACCCATAAGGATCCAGGCTCTTGCAGCTTCGCTGGAAGCTGCGGCCAGCTCTGGTCGCAGGCGATCTAGTCCCTCGAGCAGGGCCATCATCAGTTGGGCATCGCTTCTAGCCTCTGCGGGCTGCTGCGTGCGGGGCTGCGTGCGGGGCTGCGAGCGGGGCTGCTCCTCTTGGCGCTCCTCGCTCCTTCCGCTGGCTACGTTGGCCCAGCTGCGTCCATCCGTCCTCGGCATCTGCTGTGTATGAGGAGGTGGCCTGCTTGCTCCTGGGGCCTGGCGCTGAGGGTGTCTCTGGTGCTGCTGGAGCGAGGCGACGTAGGCGACCCTCTTCGGGCAGCCTCTGAAGTTGGCGGGATGGGGGCCTCCGCAGTTGCAGCACGCGGCGGGCTCGTCCCTGGTGGTCTTGGGGCACTCGGCCGAGGCGTGCTCCACCAAGCACTTCACACACCTCGCGGTGTGGGCGCAGTTTCGGGATCCGTGCCCGAAGTTTTGGCAGCGATAACACTGCGTCCCATGTTGGAGGTGATTGCTCCTGTGCTTCTGGAGGCGTATTCTGCAGTGGCACAGGTACTTCACTGCCGCTCTCAGCTGGCCCATATTCACTTCCTTATCGAAGTTGGCCAGGTAAATGGGATACTCGGTCGAGGCTGTAGTCATCCTGACGACCTTCACCGGGGGGAAGCCTTGTTCAGTGAGGTCAGCCGCGATGTCCTCCGTGTCAACATTCGGTAGGCCCTTGATAACGGCTTTCTTCAGTTTTTCGGCCTCCGCCGTGTATGTATGGAAGCCTCGTGCCTCCGCTCGCAGCCCGTTTGTTAGAGCTTGGTGGTCCGCCATGCTCCGCACGAAGATATTTGCAGTTCCGCCTCGGTTGTAGCGGAACGTGAAGTTCGGATGCCCGATGTGGCCCTGCACCGCCGAGGTGATTTGGGCGTGGGTGAGAGTCCCCAGGGTCATCACAACCGGGGGGACACGATCTTTCCGGGCAGGCTGGCCGCTGGTACCTGCGGGAGAGAAAGAGGAATTAGTATTAATGCGCTTTGGTTGCGGTGCGCCGCCGCCTTCGCTTACCTCGCGGAGATTTCCGAAGCGGTTGCCGACAACAACCGCCCGGGGTTCCTGAGGTGACAGGGGCCTCTTAACGGGGTTGGACGGCCTCGTCCAACCTTCCTCCTGCCTGGTCGTCTCCATGTCCTGGGGGGGTAGCGCGGGTCTGGGGGGTGGGACGTAGCCCGAAGCTGGGCCTACTGCGTGGCGGCTGGGTCCGGGTGCGGGTGCTGGGCCGGTCGCGGGCATCTCGGGGGGCGGCAGGGCGATAGCCGGCTGCGTCCTCGGGTCGGGGTGGCTCAGCTGGGGCTGGGAGGCAGGGATCGTAAATAGGATCGATCCCGTCTTGGTTTGCCGTCTATACTGGCGGGCTCCCGGGGGGATTTCGATCGGCGAATCCTCCGGGTTGGCAGGTTCCATCCGCCCGGGGAACATCCGGACGGCGGGGATTCTATTTCTCCTCTTCTGGATGGAAATTGAAATGTGGGTTCGTCTCGGTGGGGCCAGGTCTTCCCTCTTCTTCGGTGCCTTGATAAAGGCAGTTGGTGGCGCGGAGGCCTAGGCGGTGGGCTGGTCGGGGTCCAGCCGGCTGATAAAATAGCAGGTGTCTGGCCGTGTAAACACAAGCCAGACAAAAGCGAATCGGGGGCGAAAAGGGGCTCGTCTCAAAGGCGACTGTCGCAGGCGGCAGTCAACTCCAAAACTCTGATCCTGATCATGATCTTTGGGAATTTGGGAATTTGGGACAGCTATTTGCTAAAACAAGCCTTTGTTATATACGAAAAAATAACCTACTACTGGCTCCACAACATAAAGCACACACTCGCTTTTCATCAAACCTGGGTTGCGTGGTCCCTAAAACTAATACATCATTCGCTCCACAACAATTCTGGTTCATCGCTCCTAAAATATATAATGCTCTGTACTGACATAAAGTCAAGTAATTATAAATCACTTTATACACATATATATATTTTTTATATTAACTCCACACAGGAGGCCCTGAGGAGATAATTTTCCTCAGGGCCTATGTCATCTGAGATGCTGTGTGGAGGCTCTTTTTGAGGAGAGGAAGGAGTCGACATTGGTCTTGAAGAGACCCATGTCGTAGGAAGAACGAGTCGAAGAAACGACCCGTTCTCATGTGACAACCGTGTACATATGTTCAACCGTGTACATATGTTGGGCACGTGTTTGGCGTGTTTCCCGACTATTCACCGGTGCCGAAGGGATCAATGACGCAAGTTCCTTGGAGCATCTTCCATTATAATACCAGTAGAATAAGGATAGCGTTCTCACCCGACGCCTGTGTTCTAAAGATTGCAATCCGTCTATTAAGATAGGAAAATCTATTAAACGGACCGCCCGTTTTTGCACAGAGTCGAGGGTATTTTTCAGGTATTTTGGAGCTACAGACCAGAGGCGGCTGCCAAATTCAGCTGTGGGGCGCACTTGTGATTTGTACAGGGTTAACAGTTGTGTACTGTTAAAGTATCTGCGGGCCCTGTAAAGTGCGCCCAGTTTTCGGGAGGCTAACTTTACTCTGGCATCGATGGAGCCCCCATATCTGAGCTGGTCACTTAGGGTTACACTAAGCATATCAATGGAGGGCCTGTTCGGCAGATTGCTTCCGTTGAAGGCCACTAGATTTAAATTTCAATCCCTTTTAGACGTAATCAGACAAGATTGGGTCGTTGAAACATTGAATTCAACGAGATTATTTTTACCCCAAGAGAAAACACTCCCGAGGTAACCGTCCATTCTTTGCTTCTTTCATTCTTTGTTTGTGAGCCCTTTGGGGGCTTATCAAACAAAAAGCTAACATGGACTGTACTGTCATCCGCGTAACAATGAATTGGTGCACATGACAAAAGATCGTTGATGTGCAACAATAACAAAGTCGGAGATAGAACCGATCCCTGCGGGACGCCAGCATTTATCGAGTGTGGGGAAGACGTGAAACCATCGACTACAGTCTAAATCGACCTCTCCCTCAAAAAGTCGGCAATCTACATACACAGGGATGCGGGAAGTCCGTAAAAAAGCAGGTTGACAAGTCCTCGGTGCCAAACCCGGTCAAAGGCCTTGGAAATGTCCAGTCCAACCGTTTGGATCTCACCGAAACGTTCCAGGCACCGCCCCCAAACATGCGTAACATACGCGAGAAGATCACCGCACGAGCGGTTCCGTCGGAATCCGCATTGACAGTCGTTAATAATTTTGTTCTTCTCGAGGCATGTGAGCAGTTTGTCGTTGACCACACGTTCCATCACCTTAGACAGAACTGATGTGATCGCTATGGGACGGTAGTTGGCCGGGTTGGAGCGTGGAATAGGATGGACAACCGCTTTTTTCCAACCAGAGGGCACAGAGCCCCACTCCAGTGACATTTTAAAAAGCTTCGTCAAAATTTGAGCTATTTCTGCAGCGCACCTCTGTAGTACCAGGGCAGGTATTCCGTCAGGCCCACTAGCTTTATTAACATCAAGCCCTCGTAAAACATGGAGTACTTCCCGATGCCGGATCCTCAGCTTTTTCAAATTAAAACCGCAGTGAGGAACCGACGTCGGGACAGCACCTTGGTCATCGAGGGTTGAGTTATCCGCAAACATTTTTCCTAATAGGTTAGCCTTTTCGGTGGCGGTGTTTGCTAGTGAGCCGTCAGGTCTGGTAAGTCCACTTCAGTCTGTAATATAACACAGTCTGTAATATAGCACGTATACAACATTGGATTTTCGAAAGGGGACAAGCGTACTTCAAAGAATACATGAGTTCTTACACTACATTTTAATAAAAAAAAATTGCATTTCGAAATTTCCAACTTTAAAGAATCCAATGTATGAGCGTCAAGCGAAAAAGGTGTTAATTTTTTGCTTGTTTTAAGTAGGAAAATGCTGATTCACATAAATATGTTGAACCTTAACTGAATTATGAATTTCATTAAAACCCAACCCAGTTGTAATTTCGTTTTGCAATATCGTGTGGTCCATTTGAAATGTATCTGCATTTTCTTAGCTATTTCATAAATATCACTACCTATGACAATGAAATTATTAACCCGATAACTGATGAATTCCACCAACTTCACAATTTTCAATTTCCTTGAAATCACTAAAGCGATTTTCGTAGTCTGATACCACTGCTTTAATTTCTGATGTGTACTTGTCAGGAATGAAACCGTAGTACATATTTTTTTCCATATGATCCTTGATGCTTATAAATTGTAGATTATTTTTCTTTTCGATGTCGACTATTAAAAATTATTATTATTTTTTTTTAAAAAGAAAGGCAAACATTCCCGGGTTACGAATAACCCAACAATGTTTGAAAATCTTCTACTACCACCACAGAAAGCCGAAAATGTTGCTTGTGTTGTGATGGAGGACTTAGCCAGCCGAGGAATCGAACACGCGACGCCCAGGTGGGACCCAAGCGCTATGCCCACTCAACCACTGACCGGTCATAGATGCTGTTTGACTTTAGAATGCTGCAATAGAATTTATCATTTCTGTTAATGGTTCATTCTTGCCTTGTAATTCCAGATTTAATGTACCCAGTTTTCCGGTAAAATCTGCTAAAAATGCTAAATCACATTGCCAGTTCTTGTTCGGCTACGGGTCCGAGTGCTTGTGCTCGTGGGTTCTATTGGGTTCGAGTCCTTGGCCGGACCCATGGGTCCGATCGACTGGACTAAGAGCCGCGATCGACCGGTTGGCCATTCATGTAATAAATATACACCAATTATACGTTAAAACACTACTAAGGTACATTTTTGACCAAAAAAAATCCAACAAACACAAAATATCACTAACAGACCGGTTAGACAAGCGTACAAAGAAAACATAAAAAAACTCCGACGGTAAAAACTAACCTTGGACAAAGACACCATAAATACCATGCTATAAAATCATTCAACAGTCCTTTACTTACAACAAAAATTGAGGTAAACAAAAATAAATTCAGGCACACAATTAAAAAAATGGAATAAAGAACAAAAAAGACAATATTACCAAAATTTTATAAGATAAAATAATAAAACATATACACGCAATACACAAAACCAATATAAAACACGCATCCCTCACAATCTTACTATATGCCGATTTTAATTTAATTTTACTTTTATTTTTAATCTTTATTTTTAGTTTAAATTTTACTTAATTTTTTGTGTTTTTGGTTACCAACATTTTTTTAATTTTAAAAATGTATTATGTATAAATTCTTATATTGTAAAATGGTTGCCTCAGCACGGGTAAGCCACCCGGTGAGGCCAACATTACTGGCTTGTACTATGAATGTAATATATTGCGTCAAAATAATAAAAAAAATGGTTCCAGATATCATTTGGGAATAACTCACTTAACGACATTCAATCAAATTTTAACAATGCAGTAATTGGGGATACTTTAAAAGGGTTAGAGTGATAACCATTTTAACAGTAGTTAATAAAAATAAAAGCAATAATTTATTCATCAGAAGTTAACTATCTAGAAATAATACAAATATATCGTCTGAGAAATGGATATAGACATATGGATACCACAGATTAGTGCCTTCAGAAGGTGAAACAGCTGTCACGCGTAATAATAATTAAATAGCACAACTTGTTTATATATAAACGGTTTTTTATAAATTAAATTAGCCAGTACCCGGCTTGCGTTGCAATGCCACACAAATAAAGAAAGTGTTTGTGTTTTAATTCTATTTATTGAAGTGCTTTTGGATACACAATATTTTTGGTTTTCAACTGCCAGTAAATTAAATAAAAAATTATATTATTGTATTTTTTATACTAATTTCACAATGTCAGAGCTCAGTAGCAGTGGCGGCTCGTAACTTTTGGGTGTTCTAGGGTATTAATATTTAAAAAAAAAATGGCACCCTGGATGTTGTGGTATGCGAAAATAATTTTTTTTTTTTCAAAAATCGATGTTTTGTATGAAGATTTTTCAGGAAATCAGGTCAAACTGAAACTTCCTAAAATTTTTCATAAAAAAAACTGATTTTCAAAAAAAAAATTTTTTTTCGTCTACAACATCAATAATGGCATTTTTTTTAAATATCAGCACTCTAGCACACCCAAAAGTCACGAGCCGCCACTGCTCAGTAGTAGGTATATATATATATATATATAATATAAATACCGGAAACTTCAAAGGGTGTAAGTGTCATTTACAAAAAGGGAGGTTGACGGGAATTTGAAGTAATATCAAACATTCAAAGAAAACCCCATTTTATTTATGCCAACGGACATGTGTCTCCATCCCTCCTACTTTGTTGATTTGGTATAAAAATAAAACATAAGAGTTTTCTTTGAATGCTTGATCGTACTTTAAATTTCCGTCTTTTGGTAACCCCTTTTTTTTAAATGGCACTTCGGCATCATCAGGGTACATTTAAATAATTTAAATGCACCTGGGTGCGCAACTATGCTGGAAACGGCGAGATTTGGAAGAATGTAAGGCAGTGAGTGAGTGGAACTATTTTCCTTACTGCCTCCTGTGTGAACCTATTGTAAAAAAATGACTTTACCGTGGTTTGGACTGTGGACGTCCATTTGAATGACGATGTTTTTTATTATTTCAGATTGCGACTGATAACGGAGAGATCATTTTGCAAGATCAAAACGGCGTGTACTTGAAAGTAAGAAATGGCGAACCTGTCAAATACACAGTGCTATTCCCAGCAAAGAGTCCTCTGCCGAAGGTCACTCTGGTCACGTATGACAATCAGGTTCTATGCGAGGGGCCAGAAGGTATTCATAATTTATTTTCATTCAATTAGACCGGTGGTTACTGTTATACCTAGAGTGATGTAGGTGACACACACAGCTATAAAAGCGCAAGCAGCTACCTATCTGTTGAACAGCGAGCGCTTAGGGGGCGTCCATTAATCACGTGATGTTTTTTAGCAACTTTTTGACCCCCTCCCCCCCCCTGGTGATATGTGGTGAGGTTTTAGGCTAACTCCCCCCCAAAATCACGTGTATTTTTTTTTAGTACAAAGTAGAGGGCGTTCACCTTTAGAAATCGTGCGTTCAATGAAAAATAAATACACTTGATATCTCATTTTACCCCCCCCCCCCTCGTGATGTTTCGTGATTTTTTTTCGACCCCCCCCCCCCCCTTTCGAGCCTCACGTGATTAATGGACGATCCCTTATGTGTTGTACCGTCACACAACGCTATCAAATATTTCTTCCTATGGTAGGAGAGGGGGGTCAGGTAAATTAGGGAGTTGCCACGAAATGCCATTTCTTTGTACTGAATCTACCAACTCGACAGCTGTCATCCGCCCGTTTAGGCAGCTCCGTAATTAAAATGACCCCCTCTCCTGTTTTCGGCGGAGAGGGGGTCGCATAACTTTTCGCATATCGCCTCGGCAGCGGTTACGACAGATTACGGCTTATTGACTTTAAGCACTTCATCTGCTCTGTGTGACGGGTTTGTATGGGATTGTATGGAGAGCAATATTGGGCATGCGATGATTTTTTTTAATCTTTTATAGCCGTGTGTGGCACCCGTCTAATGGAGATGAAAAGATACGCGTACCGCCACCCCCGGAACCATTTATTGAATAACCAACACCCATGCGATTGGTCACCCCATGTGGTTCGCTATGCCTTAGCAGGGGTGTCCAGGCTCGAGGAATGAGGTTTGCCTAGGTTTTGGCGGCGGGTGCTTTTGCCCACTGATCGGGAGATTGAGAGAAACCTTTTGACCTCTCCAACCGGACTCTCTCGATCCATCCGTCCTGATTTGCAGTGGGAAGGATGTATTCATACGTTAGTCACTTCTGAACACATTGACTCCCAGATTCCCACCCACCCCTCATATCCTTTTTCCTGAAAATGAATTTCCTCTCCTTCATTTCTCTAGAAATACACTCCACATAGAATATCCATAGACGTCAGGCCCTAACGGATTTTTTTAGGGGGAGGAGAGATTTTGGAGGGAGATAATGAAAAAAACACGAAAGAAGACCCCAAATTAGTTCATTCAAATCGCCCAAAGGAACTGGACTTCAGGCAACGTCACGATTTTTTATTCAATCATTGCTCTACCCCTAGTTACGCATTTTCTACGAACCTTGTGTATGAGTATGAGTTTAAAAAACAGCCTCAAGGATTGTGTTTCTTGCCTCTATATGTTTCATAGCTGGTAGGTACTTGCCCAAATGCACTGCAAATTGCAAGTTAGTCTATTATAACTATGTAAAATAATAAAAAATAAGAATTATTCTTGCCTGGTTATCGGGGTGCAATTAATATTTTCCTTTTTAACCACTGGAGCGGCAGCGCATTTTAAAACTTTTTTCTCCGTTTGCTCGAGATTTTCAGAAGATAATTTTTTTAAATCTTTCGCCAAAATTTAAAAAAAATCATACCTCTGAATTTTAACATGGAGACACCAAAAAATATTATAGTACCTACTATGTAGCCAATAAATTAACCTGTATTTTACCGTTTATCTCATATTTGTAGAATTTATAAAAAAATAGTAAAGTTTATAACCGCGCGAATCCTGCATGTTTGTTACTTTGAAACTGCCGTGAGAGGTCATATACGACTCAACATAGAATATTTTCGATTTCTGTATATTGTCTGTGGTATACTTGACAAGGAAAGGTGCATTCTGTGTGAAAAAAATATTTTAATAATTTATTTTTAACATCGTTCTGTGCTCCAAAAGTCCAACCCCGATTTGCACTATAAAACAGACAAACTACCACCTAATAAGTAACAGTCCTCAATAAACCAAAGTCTCCAAGTTCAAACCTCTTTTCAAGTGTTTTAATAAATCTTAAATTCAGTTTACCTCTCCCAGTATCCCAGTCAGGGCCGGATCTACGAAATCTGGCACCCTGTGCAGTAGGTACCGATGGCGCCCCCCCCCCTACATTTTTATTTTGATTAAAAATTCGTTCACCCCAATTTTTTTTTTTTTGATCGATGGCGCCCCCCCCCTACATTTTTATTTTGATTAAAAATTCGTTCACCCCAATTTTTTTGTTTTTTTTTTTATTTAATTATTTTTTTTACACTAATTTATCAAATAAAATCAAGACATATAAAGGGTGTAACTTTTCTAAGTGACCTGGCGGTAGCTCTCACACTCGTTTTTTTTTAAAGAGAGAATCGCCAGGAGCCCTATACTCTCTGAATCTATTGGGTAAACATAAAATTATGGTGCTATTTTAATTATTTTAGGAAAAAACTCTTTTTGCGAGCTATGCTTTAAAATAATAGAACGAATTGTTTGTTTGTGCCCGTATCATGATTTAAAATATAGGTTACGAGACAATGCGGATGGTTTCGCTGAACTAGGTCCATTAGACATTCTTGAGATTTACTGCGTTTATGTATATACCCAACGCGAATATTAATAGAAAAAAGCAAATACAAATCGTTCTCATGGCTACGTGCAACACAAGAATAGCATCTACAGCTTCTGACTAGCTCTAAAATCTAATAAGAATATAACCTCAAATTCGTACCTTGCTTTTCCCCTGTGTTGAGCGAACAAACACCAAATTATGCGAACAAACACCATTCAAACACTAAACACTGACGTATGGTATCAACTGATTACGAAAGATGCTTACACTGACACCGTAAAATAACAATTCCAACAAATCAAATACATATTAATTATACATTTAACGAACTTCAAATAATATGTCAAATCAATGATGAAACTGTCAACACGTTGCAACCTGGAAATCCTGCAAACCGTGCGATGCTTTTGATAATGGATTTCATAAGAAAATGGTCTTTAACTACCTTCTCCTAGAGACTTAAATCGTACAAAATAAAAAAATAGCGAGCGTATGGACGACACACTAACAAAAATTGTCAGCATTTTGAAAGGCGCAAGTCGGTTTGTTTGATTCACAGGAACAAAAAAACTGCGCTGTGATTGGTTATTGAATTTGGATCGCAAAAATAGATCTTACATTAAAACTAAATATATGGAATTTGTAACTGACTATAAATTCGTAGGCCGTTGATTTCAACCTGATGCGTGCACATTCTGTTTCTTTGGAAAGTGTTGCTAGAGCGTAATAATTATTTCGTACTATGGGTAATTTTTAAACGATTCAGGGAATATTATAACTAAATTTTAATACAATATTTATTTTCTCACGGCGCCCATTCGGAGTTGGCGCCAGGTTTTTTGCACGTTTTTGAACGTATGGCAGATCATATGGCGTAAGAAATTCCATTGGCGTACCATTGTGTCCAGCTCCTACAGGTCCTACAATGTACTAAAATATCATTTTCCAAAAAACAAGTAAGTTATTACGAAAATAGAATCTTGCCGTGTAAATCAGAACAGTGAAAAAAAAAACAGAATTAGGTAAATAATAGATTTGGTTAGACTAGGATAGGTAAGGTTTTGTTATGTGTAGGTATTTGTTATTTTTCCTCCACCGTATTTATATACATATATTTTTTTACATTAGTTCCACACGGCAGGCCCTGAGGAAAACAATTTTCCTCAGGGCGTATGTCATCTTCTGGATGCTGTGCGGAGGATCTTTTTAGGGAGAGTGTGATTTAAATCAGGAGTGACGGACGTATGAATTCATTCCCCTCACTGCGGCGCAAAGCGATGGGTCGAGAGAGTCCAAAGGACCCTCTCAACCGCTCTATCCGAATCTGTCCCGCCATGCAAAACATAGCGAACCACTTGGGGTGACCCAGGATAGGGGTGTTGGTCAAATTGTAATTGTGAAATTATATTATTTGTTCTGTCGTGGATCCATTCGGTGTAGCTCCTTGATTTTTTCCTTACTTATTATTTTGTTGTTGCTTTACTTGGTAATTGATCTAGTTACGAATATTTTTCTTCGAATCAGAAACCTTCAGCGGTCTTAGGGTGGAGTATATCACCGATATCACCCTGGAGAGCACGCTGACAGTTGCCCAGGGGTCACAAAATACGGCACCCGCTAGGAAAAAACCGTATTACGGAAACCGCATCGATAATAAACCCAGGCCTACACCCAGGCCATCACCCCCCAGGCCTACACCAAAACCCGCAACGAAACCCAGGTTAGTTTCCTGCATTTGTATTAATCTATTTGTATTTGTTCTCAATTTTGGGAGGCGGGTATAGGTACCACCACCATTCATTGGATAACCAACACCTCTACCATAGGTCACCCCAGGTGGTTCGCTATGTTTGGTATCTTAGCAGGGGTGCCCGGGTTCATGGGGAGGGTTTGTCCTGGTCTTGGCAGCAGATGCGTCTGCCCACCAGCCAACCAATTGGAATTTTCTGGAACACACATTTCCGATAAGTAAGCCGGAGCCATTCTGTTAAGGGATTTGAATACCATCCAGCAGAGCTTAAACTGGATTCTTTCAGGACAATTGAGCCAGTGAAGATTTTTGAGATGCTCAGAAATATGGGAATATTTAGATACGCCGGTGATGAGTCTTGCCGCAGTCTTGAACACATATTGTAATTTGTTGATTTGATATTTCGGGAGACTAGCATATATTCCGTTGCAATTATCTAGACGTGAAACAACATACGAATTGACTAGTAATTTAGTCGCCCCTGTTGTCAAGTTTCTCCGCACTGCTTTAATTGAAAGAACGCCGTGCTTACAGTTCTGTTTACTTGAGTTTGAAGGGAGAAATCAGCGTCCAGATTGACACCTAGTAGTTTTATGCGTGTTTTGGAGTGATGTCACTTCCTGAAATGGTTATTGGGGAGTTATCAATATTATGCTGACATCTGCTTGTGGCTGTCCAGAGAAACTCAGTCTTTGCAGAATTCAGTTTCAATCTATTTGAGGTCATCCAGCGCGTGATTGCTTCTAGACACTCGGTTACGCGAGTTTTAAGCCTGCCTATTTCCTCTGGTAAGCAGTAGAAGTAAACTTGCTGGTCAATATATATATATATATATATATATATATATATATATACTATACTTATAAATTATAAATATGCTTTCCCTTCACATGCAAGGTAAACAATTACATTTTATATTTTTTATGTAATATGACGGACTGCGATTGCACTACCCTCTCAGTCCTGCTGGATTAAAAACCTTAAAAAAAATTTAAACCTCAACATCTCAAAATTACGTTTGGTGATAGTCCCACTAGAAATTTCAGTGCAGTGTGCAGGGCCGTATTTAGGCCTAGGCAAACTCGGAAGCTGTCAGACAATCTGTAAAGACAATACATTATTGTTATAAATAGTAAAATGGGACAAAAATAATACAGACAACCTGTAAAGACAATAAATTATATAATGAAAAATAAATAACTTAGTTTGAACTGAAGTAGGCGTCCTGGTGTGGTCTCTGGAGGTCTCCGGTCAGGTCGTAAAGCTGACGCTGCGTTTTTGACCTCTTTCGTATCAACGCCAAGATGGGCTTACTGGGCAGAGAGATTGTTGAGGTTATCCTTAAAACACTTGTGTTTTGGATATAATTGTAACTTTATTAGATAACTTTACAATTGAGATGACTGGCAATTAGTCGGTTAATTGAGTCGGTAAGAGAGAGTTTATTAGAGAGAGTTTTTATAGAGAATCTTTAGAGAGAATGACTTTGCCAAAACAATGACCCATATTTATAAAAAAATCAAGACTTGACGTAACCACAGAGAAAAGACAATACAGATGAGAATTAATGACAATATTACACTATGAAATAGCATAGACAAACAGATTTGAAGTAAGAGGTGGCATAGACATAAAAAGTTAAAAGTAAAGGACTGTACACATCGAGATAAATACTAAGAATGAAAGTGTTATGAAAAGAATGAATTTAAATATGAAATAGGACAATCACAACACAGAGGACACGACATGAACCACTATATAATTAACAATATCAACATGTTTCAATAACAATGTTATCTTCATCAGGACAAGATGTTAATTTAACATTGTTATTGAAACATGTTGATATTGTTAATTATATAGTGGTTTAAACTAAGTTATTTTTTTATATTAACAATGATGCCACAAAGTAATTTTGTTAAGTTTGAACAATAAATTATTATTATAAATATTAAAATGGGACAAAAATAATATAGACAACCTGTAAAGACAATAAATTATGTAATGAAAAATAAATAACTTAGTTTGAACCACTATATAATTAACAATATCAACATGTTTCAATAACAATGTTATCTTCATCAGGACAAGATGTTAATTTAACATTGTTATTGAAACATGTTGATATTGTTAATTATATAGTGGTTTAAACTAAGTTATTTATTTTTTATTATATTAATAATGATGCCACAAAGTAATTTTGCTTAGTTTGAACAATAAATTATTATTATAAATATTAAAATGGGACAAAAATAATATAGACAACCTGTAAAGACAATAAATTATATAATGAAAAATAAATAACTTAGTTTGAACCACTATATAATTAACAATATCAACATGTTTCAATAACAATGTTATCTTCATCAGGACAAGATGTTAATTTAACATTGTTATTGAAACATGTTGATATTGTTAATTATATAGTGGTTTAAACTAAGTTATTTATTTTTTATTATATTAATAATGATGCCACAAAGTAATTTTGCTTAGTTTGAACAATAAATTATTATTATAAATAGTAAAATGGGACAAAAATAATACAGACAACCTGTTAAGACGATAAATTATTGTTATAAATAGTAAATTGTAAAATAAGGTTAGGTTAGGTTAGGTTAGGTGAGGTTAGATTAGGTTAGGTTAGGTTAGGTTTTAGTAGATATTTTGTTGGAGGATGTTTTGTCCCCAGGATATTTTGTGCTTGGGATATTATGTCGAGGGATATTTTGTCGGAGTATGGTTGTGTCGGGGATATTTTGTAGCGGGATGAAAACGCGCGGCACCATTTTAAAAAGCCAGGTACTAACTAACCGTGTTCTTTCCATATCTATTCTAGCTACAGTAACTCCTATTATCCCTGTGGAATATCGCAGTCCACAGCGGGTGCTGGCTTCGTGAAGAATGGGGCGCTTACATCTCCAGGACAATGGCCCTGGCTGGTGACAGTGAACCTTAAAAGGCATAGAGAATACCAGTGTACCGGCGCTCTCGTCTCCCCGAGTGTTGTCATCACAGGTAACTTAACTAAACTAAAAAAAAAAACTAACCATCACGCAGGGGAAGGCAGAGAGGACGGCCCGCCAAACAACTCGGTCTTGGCGCACACTCCTTGGGTCACTCACATTCATACACCGTCTCATATATACTCTTCTTTTATTCTGACTTTTGACATGGTCCAACTCAAGTGTCTGATTCACTTGATCGTGCTATGTCTTCCTCGGGCATCCCCGACTTCTTCTACCACTCACATTTACGTCATATATTCTTCTTACAATACTTTCTTTGTGTATTCGCTCTACATGCCCAAACCATCCGAGGGTCCCTTACTCATTATGGTTACATCACTTACATCAACCTTACATACTATGCGGATATCCACATTTCTCACACGATCATACATGGTTTAACACACATCCGCCTCGGGGATCTCATTTCATGAGTATCATGATTATTATCGAAGACGCGATCAATTTATTCCATTCGATCTTGAAAAAACAAAGTGGTTCAAATGTGACTAAAGACCTCATTAACTAATTAACTCCCTCTTAGTCTAAAAAATGCAGTGTACAGTTAGCATTTCAATCAGAAATGGTCTATTTATTAGTATTTTTAATTTTTATGTAGGGGTTTGATGTCAAGGAATTTAAATCCATAGACAGATCCGCCAGTGTTGCCAGCGCATATCGATTTCGTATATATTTCCTACTAGCTGGTTCCCGGTATGCGTTGCAATTCCATATTCAAAGAAATAAATTATTTTTCCCTGCATCTCCTTCCCCGTGCGTCCCCGTTCCCCTCCTGCGTCACCTTCCCCTCCCTCGTTCCCCTTCCACCTTCTCCGACTCCCCTCTCCCCTCTCCCCTCTCCCCTCTCCCCTCTCCCCTCTCCCCTCTCCCCTCTCCCCTCTCCCCTCTCCCCTCTCCCCTCTCCCCTCTCCCCTCTCCCCTCTCCCCTCTCCCCTCTCCCCTCTCCCCTCTCCCCTCTCCCCTCTCCCCTCTCCCCTCTCCCCTCTCCCCTCTCCCCTCTCCCCTCTCCCCTCTCCCCTCTCCCCTCTCCCCTCTCCCCTCTCCCCTCTCCCCTCTCCCCTCTCCCCTCTCCCCTCTCCCCTCTCCCCTCTCCCCTCTCCCCTCTCCCCTCTCCCCTCTCCCCTCTCCCCTCTCCCCTCTCCCGATGTATGGTCATGTGGTTGTAAAAATGCAGAAACCTTTGCGGGGGTAAGAAGGTATTTTGAAAGTTTCAAACATTTCCTATGCTTAATATTGCAATACACAATACACTAATCCCTAAACTCATTTTGATTTTTATATATGTATATAAATCAATATCCATCTACGGTGTAAAACCGTCGCGTCGGTAGTTACGCCTATCGATCCGACGCGTAGTAAAGTTATTGATTTCACTGTGCTAGACCTCTGTGCACGCAATTCCGCCAATGATGGGTGGTTTGGTATATTTATGCGCCAATGTTCTGTTCTGATAATGTTCTGATTCAGTGCAATGCTTTGGCGCGTTTGCGAGTAAATTTATTTGAAAAACTAATCACACACCTAAACATGTTTCAGCTGCTCACTGCGTGTTCAAAGGAGCGACCAAAAGAAGAGCAAACGAAATGCTTCTAGAATTCGGAGTTCATGACAGAATCAACGACAGAGAAAATGTTGTCCAGAAATACGTCTCAAGCATAGAATTACCCAAAGGCCATAAGGTGAGAAGTCCACCTATACACGATCTGGCGGCCTTGGTGACCGAAGAACCTGTCACATACTCAAACACCATCATCCCTGTGTGTTTATGGTCTGGTGAAAGGGGCTTACCGAAAATTATCGCTGATAAAAAACCTGGTTCGGTACGTAATGTATTTTTAATTCCGCATCAATAATTAATTTATTTCCGCCTCTCTTTTATCTCCCGCGTCCCCTTCCTCTCATGCTTCTCCCGCTTCCGCCATCCCGCGAAACCCCCTCCCAAGTTCCCCTCCTCCCTCCCGCATTCCATACATTTAGTCCCGGTATATTCAGTTTTCAAACAGCTCGTATACTACCTATTGCGATTTTTTGTATACAAATTTTATAATGCCAGAGTTCATTATTATATTCAGAAATCATCGCCGGCATGCCCAGATCAAATCCCCAAAGTTAAATCGCAACCGGATGAATGGTTAGCAAAGCACAATTTCGAAACCATCACGGGTATGCGCACTTCAAATCTCCAAAGTTTCATCGCAATCGAATGAATGGTTTAGCAACGCATATACAACTCATATACTCACCCAAGCAAGCATATTTTGATTAAGTCACTGACTCTATAAGTGCAATTTTAAAAATATCCTCAAATAACGTACGATGTCCAGAAGACTACCTTATTTGTAACATTGAAAACATCCTCAATTGTCTAAACGAGTCAAAGATTAAGACAATATTGATTTGGGTCCCTGGCCATCTAGGAATTGAGGGAAACGAGAAAGCCGATTCTCTCGCTAAACTTGGAACAATTCCTTTAGATTTTTTTTCTTCCTATCTCTGACGTCTTTTCTGTTCTTAAATCCAATATTTCACGTTCCTGGGAAGAAGACCTGAAATTCAAAATCATATTCCAAGCAAACCTTGGTTCCACGGCAAAAAAAAAACCAAAAGATTTTTTCCTGCATTTCGAGAATGAGAATTGGTCACTGCTCTATTGCAGCGCATTTGTTTAAAATTCGAGTCCTCGATAGTCCACTCTGCCAGTGCGATGTGGAGGAGGACACTCCTGACCATGTCTTCTTCAATTGTAAAAATCATTCTTCCTTCAAAAACAAATATCGTTTGCATACTAAAATCACCCACCATTCTTCCCTCAGTATTACGCATTTGCTGTCTCTCAACAATTCTCGCGTTTTTCAGCTCTTTACAAGATCATAGACTTGAATGACTTCAATATTTAATTTGTCCTATATCTCCTTATAGATTATCCTCAAAATTATAACTATCTTTCTTAATTTTATCGGCACAAAGCACTCTTTTTAGGGTGAATTGCCTATTTAAAAAAAAGGTTCTCAATCACAGTGAAACTTTCGTAATTTACAAACATAGTTTAGTAGAACTAACGTCCTTACTAACTGGAAGCTATGTTTTGTCTGGCGGGCTCTCGAATTATGACTGAGCACATCTGCCTTCGGACACTTTCGGCACATCTCATAAGTTACATCTCATAAGCTACATTACATCAAACTACATATGTATTTATAGTGTCTTTGTCCAAAGGTGGTTTTAGAAAAAAGAATTTGGAGAAGTTCTTTGTTTTTGGTTCAGGTATTGTGTATCGTTTGTATTGCTTCGTATAGTGTTTTATTGTTTTTGTGCAAATTAACTAAAATGGATCTTGCGTAGAGCTGTTTTATGTCCATAACGTTAAAATTATTGAAGATTCTATCAGTACTGGTAGTAAGAGGAAGTTTAAGAATAATTTTTATGATTAGTTTTTGCGCTTTAATGATGGGATCGAGGGCACTAGAATAATTATTACCCCAAGCTAAAATTCAATATTCGATGTCTGATTGGCACAGTGAGTAATACAAATTCACTGCTTTTAAAAGTTTTAGGTTTAGGAAATTGCGTGTTTATTTGTAAAAGTGTATAGATTTGCGGATATTATAATTAACTACCATGTGTCGCAGGTGGTTGGCTGGGGTATGGACGAACTGGAGAATGAGGCCACCGCGGATCCAAGAAGTATAAAGCTGCCTATTATCCCGTTTAATACTTGCACCAGGTCTCATCAACACTTTGCTAATATTGTTAAAGGCTACCAATATTGCGCTGGTACGTATGTTTTTATTTTTTATCAAGTAACCTTCCTAAAATGCCGAGTTCGAAAACTTCCCCGTTAGATATTCAAGGAATATCCAACTTTTTGGTCCTGGGGGTCAAGCACGATCAAATCGATAACTTAATAAATTCTTATCGACTTAACTTCCGACTATTTTATATCGATATCCCTAGCACGGTTGCGCTGTCGATATCCGAACCGATATTGATATGAAATCAAAGATCATGAAATGAATAAGAAGTTGTTATGCAATGGCATCACAGGCTTAATAAAATTACCTATTCATAAATTGACAATGTCGAATTTAGTATACGTTGGTAGTCTGCAGTTTTTGACACTAACAAGGAAGTAAATTAAATAATGCGGTCTTTAGTCATCTTTGAAAAACTTTTACAACGGATTTCATAGGCGGATATTACCGTTAACTTTTACCAAAAATACTTATTGTGAAAGCGGGACAATGCTCGAAGACATAAACTGACTGTACCCGCGCCTATGTGTGTCCTTTGCGCTAACCCACCACTTATTAAATCAGATCAGTTGCTTTTGAAAAATATTCTGGTCGGAATTGATTGATAAAATAATTTCCTACTGCAGCCATGCGCCTTTTTTTTACATTAGCTCCATACAGGAGGCCCCGAGGAAAATAATTCCCCTCAGGGCCTATGTCATCTTAGGGGATGCTGTGTGGAGGGTCTGTTTATGAAAGGTAGGAAGTTCTGGGAAGGAAAAGGGCATTACGTGTGGGTAGGAATCTGAACTTATGAATCCATCCCTCTTACTGCGGTACAAGGCGATGTTCCGAGAGAGTGCGGCTGAAAAAGTCAAAGGGACTCCCTCAACCACTCTCTTCCGATCCGGTCTGCCGTGCAGCTTGTGGGCAGACGCAAGCGCCGCTAAGACCCAGACAAACCTAACCCCATGAACCCGGGCACCACTGATAAGTCACCAAACGTAGCGAACCACTTGGGGTGACCTATAACAGGGGTGCACTGGTACTTTTTAAGCAATATATCAAAACCCTCATCGAGAGTCCGAGGTCTAATAACTAAAAAGTTCTAATTTCACACAATATAAATTGGATTAATTGGCGAGAACGATTTTTTTTTGTATGAATACAAAAATCCAAAACATGGAAAGATGAAAACTTCCTTTTTGGCCGCAAAAAAACTTCAATTCGACCGCAAGTTGGGAATGCCTACTATCACGACCGATATCGCGACACTCGAGGATAGACTGAAAATATGTATATTTGATGGAATGGACAATTGATTGTGTTTTTATATTGATCACAGGACGAGATATTTGAAGGGAGGAAGCCCTATCTTTCATGAAGTCATCTGCTGCTTGTATCCAATGTTGCTCGGTGGCGCAATCTTCCAGGTTGGATGGCACAAGGGTCACTTTATCGTCACTATTATATGTTTTAAGTAGTAATTTTTTTATACAAATTTTATGAGAGATCAACACATGTATGTAAATGCGAACCATATCTCAACAATTTTCGACTGACTAGATATTTTCAATCATATTTTGCACTAGCCAAGTAGGAAGAAATCATCTTCTTCCTTTTGTTTCTTATACTAGAAAGGGCCTTGTAGGAAGGGAAAAGGACTAAGGGAGAGGAATAACAATGCAAGGACTTTGTAAAATGGGTTTAGTCCCAAAGCTGATTCAAAACTTAACACCTGCTCTAGAGCATCTCACAACTTTTAAATATTTTTGTACAGTTATTTAAATCGTCTCTTCAGTTAAAGCAATATATTTTTTAAATTTATAATAATATTCTTTCATTCGTTTACAGGAGCTGGTGATGGACTCTCTGGTGTCTGTAACGGAGACTCCGGTGGCGGGATGTTCTTCTATAGAAATAATCACTGGGAACTGAAGGGTGTCGTGTCTTTTGGTGTTAAAAATGCTAAGCACGTTTGCGACCTGAACGAATATGTGGTATTTACCGATGTGACGAACCCCGATTATGGATCTTGGCTTACAGGCATTATTGATGCACAGCCTGTTGCACTAGTTGAAGAAGATTACTGAATTGCTGCACAAGGTATGTACCATGCATGTCAATATGTACTTCCTTTTGGTCGTCGGGCATTTTCCACCCAATCTCCCATTTACTTTTCTTTAAGGCACCACCGAGGAACCGGCTAAGGGGCGCGGAAGCGGAGTGTGGTTTACAGCTAGATCGAACGTTATGCTCATTCTTGCTGGGACTGCCAATCGATTGGAGAGAATCCCACCTGTTTTCCACCGCTATACCATTATTAAGTATTTACTGTGTCTTCCTCCCTACAGGCGCATGTAGAATACGTTGGATACAATCACCCAGCGCTTGCTTCCTCGTGGACCATCACCAACCTGTCCCATTGTATGCTCTATAGTCATACTAACACTTATTGTATATTGATTTCCCGCTAAGCACTTGCATACTGCTTACTAACAATGTATGCAGGGACATTGGAGGTCCAGATTCGTTCAAAATTAAATTTCGATTCGTTTATTCAAAAAATTAAAGTTCTTGCGAGAGTTCTTGGTAAGTGGGATAGTTCCAATGCCAATATGTACATTATTTAATTTTATTTTTTCACACCTTACATCAGTGGTCGAAATTTTTTTTTAATGCTTAGTTTAATCATTTATTTAATATCCACAATATAAACGTACTATAAACGATGATCCAAGGAAATTATATTGTATGCTTTCATGGTATGGTTAATATTTTGTTTGCTTTCAATGGGAATACCGAGTTTAAAATTTAAGTGTCTTAGGGCCAATTGCATCTAAAAAAGTTTTAATAAAGTTTAAAGTTAAATAATTAAACTGAGTTTAAGCCCTAACTAAAGTTACCGTTTTGTAGATTGTATTTGTTTGACGTTTATGAAATTTTTGAGGGTTATGTTATTTGGGAATTGGTTTATTTATCGTTATTATTTGTTATTTCACACTTGCGGTTTAGAAACGTGAACAACGTTTGATGATATTATTATACTGTGGCCGAAGGTGGGCTATTATTGTTCTGCCCCTGTCTATTAGTCTATTATACACGAGACAATACTTTTATGAACCCCAGAGATGTCTCCTGTAAATCTTTGCATCGTTCCCGTTGCATAAAAATGCAATGTTATTAGAACCTCGTTCTCAGTTCCACGGTACAAGTAGCATGATTTCTGATATGACAAGAAAATTATTTTGTTTCAGTTCCGTTGCATTAATTGAAATATAAAAATGTTGGTGGGTATAAATTATCAAGAGAAGTGTAGATACTTATATAAGTTTGAATAAAAACTTGTTTGTAAATAATATAGTTTGTCATTGATAACGAGAAAAGTTAATAGTTTAACCATACTTTTGGACATCCGAAATCTGAAAATAGAATCCATCTCTTCCCACGGAAAATGAATGGTTCATGGTTTAATTAATTCCTTATTTTACCTATTTCCTATATATTCTAATCAATTGATTATCAAAACCCGGGTTATCAAGACATTTTTATTATTATTTTCCATTCAAACAGTATTTCGTTCCTTGGTGACGGATGACAGCTAGCATCTTTACCAAAATCTAACTTTAAACTCTCAACATCGCTGGGTTAAATTAAAGTAACTATTTTGTAACTATTTAGTTAACTTTTATTTAAACGAAGTTGAAACAACCCGTTTTTGTAAGATATGATAAAAAACTTACTTTTATTTAACTTTAACTAAAAAGTAACTTTAACTATTTTCGATGCAACTGGCACTTAGGAATTTATGTTGAATTTTTTCAATTGAATCAAAATATATTTTATAATGGGGGGGACCTGATCGAGAAATTATTATTTCTTTCTCTATTATACTATATATTTTTGTCATAATTGTACGTATTAATATGTACCTGCTAGATATTTTAATTAAATATATGTAAATATATGTGTATATACATGATAAAATTTTCATCGGTCTGCGTAAATTGGGTATTTTTGTTTGTAAAAATGTTTTGAACCAACAGATTTTCAACTTGCTGACATTTTTTTCCAGTTTGTGATTTTTTATAATTTTGACATGAACTTCGGAAAGCAAAATGAATGTAACTTGTTAGGGCAGGCGAAATCTTTTTGCGACCAGTAAATTAAGAATGACTAAGAATAATACGAATTTCGAAAAAATCTATAGGAATACCGACGCAAAATTTTGCAGGCCTTTTCATATAAATCTCTAGAAATACCAAACACTTACTTTTGCATGCCTTTTCATACAAATCTCTAGGAATACCGGACGCAAACTTTCGCAGACCTTTAAGTACAAATCTTTAGGAATACCGGACGCTAACTTTTGCAGACCTTTTAATACAAATCTTTAGGAATACCGGACCCTAGCTTTTGTAGACCTTTTAATACAAATCTCTAGGAATACCGGACGCTAACTTTTACAGGCCTTTTAATACAAATCTCTAGGAATACCGGACGCTAACTTCTACAGGCCTTTTAATACATAAATTACACCGATGCTCCGAAATTTAACAAAAAAACATTTTGTTCTGTTATTTAACATGTTATGGGTACGAAAAAATTTACAGTGTTTTTTTAAAATGCTATTTAAGATATTTGTATTAATTTTCCCAGAGATTTTTGCTCTTTTTTAAACGAGCCGTGTTTTATGAAATATTTTCACAATTTTTGCTTAATTATTATCGTTTTTTTTTATATTAGCACGCTCCCTCTAACATTCATATTTACATATCGCTCTCTTCCAAACCATCTTCTTTTTCTTTTTGAACGCTTACTACGGAGCCTTAACTACTCGGACCCATAAGCTTTTTTCACGATAATATAACATTACCAGACATATAATATGTGACATATGAGGCGTACCTGACTTAAGTTGTGCAATTACTGAAGGAAAACTCAACAAATCGTTGAATCAGCTATTGCGGTGGAAGGAGAGAATCTTGATTAAGTGTTTCTGTTTTCAGGAACTGCTGATGGAAGAAGTGAGGTTTGAAAGGAATGCTCCGTTTCTGGGAGAAAAGAGACCAGAGTCTGAAGAAATCTCGTATTTAGAACTTGTAAAACTATGCTGACTGTTTAGTCCTGAACAATATGTAATATTCGGTACCGCGCGTTTTTATACCGCGACCAAATATCCCCGACACAATATCTTCTGACAAAATATCCCTCGACATAATATCCCAAGGAAAAAATTTCCACGACACTTAATACTCCGACATAATATCCCAAGGTCAAAATATCCCCGACACAATATACTCCGACAAAATATCTCTCGACATAATATACCAAGGTCCAAATATCCCCGACACAATATACTCCGACAAAATATCTCTCGACATAATATACCAAGGTCCAAATATCCCTGACACAATATACTCCGACAAAATATCCCTCGACATAATATCTTAAGGTCCAAATATCCCCGACACAATATACTCCGACAAAATATCCCTCGACATAATATCCCAAGGACAAAATATCCTACGGACAAAACATCCTCCAATAAAAAATGAGTTTTTGAAGAAACTATTTATTTATATATATTTTTATTTATTTTACTGTATTTACGCAAAATAACTCTTTAATACAATAACTTTACATAGATTATATTAAACACTATTTTAAAAATTCAATATATTATGAATTCAGTAATTAATTTTAATTACGTAAAATAAAACTAAGATAAAATAGATTAAGTCGTAATGAAAAAAAAAATCGACAAATATTGTGAGGTAGGTACGGAATTATTTTATATATAGTGACAGCTGTTTCGCCTTCTGAAGCCATATCAAACTATGGCAACTTACAGACGATATATATTTATATTTTTTCTATGTATGTAGGTGTAATGAAAAACTTATAATGAATATAATATGCTTGTAATAAAAAACTTATTGTATTTATTTTTATTACCGATGCCTTTATTGGCTTTAGAGTAAAATATCGAAAATTAACCAAAGATATTCAAATATAAGAGATATGCTATGATGGCCGCCCGACTGTCGGTGGACTACGGTCTAATGGTCCTACTTTGAATTACGTTACTATAATTATATTAATTACATACGGAATTTAGTTATGTTTTGAAGGTGTGCATTAGTATTGGTTAACGATATAGTTTGAATACGGAAAGAATTCGTTAATTTAGTGGATTTTTTGAAGGTGTGCATTAATGGATCAGAAATGAATAGCCAGGTACTTCCCCACCTTCCTCTTCCCTATCTTCTTCCCCTCCCCACTACCTTCAGCCTCACAACATACACTAATTGGGGATGCCACAGTCTCACTGGCTTCAGACGGGAGCAGTTGGGACTCTTGTGCGGTATTTATATATAAAAATAAAAATAAAGTATTGGTTAACAATATCAGCGACCCAGTAAAAACTGCCAATAGCACATAGCTTATATTTCAATATCTTTGGTTGTTACCCTTTAAAGTTTCCCAATTACAGCATTGTTTTTTATTTCGACCAAAAGTCATTAAGTGAGTTATTCCCAAATGATGACTCAGGGATTAAATAAATTAATACAAAAAAATTAAATAATTATAATGGATTTCTACCGTGTGATTTGTAAAGGTATCGTGTATTACTTTTATTATTATGTTTTATTTTTTTACGTTATAATGTTTTTTTTTTTAATATTGCCTTTTTTGTTCTTTAATCCATCTTTTAAATTTGTACCCGAAATTTTTTTGGTTTCTTCATTTTTGTATCGAGTGAAATATTATTTTAGAAGCTTATTGCCTGGCATTTTTATTGTCTGTCGCAAGCTTGATACATTTTGTACAATGTTAGTCGACAAACTTTATAAAGTTACATAACTATGTTACCCTTACCACAGTAAGCACAATTTTTCGTATTATTAAAAACCCTTCAATAAATAAATAAATATTGGAAACAACTTGTTAAATAAAATTAGATGTAAAAGCAGGTGGCTTTTCAATTTCTCAAGATATGTTTTTAGATATTGGTTCCTAGGATACGTTTATGATAGGTTCCTAGTTCTTATCTACTTAAAAATTATATTAGTCACTCGACATTTCATTACGTCAAGTACTACAAAAATAATAAAATTAAGTGTATTCCAATGAAAATCAAGGGTGTCCGGGGATAAAGTGCTCAAACTTCGGGAGGTGCTACATGATGGTAGAAGTAAAAACAATACATAACTTTTTTCAAATTCCACTGTTTTTTCCATACAAACAATTAAAAAATTTTACCCGAAAACTACCTTAAAACGTTGGAATTTCGAAAAAAAGTTATTAATCTTTTTTACTTGTAGGTACTATTGTGTAGAAACACCTTCCGAACTTTGTGTACTTTACTACCGGACACCTTGTATAAATTAATTAACAAAATATGCCAACAATAAAAGAGTTATGAATATATTCGTTTTATTTCAGTACCCACACCTTATTTGTACTCACCTAACGTTTATGTTTTTTAAATCTATGCTATTCCACCTAGAACATAATAGATATGTAAAAAATAAAATAAAACCTCTTTTTGGATAATTTCTGGATTTAAACCTTATTTTCAAAAACCTGTTTTTTCTTATTGCTACAATAATCTCCCGTTAACCAGCCACAGACAATTTATTTTATTTATTTATTTATATCTATATATTACAGTTTTACCTTGTATACTTAATATTTTAACATATTATATTTTGGAACACATTTTTACATATTAATTAATATAACATTTTATTATGTTGGGTGTAAGGTAGGTTTGAGAAGGTGAAACTGTTGGTTTATAATGTTGTATGTTTCGTGAACACCTCACTAGGAGGTGTAGCAGAGCAGATTTAGCATAAAGTTGTTTTATTGACATGACTTCTAATGTTTTGTAAATTTCGCTTGAATCTGTGTAGAATGGCACTTGCAGGATTAGTTTAATTATCGCTTTTTGTATCTTTTGAATTGAGTCAATTGCTATATTTGTAGCACTTCCCCAAGCCAGTATTCCATATGTGGCAATGGATTGACAAAGTGCGAAGTATATGGATCTGAGTATTGTTAGTGGGAAAATGTTTTTAATGGATTTTATTAGGTGCATGACTCGTTTTAGTTTATTCGTGATGAAGTTTATGTGGTCAGTCCAGCGTAAGTGTGTATCAATAATAACCCCTAGGTACTTTGTTTGTTTGACCCTTTCAATATGCTCGCATTGACAATTGGATACAGTTTGTTCACAGTCATGCAGAAACAGGTCTATGTTTGATGGCGGTTGACCTCTTTGTGTAATACTATGTGTGATGTATTTTGTTTTGAATGTATTAATGGTAAGACAATTACTGTTTAGCCATTTTTTAACAATTGACAAACTTTTTTCTGCTATTATAAATACCTCTTTCCATGTGGCAGCTTGACAGAGAAGAACTGTATCGTCAGCGAAGGTCACGATTTTACATTCAATATCAATGTTACACAGCTCGTTTATGTAGATGAGGAATAATAATCTCTATATGTTTAACTATATAACTTACGTATTATATAGTTAAACATATAGAGAGCTATTATCAAAAAAGAGCCGTTCGCAGTGGGAGAGTAGTTAAGTCGAGTAGCGAGTATATTAGTAACTAAACGCGTCCGAACACCACAATTTTAGTAGAGTAGTAATCAGCTCTTTAGTAGAGTCAATACATTTCGTTTTTTTCACGTCCACGTCGTTTTAGCAGAGTTCTTTTTTGTAGATGTCGTGCCACTGGAACGAAGATGCTACTCTAAAATTCTTTATTTATGCTGCTATTAATCACTTTTCGTGGCCATATTTATTTTCACCTCACTAATTTATTCTTCCACCTCTTCTAAAATAAGCATTACAATAAGCGTAATTAGCGAATTTAATTTATTATGTAGCAGGCTGTCATCTTGCACGGGCGGCTCACTCATTAACTCTACTTGAACGTAATGCGAACGCTTTTCGGTACTTGACTAAACTCGCTACTCGACTAAACTACTAATGCGAACTAAACTACCAATGTGAACAAGCCAAGATCTGATGGCGATTCAATCCCAAGTGGCTAGATGACTATAAACGTTTTTTCTGTTATTTTACTTTCGTATTATCGTTTTTAATATTAGTGTGCTCCCTCTAACAATCGCATTTTCAAAACTTTCTTTTTTCTTCTTTTGAGCGCTTCTACCGGGCCTTAGAACAAAATACAATTATTGGATGACGAACTGGATGCCATCGAATCCAAAGTAAACTTGGGTTGGAATGGGTACCGCCGCCCCGGGAACCTTTATTGGATAACCAACACCTCTGCCATAGGTCACCCCAAGTGGTTTGCTACGTTTGGTGATTAAGCAGGGGTGCCCGGGTTCATGGGGTGAGGTTTGTCGAGGTCTTGGAGGCGGATGACCAGGATACATTGAACCCCAGATTCCTACACACCCCTTAAACCCTTTTCCTTCCCAGATCTCTCCTCTCCTACCTTTCCCAAAAAAAACCTCGACACAGCATCCCCAAAGATGATATAGGCCCTGAGAGAAATTAGTTTCCTCAGGGCCTCCTGTGTGGAGCTCATGTAAAAAAAAACAGTAAGAATTTATAATGTGGTTTCCATGATAATTTACTAATGCAATTTCAACACCCGTTTGAAAAATCATTAAAAGTAACGTTTTTTTTAAATAATCTATAACCTAACCTAATATAATCTATGTAACTAATCTCTTATTTTTTTTCAATAACTTTTAATTATTTTTTCAAATAAGGTGTTGAAGTTGCATGATTCTGATAATATGCCTTCGTTAGTAAAAGAGGCGTTTCCAACTTTAAAAAAAATCCTTCAGGGCCTACGTCAGCTCTGGGGATGCTGTATGGAGGGGTATAAGAGGGGTACCCTTTATAATGGGTGGGTAGAAATCCAGGGTCAATGTGTCCAGGACTGACGGACGTATGAATCCATCCCTCCCACTGAGGTGAAAGACGATGGGTCGAGAGAGTCTGGGTGAAGAGAGCAGCTAGGTTAGGTTTCCTATAACCAGTCCTTCCCGATCTGAATCAACAAACGCTTTCGCCGCCAAGACCTAGACAAACTTCACCCCATGAACACGGGCCACCCCGCTAAGCCACCAAAATAAGCGAACCACTTGGGTTGACCCGTGGCAGGGGTGTCGGTTATTCAGTTAAACTTTGAACCAAGGCAACAGATATAAGTTATGAAAATTATTTATTTAAATAAACACGTATCTTAAGATGAAGCCATACTAAATAATGCAAAATCATAAAAAATCGTATGTTTTAATTTTGAAAATTTGACCACTTAGAAGTATTATAGATGCTTCAATTAAATACTGCGTGTAGAACATACCTTGGCCCTTAAAAATATCGCTCATTTTTTTAAATAAATCTTTTAATAAGCTTAGAAAAAAATAAAGTATTAGTTCTATAAAAAACATTTTAAACTGAAAACTCTCCTACTTATAAACACTTTTTCGGATATGGTTTTATTGCATAATGTGGCAAATTCAGTTTCTTAAATAATTATCGCGAAAAAAAATGATATTTACGCCCGAACCTCACAAAATAAAATATAATATGCATTTTCGCGTTGGTATTTTTGACATCACGGCGACAATACGGCAGTCGAAGAATTTGTTATATCAAAGTGAACCTTATACCGTCCACCGAAGAACGACTGGCAGCCGCCCCGATTTTCTGTCATTACTCCTCCGAACGGAGCGGAGAGAAGACGTGTTATGCTCCGCGCTGCTTATTTTCGTGAAATCAATTTAAAAATTCCGTTTTATTACAATAAACAATGCATAAAAAATGAATTAATGTTTTTTACAGGCCTTTACGAAATCAACATGTAAAAAAAAAAATCTCAAATATCTTTTTTAACCTTTCCAAAAGCTTTTTCTCAAGTATTTTTAAACTCCTCCCATAAAAGGGCGTGAATTCCGATTTCGATTTTTTCCTGTACTAGTGGATCGCCTTAAGAGGGAGACCAGACAAAATCGGAGATATGTCATTTTAAATAAAATTTTAGCCGTGTTGACTCTTTTCCACAAAAAAGTATAAATTGATTTCCAAAGATTTTTCTTTTATCTGGTAAAGTTATATTTTAAATTACGAGAAAATATGTTTATTTTTAGCAAAATAAGGTTATACCGTAGGTCGTCGACAGTTTTGTAAAATTTTCAAACAAAGTTTTGTATTATACAACACACATTTCAAATCATATAATCATGCAGTAAAATAAATCAATAAATTATCCGGGAAAGCTATGTTTCAGAATTTTAATTTTGGTTAAAATAAAATTATTTAAAAAAATCGATTTTATTTCATTCAAAATTTGCTTTAATTTATACCTACATTAAAAAATGCTAAAATACGTGATGATAAAACCTTTAAAATTATGTACTTTTTGTAATTATTTTTTGATAATAAGTATTTAAAATTTTTCAATAATGTCTAAGCCAAATTAGAATACAAAAATAATCTTAAATATATTGGTTTGTAAGACAGTAAATAAATAGATAAACTGAAGTATTTTCGTCACGAAACACTTCTGCGGATCTTTTATAAAATGATTTTATTTAAACTAAAATTAAAATTCTAAAACATATGTAGCTTTCCCAGATAATTTATTGAGTTATTTTACTGCATGATTATACACTTAAAACTAGAAGGCAATGGACTGATCTAATATGTTTACATAAAATTATTCACGGCCATCTTGATACTATATTATGTCTTAACAGTATTGAAATTAATGTCCCCAATTCCCATTGTTTAAGACGCCATAACATTTTTCATATGAATACATTTGAAAATAATATCGCCTACTTTAGCCCTCTAACCCAGATGTGTCGACTGTATAACAAGATAGAGTGCGCTGATGTGGATATTTTCGTTGATAATTTGTACGGATTTAAAAAAAAAAGTTCTAGCGCTGTTAAAAAGTACTAACTAATTATGTTGTGTGAATTGTCTTTCTATGCATGCTCGCGTATTTCATATGTCTTTTACCATTCATTGTAATGTGTTACTTGAGTGACCTTGTATATATTTCTGAATTTTTATTTCTGATGTTTTTGTTTTTCTAATTGTATTTATTTGTATTTAATTGTATGTAATTGTAGATTTTTATAATTGTGTAATAACTGAGTTTTATAACTGGATTGTTCTCATGTAAGTGTAAACATCTGTAAAACCCAGTATAAATAAATAAATAAATGATGTGATTTGAAATGTGTGTTGTATAATACAAAATTTTGTTTGAAAATTTAACATATCTGCCAACGACCTACGGTAAAACCTTATTGTACTAAAAATAAACTTATTTTCTCAGACTTTCAAGCATAGCTTTACCAAATAAAGGGCAGTCTCAGTCGAAATCAATTTATAATTTTGTTGGGGAAAAGAATCAATACGTCTGAAATTTGATTTAAAAATGACATATTTCCGGCTTGTCTGGTTATTCCGTCTTAACGAAAAATTAAACACTTCTGCGCCGAAAATTAAAATTTATTTGAAACTCCGCATCTCCTTAAAAATGTTAAGTTAAAATAGATAGAAAACCCGTTCTACCAGTGACCGATGAACTTACGAGAAAATTATTCGTTTTCAATAATTTTGAGCTCGATTATTAGATGTTATTCCCAAACAAGGTTTGATGGGGCGTAGTCGTCTGTGACGTGCAGCTTCAAGTGAATAGTTTGTGAACTCGAAGGGCGCAGTTCAAAGATGAAGCGATCGCAGTTCTGGTGGGCGGGGGCGGTGGTTGCCGCCCTTGTGATGGTATCTCCGCCCACAGCTCTGGGACAGAAATCTCCATGTCCGGATATCTTCAGTTACAAGCGAGATGAAAATGGAGTGCTATTCGGAGAACTTCAAATACCCAACGTCAGAGTTGGGTCACATGATATCACATTGAAGATGTCTTTGAAGAAGACAACACGCCATGTAAGAATAAATAAACTTTAATATTATTTTATTGTGATTTATTTTTGGGATATTATGCCATGTTGCGCTTCCTTCTTCTTTTTCGAAAGTTTTGGACAGAGTTACAGTGTCAATAAATAGGGCAGATGTGTCAGCACTGCGTAATATCCCAAAAATTAAACAATAATATTTTTGCCGGTGAAAAGTTGTAAGGGTGCTGATCATGATTGCCTCATCTTTTGTTGATTTTCACAAAATAAACAATAAATAAAATAAAAAGTATTTATTGTTTGTTGTCTGTAGGTTGGGGTTACTGCATAATTTTAATTATTTCCTCATCTTCATGTTTACTTAGCCATAATTTGATGTCTTTTTTAAACTATAGTTTAGTGCATGGAAATAAATTATGGTTTCTCTGGCCAAAAGACGTATTTAATTTCGGGATGTTCAGTAGTTTTGAGGATTTCGTAGTGAAGGTATGTTGGTCAGCAAGGTACTCATATTTTTGTATAGTTTAGTTTAGTTTAGTATAGTTTAGTAATGCTGAACACATTTAAGTTTAAAAAAAATTCTTTTGATGGAGTTCTTATGGGTTCTTTCAAGATTATTTTTATTATTGCCTTTTTCGTTTTAACTAGCTGCTTCATTTGGATGTTTGAGGCAGATCCCCAACCTATAATCCCTTGTTCTACGCGTGATTAGCAAATAGCATAATATACTTTGCACAGATCATTTTTATTAAGTATATTGCGTATGTTTCTAAAGCTTTGTAAGTTTCGTTGTAATGATTTTTATGTGGAAGTCCCATCGAAGATTTTCATCGATAGATACATAAGTAATTCAGGAATATAATTATAAGCATGTAGTATATAACATTATAAACTGAACATTAAGGATATAAGCAGGTTCAATATGTAGGAACGTAGTTTCATTATCACGAAGTTGTATAAAGGAGGTAATAAGGTTAGTATAATAATGGTAAAAAAGAAATGTTTAAGATACTATAAAAGTAGTTATAGTGTATTTACTATGTTGATTTTAATATTAACTTAAACATGAATTGTTTGGTCTAAAGCAAGTTTTAAAGAACGTAGCAAAATTAACAGAACGATAAATAGTAGGTACACATAGAAAAATAAAAATACATGAGTTACACTTTCATTAAATTTTTTTACAAATTATAATTATAGTTCAAAAAAGGGAGAGTATAAAAAGTAAGTACTTTTGTAATCTGCAAAGTATTATTATTGCTTGCTTGCTTGTTATTATTGTATCAATCTTGAAGAGACCATCGAATATAATTTAATTAATAATATATTATAATAGCAAGGGTACCAAGATATAAGTAGGAATATAAGTCATTAATGTGAGTTGTATAATAAATTTATTGTAAACTAGATAAATATGAAGAACAAATTTCAACAGTTTATCTTCGTTCAGCGGTGTTTTCCCAGAGAAATAGTATTGTAAACTAGATAGATGTGGATCATTCTTCAAGGATTTATCTTCGTTCAGCGGTGTTTTCACAGAGAATTAGTATTGTAAACTAGATAAATATGTAGATCATATTTAAAGGGTTTATCTTACAAAGAAGGAGTATTGTAAATTAGATTAAAATATGTTGAACACACTTTGAGGGTTTGTCTTCGTTCAGCGATGTATTACCAGTTAATTAGTATTGTAAACTAGATAAAAGTGTAGATTACACATCCATGATTTATCTTCGTTCAGCGGTGTTTTAACAGAGAACTAGTATCGTAGGATATATAACTATGTACACTTCAAGGGTTTATCTTCATTCATCGATGTTTTCCCAGAGAATTAGTATTGTAAATTAGATAAAAATGTAGATCACACTTAAACGGTTTACTTAATCTTCGTTTAGCGATTTATTCCCAGAGATTTAGTATTGTAACATAGATAAATATGTAGAACCCCCTTTAAGGGAATATATTTGTTCAACGGTGTTTTCCCAGAGAATTATTATTTTAAACTAGATAAATATTTCTATTTTTGAAAATGACAATTCGTGGTGGAATTCCATTATAATAGATTATAATAAAGCAAATAAAAAAACTTTATTCCACTTAATTTTATTGATCGTAACCGGTTTCAGTTCGTTAGAGCCATCTTCAGATTGGTACAAATAAAGATGAGACTGAAGCTGAAAAAGCTGAAACTGAAGATGGCTCTGACGAGCTGAAACCGGTCACGGTCAATAAAATTAAGTGGAATAAAGTTTTTTTATTTGTTTTATAATCTAGATAAATATGTGGAACACAATTCAAAAGTTTATCTTCAGTGGTGTTTTCCCAGGGAATTAGTATTGTAAAGTAGATAAATAAGTAGAACACAAATCAAGGGTTTATCTTTCTTCAGCGGTGTTTTCCCAGGGAATTAGTATTGTAAAGTAGAAAAATATGTAGATCACACATTAAATGTTTTTTTTTACATGAGCTCCAGACAAGAGCCCTGAGGAAAATAATTTCCCTCAGGGCCTATATCGTCTTTAGGAATGTTGTGTGGAGGGTTTTTTTATGGAAAGGAGGGAGAGGAGCGTTCTGGGAAGGAAAAGGGTTTAAGGGGTGGGTAGGAATCTGGGGTTCAGTGTGTCCTGGTCATCCGCCTCCAAGACCTAGACAAACCTCACCCCCATGAACCCGGGCATCCCTGCTAAATCACCAAACGTAGCGAACCACTTGGGGTGACCTATGGCAGAGGTGTTGGTTATCCAAAAGTTATCGGGGCGGCGGTACCCATTCCCACCTCCCTAATCTTCGTTCAGCGGTGTTTTCCCAGAGAATTAGTATTGTAAACTAGATAATATAGATCTTCAACCACTTCCTTCAGATATCTTTACTATCAGACTGAAGTGAGATAGCCTTTAAATCTATTATTTTATTGAAAATGATTTTTTTTTTAAACCTAAGCTATTATAAAATCTTTAACTGACAGCCCTGAAACAGTTAGCTAATTAGCAATACCTGCTTAGTGATTCCAAACAATGATAACTTTGAAGATAACAATAAACTCAATACAAATTTACTCTACTACTTAGTGTCTATAAATTTAATACTGTTGACAACTTTCCTGACAAGTCCCCTTTGTTTACATCTTTTTTATTCTAAATAATCCTAAATAATATGCTCACTGTTATTAAAACATTGATTTTATTAGTTTAGTAACACATACTAGTATACTATACGTAAATACTTGCTTTCATTACACATACTTTGTTAAATATACATATTTTGTTATTATTGTAATACTGATAATCTCCTGTGTACCACTGTATACTTATAATATCATGTACCTATCACTTGAATGTAAAAGCAATTCTATGGCGTTTAAATAAATAAATAAATTTAAATATGTAGAACACACTTCAACGGATTATCTTCGTTCATCACTGGCCATTTCCACGTTTAAGAACACCTATTTGCTCACATTAACGTTATTAAACAAATGAAAACTATTACCTACCAAGTTTACAAGAATTTAAGTAAATAAAAAGATTTTTTCCTCTTATTTAAACTTTTTCTTAAGTAAATGCCGTTTGAATATATAATTTGTGTTATTTATATACAAATTATGTGTCTTCACTACTTATATAAGACAGGTTTTCTGTGTCATTTACTAATTCAATGTTGTCTTTACATTTTTTATCCCTTGTTTCTGAAAAATCTATAAAACATGTAATTTTATTGGTATTCCACGATGATCTATATTCTATATGGTTCCACGCCAACTCAGAATCAAGTCAACTCAACACCTCTTTGAAAAGTCATTAAATAAATAAATTTAAAATAGCCCGAACCCTAACCCAACGTAACCTATGTATCGAATTTTTAATTTTTTTTTCATCACTCTTAATGACTCTCCAAAGGAAGTTCTGAGTTGATTTCATTCTGAGTTGTCCGGTCACCAGATCCAACTTGCCCAAAAACCAGATATATAATTTATACCGTGTCTTGAGAGCATGCATACATGTTATTATTTATTATTCATGAATGTGATCGAAGCAAGGACCTTGTTTCAAGACGTTGTGACAGCTCGAATAGCGGCGTGATGCTTAGATAATTCAAAAAAAGTTGGAAAGTAAAAGAGCTTTGCTTTTTTCGTGTTACCGCACAAGAGTTTCAACAATAGGCCACTTGTATGGATTTCATAACGACTTGGAAAAAATCGAGTGGATAGATTTTTTTACTAAGATTACGAAAATGTTAGTAAAATTTTTTAGAAATTTATAGTTTTTTATTATTTTTAAATAAATAAATCCATTATTTGAGCTCGTGACGTCACTACATGAAAATGTCCCGTCTCCGATTATGTTCCCCTAATTTTGTAAAATTCCACACTGATTAATTTTTTTTAATATGGCAACACTTTGATTTCCGGCGAATTTTTGAATTTGCGTTTAACGATCACCAGATTTATTGTTTGTTCTCTGCGAATTTATCCTTTGGTTTGATTTTTTGATAAACATGGTGGTGTTTTTACAGATGTTACGAAGAGAACCCCGTACAATTTATTGCTATTCGTGTGGAAAACGTTTTTTTTTTTAAATGATTTTCGGCTATGTAATTATCGTTTTTTCGCACCCATAAATGTCCTGTCTTTCCGGTTTATAAAAAATGGTCTCATTTTTCGGTTTGAAATTTTAAAAAATTGCCAAGGTTTCAAATATACGATTAAAAAAGAATACAGAATGTCTTAGAATATTTGCCTTAACCGGAATTTTTTTAAAAAAATGTGATGCAAGTGCCCTATTGTTGGTGAATGTTGTGAAGGAAGCGGGGTGGCAAAAGAGATAGAAAAGAGGAAGGTTGGGTAACAAAGTAGCTTCATAGAAGAAAAATCGCGTTTCGTTGAGGGCTTGCGAACTTTACAAAAACATTTTTTAAGAATTATTTTATTTTGTGTTATTTTTATTTTGTCATAAAATTATGAACCCCAACACAGAGTTTATCCTGGTGTTGAGGTTAATAATGTTATGTGTGGTTGGTCTTGCTGTATGGATGTGAAATATGGACCTTGAAAGTAAATACCATGAACAGGTTAGGCTTTTGAAATGTGGCTTCACCGGAGAATGCTCAAGGTCCCATGAGAAGAATGAGAAGTATCACTTGCTCCATTTAATATTAAAAGGCAAGATAGAGGGTCGCCGAGGGCCTGGTAGGAGACAAATGTCTTGGATGCTAAATGTACGAGAGTGGACCGGCATTAGAAGTGTGGAGGAGCTATTCCGGGCTGCGCAAGACAGAGAGACATTTTCCAAAGCGATCGCTAACGTCGCGTCGGGGGGACCTGATAGGGCACACAAATAACAGGAAGAAAGAACATTTTGATGCATACATTTTTTTTGACCCACCTCTGAGAATTTTTGATCCTCTAAAGTTACGGAACTGTGGGAAACTTTGAGATGATACTTAAAATAATTTATAATTTACTCTTTCAAGTGAATCTAAATATTTTAGGAAAAAACACTTTTTGAAAGTTATGCTTTAAAATTGCGCCCGTACACACTCAAATGAATATGAATAAATAGTTTTGTCCATCAACAAACTTAAATCTTTCTAGAAAGGCTAACAACTACAATATTAGATTAAATCACCGATGTAACATTGTAATTTTTTATTCTTTCTTGAAGCGTTTAAATTTGTTTATGGACAAAACCATTTATTCATATTCATTTTGCGTAAGTACGGGCGCAAACAATTAATTCACATCAATGTTTTAAAGCATAACTTGTAAAAAGCGTTTTTCTCTAAAATAATTAAACCTGTGCCACCTATGAAAGACAAGTTTATTAATTCTTTTAAGTATCACTCTTATGTTCTTCTTTTCCAGATAAATAAAAGTATAATATTCAATTTTTATAAGAAAAACTTTCTTTTTATACTTTTTTGAAGGTTATTCCCATCAGTGAAATATATCATATTAGAATAAGTTAACAATAATAATCTAAACGAAAATATGAAAGAGAACAAGACACAGAAAAACAGAAAAAGACAATGGTCGCAACTGGGACTCGAACCCAGACCTCTCCGTCTAACCGGGACGAGTGCGTTAACCAATTTCGCTATTGCCACCTTCTGTCAAAACGTCATAATTGTCAATATCATGTTTTCAAATTTTAGAATCAAAATTCTAAAATTTGAAAATATCTAAAATTCTAAAATTTGAAAATATGAGATTGACAATTATGACGGTTTGACAGAAGGTGGCAATAGCGAAATTGGTTAACGCACTCGTCCCGGTTAGACGGAGAGGTCTGGGTTCGAGTCCCAGTTGCGTCCATTGTCTTTTTCTGTGTCTTGTTCTCTTTCATATTTTCATTTAGATTATTATTGTTAACTTATTCTAATATGAAAAGTATAATAATTGGGGTACTTGAAAGGCTGAACGTAGTGGCGAGGTTGAAGGAGATGGGAAAAAAAATCCGGCTAGTCAGTACCCAAGCGGCTAAAGCCATTTCAAGCAACAAAAGCATCAAAAGCGGCTAAAGCCATTTCAATTCTGAATGCTGATCTTACACCAGAGCGATACTGGGAGTATTATTTATTTATTTATTTATTTATTCAACGCCCAGAGGGCTTTTACAGTAATACAGATATAACAGATGATTTTTAAACAGATAGAGAAATGATAAGAATAAAATTAGATAAAAATGCACACAAGTCACAAAAATACAGCGATTTGATAAGTTTACAAAAATACATACATATATTTTTAGGAATAGGTTTGGAACAAGTTTTTTACAAGATCCACAAAATTTGCCAAGTTGATGTTGAATATGTCAACATCACTTAAGTACTGATTTCCCATAGTGTGAAATCTTTGTATCGGAGAGTGGGCAATGTAGTTCCGCTTATGAATGCTGCAGTAGAATAGTGTGTTTTGTCGTGTGGTTACTGTCGGTATTCGTAAGTTTATGAGTTGTAGGAGTTCGCAACAGTCGAATTTAGAGTTAAGTTAAGTATCTGTCACTCTGGAACGTGCCGCAAATATTGTAATCCTATTGTTTAAATAAGCCTTGGTCAGATATCAAGTATGCAAAAATGTCAAATTCAATAGTTTTCACTGAAATTTCTACATTACCTACCTCAAATTTGAGGGGCGTTCATTTTAATTTATTTTTTTGCTGTTTAAAAGTGGGAAGAGCCCCTTTTGGCGAATACTTTGATACCCATATCGTATTTTATGGTTTTCGGACGTGTTTCCGCTTAATACTTGACCATCGATATATTGTTTTTTTTTTTTAACTAATTGAAGTGAAATAACAAAAATTAATAAAATTAAATTTATTTTTAAACTCTGGGATTTGAACCCGCGACCTTCGGATTGCTAGTCGAGAGCCTTACCACTCGACTTTTGTTCGATATGAGCTCCTGCACCATCTTTTCGACAAGAAAAGCCCTAGCATATAAAAGCCGAGTGAACCACTATTGGATAACTAACACCCCTGCCACAGGTTCTGGAGCAGAGGTGCCCGTTATCATGGGGTGTGTTTTGTCTAGATCTTGGCGGTGGATGCGTTTGCCCACCTACCGCGTGGCGGGCCGGATCGGGAGAGACTGCTTGAGGCAGACATAATCTTCAGAGGCAGATATAATTTCCAGCCGAGCTCTGTCGACCCATCGCCTTGCACCGCAATGGGAGGGATGAATTTACACATCTCTCACTCCTGGATACATTGACCCCCACATTCCTACACACCCCTCATTCCTTTTTGATTCCCAGAACCTTTCCTCTAAAATACGCTCCACACAGCATCCCTAAAATCGACATAGCCCCCGAGGGTAATTATTTTCCTCGGGGCCTCCTATATGGACCAAATGTAGAAAAAAACTTTCTTGACCAATCGCTTTGTACCGCAGTGGGAGGGATGATTTACACGTCTCACTCCTGGGCACATTGACCCCCACATTCCTATCCACCCCTTACACTTTTTTCATTCCCAGTACTTTTACTTCATTTCCCTGAAAATACCCTCCACATAGCATCCCCACAAAGGATTTTTTTTCCTCAGGGCCTCCTGTGTGGAGCTAATGTAAAAAAATTCAAGTTCAGTTGAACGACAATCGAGTTTTGAAAAGAATGGCATTTTCTTCTCCACACAAAGATGTATACATTTTTGGAATTAATTAAAATCAACTCTGAAATTTCACGATGGAAATAGCCACAAACCAAAATGCAATCACAAACTAGTTATCCTCGTGTGACGCACTTAAACCCGAAATACATTAAATACCGAATTCCATCCTTCGGACAGAGTTGATCTTGAACGTTGTTGAAAATATTAAAATGTATCTGCGAAATATGTTCACGAGAGACAGCAAGGCCGGTGAGGCATTGGAAGGGGAAATTCAAGAAACTTAGAAAACTACTCCATATACACTGGAGCGATTTTGGTTGAAAAATGGACCACTTTTATTTTTCTGCGATTGATAGCGGTCCAAAAATGGACCACATTTCCCTACCATTCGTAAAATATTTTTGTAATTATTAAAAACATTTCCTTGGCCAGACATTTATTTTAAAACGATGCTATTGAAATGCTTAATCTATTATGAATTATGACTATAGATGTCGCGAATCCGAACTTCGTAGACTATTTTAGAACAATGTTAAAAATAATTGTATTAAATATTTTTTTTCCTTATAACAGCTATTTACGGATGCTTCTATTGCTATTTGAGTCCGTTTTCCTTAAATATGCACCTTTCATTATTAAGTATACCACAGACAACATACAGAAATCGAAAATATTCTAGGTTGACTCGAATAAGTATCCCTCACGGCAGTTTCAAGTAAAAAACAAGCAGGATTCGCTCAATTATAAACTTTAAGATGTTTTTATATTTTTTTAATAAATCCTACAAATATGAGATAAATGGTAAAATACAAGTTAATTCATTGGCTGTATAGCACTATAATATTTTTTTATGTCTTCATGTTAAAATTCGAAGGAAGGTTTTTTTTATTTTGGCGAAAAATTTTTAAAATGAACTTCTGGGAAATCTCGAACAATCGAGGCAAATTTATTTATTTCGCGTGATCGCTCCAGTGGATTGCTACGGACACACTTGCTCATTTGAAGCCAAAGAGCATGCTACCTAGTTGCATGTGTGTCAGTGATGTTGCTAGTATTAGGCATACTCATTTGAAGTCAGATGAGCATGCTCACAAATCAACAGCCGTTTGATTTATGAGCATACTCATTGGATTATCGGGTGGAAAGGGAAGTATGTGTGAACAGGCTAGCTTATTATATGAGCATGCTCATTTCAATCCGATCTCAGTTCACGCCTGTGCATTATTTGCAATAATGTCAAAATAGCCCGCTGGGTAGATGAAAAACCTTTGTTTTTCGGGATTTATTATGGAAATCACGAGTATATTTGGAACACAAGGTCACTAAAATATCCACAATAGATTTACAAATTCCTTAAAAATTCCTTCACCACCGAAATGAAACCTTTTATTGAAATTAGCGTTTATTTTTTATTATTTAGTCATTTTCGGATTTGTTGAAATCTTGAACCCTAATCAACCATTTTATTTTCTTTCGTCAGAAGATTCTTAAATAATAGGCCACTTGCATCACATTTTTAAAAAAAAATTCCGGTTAAGGCAAATATTCTAAGACATTCTGTATTTTTTTTAATCGTATTTTTGAAACCCTGGCGATTTTTTGAAAATTTCAATCCGAAAAACCAGACCATTTTTTATAAACCGGAAAGATGGGACATAATTTGGTCACCATATTACAAAATCCATTCTCAATTATTGGAAAAGGTACAAAACAAATTCCTTCGGTATATTAATTTTAAAATGAAAATTCCAATCGAACTTATAAATTATAATAACTTACGCGCAGAAACCAGACTCCTTAAATTATCAGATAGAAGAGTGTTAATTGATTTGTTATTTTTATTCAAAATTATCAAATCTTTAGTTGCCTGCCCTAATTTCTTAGAATTAATCTGTATTAATATACCTGCCAGACTAACTCGTAATAAAGATATTTTCAATTTTAACAATACCCTCAATACTAACTATTCTATTAATTCACCAATCCCTAGAATCCATAGCCTTGCAAATAAACATGGTGAATCTATAGATATATTTGGTGTTGACAGTTTTGCAATTTTCAAGAGACAACTCATCTCTATTTTATCTGCTAATAATTAACTTTTCTTATTTTTGATCTTTTCATAAAACCTCCTCTCATTTAAAATCTTACCAGTAATTTATAACCTTATTTTATTTTATTTTGCTGTTCTATTTAGTTCTGTTTTATCATCCTTCATTATTATACACATATAATTGTTTGTTTATACCTACTAACTAGCTTCTACACATTGCACTTTATTATATTTCTGGTCTTATTACTGATTTTTTCTTATTACTGATACTATTTTATTTCTTTTATGATGTTTAATTTTTAAGTTTTTAATTTCTGTTATGATGTTCTATACCTTGTGATGATGATTGCTTTATTATTTATTCTGTTTTATTGGTTTAGTAACATATGCGTATATAATTATTATTGTTATTATATTTTTGCTTCTATGCTTGTAAAAGCCCACTAGGGCGTAAATAAATAAATAAATAATTTTATGGGTGCGATAAAACGATAATTACATAGCCGAAAATCATTTTAAAAAATAACGTTTTCCACACGAATAGCAATAAATTGTACGGGATTCTCTTCGTAACATCTGTAAAAACACCGCCATCTTTATCAAAAATATAAACCAAAGGATAAGTTCGCATAGAACAAACAATGAATCTAGTGAACGTTAAACGCAAATTCAAAAATTCGCCGGAAATCAAAGTGTTGCCATATAAAAAAAATTAATCAGTGTGGAATTTTACAAAATTAAGGGAACATAATCGGAGACGGGACATTTTCATGAAGTGACGTCACGAGCTCAAATAATGGATTTATTTATTTAAAATAATAAAAAACTATACATTTCTAAAAAATTTTACTTTCATTTTCGTAATCTTAGTAAAAAAATCTATCCACACGATTTTTTCCAAGTCGTTATGAAATCCATGCAAGTGGCCTATTGCGTTGCAAGCAATAAGATTATTTAGTTTAGTTTTGGGCGAATGGAACTGACTCCATTTGACATTAATTTATTTGACACGAGCATGCTCATTAAAGAGCATGTGTGTTCAATTTTCGACTTTGAGCAATCTCATTCGTGAGAAAGCTCAAACCAAGCTTGCACATTTATGAGCAAATGTGTACAGTTAAAATGACATTGTTTAGTTTGTATACTGAAAGTATCTTGATGGCGTTCAAACCAAGCAATTTTAATGATTTTTGGAGGGTTGTAACTCCTTTATGAAGTAACTCATAAAAAAACATACCGATACTCATATATTATGTAAAAAAAACATATAAAATCCAGAAAGGAAATTGGGGATTACGTTTTTATGGACAAAACGCCTCCCGCACGATTCGCAGGTTAAAATTCTTCCATAACCGAACCGCAAGGCTGATGCAAGCGCAATGATAATGTTTTGGACTGTGGGTTCATAACTATGCACTATGTATGACTGTAATGTATTAAAAAAGTGATGCCGTCAGATGTCAGCAGGGAAAGTTCTTACTTCTATCAATGGGGTACCCGCATAGAGGTGACTGGCTCTGGCGAGCGAGTTCGTCAGATTTAATTAGCCACTAGTATAGACAGGTCGTGTGACTTGCAGCTTTATTATTGTAAATACGTAAACTCATAATAAACCAGTTTGTTTTCTAGGACCTACAGTTATTGAGAAGTCCCTCACAGAACTGATTGAATGTAAATGGAATGTACTGTTGAATGTAAATAATACTCAGCATAACACATATATGATGTTATTTTATGATTTCAGAATCCGGCAGATAATGGAGAGATGGTTTTGCAGGATAAAAACGGTCTGAGCGCAAAAGTTAGGAATGGCGAGCCTATCAAATTCACAGTGAAATTCCCAGCCCAGACCGTGCCGAAGATCACCCAGGTCGGGTATGACTCCCAGATTCTCTGCGAGGGGCCAGAGGGTATTTTTTAAAATTATTTATTTATTTATTTTATTTTAGGGAAATCAAGAGTTTACAATAATGATTAATTTATACATGTATAATTAACCTAACTGAGAAAACAATTATAGATTTCCTCATTATACTATTACATTGTGTGTCTAGAAATTAAATAGTAATCTTACAACAATTAAAAGATAGTACATTAAAAGGTATTACATAAGTAAAACAGGTGGAAGGTAGTACATAATATATCATTACATTTATGAATTTTGTAGTTATTTAATACATTTGAATACACTTTTGATAGAACTTTTATATTTATTTTCGTTACAATAATTGAAGATATCTATATCAGAGAATATGTTATTATATGTTGAACACAGTCTAATAAGGCAAGTATTTTGGTTAGAATTTGTTTTACAGTGTTTTTCCTTAAAAAGTATTACACGAACGTGTGTGCCGTGTAGGAACTTTAAAATCTGTTCTGTTCAATAATTCAGGACATTTAATAAAATGAGAATCAAACATATTTATTAGATAATAGTTAGGCAATACAAATAATAATAATGAAAAAAAAAAAACAAAATACAATAAATTTTGGTAATATGTCTGATTTTGTTTGTCAGAAATAAGTGTATCAATGTTGATAACGATTGATGTTCTTGGCACACACTCCTTGCCTCGTTCACATTTATACATGCTCTTCTCTTATTTCGGCTCTTCACATGGCCCGACTCAAGTATCTGATTCACTTGGTCGTGCCATGTCTTCCTCGGGCGTCCCCGACTTCTTCTACCATTCACATTTAAGAATTTACTAATATATATTTTTTTAAATTCATTAAATAAACATGAAAATTTTATACAATTGATAAAAATCTATGCATGTGAAACCCTATCTAGTATAGAAATTGACTTGAATACACAAAAGTTGATTGACATTTGGTCCTTTTGTGTTAATATAGTTTTTAAACATAATTTAAATATATTTATTGGTTTGAATACCTATATATTTTACCTCATCAATATACTATCTTATGTCAGGCCAGTCACTTTTTTAAATATCAAGACAATTGTAATTTCAAGGTGCAATTTAGTATTGATGAATAGTACATTAATTTGGGGTTACACTTGAAATTTAGATTTTTAACTTAGTTTTAATTATTAAAATGATGCATTTTTAAAAATCACATGTAGTCATGCATAAATTAAAACAAAACATAGGTAACAAACGAAATAAAGTCTCACCAGCGTACTAAAAATTTGACTGGATCAGCACACAAACACGCGGTAACAGCGACGCTAGTAGGTAAAGGCCTCGTAATAGCTGCTGTCAATATGGCACTCTCTGCATCTAACTACACTACCAACATTCAAAAGAGTAGGTACATTAGTTTAACATTTTACGTTAGCTCCACACAGGAGGCCCTGGGGAAAATAATTCCCCTCAGGGCCTATGTTATCTTTGGGGATGCTGTGTGGAGGGTCTTTTTTAGGAAAGGAAGAATAGAAAGTTCTGAGAAGGAAAAAGGTACCTATGAGGGGTGGGTAAGAATCTGGGGGTCAGTGTGTCCGGGAGTGACGGACGTATGAATCCATCCCTCGAACTGCGGTGCAAGGCGATGGGTTGAGAGACTCCAGCTGGAAAGGTCAAAAGCCTTCCCCAACCAGTCTCTCGATCCGGCTCGCCACGCAGCAGGCGGGCAGACGCATCTACCGCCGAGACCCAGACAAACCTCATTCCATGAACCCGGGCACCCTTGCTAAGTCACCAAAGTAGCGAACCACTTGGGGTGACCCATGGCATAGGTTTTGGTTATCCAATAAATGGTTCCCGGGGTGGCGGTACCCATACCCGCGTCCCAAATTATGTTCTGTTTAGATAACTTTTATTTTTGCCTTTATTGATATTTTCTTGTTACCCGAATAGTGATTACGAATGATGTTGTCCGAAACAGAAACCTTCAGCGGTCTCAGGGTGGAGTATATTGCCGATATCGTCTTGGAACACACGCTGACAATTGGCCAGGGCGCACAGAACAATGCGCCTTCTAGATATAAACCGTATAATGTGGCAAACCGTATTGAAAATACACCCAGACCTACACCCAAACCCACAAGGAGTCCCAGGTCAGTATCATACTTGATTATTATTATTTCTTTTAGGGAAAGTTGACAGCAAATCTGAGATTACACAATAATACAATTAAAAGATAGTCAAGATGATCCACTAGTCCTGGAGAAATTCGACAACGGAATCGACGCCTCTTTTAAGGAGGGATTTAAAAACAATTCAGAATTTTTTTTGGAAAGGTGGGAGAAGGCATTTGAGAGTTGTTTTCCATAGGTTGATTTCGTAAAGGCCGGTAAAAAACATTAACTACTGTTTTAAGCATTGTTTATTATTAACAAGGAAATTAAAAATCGATTGTACGGAACCAAGCGACGACGTCTAAAGACGTTCACACTACGTCCACCGGAGGAGACTAAATGCGAATAAACAATGCGCTATCAGCCCTTCCGCAGATGGCATAAGGATGAAATTCGCAGTTGGGTAACGCCTCTTTTAATCCGATGGAAAAAATATCGCCAAAATTCATGTTTCATTTTATTTTGTGAAGTTAAGGAATAATTTTTTTTTTTGCAATTATTATTAAATTTTTTAACATTACATATAAAAAAAAACCATACCCGAAAAGGGGTTTACAAGTAGGAGAATTCGTACTTGAAAGTGTTTTTTATAGACCTAATACTTTATTTTTTTCTAGGCTTATTAAAATACTTACCGGTGTTTTTAAAGGCCAATATGTGTTCTACTCGCAGTATTTAATCGAAGCATCTACAATTTTTAAAACAAAACTACATGATTTTGAATGATTTTGAATTATTTCGCGTCCAATCATGAACTTCTATCTACCGCCGAACGACATTGTAAAGGTGTTTTTTTAATTGTAAAGGTGTTTTTTTAATTAATTTAATTTTTTGTTACAATATATGAAAGGAGGGGGGGAGGGGGGAGAAAGAACAAAGGATTAGTATTAAGAGGCAAAGGACGGGAATATATAAGGATTGAACTTTCTAGTTTGAATCAAGTTGCTTAGTGAGTTTTCGTTTTACGCCACGTAAAGTCGAGTTAAAAATGTCAATTTGGTAATTATTTAATTAAAATGAATGTGTGGATCTGTAGATAAATGTGTTCTGTTTGGAGTTGGTCTTGCAAAGGGGGAGATTAAAAGTAAGCGACTGTCTATTATTGCGATTTGGAACATGGAATGATAGGCGTTGAAGAAGATCAGGACTATCGATTACGTTATGTGTAATTTTAAATAACATTAGGTACCGAATCTTCAAATTAGTTATATTGTACTATAATTTATAGGTATATATTGTGCTTTTATTGAATTCCCGATGCCTGCTCTTCACTCGAGGCGAGGTAGCCCGAGTGCTGCTTGTTTAATATTTAGTCCAGGGCCATATTTGGGCCTAGGCAATTTAGGCAGATGCCTAGGGCGGCAATTTCTGAGGGACGGCATTTCGTCGAACTTCTAAAGACTATGTAGTTCCGATCTCCGTTACCGAGCGGTTAAAAGGTCTACATTTTATTGAAGTGATCTGTGTTATTTAATATTTAATTAATTCAGAACAATATATAGGACGCCACGTTCAAGAGTATTTAACTTTTCGGCTACCGAGATCTACATACGCATTCTTGATAAATCCACACTAAAACTAGCGGTTATTCGCAATTTCAGCTCCGGCGGCTCCTCGTACCCCTGTGGAATACCGCACTCCTCTGCAGGTAACTTCGTGGTGAATGGGTTGCTGACGGCCCCGGGAGACTGGCCCTGGCTGGTGACGGTGAACCTCAAAAGGAACGCAGAATACCAGTGTACCGGCGCTCTCGTATCCCCCAGTGTCGTCATTACAGGTAAATTAAGTACTAACCAGACCGACTAACTAAATAAGGTTTTAATTCGGCGTTATGTGAAATAAAAGATGAAATCTCACTCAGTGTCGGCCGCCCAGGGCGGGGGAAAAATTGGCCGCCCCCTTATTTGGGTACCTCAAGCACCGGGGGGGGGGGGGGGGGGTGTTTGTGGAAATCCTATTTTAATGCGAGCCGATTTTTTTAATAATCACATTTGACTAGTATTCTTTCAACGAAAATCATGTTTATAAATTCTACTACAAAGTTCATAACTACTGTCGGAAATCAAAAGGATTAATTAGTAGTAGGAGAATTTTGCATTTCGAACATTTACACCGTATTTATAACGCAAGGCAGGTTGTAACTTACGATTGATTCTGCGTTAGATAGTCCCCAAATAATAGTTACACACGGAACATCAGACATTTCTCAGAATGTTGCAGCATTTGGTATGCAACTCAAATGTATAGCTAAACTCGGTAGACGATGAATCTGCAACTCGTTATTTAATTTATCATTGTACTCTGAACCATTTGTATGAGGTGATTAAAAACTACACTCAGAATATGATTGAGGTTTTTTTAAATTCTGGCATTAAATAAATAGTCCACAACTAGAACTTTATAACTGCACATTGAATAAAGTAATATTTTCCTTCGAAATGTGTCAGCAGATGAAACCACAACAGAAATTTTACATTCTGAACACAAAAATGGTTTAAATTATATCTATATGCGGTGAATTAAAACTACACTCAGAACATGAAAATGGTTTCTCTTTAAATCTAGCAACACATACCTATGTAGTCTTCGACTAGAATTTCATAACTTTACTTTGAATAAGAGAATGTTTTCCTTAGAAATGTATCAGCAGATGGATACACAACTGGAAATTTACATTCTCAATGCAAATTGGTTTAAATTAAGTCTATATGCGGCGTATTAAAAGTACACTCAGAACATGAAGATTAGTTTTCTTTGATTTTGGCATCACATACAGAGTCTGTAAGTTCTGCAACTAGGATTGTATAACTGCACTTCGAATAAGATAATGTTTTCCTTCGAATTGTGTTAGCAGATGAATCCACAATTGGAATTTTAAATTCTGAAAACTGGTTTAACCCTTCGAATAATAAGAAAAAAATATCTATAAACTTTTGCCTGTCAAGGTTTGCGAACAAAATTCTCAGTTCTTCCCGTGCATTTTAAATGTTTTATTTTATTAGTTTTTTTTTACCCTTTTGCAAAAAACAAAATTGTTCTTAAATCTAGATAAAATAATTTTTCCCACGTGCTTATTAGAACATTTTTGTTTTTAAATATTAAAATTTCGATATTGGAAATGTAAATTGGCTCAAAAATACACACCTGCAAATATTCGAATTAAAGTATTTAAAATATAATAAAATAAAAATTTTAAATACGGATTCCTTTTCTTAATTTTTTTTAATAAAATTGTCTCTTCAGTTTTTATCGCGTTGATACAATTTTATTTTAAAATTAAATGTGTGGGACAATTTGCGTCTCTGTGATTAGACGGGTTAAATTGAATCTGTATATGGCGAATTAAAACTATACTTAGAATATGAAAATGGTTTCTCTTTGATTCTGGCAGCGTATACATAGTCTGCAAATAGAATTTTATAACTGCACTTCGAGTGAGGGAGGTCTAGTTACTAGGTCTAGAAGAGGGGCGGATATGTGGTGGATAACCTTCAATGCACTTCGAATAAAATAATAGTCTCCTTCGAAATGTGTCAGCGGATGAATACACACCTGAAATTAAATCTTTACATTTTTTTTATTTTTTTTATTGTAATATAAAACATGAGTTACATATATACATATATATTTTACAAAATATTATAATACAGTTCGTTATTGGTCATGTATACCTTATCAGAAAAGAGGAGCTCTTGTGCCTGATAAGGGAGCCATGATTCTTACTTAGGTTGTAAGTTATAATATGTTTTGTATAAAATTATTTACTTTTTACTGTATTTTTTTTTTTAAATTTGTTAATATTATTTATTTGCTCTGATTGGTTGATAATACAGCGTAATTCAGAAGGGAGGTTATTAAAGTATTCTATGGCTTGGAAAATATAATGATTTTGTATTTGAGTTGTTTTAAAATTAGGTGTAATAAATTGATTTCCATTTCTCACTAGTTTGTAAAATTCTTAACATTCTTTGTTATTTTTTTCTTTGCATATATTTAAAATGGAAGCTTGCTTGAATATGTCATCGACATTTGGTACTGGAAACAATTTAAAAAGTGATTCTGTCGTGAAGGTAGATTTAAAAAAAAAAATTACTTTAATGATGATTCTTTGTGAAACTTTTACTGAGTTCAGATTGTTTTTTGTAAGATTCTCCCCAACCTATAATTCCGTAGATAAGTAAAGAATGAACAAGGGCATAGTATACATTTTTCATTATTTTTACATTTTAAACATTTCTTAACCTAACAATATATATATAAATACATTTCATTATTCTTTTTACTAGCTCTGAAATGTGACTATTCCACTTCAGGTTTTGATCAATGATTACACCGAGATATTTAATTTCGGAAGAAGAGTTAATTGCGGTACAAATAGGATTTTGTTGTTTACAGAGTACATGATCACATTTTTCGTCGTGGATAACAATATTAACTTTATGATCAGGTATTTTCTGTAAGGAAAATAAGATATATGTTGTTTTTTTAGCATTAAGTGTGAGTAAGTTATTATCGAACCATGGTTTTAAGATGTTAATATCTTCATTTGCCAATTTGTTAACTAATTCCCATGCTTGACCTTTTATTAACAATACGGTGTCATCAGCATAAGAGATTAATTCACCTTTAATTTCCTGATGGAAAATGTCATTCACATATATTAGAAATAATAATGGTCCGAGAATAAAATTCTGAACACAATTCTGGTTTTAATCAAGAGTGAATTTGTTTGCGAGTTCCCAACTTTGATTAGTATTTCTCTCATAATATGCGTACGGTCTTCCTACAAATTAGGAAATTTGCAGCTTAAAAAAAATAATTATTGACATTTATAACAAATAGTAAAAGAAAGAGTTGGATTCGTAAACGAAAGTATCGTAGAACATTTTCAAATAATTATAACCACTGGACGACTGCGCGTTTTTTATTTTTTTTCTCGGATTGCTCGTGATATTTTAATGACCGTTTTGAATATTTTCCGCCAACCTTAAAAAAATCATACCTCCGAATTTTAATATGGAGGCATACAAACTGATCATAGTTCTATATAGTCAATGAATTTACCTATCTTTGGTTGTTTATCACATATTCCTAGAATTTATAAAAATAATATTATAAAATCGAAACATTCAAAACGGAACTATTCTCAGTACTGCCTCTCTAATAAACTCGCCTAGTAAGTTCAAATTTCCCTCCTCATTGAATATTTTCTATTAGGTTTCTTTTAAATGGTATAATTTTTAATCACAATCTACATATGTATATAAGAAAACTGAATTTTGATATGTTGTGAACTGTTTAATGTTCCCTTTCAGCAAAATTTTGACACAAATTTATTCGAAAAATGGCGACACTTTTAATAAAAATAAAATGAAATTCATAAGACTCACTAAAAATAGCTGCTATAAATCAAACAGATACATCAAAAAGCCGAATTTTACACTGACAGCTTCAGAACGTTTAACATTGGGATTTGCCGCGAAAATAATCGATCTAGAAATTTCCATAATTAACTCATAGAAACAAAGAATTGAGACATCTCAGGAGAAAGCGCTAAAGGATTTTGTCAACTACATGATTATGCAAATTACATATCGCGGGAGTTTTCGAAAATATTTAAATAAAATTTTTAGTGCGTCAAGGGAGAATTTGGTGTAATTCGACAACTTTGAGCAAACTTAGGTTTTGTAAATGGTGCCGAAATACGGCAAAAAGCGTTCCAGTGGTTATTACATTTAAAAGTATATATCTTACTTTACTCCCCACACGCTACGCCACTGAGGTACAACGATGTTGACATTATGTTTCTCTCTAATGATAATAATTATTTCCTTAAATAATTTTGAAACATTATTGTGAAAATTTGCCGCCCCCCTTAACAGTGCCGCCCCCCCACCGCCCCCCCCCACGCTACGCCACTGATCTCACTAAGCAACATGACTCAAACTAGGAAGTTCAATCCCTATATATTCCCGTCCTTTGCCTCTTAATCCTATTCCTATGTTCCTCCCCCCCCCCTTTCTTTTCATATATTGTAACTAAAAATAAATTATTTAAGAAAATAACTTTATAATGTCATACTTTATCATTCACTACCATCAGTGGAAAGTTCATAATTGGCATAATTAACATCTAATTATTGTATTATTTTGTAATCTCTGATTTGCTGTCAACTTTCTCTAAAATAAATAAAATAAAATATAAATTTTACAATGAAGATTCCAATGAAATTTATAAATTATAATAACTTACCTACCAAAACAAGAATTCTTTAACTTTCAGATAGTCGAGTGTCTGATGTGTTATTTTTATTCATAATACCCCGAATTATTGGAACAAATTTGCATTGATATACCTAGGCACACTGGAATCAAATATACATTTACATGTAACAATAACCTCAATACTAATTACTCAATTTATTCACCAATTCATAGAATAAACCACAGCCATATATTTATGACCGCTGCGAACTCATAGCTATATTTGGTGTGAAAATTTTGAGAGTTTTTGCATATAATTGCGATTCTATTTGGTAAAAATAGACATATTTTATTTATTTTTATTTTTTTATAAAATCATCTCATTTAATATTCTATACCTACCTTACGAGTAAAATATTCGCATTCGATTTAGAATTCACCTGATCTGGCTCCTTGCGACTTTTTCCTGTTCAACCGACTTATTAAACCGGTACGCGGAACGCACCGAGAGGATATCATGAATAAAATCGAAAACAGTTCTGATGAACATACTTAATCAATAAAGTCCTAAAACTTTTATATCAAGATGTTACGTATATGAGTTATGAGTAGGTATATGAGATGTCTATGTATTGCTATATTAAGCATAGAAAAATTTGAAACTTTCAAACCCCCGCTAAGGTTTCTGGATAATTACAAACACATGACAATGATTCTGAAAAGTTTTTTAATCATTACAAAAACTCTTACGAAACTGTCAAAAATGTCACAATTTGAGAATGAAATTTTGCAAAAGAATGATTGTTCAATCAAAACTCAATTTTTGAAACTCTTTAAATAAATGAATTTATTTGAAATACTCACCTATGGTACATACTAACCAAAATTGAATTCTTTGAATCTAATCTAAAATGACATTTATTTTAAATAGGTACCTATATTAGTTACCAAATTTGATTGATTGTTCTTATAATATACCTACCAACAAAAATAAATGTTTGTAAAAAAAACAGGTGGCACGCAAGCTGTTTGAAAATCTGAATGTACCGGGACCGAATATATTAAACGCGGGAGAGGGGAGGTGACGAAGGCGAAGGGGGAACGTATGAGGGGAAGGAGACATGGGAGTGAAAGGGGAGGCGGAAGGGGAATGGGATGAATGGGAAAAGACACGCAGGGAGAAACAGTTTGTTTATTGTAGCATTTCAACGCATGCCGGGAACTCGCTAGTGTATAATAAATATGTTTTGCAATGTAAAAGCCTCGAAAAAGGGCGAAAATAAATAAATAAATTATTGAATGCTATGCTTGTGGCGCGTTTGCGCGAGTAAATTTATTTGACACACATCTAAAACACGTTTTCAGCTGCTCACTGCGTGTTCTTTGGAGCCACCAAAAGAAAACCAGACGAAATGCTTCTAGAATTCGGAGTTCACGACAGAATCGTCGAAAGAAATAATGTTGTCCAGAAATACGTCTCAAGCATAGAACTACCCAGAGGCCACACGGTGAAACTTCCACCTATACACGATCTGGCGGCCTTGGTGACCATTGGACCTGTCACGTACACAAAAACCATCATCCCTGTGTGCTTATGGTCTGGCGACCGGGGCTTGCAGAAAATTATCACTGAAAAAGCGCGTGGTTCGGTAAGTAATGTACCATAATAATTGATTTTAGACGTTCGGCTGTTAGACTAGGCTATATTAGACTAAGAGAACAACCATCAAACATCAATACATGAACTAGCGGCATTGACCTGTCACCTTCTCAAAGCACCAACATCCCTGTGTGCTCATGGTTGGGTGGGCGGGACTTGGAAAGACTCAAGGGTGAATAATATCCATAATTAGTCGAGTGTTGATTGAGGAAGAGCAGTTCATTATTTCCGAGTCTAGGGCAGGGTCAGAATTTGAGGCTCGCGAGCCACATGCGGCTCTTTTTATAGGCTCTTCAGACATCAATTGCAATTTTATTTCTACTCAACCAGCATTATGAGATGGAGGAAAATGGAAAATTAATCCGCAACTTGAATTATTTTTTTACACTCCAAACACAAAAGTGGTTTTAATTTAATAAGGAATCTATGCGCGTGTCTGTTTATAATAGAAAAATTTAAATGGGCAGATATATTGTTATAATTGTTATTTATTTTTAATTTTGCTTCCTTTCTATTAGTGTAAAGGAAGAGAAATAATAATAAAAAAATGGTAAATAAATAAATATTGCAGGTGGTTGGCTGGGGAAAGGACGAACTGGAAAATGAGGCCACCGTGGATCCACGTCATATAAAGCTGCCTATTATCCCGTTTAATACTTGCACCAGGTCTCATCAACACTTTGCTAATATTGTCAAAGGCCGCCAATATTGCGCTGGTACGTACATTTTTACTTTTATCAAGTAAGCTTCCCAATACACGGAGTTCGAAAACTTCCAATCCTTTCCCAAGATTATACAACAGTGTGTAACAGTAAAAATAAGATCAATCTTTTTGATCCCAATTTAAACAATTAACATGGTAATTTAAAAAAATAACTCTCGGGAAGTAAACCCGGGAAAGTGAAGCCAATCCAAAAGCGAAGCTATCGTCAAACACTCCCTCTACATCTGGTGTTCTTGTTGTTAAAAACCAAAAACGATTAATATTATTTAATTTGCCAGTACTTAATTGCATTAAGAATGAATTAAAAAATAGAGCAAGTACCGGTTTGTCTCAACAATGCACTGGCAGTCCGCATTTTCTTTTTGTCACTTAACAAGAGTTAATGGTGTCTTTATTCATATTTCAACCATTTTCGTTTCCTAGAGAACGAATTTTAGATTCATCACATAAGGGCATATTATAGGGGCAGAATTGTAATTTGCTGAAAAACGGCTCTCTAAAACGGCTTAATACTACCTTTCGTGTGTCATTCTCAGACTTGATATTTTTTGTTACCAAATAATGGACTTTTATTTTTCAATCTGCTTATTTTTTTTTTGTAATTGATGTAGGCATTCGACCATGAAAAATAAAAACATTGATACACCATACAACCCGCTTTTAAAACTTCAGTCTATGTTTATCGCCTTAATAATGATTTTATACAATATTTTTAATTTAAAATATATACATAATACATACATCTATAAAAGTACGGCCTCTTATTCTCGTTATGATATCTGTGGATTTAACAATTAAATAAATACTTCCTTTTTTACGAAATTCTAACACATTTCACAGCTCGTCATTCATTCCGGGCTAGAATCTCCCGTCGGCAAGTAACGAAACTATACGCTCCTTGTTTGTTAGCGTATATATTTAAAAAATTCCATCAAAACGCATTGTTAATGGCTCTAAAAATAGAATACCCAATCACTTGAAGCACTGCAATAATCTCAGGAAGCTACAAAAACAGTAAGTACTCGAAAATTCTCTTTTTTGGTGTAAATTTGAAAAACTGTATTTTTTCAACTGCCATTTTGTTCCAGACACTTAAAATATAACATTTAACTTGCGTATGCATTCCAATTCCGAAACCGTTAGCACAAACTTCATGTGGCAGGTGCACGTTTTGCAAGTATGTGTGAGAATTCATTGTCTTTAAGCTGTGTACACACACATAGCTACAATATACGTGGCGTGGGGTATTTCGGCATATTGCTCGCCGTACATTCCTTATTGGAATATATGGCGAGCAATAGGCTGAAATACGTCAAGCCACATATATTATAACTGTGTTTGTACAAATCAACGCTAATCTGAGAGTGAACGGTTTTTATGTACACAGTGTTTGGTAATTAATACAATAATTACCCTACATTGCTAAAGGGGAGTTATGGGGTAGAATTATGTAAAAATACAAAATTTTGGTTTTAATTTCTTGAGTTCTGATTGGCCATGGCAATACATTTCTTAATTAATGAGATGTTTTTTTACTTAGTTTTTTTTTGTTTTACTTTTTTTACTTAGTAGAAATTAGTTACATTATTATCAGTAAAGGATCATACGATACGATACGATACGATTGTACCACCCCAGCCAGAAGCACTCCTGTCCCGGTGAGACCGGTACACCAGGGGGCACTGTTTGTTAGGAGTGGAACACGTGCTCTGAGGATAGGATTAGTATAAGGATCATGTATAAAAAGTTTATTGCCGTTTATATATTTTTATCTAAAATTTCAAATGAAGTCAATAATGTGTAAATGGTGTTGGAGAAACGGACAAAAAAAACTTTGAAAGGAAATTAACAAAAATATCGCCTTTCTGCGTACACGTAATCATTCACACATTGTCAAATCAAAGATATTCTATATTTATTTATTTAAGGAACATAAACAGTCTTAGTAATAAAATATACATAAGAGGATGGCAAAAAAACAGACCAATTATTAATGTTCACAGATAGGTATTTAGAAACATAAAAGTTTCTGAATGTAAACTAGAAAATTTAAGAAAAACAGAAAAAATAAAAACAGAACTAAGCAGCAATTTAAAATTCATTTTGGTTGGAATTAGTGTTGCATCTATCAATGTAGAAAAGGGTATTTTGTCTGCTATATCGAGTCGGCGTGTGGAAATTTATTTTATTTAGCAGCTCCGGGCAGTCAACTTTTGAGTTAATAATTTTGTACAGGAGCATCTGATCAGCGACAAGCCTCCTATTGAGCAGTTTCGAGATTCGAAAATGTTTCTCGATTTCGTCGTAAGAATTGTATATGTTGAATGATTTAAAATTGAGGAATTTGAGAAATCGCTTCTGAACTCTTTTTAACCTGTTAAAATAAACAATATAGCGCGAGTTCCAAACCTGTGAACAGTATTCCAGGTGAGGACGAACATGTGAATTGTAATTGTAAGTCTTAGTGTTTTTGAAAAATTTGCATGTTCTCAGTACAAAGCCTAGACTCTTTGTTGCTTTGGTGACAATATTATCAACGTGTTTATCAAAGGTAAGTTTAGAGTCCAAAATAACCCCGAGGTCACGTATATAATCTTTATTTGTTAACAGCGATCCAGAAATGGTGTATTCATGCAGTATTTTTATATGGTTACGTGTGAATGTGACTTTGCAACATTTGAAAATATTGATAAAAAGCTTATTTCTGAGACAGTAATCCGTCAGTCGGTCAAGATCTTCTTGTAAACGCACAGAACAGTCATGGGAGCTTATAGGAAGGTATATCTTCATATCGTCGGCAAATAGTAAAATTTGAGCGTTGTGAAAACATGTCGTAATATCATTTATATAGATAGAGAAAAGCAAAGGACCCAAAATGGACCCCTGAGGCACACCAGAAGTAATGATTTTCCAGATGGAAGAATATATGTGTTGTGTTGTAAAGTTCCAAATAATAATATTATTTTTCTCTTCGTAGATCAAAACATGATTTATCTATGGCAGCCGGAAAAAATACTACAAACAAGGTATGCTTCAAGTAACGAATGAATTTGAGTGCGTTGGAGTCCCGGGAGGGGGGGGGGGGGGGGGGGGTTTTTTCATCTTTATTCCTTAATGTTTTTTTTTGCTTTTTTATTTAGGAAAAAATACAGCAACATACGATAAAACCAAATGAGCCTACCGTAAATATTGCACACAGAGGACCAAACTTGGAAGATTTAGAGCACGAGGATATTCTTATTGGTACATCAGCCACTACTGTCGAAAAGGTACTTTTATACTTATTGCACTTCAAATATCTCGCATTTACTATTTGTCACCTCATTGGGATAGGGTTCTAACTTCACTTAACTTGTTCTGTGATATGAGGTGTCAAAGTTTGAAAAGACGATTTATCATAACCTATTTACGTATATTTATAACCATAACATATCGGAACACTTTTTTCATGCACCTGCGTCAGCCCTTATAAAATATATTGTCGAAGGGCGAGAATTTTTTTGCCTTTTTATGATTTTGATGACACGTGTTCCCAACATCGTGATAGTAGGTTCGTATTTTACTAAAATTTATACTAATAATCTCAAAATCAGATTGAATAACATGGTAATCAGTTTTTTTATTTCTACATTGTTTAGGAGCAAAAAAACAGCAATTCTTTGGCCAAATTACCTGTGACCGAAGACCAAGGATGGAGCTGTGAAGAATCGGAGCAGGAGCTTATTATTGAAGAGGCGATAGAAGAAAGCGATGATATTTGCGTAGAAGGGCGGAGAGTAGTACAATTTGATTATTTTTTTAAACAACTCCAATGTATAAGTCAACGTGATTCCCTTTTTAACTGCAATTTAAAGCATTTGCGAATTAACTCCGAAAATAGAAATGGTTTGAACTCTACTTTTAATTTAAAATGCGTGCTATGTGGTAAAACTTTTAAACTAAAAACGTCCGAAAGCCTACAAGAAGGCATTGGCATCAACGAATCTTTTGTATCGGGATTAATGAGCATAGGATCGGGTTATTCGGGCATGGAAGAGCTATGTGCTACCCTTGAAGTTCCGTCCTTATCTATTGCTGGATATGGAAAATGCCATAAGAAGGTTTGTGAATGGTGGGAGAAAACCAAATTTACCAGTATGGCTGCGGCAGCTGACGAAGAAAAAAAACTGGCTATTCAAAGCGGCGATGTTGACGAAAACGGGACGCCGATGATCACTGTAGTAGCTGATGCGTGTTGGTCCAAGCGATCTTATAAAACCAACTATTCTGCCCTCTCAGGAGCTGCTACGATTATCGGTTACCGCACAAAAAAAATATTTACATGGCAGTTAAAAACAAGTACTGTACAACCTGCGCAAGAGCTATAAATTTGAAAATTCCTATACCCGAGCACATGTGCTTTAAAAATTATGTTGGTTCTTCAAGCGGAATGGAAGCTGAAGCAATTTTAGACGGCTTCCAACAATCGATGAGTATGTACGGTCTTATATATTCAACCCTCATTGCCGATGGGGACTCCAGTACTTATGCCAGAATTAGAAACAGTCACCCGTATCCTAATATTACAGTACAGAAAATTGAATGCTCTAACCACTTAATTCGAAACTACAGCAATCAAATTGAAAAAATTACAAAAGATACCGGCTTTCCTTTGGAGTTTAGAAAAATTATTTCAACCAACAAACTTCGTCTTAGGAAGGCGGTAGTCGGAGCTGCAAATTACAGGATGCAATCAAATAGTACTTTGGACCAAAAATTATCGATTTAAGGAAAGATTTATTAAATGGACCCAAACATGTTTTCGGTGAACATAAAGATTGTTTACCATACTTCTGCAAATTTAAACTTGATCCGAATAAAATATTAGACTACAATCACGTTCCACAGTTACAAAGCAATATTATATTTTCAAAAATTATGGATGCTAATTCTCGACTTGTCAGTAATGCCCGAAGTCTAGTATATTGTTTAGACAGTAATATTGTTGAGAGTTTTAATGGAGTTATTGCAAAATTTATTGGCGGAAAAAGAATTAATTATTCTTTTAAACAGTCCTATATGGGTCGTTGTGCAGCTGCGGTAGTTTCTTTCAATTCCAAGCGACCTTATTATTCTTTACATAAGCAGATTTTCAACAGGAGTCCTAGTAATTTTTTAAAACGGTTAGAATTGAAAAGAACAAAAAGAAGAATGGCTTTTAAAACGAACGATAAAAGATCTTTAAGAAAAAAACATGGGAAAAATTTACTTACAAAATCAAGAGCACCTGATAACCATTATGGCGAATTGTGTGAAAAAACGGATATGGAACAAGATGCATATGAATGTGCTAAGGCAGAATTCTTAAAGCTACTCGACATTTCACAAAGTGAAAAGAAGGCAGTCGAAAGACGAACTGTCTTACAGTCAGATAGCGGAGAGTGGCTGGAACGCAGAAGAAACATGTTAACAGCTTCTTTATTTGGTAATATCTGTAAACGAAGTCAATCCATAAGTTGTGCTAATTTAGTAAAAACAATATTATACGGCCGCTCTCTAGATAATATACAATCTATTCAATACGGTAGGGACCATGAGCAAGTTGCAAAAAGGCAACTTTGCATTCAAGAAAATATTGTCGTCGATGACTGTGGATTATTTATTGATGACATTTTCCCATTCTTAGGAGCCACCCCAGATGGTTTGGTAAATGACAGTACAATATTAGAAATTAAATGTCCGATTTCTGCTAGTGGGATGCTATTTGAAGAAGCAATAGCAAAAAAAAAAATAACGTTCTGGAAGCAAGATAAAAAACAAAAAAAAATTTTTACAAATACAAATCACAACTGGTATTATCAAGTACAGGGTCAACTTCACATTTCCAATAAGACTGTATGTATTTTTGCCGTCTGGTTTGGTGAAGCAATTCCATTAAAAATAGAATTAATAAACAGGGACGACAAATTTTGGGGAGAAAAAATGGAAAGCAGATTAAGTACTTTCTTTATGGATTGTTTATTACCAGAAATTATAGATCCAAGATTTAAAAGATCTATGCCCATTCGTGACCCACAATATATTATAACCGCCTTGGAGAAAAAACGAAAAGCAGCGACACTAATTCGAACAGAAAAAATTAAGAAATGCAAGAAAAATCTATTACGGGATATTGAAACTAATATATGAATGCATTGTTATTTTGTCCATTTTTGTACTATTTCGTAATACGGAATGTATTGCATTGCACTACATCCGATTGTTCTGGCATCATGAAATTATGCGTTGCTAACTGTTCATCCGATTGCGATGATGCTTTGCGGAATTTATGTGTGCATGCCCGCGATGGTTTCTATTTATAATAGCGAGCTCTGGCATCATGAAAATGCTTTACTAAACCGTTCATCCGATTGCGAGGAAACTTTGGTGAGTTGTTGTGTGCATGCCCGCGATGTTTTCTATATGTATATGTAGTGATTTCTGGCATCATGAAATTATGCGTTGCTAACCGTTCATCTGATTGCAATGACACTTTGGGGATTTTATATGTGCATGCCCGCGATGGTTTCTATATATAATAGCGAGCTCTGGCGTCATGAAAATGCGTTAATGAACCGTTCATCCGATTTCGAGGAAACTTTGGTAAGTTGTTGTGTGAATGCCCGCGATGATTTCTATATATATAGTGAGTTCTGGCATCATGAAAATATGCGTTGCTAACCGTTCATCCGATTGCGATGACACTTTGGTGATTTTATGTGTGCATGCCCGCGATGGTTTCTATATGTATATAATAGCGAGCTCTGCCGGGAACTCTCTAGTTCTGGAATAAATGATTTTTATTATATTTCTTTTTATTAAAATAGAGTGAGTGTCGCTGCAGTTTTGTCATGGTTTTCTGCAGCCTTGCACGACAACTACTGCCATGTTAAAAAAGATTATTGTTTAGTTTACTAAATAACACAGAAAAATTTAATAAATATATAAATAAAAAAGAATCTTTCTTTTATTTCTGGTAGTCAATATTATTAATGATGTTATTAATGTATATATTCTATGCAATATACGTTTCCAAATAATTTGGGGATAGTAATAATAATGATGAATTCTAGAAAATTTAATATTGTTTAAAAAACAATAAACTACTGAATATTTAGAAGTAAAGAAAAAAAAATCGACTCCAAATGTGAACCACGAGATTCCAATCGCCGTTTATAATGGAAGCCTGTGGGAAAGGACCATGAACAAGCAAATGATGAAACATTTATAAAAAAGGATCATGCTAAGTATTCTACCAACATAATAAGTTCCATAAACAAACCACACTTTGCTATTAGTTTGTTTTTTTACTTCGATATATTTTTAAAATACTGTGCTTGTCTGTTCATAACGCAATATGTGTTTATAATGGAAGCATATGGGAAAGGACCATGAACAAGCAAATGATGAAACATTTATAAAAAGGATCATACTAAATATTCTACTAACATAATAAGTTCCATAAATAAACCACACTTTGTTATTAGTTTGTTTTTTACTTTGACATTTAAAAATACTGTGCTCTTCTGTTTATAACGCAAGTATAATGTTGATCTTTTAAAATTCGGGAAGACACTCCTACCGCCATCTAGCGATGTGAAAAAAAACTAATTTTGACAGCTTACGGATTTCTCCACGGGTATAATATCCCTTTAAGTCTATGGATCGCGTATACGACTTATTTCGTTTCTAAGAGCTTCGTTAGTTTAATCCGTTCATTAGATAAGCCAATAATTGTGAATGACATTATTAAAAAATATCTGTATATTGACCGTTATTCGAAACTTATCTTAGACTATGGACACCATTTTAAAATATATCAATCGTCGGCGCCAGTCGGAATATTTATTTATACTGGGTTTTTACAGATTGTTCTCATACACGTGAGAACCACTCAGTAATAAAAACTCAGATAATTGTACAAATAAGAAAAAAAGGTTAAAATTTATATAAAATCAATCAGCCAAATTATACAATGGTTAATTTTGAAACAGTTTAAATAAAAATTAGATAAAACTAAACAAAAAAACAGTTAGAAATAGAAAATTATAAAAATATAAGTAGTCAAATGACAATTAAAGAGAGTCAAGACAAGAGACATAATTAAAGACACAAATGATACATAATAAATAAGCACATATTTTTCAGCAATCGCAGAGCATTTTTTTTAATCCATATAAATTATCGGCAAAAATATCTACTTCCGCACACTCTATCTTTTAATATAGTCGACACATTTGGGTCAGAGGGCTAAAATACGCCATATTATTTTTAAATATCTGTTAACATTCGTTGACCATGCTCGCAAATATTGATAACTGACTACGGATCGACGGATTTAGTCAATATCGTATTGACAGAGGGTTTTATCTACCGTCCATGCTAGTACTCCGCGGAGTATTTCAGAACCAGCCTCTCCCCCAGTGGCGGCGTAAGGGGGGGGGGGGGTGGAGGCGGTCCGCCCCGGGTGCCAAGCACCAAGGGGGTGACAACGACAACTCACTCATACAGCTAAAGAATGCGCACGAAATCTCCCTCTATACAGACTTATCAATTAGTAACTACCTACTCTTGTGCCTAGCTACTTACATACTAATATCATATTTTGAAATGCATCGCAACTATATTTTCATTATTTTCGAATATAATTTCTAATTCCCTAAAGAAAGAATTCATGTTGAGTTTATTCTGATCTTATACCGCGCGTAACATCGAGCGCGAAATGTCCGTCGTGGCGCTCGAGTGAATAATAATAAATCGTATCTACCTACTGTGAACTGCGCCGCTCACTACGCGGGCGGAAAGGTTAAAGAGGCGCAATGGGATAGGATGGGGAGGGATGGGATAGTGACAATAATCTTCGTAATTTTTTTCGGGGTGTGTCTTGCCTTCCACCGAACCCCTGAAACTGGCTCACCGAACTCCTGGGGTTCGATCGAACCTAGGTTAAGAACCACTGAACTAGACCATCGTTACAGGGCAATGGATTTTATTTTGGTTACATATAGCGTTATTCAGCCTAAAACGATGGTAACATCACCAGAAGAAGATCTTCGTGGAATGGTTCCAAATCTGTTAAAAATTTAGGATGAATTTTCATCAGAGGAGGTCGTGTTGGAGATTTTACGATTGCGGCGCTATTTGGAAGCCGCCAACATTTCTGCCCAAGAAGCGATTCTAGCTTCTCAGATTCATTGTAAAATACGGCTATTCTGAGTCTGTTCCAAGTTTAGCGCTGTCTTAGATTTTTTTTAACAATTTATGTTTCGGTGGCTTCATATCAAAGAAGCTTTTCAAAGTTAAAATTAATAAAATCTTACGTAAGGTCCACAATGAGCCAATCTTTCGATTTTATTAATTGAAAGAGACAGGGATGTATCAATTTTGATAATGCGATCGAATATTTTAGTAAAATAAAGTCTCGTAAGCGTGTTTAGTATTTAATTATTTTAAGTAGGGGTGCTCAATGCAAAACCGCCCCGGATGCTAATCTACCCTACGCCGCCACTGCTCTCCCCGCACAACCTCAAGAGTTGCTTTTCCCTGATAAAAAATCTTTTATAATAAAGTTATTCATTTCGTTTGCAGGAACTGGTGATGGACGCTCTGGTGTCTGTAACGGAGACTCCGGCGGTGGAATGTTCTTCTTTAGAAATAATCACTGGGAACTGAAAGGTGTCGTGTCTTTTGGCATTAATTCTGCTGCACATATCTGTGATCTGAACGAATATGTGGTATTTACCGATGTGACGCACCCTGATTATCAATCTTGGCTTACAAACATTATTGACGCACATGCCGGTGCGCAACCTGAAGTAGTTGAAGAGGATTACTAGATTAGTTTAACAAGGTAAGTCTGGTATGGAGAATTCATCAACAAATCTTTTCAAAAGTATCATTTGTGGGAAAAACATCATTTTATTGGGCGTAATAAAAGGCTTGGGTTCGAACTTCAATATACGTTTTCTCTGGCTCTAAAGCACCAAATCACCTGAAATTTTGGATTCTTACTAAAAAACTATTGGAATCAATAAAGACCATAGTTGATGAAATGAAATATAAAATGCTATACATCCAACCAGCTTTTACACTAATTACAAATTTTTTAAACTACATATATGGCAAATAAAAAGCACGAGGGCGATTTTTTTAACAATTTTTAACGATTGTAACTTTTTTTATAATATGTGGAAGACCTCCAGAAATTTTAATACTAGAATTAAGGAGCATCTAAGGTTTTTTTCGTTATTTGTTTTTGGGGTGTTATGCTGTGTTGAGCTACCTCCTTCTTTAGCCAACGCTGTCCGAAACGTTGGCTAAGGAAGCAAGCAGCGCAACACGGCATTACACCCCAAAAAAATAACGAAAATGATTTTGGACGTGAAAATCTAAAAACATATCCAGCATCTGAGATGGTTAAATAATAATTATTATTCTGAATTTACCAACCACATTTTGGAAACAAATTATTCTTTTGATATAAAGAGTGGGTTAAAAATTTTACACAAAAACCCTTTGTTTACAATTTATGTACGGGACGGGCACTGTAGTCGCCAGCCGCACAGACGATGAAGTGGGAAGTTGCCGGCTGGCCGCTTCGACACCTAGGGAGAAAGTGGGGAAAAAATGTAGGGAGAGGGAAAAGTGGGGAGATTTCAGGAAAATTGGGTAAATGTAGGGAGAAAGGTAGAGGGCAAGGGGGGCGGAAGGGGGGTAGAGGTAGAGGGGAAACCTTCGCCTTGAAAAAGGCGATCGACCAATTGTAATTTTCGATGTCTTCAGGGAGGGCGGTTCGGCCAGGGCCAAGAAGAAAAGTCCAAGTTGTCCAGGGGTCGATCGGAGAAGGCAGAAGAGAAGGCGAGATGTTGTTGTGGTGATGAGATCTGGAGCTCTGACGATCTGGCGGTCTAACAGCCGTATTTAAAGGGTCCAGAGACGGGAGTCTGCCCATCTCAGTCCTTTGTTCATCTCAATTCTACGAACTGAGATGAAATTCTTAGAATTTTGGCTGCTAGAGTTGTAAACGCCACCGCGTTCGTTTCGCTATTGCGCAACGAAGCTGAGAACGCCACAGAGTTTTATCTCGACCTACTCTCGCTGCCTCTCCGATCATTCGTTTATTTTGTGAGTTTGCACATTTTACATTTATTTACATAGGGTATGAACAGTCTGCACAAATTGGAATTATTTTATATTTGTGCAAAACTGTTATACTGATACAAACACATAGGTTGCACAAATTCGAATTTGTGCAAGTGTTATACAGATACAAATACATAGGTTGCACAAATTTGAATTTGTGCAAGTGTAAATAATAGAGATTTGCACGAATTGGACCCGTGCGAAGGTTTGTATAGGAACGGCTTCGCACAGATCGAATTTGTGCAAAGGAAAAAGTTAATTTAATTAAGGTAGTGTGTAGGTATGTACACAGAGGGTGGGGTCAAGCTTTATTTTTTGTCTTAGGCTGACTGCCTGACCCCGTGAATATGTTTATTTTGTCATAAAATATTACATAAAATTACACATAAATTATGCCAAAATTAATCTTAAAAATACGTCCGGTACAATTTAGATAGCTCGGAAATTTTAGAAATTGTCAATAGCCAATTAAATATTTTCAATAACCAATTTTTTTAAATATATTTTCATATCAATACTTGTATTTATAATTATTTTTATTTTTGTTATTTAGACAATTTGATTATTTTTTGTTCATTCATAAAAGTTTTTAATACACAAATGCAATTATTACATACAAAATATTCTAAAATAATTTTTAGACATCATTTTATATTATGGTTTGTTATGATACCTTTAAGTAATTACTCACCACTTCTTTATACATATTTTTTTTTGTCTATAGTAATTATTTGTCTTTTTTTATTTTTTATCCTTTTCCTGGCGAAGAAAGGTCCCCACGTATAAATGCGGTACTTAATTTAAAAAATGTCCCCATATATTATGAGTTACGATTGTGTATTTTGTAATGATATAGTGTGTTACGTGTATATGTTTTATTCTGTTATAATTTTTTTGTAATATTGCTTTTTTTGGTGCTAATCCATCTTTTAATTTTGTATCTGAATTAATTTTTGTTTTTCTAATTTTTTTGTATTAAGAGAAAGATTGTTGCATGTTTTTATTCCCTGGTGTTAATGGTGTTTTTATCCAAAGCGTGTGTTTCCGGTGGGAGTTTTCTTGTTTTGAATTTTTATGACGTTGAAACCTTTCGAAAAAAAAAAACTTTAGACCACACGACTGAAGTAAAATTTCACTAACTTATAAAATAACACAATATGACATTGGGATGACGTATGACATTGGAGTGACTTATGACCATGGGGTGACCTATGTTTGTACTGTGTAAAATATTTTTACTACAACGCAATTCATAAACATTAAAATAATTAGTTTTTCGTTATAGTTAGTATTTTAATATTAAGAGTGTATAAGCAGAGAAACCAGAAATATGTCATTTTTAAATCAGTGGTTAGACGTATTGACTCTTTTCCACAAAAAACTATAAATGGATTTCAAAAGATTGTTCTTTTATCTAGTAAACTTATGTTTTAGATTTTGAGAAAAAAAAAATATTTTTAGAATAATAAGGTTATACCATAGGTCGTTCGCAGATTTGTTCAATTTTCAAAAAAGTACATTTCTTATACAACACCGATTTCAAATCATATAATCATGCAGTAAAATAAATCAATACATTATCTGGTAAACGTATGTTTCAGAATTTTAATTTTAGTTTAAATAAAATTATTAAAAAATATATACGGACATGTGTTTCTTGACGAAAATTGGTCGGTTTGTGCATTTATTTGTGCACTTACAAACAAATATATTTCGGATTTTTTTACATACTTATTTTGCTAAGACGTTATTGACAAATCATAAATAATTTGATCGTAAAATAATTTCAGGAAGTATTTAATTTTAAATAATTTTGAACATCGCATTTTACCATTTTTATCGCAGCCCGTAAACACAAATTTCAGATTTCATTACGGGCCCAAACGCGGCCAGGAGAGCACGTCTTCGCGACGCTTTGAATAATAATATTTGGAAATGAAATTTGAAAACGAAATTTGAAATAAACACGAATTCCTTGATTCATGTTTGTTAAATCTACAGGGTTGCCCGAACGCAATTTTTCATGTTCATTGAATATTTTTTTGCAAAAATTTTTATAATTTCGAATATTTTTTTTATTTTAAATTTTTCTTGTGTGAATACCGCACAAGAGTCCCAACTGCTCCAAAATATTTTTTTGGGGTAAATCTTTTTTACGCACGCTCGACACTTGGGGGTAAACTGGTGAATGGGTTACGAAAAGTGGTGATAGTTACGAAAAATGACATGCGAACGGTAATCAATGCGAACGGTGATCGATTGCTCGGCGGGTCGGGCCTTTACGCACGCTTGTTTTTCGTGTTATTGTTATATTGTTAATGGACTATTTGTCCGTAAATAAATTAATAAATTATATACAGCGGGTACCCGGCATGCGTTTCATGGGCACTGTAACCTCGCGGTCAACTAAACTGTTATGGTTCCATCACAAGTCCCGGGAATTATAATGCAAGCGCCTGCACTATATAACATTATATACAGCGGGTACCCGGCATGCGTTGCAAGGCCACTCAAAGAAAGAAAGGGTTTGTGCGCTTTAATTCTGTTTGTTGAAGTGCTTATTATTAATTATGCACACGAATAAATATTTCAAAATGCGACATTTTTTACAATCCAACTTAATATTACTCGTTTTTTTTCATGAATACCGCACAAGTCTGGAGCCAGTGGGACTATTGCATCCCCAATTTGGAGTATGTTGTAAGACTGAAGGTAGTGGGGAGGGGAAGGATATAGGGAAGAGGAAGGTGGGGAAGTACCTGGCTATTCAGATCTGACCACTAAACACGGCTAAAGCCATTTCAAGCAACGTTTCAATTCTTAATGGTGGTCTTACACCAGGGCAATACTGAGAGTATCTTCCACTCTAATGGCCGTAAAATACAATTGAAAAACAAGAAACCAAAATATTAAAAAGAATATAACAAATTGTTTATTCATGTAGCTATCTACTTAATACCTACTGTGTTTACGCATTTCAATTGTAACTATTTATGTTTATGCACTTCAATATACAAATAACTACTACTAATTAAAATTCTGGAAGCGAGAATAGTAATATAAAGTAGCAATAGTAGCGGGTAGCCCTAGCTCGAGTGAACAAAACCCTCAAAACTCGGATTGCCGCGGAACGAAATTTAGTTCTGAAAACGCCCGCTCGCGAGCCCTGATGTGTTAGCGCTAGTGTCGGAATCGAAGTTGTCATGTGCTGGTTATTCACTCTTAAGTATTATATTTAGTATTTACTATGTAAAACTGAAAAGTATATTGTATTAATTAATAAGAAAGAATGAGAGATTTTTTACAATTAAACTGATTGATCAGTTTCGTAAGATTTGTAAAATAAAACATTGTAAAATTAAAACTGAATAAACATATTTTAAAAAAATTACCCTGGGGTGACCTATGACTGTGCGGTGACCTATGACCGTGCGGTGACCTACGACCGTCGGGTAATCTATGAGCTTGGAGTGACCTATGACCTTGGGGTGACCTATGAACTTGGGGTGACCTATGACCTTGGGGTAACCTATGACCTTGGAGTGATCTATGGCATGGTTATTCCATAAATGATTCCTTGAGCTCGCACCTCTTTTTCTTGCCCCTACAGTAATATACGAAACGTAACTCTCTCTCTTTCTATCTTCACTAATTTATATCACCCTCTCAACTTCCGTTCGCCTCGCCCGATCATACTTTTCGTAACGCTCTCGTCACGCATTCACCAGCTTACTCCCCAATTCAAGTCAAGTCTCCGTAAAGAAGTTTTACTTCAAAAATCCTTTGGAGTAGAAACTTTCAACGGACAGTAAAATAAATAAATGTACTAAATGTACAAATGTATTCTCTTCTCCCACTGCGGTGGAAGAAGAGAATCTTGATTAATTTGAGTATTTCTGTTTTTAGGAATAGCTGATGGAAGACGGGGGGTTTGAAAGGGAAGCACCGTTTCTGGAAGGAAGGAGACCAAAATTTGAAGAAACCTTGTATTTAGAGCTTGTACAATAAATTGTAAGGCAATGGATTGGTCTTGACCAATATGTAATAATATTGCTGTGAAGTACCCAAGATAATAGATACAAGAGATATGGACCACGAACCATTGTTTGTATGTAACGAATAAAATTGTCGCCAACATCGCTCATCCGTACTACTGCAAATCCCATCTACGCACAGCAACCTTCGCATTTGTACCTAAACACCAAACTTATAACTTTAATTTTCTTTATCCCTTTGATAGCTTAGCGACAGTCGATACGCTTCTACGCCTTATCTCCATTGTTTGAATTATCTTTGAAGTAACCATGGTCATGACCCGCCATTCCGAATTTCTTTCGATTTATAACATATTTTCCTTGAACAATTTGTTTCTCTAGTTCTTAAAAAAATATAGGTATGTTATTTCTAAAGATAATATCTAAACATTTGCTAAGCCAAAACGGTAATTGTATATGAAATTCCCTAGATAGAAAAAATCATAAAATATGCCCCGAAAATGATTAAAAACACATTTTGATCTGTTACTTAACATATTAAAGGTGTGAAAAATATCACAGTATATTTTGAATGCTACTTTAGACATTTGTCGAGAGATTTTCGCTCTATTTTAAAAGTGTCATGTTTTATTAAATATTTTCATAAATTTCGCTTAATTATAATCGTTTTTTAATATTAGCGCTCCCTCTAACATTCGCTTTTACATGTCTCCCTTTAAAACCATATTTTCTTCTTTTTGAACGTTTACTAGTACTTTAGTTAAACTCATTTGAAACCGAGTAACCCAGTGCCAGTGCCAGTGCGTACTGTGTATTTCTTTCAATGGTTATAATAAGTAGATAAGTCAGACACACTTTCAAATCTTGAACTTCCATTTCTAACAAAAATCTATTTTCCTTGTAGCTAGAGTTAATAGGTAGAAACTTTTATTACACTAAATCCTCGATTACCTACATTGAGCGAGTTTACAAGCTACTATCTGGGAAATTCACTATCTGTTAGTAAACTCGCTCAGTGTAATCGTATTACTAGCTAACTAGCAGATTGTGGACAATCTACGAAAAAAGTTGAAAACTTTACTCAAAACTTTACTAAGATGGCGGCCCACGAACGGCTGATTTCGTAACTGTCAGAATTAGTTCTCTCGGGAGGCGTAATTGTCGGTAATGTCTAGCGTGTCGCGCTAGCTGCGAACTCAAGTTTTTTACAAAATGTCGACAGAATTGGTTTGCGTCGTGGAGTCGTTATTTTAGCTGCTCGCTACTGAGCGAGTAGACAATTTTATGTGTCATCATGACAATCTCACTCGCTTATTCACCTGCTTTTATACTTACCGGCTAGTAGCTTGTAAACTCGCTTATGTAATCGAGGCTTTAGCATAAGAAAATATTTTTTAAGAACTGCCGGTGTAGGGTAAGCTATTTGACTTATTTTTTTTATAATTCAAAACCCATACAATATTTTGACACTATTTACTTCCCATCTAAAGGTACACTAAAATTATACCGAAATGATCTTATATAAATTGCAACATATTTGAAGTAGGGAACATAAAAAATGTTTTTCTTGTTTATATTTTGCAGCACTTGTTTTGAGAGAAAGGGAGACAAATTAATATAACATGTAAGTACTTCCAAAATAAAGTTTTTAAAAGTGGATGTGTATTTTTTTAAGTAAAATAAATCTAACAATGAAAATAAAGAAAATACTCTCAGGGGGTATTTTACCATCTTATGATAGCTTATTCATACGATAACGGATATTAATAATTAAACAAACATACAAATAAACAAATGTCGGCTAACTTATGTAGCCACTATTCGTAGAGTATAGAGGTACATTTACGAATAGTAAATTCAGACTTCATAAATTAATAAAGCGTGTTTAATTAATCGACAGTGAAGGTTATCGTATTGATAATCTATGAGGGGGATGGTGAAATACCCCCTTAATGTTAGGTGTAATTAACAATTTTCCGTTCAAGTATTTCCAAATCATAATGGCGATTTTGTGTGAACAACAATTGAATTTGTAAGTAAAAAAGTTGGGGCGGTAGGAAAAACTTGAATACGTATTTTTTACCTTTTTATAACATACTAGTAGACCCGGATACACGTTGCTGTGGCTAAAGAAACACAACCTTTATAACCAATGCCATCTGTTCAATCAAATCCACACCGCCCGCTTGCCAGCCCGCTCCCTTTATTTATATATTTCAACTAATTTACACAAAATCTTGACAAATTATATACCTAAAAACCTTCCTCATAAATCCTTTATCTATTGGTAAAACCCGTATGAAAATCTTCAGCGACTTCATTTTATACTATGTAAAGATTCAGCAATCAAATGTTCCTCCCACGAGCCGTGCGCCCTTCGCATCAATCTTTCAACCATGTTTAACAAACGGAGGAGACGGAAAACTAAAAAATGTTTATAGTGATGTTCAAGCGAACGTTCATGTTCATGGTGGAGGTTGCTGGAGTCACGCCTTTAATGTAACATTCCTTATTGATATGATTTCACATTAACCATGGACTACTATGAAATAAAAAAGCTGAATCGACATTGTTACATGCGTAAGGGGCTCTAATTTAACCATCTTCATGGGACTCCAAGCATTCGAGTAGTAAATCGCATCTCAAATGGTGTCGTGTCTTGATTCCGTCGGATTTTTAAAGATAGTCGCCCCTTTAGATTTCCTTAACGCCCCCTAATTTTCTGTGAGCCTTCTACAGCCCTCCTGACTCCTGAGAGCCACCAGCGCCCACAATTATCACCCATTTTGAAAAAGACTGCTGTAGATTATGTTTTCATAAATTATTAACAATAGATGACTTATTAAGAGTGCATAACCAGAGAAAACCAGAAATATGTCATTTTTAAATTAGTGTTTGTTTAGACGTATTGACTCTTTTCCAAAAAAATATATAAATTGATTTCGAAAGATTGTTATTTTATCTAGTAAACGTATGTAATAAATTTTCAGAAAAAATGTTTATTTTTAATATAATAAGGTTATACCATAGGTCGTTGGCGGATTTGTTAAATTTTCAAAAGAGTACATGTATTATACAACACCCATTTCAAATCATATAATCATGCAGTAAAATAAATCAATATATTATCTGGTAAACGTATGTAACAGAATTTTAATTTTAGTTTAAATAAAATTATTAAAAAATATATAAGTACATGTGTTTCTTGACGAAAATTGGTCCGTGTGTGCATTTATTTGCGCACTTACAGACTAATATATTTCAGATTTTTTTACATTCTAATTTTGCTAAGACATTATTGAAAAATGATAAATACTTATGATAAAAAAATAATTACAAAAAGTACAAAATTTTAATAGTTTTATCGTCATGCCTTTCAGCATTTTTGGATGCAGGTATAAATTAAAGCAACTTTGGAATGAAATAAAATCGATATTGAGTTATAATTTTAAAAAGCTGGTACGGAGAATAATTTCTCATTGGAACCGCCCTGTATGATCGTAAGAACATCTTTCGACGAAATGTGGATTTTCGTCCGCTGGCTGGTTATGCGCTCTTAAATTTCATTGGCTCAGCTGTTATTGGCTAGTTTCATTGGCTCACCTGTTATTATCTAATTTCTTTAATGGCGTATTACAATGAGGTACGTTTCAATAAATTATTCATAATAAAAAACCAGGGTCAGTCAAAAACCAATGCTTCCTATTTTTTATAATTAAATAAAGTTGGTTAAATGAAAAAAATGAATTTCGCGCTATTCCTCAAACCTTCATCTATAATCTACCGCATAGTAATTTTCTGCGTCAACAGGTGGCAGCACTGCAGTCGATTTCAAAACGGCCGATATAAATGTTCGTATTAGTCATCGTTCTGTGATTGAATTCTTAAATGCAGAAGGTGAAACGCCTATTCGCATTCATGGAAGACTGAAAAATTTGTACAGTGGGTATTAAACATGGGTTTCATGGAATCTGAATCAAAGAGGCAGACAATGGTATGGCATCACACAAACTCACCGAAGACGAAAAAATTCAAAACTGTGTGATCGGCTGTGAAAGTTATGGCGACAGTGTTCAGCTATGAAGAGGGTTTGTTATGGTTGATATTTTTGAGCAGGGATGCACAATAAATTCTGTCCAATACGTTACAACTCTTAAAAAGCTTATAGCACGTATTTCGCCCAACCAAGGCCATGGCGGGTGGCCTTAGAAAACAGGACCGTGCTTTATACCACTCTGGGATACATGCCCTTGTTAAGGCGAGACAAAACCACGTTTATCGGGGGTTTGCCCGAGGCTCACATTTTAATTTATTTCGGCGAATTCGTAATTGAATTATCATTTTTATTTGCATGCCTCATAAGGGATGCGAGTTATTTACATTTTAGATTAATAAAAACAGTACGTTGCCATTATTTTTTTTAACGTACAGCGCCTTTAAAAAAATGTAATACGTTGTAAAACTAAAGTTAGCGGTGATTTTATTTTTCTAGACGATGAATTAATAACATTGGGAGGTATTCATTTAGAAACATCTTAAATATTAGTAACACATTCTTCAGAATTAATTAAAATGAACCCGGCGGAAAGGTCGAATCTCCAGGCGTGCTAGGATGAATTCGACCGTCCGCCGTGGCGAGGGCGCATATTTGTTTACACACTTTCTTCACTTATGTCGTTAAGATTCCCACATTATTTTTCTTCTTCTTCTTTTCTTTGATAGGGAAAATTCGACAGTAGGTCCGTCCAATACACGGGTCGTTAGTCGAAATTTGTATACACGGCTTCTTTACTTACGCCTTTAAGATTCTGAATATATTTTAGGGTATAGTGTCTCCAAAAAATGGACCAAAACTTTGGAAATCGACGGAGATTACATTGAAAAGTGATAAATTAATCGTCAATAGTAATTTCATTTTTTATTTCTTGACAATTAAAGAAGAACAAAATAGGAGGCATTACTTTTAGACTGACCCTTTTAAATTAAATAATCAATCGTTCCAATATTTTGACAGAACCAATTACACAATTAAATAAAAAGGTTGTTCAATTAAATTGATTAGGTGATAATTTTTCATATATTAAAAATAAATTTTAAATAAATCGCATAAGGAAAACTAATATAATACTTGTCCTCGTAAGTAAAGTTATTAATGGAAGCAGACGTCGAGTCTTAGGAAAGGTCAATATTAAAAATGCCGCTTTCGGTTAGCATTAAAACCTGATCAAATATTTTGTTAATTATATATGCATCAAAATAGATTTCAATCCTGCAGCCAATCAACCGGATTCAAATTCATTGCGAAATTATTTTAATTTATTATTTTATAATCGTTTTATTTTTTCAAGTATATTTTATTTCATTTACACAAAATTTTGCGGCCACAATACGGACATGTTTCTTGGTTATCTAATAATAATTATTTGTGTTACCGAGGATTGGAAATTGTTTTTCTCTACTTTATCATTTCTAAATTAATATCATACTATTTTGTCTTAACTATTTTTTTCATCTTTCTCTTGCTAAATTAATAGCGAAATATATAAATTACATAGATATTTCTCATCTTAATTATTAAATTATAAAAATAAATATATTTTTTCTAAAAGTCAAATCTCAACATTATGGTCACCCTATATGCTTTCATTGTAATGTACTACTTCCTAGTTAGTTACTACCTTCAGCTACTTAGTTACTAATCATACTCATAATCTGTAAGAAACATACAACAATATTGTTCTTCAATAACTGTATTATTTTTGTGTTATTTTATTAAATTGTAGAGTTGTTAACCTCAATACAGGCTTGACCTAGTAAGGTTGTATAAATTTGTAAGTTAAGTCTTAGCTAGGACTCACACCTCTCAAAATATGTAGATAAAATGAATTATTTGTTTGGGAACCAAACTAATTAATTGTAAGAATTATTATTAGATGTCGGTAGATGCAAACTCCCACTCAGCCATGGAAGCAACTTTATAAAAGATCCAGTTTTGGGTTTTTTAATCCTCTTTTCTTCGACGTAGCCTCATAAACAACATAAACTCCTTGGTCTGTCTTGGGTAGTTGGATCTAACGATATTCACAATGTAATTGGGAATATAACAAATAAAATGAGTTTTCTTCTCCGTAATGAGTTTTCTTCTTAACTCATTGGGAATAATGTGTTTACTTATCATATTTTTGTAATACATTATAATTAATAAATAAAAAAATCACTAGTCCTTTTAATTTCCTGAAGATGCATTTCATTTACAAGTTTCCTTCCTCCAAAATTTTACAAAGGTTATAAACTGAATTGTTAACATTAGACCTAGGTACCATGTAAAGAAAAAAATAAATAAATAAAAATAATAATAATTGGATAATATGCAGAGTTCCGTTTTTGTGAAAAATCACCTTAAAGACGCTCCACAATTTAATATTAACTTTATTATTTACAAATAGATACATACCTACCTGGCAGGTGACTTCCGATGAACACACTTTAGTTAGAAAGTTTATGCTTGGAGAAGATACGGCTTTGCACGTGGAGGACATTATATTTAAAACACTAAACTATTGCATGATTTTACATTTGCTACCCCCGTCACGATTAGTATTAGGTTTATTTTTGTTTTTATAGATTAGTGGCAAAAGTAGAGTTGATATTTATTTTGAAATACTGGAGAATTTAGGACTTTTAGGGCTGGAGAATCTTTATGAAATGAGCTTTACAAAAGCTTACAAATAAGAATTTTTGACATTTTTACTTTTTTATTTATTTTTTATTTTTTTATTTATTTATTTAGCATTTAAACCCGCTAAACTACTTATGTAGTTTATCAGCAGGTACATAATGACAACATTGGTACATTTTCAAACATTGTATATATATATATATATGATTTTGATGCTAAAATATCAATTAAATAAATTCTTTCAATTCTTATATAATAAAAAAGTACAAATAGATTTAGTATATAACAAATGAAACAAGTAAATGAATGGTTTCATATACATGAGGTATTACAGAAATTATAATGAATTTTCCAATCCTTCGAATGTGAGTTTCAATAAAGAATACAAGGACTTCGGGAGGGCATCAATATAAATCATCCCTGTCTAATATCCATTTCCTTAGATTATATTTGACTTTACCATTAAAAACGTTATTATTTTTGATTGACATTGGTAGTTTATTAAACATTTTGGGTACAATGTAGTTTAGGGTTCTTTCACCGTATTTATTGGTACATTTCGGAACCACCAATCCTTCATTTTGAGTGAATCTTGTATTATGTTTATGGTAAACTCTTTCCCTATACAATGAGTCGGACAATATAACATGTTGACTTACAATATTATATAACAACAATTCTCTGACAGGTAAGACATTGAGAGACTTGTATATTAATTTAGTGTCGCTTCTGTGTTCATTAGTGTAGGTACTTATGGATTAATAATTTTGTCAAGGAGTTTTGCAATGTTTGGATATAGTTTATATTAAATTTACATGAATGTCCCCAAGAAGTAAGTCCATAACGGATGGTGGATTCAGCCAGAGATACATAGATTAGTTTTAAAGTACTTATAGGCATGAAATATTTTATTTTATAAATCCTACCCACAATAGCCCGTAGACGTTTACAAACATTAGTAATGTGTACATCCCATTTCATGTAGCAGTCAATAGTAACACCCACATATACATAATTTTTGACATAATCAATGGTTTCACATGAACAGGGCTGTGCAACATTTTTATGTAAGCAGTCAAATGTGTGTGTATTGTTAGCAGCATATTTAAATATTGCCGCTCATCTGCCGCCAGAGGTACTGCTATCGCCTCTGGCGGCCAACAAGGAAACTACACCAGCTATTGCGGTCGGTAAAGAAGGGACGCTTCCTGGCTGGCGGCAATGGAGAAGATCTACCGACGGACACGGACAGCCAACGGCTGGATTTACAAATGGCGGAACACGGAATATAATCTTGCTGATTCTTGAATGTTGTTATTGTCAATTAACGTGGAGACAATATATTTCATCATAAATATTAACTTAGCGTTTTATTATTGCTAACATCAGAAGTGGGATTCGTAAAAGCAAGTGTTAATTGGCTTTTGTTTCGTTCACCTGACAAAAACTCGTGTTTTGTATACAAACGGCGTCCATCATGGCGTCTCTCGAGTTTGTTTATGTTTGATGCCGGTGATTTAAATGACAATCTGTGTATCGGACTTCTGAAAATATGTGAAATGTTTGGACTTCTGTTGTGAATTTACGTAAAAATGCCGCGTAATTACAGTGATGACAGATGCATTGATGCCCGATATCGGAGGAATGCGTGGATCGTGTTTCCGCCGAAAGGACGCATTGAAAATTTTAATTTGGTGCTTGAAAACTCATTTGTGGTTCAATGGGTTTGTCAAAAAGACCTTTCCCTTTCGTGTTTATCATCGTGAGCCTAATTTTATGATCGAAGACATTTGTCAAAAATGTCAACAAAGGACTGTCAAATAAAGTCGCCAGCATTGTGCTGGGCGCGTAATCTGAGGAAAGCTGACTTCAGGGCCAGAAGATAGCAGATGGATATGATCATATGATCTTTTGATGGCAATTGGTGAAATCTTCGGAACTTCAAAATGTTACAAAATTACGTTGCTGAAAGTTTACGCGGCGATGATAAAATCTGATCTTGGTAGCCGTCTAGCTGACAAAAAGGGATGAATATTGTGATTTGCTTTTGAGTATGGACATCGCAGATGCCTTATTGCTATAACTAAAAGGAAATATGTTTGCGAAAATTAGCCCGTTTATGTGTGGCGAAAAGAAGTTGTAATCATGTTGAATTACAATTATGCCGACTATCTATGTCAAAACATAGTATTATGGTTCGAAGTTATTTGAAATGGTTTGGAGTTAATCGAAATGATTCAAAGTGGTTTGAAATGATTCGGAGACAATCAAAATGATTCGACGTTGAATGGTTCGAAGATATTCTAAATGGTGAACACCTAGAAATGTCAAGTGTGGCGTTCTTTGGATTCTTCATGATGAGATTGGACATCGAGGTGTTAATCAAACACTGGCTGCCGTCCGGGACAAATACTGGTTTCCATGGAAGAGGAATGTTATCACAAAATATTTGAAAAACTATTTTAAATGTTGGTTGGAAAATGAGATACTGGGCGATGTGATATGTGAGCCCGGGGTTTTTCGAAAATGGAGATGTCTTTTGCTGTTGCGTTGAGCAGGTAGATCAATTTACTATGATCTTTCGTGAAGAGCGTGAACGGAATGCTGCGTGTTATTGCTCTCCAGGATGGCTTCATGAAAAAAACTGCCGATTAGAGGCAAAGGCAGAAACAAGCATGAAAGTTGTCATCATGACAATTTTGGCGATGGCGTACCTTTTTGGGGTGCCACGGGTGCTTTTGATGAATATCAAAAGCGGCAGATGAAACGGTTCATCTCGAACCGATTCATAAACTCACAGGTTGGTGAGTGGCAGGACCTTATGGTCATACGTGCTGAGACACGGGTGCTTTTGATGAATATCAAAAGCGGCAGATGGAACGGTTCATCTCGAACCGATTCATAAACTCACAGGTTGGTGAGTGGCAGGACCTTATGGTCTTACGTGCTGAAACACGGGTGCTTTTGATGAATATCAAAAGCGGCAGATGAAACGGTTCATCTCGAACCGATTCATAAACTCACAGGTTGGTGAGTGGCAGGACCTTATGGTCGTACGTGCTGAAACACGGGTGCTTTTGATGAATATCAAAAGCGGCAAATGAAACGGTTCATCTCGAACCGATTCATAAACTCACAGGTTGGTGAGTAGCAGGACCTTATGGTCTTACGTGCTGAGGCACGGGTGCTTTTGATGAATATCAAAAGCGGCAAATGAAACGGTTTATCTCGAACCGATTCATAAACTCACAGGTTGGTGAGTAGCAGGACCTTATGGTCTTACGTGCTGAGGCACGGGTTTTTGATGAATATCAAAGGCGGCAGATGAAACGGTTCATCTCGAACCGATTCATAAACTCACAGGTTGGTGAGTAGCAGGACCTTATGGTCTTGCGTGCTGAGACAAGGGTTCTTTTGATAAATATCAAAGGCGGTAGATGAAACAGTTCAACTCGAACCGATTCATGCTTTTTGATGCATATCAAAGGCGGCAGATGAAACAATTCAATGCAAAACGGTTATTTAAACCTTCGTATCGCGTTGGCGATACAGTTTTAATACGAATTTTTGGGGGAAATCCGGGGTACAGAAAGTTGAAAGGTCGGTTTCGGAGTTTGCCTTATAAGGTGGTAGAAGTCTTGCCGAACGATCGTTTTGACGTGTACAAAAGTTGAAAGGTCGGTTTCGGAGCTTGCCTTATAAGGTGGTAGAAGTCTTGCCGAACGATCGTTTTGACGTGGTGGGTACCAGACCCAATGGCAGCACTCACAGAGTGATGGTCGCATATGAAAATATGAGGAATTGACCAAATGAACAAATTTCTGCAATGGTCAGGAAGGGCGAGCAGGGTAATCTGTTTGTCAGTACCATTGTGGGGTTGAAAAAATTTCAATCCCTCTAATATTTTTTTTTCTCTTTTCTTTTAGCTTCCTGCTTTGAGGTCAAAGCAGTGGTCAGTATGGCCGTGTTAGCAGCATATTTAAATATTGCCGCTCATCTGCCGCCAGAGGTACTGCTATCGCCTCTGGCGGCCAACAAGGAAACTACATCAGCTATTGCGGTCGGTAAAGAAGGGACGCTTCCTGGCTGGCGGCAATGGAGAAGATCTACCGACGGACACGGACAGCCAACGGCTGGATTTACAAATGGCGGAACACGGAATATAATCTTGCTGATTCTTGAATGTTGTTATTGTCAATTAACGTGGAGACAATATATTTCATCATAAATATTAACTTAGCGTTTTATTATTGCTAACAGTATATAGCGAAGGAATTACACTATATCTGGCGTGTGGAGATCTTATGTGCATTATTTTAGTTTTTTTGGCATTTATTATGAGACCTGCGTCATGAGACCATTTCAAGAGGGCAATAAAATCAAGCTGCATAAGTTTCATTGCAGTAATCAGGTCTTCGTGCGATATTACGAGTGCCGTATCGTCTGCATACACAAAATGTTTAACAAATGAAAACAGTTTACTCATAATTGAGACATATATAATATAAAGGGTTGGCCCTAAAATTGACCCCTGTGCAACACCTGTTGAAAAATATATTTTTTTGCTAAATTTTTTACGTATTTTTACTGTTATTTGTCGATCAGTTAGTAAATTTTTTAACAATACTAGTAGCTTTCCTCTAATTCCTATTGCCTCCATTGTTTCTAATAGTTTATTTGTATCAATGGTATCAATCGCCTTCGAGTTATCTATGAACAAAACCAATACATGTTTTTTTTTATTTAATTCATAATTTATGTGATTTGAAAATTCCTGAAGCAACATTTCCGTACTCTTTTTCTTTTGAAATCCATACTGGTTGGGATCTAACAGGGAGAAGGATTCTAAATATTTGTTAAGTTTTATGGATTTTATTAGAAGTTTATACAGTGGTAAATTGGATAATACGATACAGGAAATGGAAAGATTAAAAGTGGATATTCTTGGAATTAGTGAACTGAGATGGACTGGCAGCGGCATACACCAACATGAGAAGGGAAATCTATACTACTCAGGAAGTGACCCACAGGACAAAAATCGTCGAAACGGAGTTGCTATATTTGTCATGGAGAAGTATGTAAAATTTGTTAAGAATTTTGTACCCATCTCGGACAGAATAATATTATTCAAGTATATGCACCAACAGCGGAAGTGAGATGTGATGGTGATGTGGAATCTTTTTATGACTCACTAGCCAGTACATTGCAAAGTTTGAAAGGAGGAGAAGTCAATTTTGTCATTGGAGACTTAAATGCCAAAATTGGTGAAGGTCGCCGCTCTCATATAGTTGGTGAATATGGCTTAGGCATAAGCAATCAAAGAGGTGATAGACTATATGAATTCTGCCAGGATAAAAATATGGTTGTATTAAATACTTGGTTTAAACTCCCGAAAAGAAGGCTTTATACATGGAGATCACCTCAGGATGGAACAATCTATGATATTGTCAGGAACCAAATTGACTATGTGTTAGTAGACCATAGATTCAGGAACTCTGTAAAGAGAGTCACCACGTACCCTGGTGCGGACATTGGTTCTGACCATGTTTTGTTAACTGCCGATATTGTTTTATGCTTAAAACAAATAAAGAAACTCAAAAACAAAATTAAAATGGACATCTCGAAACTCCAAGAAGAAGTGGTCAGAAATAGGGTATCTCAGACTTTGAACGATAATATTAGACTACTCCCTCGTGATCCATCGATAGAAATACAAACACAGTGGGATAACCTGAAGTCAGTTATATGTGAAACCTGTGATACAAATTTGAAAGCTGATAAGCAAATTAGAAAAAAGAATTGGATGACTGACCACATTTTAAACTAAATGGATGAGAGACGTAAACACAAACATAATGAGACACAATATAAAAACTTACAAAGAACGATTAGATGTGAAATTAAAAAAGCCAAAGAAGAATGGATGAAGTCACAGTGTGAAGAACTAGAGTCGTACAGTCGTAGTCACAATGCATTTAAACTTCACAAAAAATTGAAGGAAATTACAGGCACTTCTAGAAGAATTACTCCATCATATTTAGTTGACGATTCCAATAAATTGATATTGGATGAAAAAGATATTTTACAAACGTGGGAAAAGTATATTCATGATACATTCAAAGATATTAGACCTGACATTAATATTCCTAACGATCAATTGCATGGACCATCGATTTTAAAATCAGAAATTCTTCATGCGATAAAGACTTCAGAACATAGAAAAGCGTGCGGACCAGACGATATTCCAGTTGAGGTGTTGAAGCTCTTCGATAATGAAAATGTTGACTACCTGTTGAGGTTATTTAACTCTATATATGACACAGGGAATATACCCCAAGATTGGCTAAAATCCACCTTCGTGACATTACCTAAAAAACAATACCCTAAGAAGTGCAGTGACTATCGATTAATAAGCTTGATGAGTCATGTCCTTAAATTATTCCTTAAAATAATACATGCCAGGATACGCGATAAGTGCGAGCAGGACTTAGATGACACTCAGTTTGGCTTCAGAAATGCGTTCGGTACGCGTGAAGCATTATTTTCTGTCGACGTACTATTGCAAAAGTGTCGTGACCAAAGAAAGGAAGTATTTGCCTCTTTTATTGACTACGAAAAAGCATTTGACAGGGTAAAACATGCTGACCTAATGAAAATGCTTGCGGATTGTAACGTTGACACCAAAGACCAGAATTTCATTAAAAACCTGTATTGGTTCCAAACAGCAGAAATAAGACATGGGAATGAGAGATCTAATGCAATCGCCATTCAGCGTGGAGTACGACAGGGGCTGTATCCTGTCGCCACTATTATTTAAACTTTATTCCAACTATGTCTTCAAAAGAGCCCTAAGTAATTCCCAGAAGGGTCTCAAGATCAGCGGAGTTGTCATTAATAACATAAGATATTCAGATGATACTGTATTACTAGCTGACAGTATCAGTGACCTCGAAGACCTATTAAATCTTGTTAATAATGCTGGTGAGCAACTGGGCCTAACAATCAACGTCAATAAAACTAAATGGATGACTTTTGGACGACTAGATCACTCTGGATCAATGATTCAGTTAAATGGTTGTAATGTCGAAAAGGTGGAGAGATTTAGATACCTCGGCAGTATCCTCACGGAGACTCTTGATCCAGATATAGAGATTAGGTGCAGAATTGAAGCAGCAAGAACTGCATTCATAAAAATGAAATCCCTCTTCTGCAATGACAATGTAAGCTTAAAACTAAGGCAGAGAATGCTAACATGTTATGTGTGGTCGGTCTTGCTGTATGGTTGTGAAACATGGACCTTGAAAATAAATACCATGAACAGGTTAGAGGCTTTCGAAATGTGGCTTCACCGGAGAATGCTCAAGGTCCCATGGACCGACATGATCACCAACATAAAAATTCTCAGGCGGGCTAGAGCAGATAGGGAACTGCTTACATTAATTAAAACCAAGAAAATTTCATATCTGGGTCATATACTTCGAGGGGAGAAGTATCACTTGCTCCATTTAATATTGAAAGGCAAGATAGAGGGTCGCCGAGGGCCTGGTAGGAGACAAATGTCTTGGCTGCGAAACATACGAGAGTGGACCGGCATTAGAAGTGTGGAGGAGCTATTCCGGGCAGCGCAAGACAGAGAGACCTTTTCAAGAGTGATCGCCAACGTCGGGGGGACCTGATAAGGCACATAAAGAAGAAGAATGGAAATGTATTTTTCAAGGATTTTTTCTAGGGCTGGCAATATGCTGATTGGCCTATAATTTTGTATATCTGAATGTTTGCCACCTTTGTAAATTGGTCTAATGATACTAGTTTTAAGTTCATCTGGTATTACTGCTTGCTTTAAAATTACATTGATAAAATGGGTTATGACAGGCCCTAAAATATTAATATGTGTCTTAATGTCAACCATTCGAATGTTGTCAATCCCTGGTGACATAGAATTGTTTATTTTGCTAACAATAATATTGATTTCTTCGCAGGTAGCTCTTGGTAGGTACATACTATGTTGCACTGCTGTCGTTCTGGCGGTCGATGCTATATAATCACATTTATGAACCATAGAGCTAACACTGTTCGTGAAATATTCAACAAAGTTATTTGCTACAGTTTCTTCATTATGCGTGTTTAACATATACTTTGAGATTATTTTGTCACAACTACTTTTTGACTTGCGTCCTAATATTTTATTTATTTCTTCCCAAGTTTTTTTTGTATCTCCGTAATATTTTTTGAATTTATTGTTAAAAAAGGTAGACTTACATTTGATAATTTCTTTTGTAACCTTATTTCTGAAATTTTTATATTCTAATTCAAATAATTGATTAGTAGGGGAATTCTTCCACCTTCTGTACAGCGAATCTTTTTTTTTAATGTTTTCTAAGATATCTGAAGTCATCCAAGATTTTATTTATTTATTTATTATAGATACAAAGGAAAGTACAAATTACATATTTGGCAGCTTTGCCTGTCCAACTAGGAAAGTTTCCCGTTCCAGGACAGACAAATTGACGGTATAGTTCATATTATTCCAAGAAATGTACATAAATACATAACAAAAACAACAAAAAAAAAACAAAAAATTTTCATTTTTCTCTGAAAGTAAGTTATGTAGTAAAGAAAATGTATATATAACAAATATATGAACATACATTTTTTTCACAATGTAGAAAAAGTAATTTGGTAGCATATATAATAATCGGATTTACCGAATTAACCTGGTAACATATAATATATTCAGATTTACAGAGAATGATATGTAGGTAAGTTAGTAGTATTAACTCTATGGTAGTATAGATAAGTGTAAACCAGGTACCTGATAACAAGATGGAATAATTACAATAAGATTTACAACAAAGATATGAAGTTATGTTAGATTATGTGTTTAGAAGTGTGAACTTTTAATGGATAGTACACTTATAGGAGAAACTACAATAAAATTTACAATATTAGATATAATTTATGCATGTAATAATATATATGATTTTTTTTAAGCGTTGTAACTACAGTATGTAATAAATTATGTGCAAACATGATTATTTTCACTGATTTAAAACAAGTTTTCAGAACATATTATATTATACGACAATACGAATACACACCGCGCTCATGTCACAAAAAAACCTATAAATATCGATAGAAATACAAACTAAGAAACAGAAACTATGAATATAAATAAATAGTACCTGATTTAGTGCTACTTTGGTGAAATTGGTGCATTACTTCGTACGTCATACATGTTGTATTATGTATTGATTATTTTATTATTTATTATAAATCATAAATCATTACCGTAGTAAGGTACCAAGTTTCACACAGAGTTATTGCGAGAGGTCTTTTTTTGGATTTATAATACGTAACGATTTTACTTTGTTCATACAAATTCTTAAAATTATTTTTAATTTTACTGTATAATATATTGCAATCTTGTTCCTCAAGCAAGGTATGCCACGCAAAATTATGTATATTTTTGTCGATTTTGTTTCGAGATAAAATTGAAATTTTTTCCCCGTGTTCTGTGACTTTTTTACTTGCACCGTATTTAATGTTAACTGCAGTTAAAAATGATCCGCTATAGTAATATTATTACAAACACATGAAGAAAGAGTATCGTTTTGTTGACATCCGCTGTTAAATCTAACAAATATGTGGTCCAAACAAGAGCGAGTGACTTTTCCTGCTAGAATCGCTTCCCTAGTTACGTCACAAATGCATTTGATTAAATAATTATCAGACATTATATTTTCATATGCCATAATAATCGGGTTTTGATAATTTAAAAGGTATAGGTTAATATCTCCTAAAAGTAAAACATTTTCTTTGGCGCTTATAGTAGTCAGAATGTCAGATATTTCATTTAAAAATAGGGGTTTGCTTGAGTTTGGGGGGCGGTATATTTATTTATTTATTAACATTAACGGTATAAATATACCATAAATACAGATTACATGTCACAATATCATAGTTGTACATAAGATGTAATAAAAGAGAGAGAATAAGTTAGATGTGGCATTTGGTTGAGAAGTGACACAAGGAGCTACAATAACATATAATACTAGTGTAAAATAAAATTTATACTTATTGATTGAAAATATTTGATAGAATAGCCTTCTTGTAACTAGCTTCCGTGCAGTTAAACAGATCCGCCACATCTGCGTATCTATTACTAACTTCATGTAACCTAGGTACAAGTGAGTTTTTCATGTACTCAGTTCTGGTGTTGTTACATTTAAATAGCATTTTGGAGCGAGTTGCTCTAGTAGGCACATGAAAGTCGACGAGCTTAGTTAAATCAGGACAGTCTATTCTACCATTTACAATTTTGAACATAAATATTAAGTCAGATATAATTCTTCGATGTGAGAGTTTTATTAAATTTAATTCTTTCATCAAGTAATTATAATTTATGTTTTCAATGGGAATACCGAGTTTAAAATTTATGTGTCTTAGGAATTTGTGTTGAATTTTTTCGATTGTATCTGAATGTATTTTAAAATGGGGGGACCAGATTGAGGAGTTATATTCGACTTGACTACGTACTAAGGATGTATACAAAAGTTTTAAAGTAGAAATATTCCTAAAACCTCTAGAATTTCGAAGAATGAAGCCAAGCATTTTCATTCCTTTGTTACTGATTGTGTTAATATGGGATATAAAATTTAATTTAGAGTCAAAAATTATGCCCAGGTCATTAATTTCTTCGACAGGGGTAAGGGTAGAGTTATCAAGTACATACGGATGAATTATTGGTTGACTTATTCTGTAAAATCTTATCGAATGACACTTATTTATGTTCAGAAAAAGTTTGTTAAAAGAACACCAATTTATTAACTTGTTTAAATTATTTTGTAGACAGATACAATCTTCGGCAGTTTTAATTATTTTAAATATTTTCAAATCATCTGCAAAAAGCAACACATTTACATCTTTATCGAATATATCAATAATATCGTTTATAAACAGTAAAAATAAAATTGGGCCTAAATGAGACCCTTGTGGTACACCACTGGTAGCTACAAATTGATTGGAAAGGAACAAATTAATTTTTACAAGTAGTACCCTATCAGATAGATAGCTTGCAAACCAGTCTAAAAGTTTTCCATCAATACCTAGATTACGTAGCTTAGCCAGTAGAATTTTATGGCATACTTTGTCGAAGGCCTTGATAAAATCTGTATATATGGAATCGACTTGAGTTCTGTTAGCTAATGCGTTTGATATATAATTTTCATATAACGAAAGATTAGTTAGAGTTGATCTGCCTGAAAAAAATCCATGTTGATTCGGGACAATGAGATGGTTAATACATGGGGAAATTTGATCAAGTAATAGTTTTTCAAAGAGTTTCGGGATTACAGATAGCTTACATATTGGTCTATAGTTGGTGATATCACTTTTATTACCCTTTTTGAATACAGGTGTTAGATAAGAACGTTTCCAAATGTCAGGGAAGCAACCTGTGTCGAGGGACTGGTTAAACAATATACAAATCGGCTCCGCCAGTGAAGCAATGCAATTAATAAGGATATTGGGATGTACATTGTCAGGTCCGGCCTTCTTGTTTTTGTCTAAAGATTTAATTTTTGTTTTAACGTCGTTTATATTGATGTGTACAGCAGGGATATGTATGCCCCCATGAAGGGAAGGAGGTGGTACATAATTGACTGGGATATCTTCGTCGTAGACGCTTTTGAAGTAATCAGCAAAATAGTTAACTTTTACTTTCATATCAGTACTACTCTTATCTTTAAAGTGCATTGAGATGGGTAAACCTTGCTTATTTTTTCTAAGGGAGTTAACATGTGTGAAAAAGTTTTTTATATTAGAGGGTATAGATTTTTCAATTCCATTTATATAATTATAGTACGATTTTTTTGACAGTTTTTTACATTGATTTCTATAATTGTGAAATATCTTATAGTCATTAGGGGAGTTTGATTCTTTAAAATTTTTGTGTGCATTTTTTTTACAGATAACTAGGTTAATTAGCTCGCCAGTGAACCATTTCGGGAATTTTGGTTCTTTGAAGTGTGAAAGTGGTACATAGTTTTCGATGGCCCTGTTAATAATTGCATAAAATAATTCAAGATTCTGGTTAATGTCATTGTTGTGGTGAAGGAATGACCAGTCTTCATTTGCAAGATATTGATTCATGTTTGGGTAGTCAGCTTTGGAAAAGTTATAAGTAAGGTTAGGCAGAATAGTTGTGTCGTCTGGTGAGTTATTTGTCGTAATGGTTATGCTTAGAGCGGGGTGGTGGCAGTCTAGGGGGAGAAGCTCATCAACTGATTTAACTATGTGAATTGAGAGGTCACTACAGAATACTAAATCCAACAGTCGATTATATGTATTGTAGACTTGATTGACTTGATGTAGAGAGAGTAAGTTCGTCATGTCTATTATTTCGCGAGCATTTTCTGGCAGACTTAAGTTGTTATAAGAGTTCTTATTTATCCAGTCAATGCTAGGGATATTATAATCACCAAATAGAATTGTTCTGGCATCAGGGTATTTATTTTTAAAGGTTTCGAGGTCATCAATGTGGTTTCTGTAGACTGTGATGTTGGATCCAGGAGGAATGTAGACACATCCCAGTATAATTTTGCCTGATTTAGTTTTTAGTAACACGAATACCTGTTCCACATCTAGATGTTTGCATATTAGTAGAGTGGATGGCAGTGATTTTGTAACAGATATGAGAACTCCTCCTCCTCTGGTTTTATTACTGGTGGCTGGATTTCTGTCAAGGCGGTAGGTGTTGTAAGATGTAAATCCAAGTTCCTCGGTATGAATATCAGGATCAAGCCAGGTTTCGGTTAGAAGAAATACATCGATGTTTTGAAATAATGGAATGCTAGTTTGCAACTCTAAGAGTTTGGTGCGGCAGCCCCGGATGTTTTGGCCGTATCCATTGATGTTTTTGAGTTTTTTGGAGTTGACTTAACTATTGTCGGCTTGCTGTTGATATATTTAATGGTTAGCCCGACTTCACCTCCTTGAATCCGACTTTCCATTGTATGACGTAGGTCCAACAAGTATTTTCTTTGATTTGGTGTTTGGTCGGAAAAAATTTTGACGGGGGAGTTGTTCAGGTAAAAGTTTTTTTTCCGGAGGATAGTCATTGCTTCAGTCGAGTTTCTTAAGACTTTCTTAAGAGAATATTGCTATGATGTTTAAAATACTTTTGTTTGGAAGCGTCATAGAGCCAAACACACATTCAAAATTATTTGTTTTTATTGATTTCGGTTGAAACGTGAGTTCATCTCGAACATACAGCAATATACCTCCTCCCGATTTTTTAGTTCGGCAATAATTGTAACATTTAAATCCAGGAATATTATACAAACATGCAAGATCCGGTGTTATAGCAGTTTCACATAGCATTAACACATGAATATGCTCCCAACAATTTTTTAAATAGACATTTAGAGTATTCCAGTGTTTATAAATCGATCTGATTAGTTATTTACAATGTCGAGGGCAGTGAAGGTGAAGTTAAAGGTTCTGTCTGAAAATGTGAGTTCTGGATAAAATTATCTTTCAGATTTCTATATTAGGAATAAACATTTATATTTTTGTAGTGAAAACCTTATTTAGCACCGTTGTGATTTGAAACTCGATGAAAAGAAAAAGTGACACTGAAAAGAAATAAACACATATTATATCTATAGGATTTAGCGGCGCTTCGTAGCCTCCCCACTCTGTCTACTTTAGTTTTCTGAATATTTCACTTCTACCGCGTGTGTACTGCTCACAATTTTTTTGAAATAACTTTTTCATATCAAACTCGAAAATTTTAACAAAAAAACTTATCGAAATATTTGTACTCAAAATATCCATAATTTTGAAAAGTTAAGGTGATTTTCTTCAAAGAAATATATATATGAAAATAATGTTACAATATAAAACCGTTTTCTGTCTTCGCGTATCAATAAACATCCGGTAGGTATTTTCCATCGAGAAAACACTTTTTTTTAATAAATAAAAAGACTCGCAGACAAGTTGGTAAACAAATGATTCAGATGTTTTTTGTGTCAATCAATGACGGCCTCCGTGATCGAGGGGTAATGCTCTTGACTTGCAATCCGAATGTCATGAGATCGAATCCCGACGTGCGCAAATAAATTTTATTTGATTAATTTGTGTTATTTCATAATTAATTAATTTAAAAATCATATATAGCATATTTGCGTTACGTTCCGGAGTGTAAGATACTCTAAGTATCGCCTTGGTGTAAGACCACCATTCAGAATTGAAACGTTGCTTGAAATCGCAAGGTATCTGAATGGCAAGGTCCTTCTCGATCTTCCTCTCCCTCATCTCCTTCCCCTCCCTACCATCTTAAGCCTCAAACATATCCCAATTGGGGATACCATAGTCTCACTGGCTCCAAACGGGAGCAGCTGGGATTCTTGTGAGGTATTCACATTTTTTTTTCAAAAGCATAATATGTGGTCACCTTAGTTTTGTTGACGTATTTAGTCAACAAACTCGTTTTCCAACAAATATTCCCGCATCCCATTAATTCACTAGCACAGTAGACTCTCGATTCGCCGGGTCGAATAGTAAAATAAAAATCGCGGTTTAACGGTCCCGTCTAATACATTTTATAGAGGGTCTTATTGTCTGGCTGTAATTTCTATCGACTTGCAAAAATGAATGTTTCTTTGTTTGTCCCTTATGCGTTCCCAAACTGTTTATCCGATGGCGATGAAAATTTGGTGATTAGATGTTCCCATTACCGTGAAGGTTTCTATGTGTAATGGTGAGCTCTTCATATAGTTAGGCGACAGGGAGAGCAGGCGGGAGGGGGAGGAGAATCCGGCAGTAGGGAGGGGAAAGAACGAAATGGGAGGGTTCGCGGGAGGGGGTCGAAGGAGGTTGCACTGCGCAGAAGGTGGAAGGGGTAGGGGAATGGGGCGGAAACGGGGACGCGCGGAAAAGGACACGCTGTGGAGAGGCGGTCGGAGATGAGGGAGAGTCAGAGGGAGGAATTGCAAAGGAGAGAAAGTAGCGGTATGGGATAGCAGGGGGTAAATTTAAGAAATTCATTCTTTTCACACGGGTAGTTGTAAGAAGTGTATTTGTAAGGTAAGGTAGTTGTAAGTGTAAGTTTAGCGGCAAGGAGGGAGAGAGGTAGGAGTGGGGAATCCGGGAGGGAGAGCGGGAGGAGAATGTAGGAGGGGGAATTCGCGTGAGGGGTTCGCGGGAGGGGGACGCGGAAGGGTGCAGGCGGGGATAATGGATGGGGAACGCGGGTGACGAAAGGGTCGCTGGAGGGGAACGGGGGCTGCATGGGAAAGGACAAGCAGGGGAGGTGTGGGGGACTGGGGCGGGGTAGAGGAAGAGATTGCAAAGGAAACATAGTAGCCGTATGGGTTAGTGGGGGGTAAATTCATGCTTCTCACACAGACAGTTGAGAGAAAGTGTGCGCATTTCAAAGAGTTTAGAGGCATAGACGGAAAGAAAGGGGGGAGGGAAACCGGCACGGGGGAAAGAACGAAGGAGGAGGGGGGTCCGCGAGAAGGAGGTCAAGAGAAGTGGGAAGGTGCGGAAGGTGGAAGGGGAACGCTGGAGAAGGGGTGGGGAGGGAGGTGGGGGGGAACCGGAAAGACGAGGGAAGGGCAGAGGAAGAGATAGCAAAGGAGACATAGTAGCGGTAAGTCATAGGAGGGGGCAAATTTGTATGTCAGTTCGTGTTACTGGATAATATAGTCTGGAATAAACACGAATATATAAATAAATAAATAATTGTATAGCTTGTTCTCCTAAAGCGTTTCGTATCCGCCATCAAGGCTTGTTGGTTTGTAATCCGACATTTACATTATTCGGTTTGGCCGTATTCGATCGCAGCCATTCGTCACCATCATTGGTAGACGCATTTGGCCACCGACCTGATGTAAACAGGCCAATTCGGCCAACAGGCTAATTCGGTTAAACTGAACTGTCGACACAATCAGTCACCGACAGGTATGCTTTCATAGCGACAGGATTTTTGCGCCGTGGACGACGTAATACGCTGAGCGTTTCACGTCGCCAACTCTTTTCAAGAAACTGAATGGACGTGGTTTTTTTTTTTTTTTTTTTTTTTTTTATATGTATACCGCACAAGAGTCCCAACTGCTCCCGTCTGAAGCCAGTGAGACTATGGCATCCCCAATTGGGGTATGTTGTGAGGCTGAGGGTAGTGGGGAGGGAAAGGAGATAGGGAAGAGGAAGGTAAGGAAGTACCTGGCTATTCAGATCTGGTCACCAAACACGGCTAATGCCATTTCAAGCAACGTTTCAATTCTGAATGGTGGTCTTACACCAGGGCGATACTGAGAGTATCTTCCACTCTGGAACGTGCCGCAAATATAGTGGTTGTCCTAGACAACGCATCACGTCGGTGTGGAACGTATTGCGCCGACGCGATAGAGTTGCCTGCTTCAGAATGTGTCTGCTGCGTTGTACGCAGCGTTTTTCGCCCTCTTTCGCCATTGTTTCTTGAATGCTAGTGCGTTTTCAGTGTCCTGAGGGTTTTAAAATGTCACGAAGTTCTGCCAAATTGCCGATAGTGAGTTTTTTTTGCCAACAAGGACGAACATTTAATTGAGTTTTTACAGAATCATGCAATGCTCTATGATTTGAAAGATCCGGAGTTCAAAAATACCATGAAGAAAGACCTGATCTGATCATGATCATCCATAATTTATTTGAGTAACATTGCGACAATCTTCCTCTTCCTTCAGATAGTCTCCATTTTGTCAAACTGACACGCTGTCGGTATGCCGACTGAATTCTCTAGGAAAACACATTCACGCCGCGTAATATATATCTCGTTCCTGCCGACTTAACCCTAGAAGCCCAATCTAGGTCATTTTTACCTATACGCAAACAAATATCTGCTTTCTCTTTCACACACTTTAGATTGCCCTGATTGATCAAATATATATAGTTTTTTTTTTTTAAAATAATTATATAAAACCGTTTCATTGTTATAAAACATTTATTGGTTAGTAGAAAACTACGAAAAAAGTACCAATTTTTTGTATTAATTAATTTTAGTTGTTTTTTCAAAGTTTAATAAATATTATTGTAATAATGCATTTTTTCATGTCCTAAATAGTTAATACGAATAAATAATGATAAACAATAATAAATTACACAGAATAAACTATCTTACAAGTGTATTTATTCGTGTAGGTAAATTTGACCTATAATTGAGCTTTTTAGATAGCAAAATATGATTGGGCTTCGTAAAAAACCTGTCGCTAGGAAAATATACCTTTATGTAAACGCGCATTGAGCGTAAGGTTATTGGAGCTAAATTGTCAAACGGGTAATCGGGAGGCTACTGTTTTTAATTATATGTATTTTTTTATATATGCATCTATGTGAATTGATATGCCTCAGTACCTCTTAGTCTTCTGATGTATTTTAAACGAACAGGCAAGGATTTTAAAATTGATATTGTGTTATTGTAGTTCTTACCGTGTAAATCTAAAGGATTGTGAAAAAATAATGCAGAAAAATATATCTGTTGGAAACTGTGTCGATAATTACCAAACAGTGCTACGCTACAAGTGATTCGTGTTTCTAAAGCGTTTCATTGATTTAAACTGCTGTATTTTAATACACTAAACATTGATTATACCGGTTCAATTCCTACTCAATAAGGTGCATTTCAAACATCCCTTTGAAAATTCATTAAAAGTTAAGAAATAAATTGAAAAACAGCCCATAACCCAACCCAAAGTATCCTTTTTAACCATTTTTTTAAAAGTATTATCACTTTAAATGACTTTTCAAAGGTGTTAAAGTTGCATGACTCTGAGTTGTTCGTTCACCGATATACCAACTTATCTATGTCAATTGCTGTTCTTCAGTGCTACGAGTGATTTCTAAGGTTATTCATACCTATCAAGGGTTGCTTGATTGGGCGCTTTTATTATTATCGTGATGATCTACGTTTACGGGACCGTGTCGCCAAAAAAATGGTTCCTTATCGCCATACCGCTGCAGCACTTTCATACACATTAAATAATGGTGAGACATAAGATGAGACACACAAAATACATGTGACTGTTTCTTCCAAAGTACAGTTTTATACATGTAAAGGAGATGTATGATAATGGTTGTATGTTTCCTTTGGGGGTGCAGACATAAGTTCACTGTTTGTCTCATTTTCAACTGTTTTTTTTAATTTCCGAATTGAATTTTTTCCATTTGAAAAACCATCAGGTCATTAACATTTGACGTTTATGAATTTTTGGAATTCACTCACACTTCAATATTATCCTTGTAACTATATTCCATACATTCAAATTATCGTCACGGCTAAGTAGTATTGTAGGTGTTTACGAAGACGTCACGGTGCGGCATGTGAGAGAGGTCCAAGAAAATGATAACTTTTTGAAGTGAAACTTCTTTAGACTCGTTAGCAATTTGAAATTCGGATGAAACGGAAATGCGTCACAAAAATATTATTTGACGGTCCTCGGTTCTAATATAATGCGGTAAATTCACGGCTCCACGCGAGCCTCTGATAGCGTGGCGGCGTAAAGCGCGTGACAAATCTCGCCAGAGACATCTCATCAAACGGCCAGAGATATTCAGTGAACGGAGGTTCGAATCCTACGAAATAATAAAAAAACGAGTATGCTTTAGATCACACGACTGAAGTAAAACTTCACTAACTTATAAAATAACATATGACAATGGGGTGACATATGACATTGGGGTGACCTATGACCTTGGGGTGACCTATGACCTCGGGGTGACCTATGACCTTGGGGTGACCTATGACCTTGGGGTGACCTATGACCTTGGGGTGACCTATGGCCTGGTTATTCAATAATTGATTCCTTGCACTCGCACCTCTCTCTCTTGCCCCTATAGTAATATACGAAACGTAACTCTCTCTCTTTCTATCTTCACTAACTTATATCTCCCTCTCAACTTCCGTTCGCCTCGCCCGATCACACTTTTTGTAACTTTCTCAGCACGCATTCACCAGCTTACTCTCCAAGTCAAGCCCCTTTAAAATAAATAGGCAAAAGAAAAGAAAGCGACATATAGCGACTTTATAGTTTCACTTCAACCGCGTGTGAATTGCACTCTGATTTTTTCTATAGAGCAAACAGACCTACGTACATTGTGTATCTCATCTTTTGATAAGGAACGTATGTTTATTGTTTTTTTTATGCTGTCACGGTACCGTAACCGTGAATCTTCACGGTAATAATAAAGGCACCCATTGTATTCGTGACGTTATTGAAGTTAATACTATTATAGTTAATGTGTGAGCACTAGTGTCTTCATACGAATTTGATAACTGAAGGCTGTCAGGAGTGTCAGGACGGCATGAGAGTGTGGCAGCCGCTGGTCTGGGCGAGGGCGGGGGCGGTCCTGGCGATGCTCCTAGGCGTCCCGCCCTCTGCCCGGGGGCAGAGCTCCCCGTGTCCGGACGTCTTCAGCTACACCCAAGAGAACGATGTCACCGTTGGAGAGATTGAAGTGTCCAATATTGGCTACGGGACTCACTCCCTCAAACTTGGCATGTCCATCAGGGGGCGCGTACCAACGGTAATCGAATTATTTTTTTAGATACGTACTTTATTTGGAAAGCGGAGGCGACGAACACCATGACGATTGATTTAAACGCATTTCATAAAAAGTTATGATGTTTTTGCAAAATCTTCACATGTTTGAAGTACTTAGTCTTAGTACCTACGCCAAGCCTTATTTATTTATTATAAGTAATAATATTATCAGCCTGAAACACTCAACTGCATTGAAAAAATCTCCCGAGAAAAGATACATGCCGCCGACGGGACTCGAACCAGCGTCCTTTGGATTTCCGGTCAACTGTTCTGTCCACTGAGCTAAAAATCTTGTCTTAAACATTAGTTTATCAATTAAAAATAATAATTAATATTTGAAGAGTTAAAGTATTTCACCAAAAAATGTAGACATGATTTGTCTTGACGCCACCTAGTGGGAGATTTAGCACTTACAATGCCTTTTTCATATAAAAATAAAGTTTTTTTTATGCAGGTGGAAAAATGTGATAAGCAGTAATTGCTGAATGAAATACTAGTATATATTGAATTATTTGGCGGGCAGGAGTGACGTAGCTCAGTGGAAAGAGCAGTTGACCGGAAATCAGAACTCGCAAATTCGAGTCCCGTCGGCGGCAAGTACCTTTTCTCGGGAGATTTTTTCAATGTAGATGAGTATTTCAGGCTAATAATTATTACTTATAATAATTGTTACCCTTTGTGCTATGTATAAAAATCTTGTCTTAAACATTAGTTTATCAATAAAAAATAATAATTCTTATTTATTTATTATTACAGAAACAAACAGCTAAAAGTAATTACAATTTACAGATATTTAGTAATATTTAATAATGGTTAATTATGATAATATGTTTCTTTGTAGTGGTGGTATGTATATATAATAATTACTGGTGATGTGCGCAGTGTGCAGGTGTGTGTATGTGTGATTATGTTTGTAGGGGTGAGAAGAGGTGATATGTGAAGGGGTATGTGCGCATTGAACAGCTTACAAATATTACTTACAAGATGCTCTTTTTAAATTTGGGCAGTGAATCGGAGAAAATGTCGATGTTAAAGTTTAGACAATTATTATTAAGCGTATGAAGATCTTGCCAGAATAACTATATAATCTGCGTAATTAATATTATTTACACATACTCCTTCAACCTATTTTTGTGTCATTAAGTGATTGAATGAGCTGTATTTATTGATGAGAACTGGAGACGTGCTTCCTTCTTGCCTCACGTCATTTCATATATAAAATGGGAAATTGGAAAACTCTCCGGACCATTTCATGACATTTTCTTGCTGCGTATGCTAATTTGAAAGAATTATGTCATCCGAAACTGCTCTTTTCTTAGAGTTTATTGTGCCATACACGATCAAGCACTTTGCTTAGATCTAGAAATCAGGTATATATTGGAGTTTTACTTAGTTTATAAAAGCTGATGGTTTATTTTATGAATGTATTGCTTTAGATGTAAAGTGAATTAAAAAATAAATTTAATTTACGATTAAAAGAATCCTTTCAATAATTTCAGTCCTCCAAGGGGCAGGTTAAGTTGTTGAATCCAAATAACTTACTTCGAGCAATACAGTCGTCGGAGAGTGTGTTCTACAGGGTGATCTTCCCAGTGACCAGTCCCTTGCCCACCATCACCTCAATCACCTATGACGGGAACATCATCTGCACAGGCACTAGAGGTAGGCAGTAGGCACGCGCCACTGGGCACAACTCCCAAATGTCACTTACAAACATTTCATAATAAAGTCACTCTATAAACCCTAACTGCTTTGATGAAAATAGCACATTACCTTCTAAACCTTTTTTGTTATTATTATAATTACCCTCATGTGTACCACTGTGTAATCTCATGTATCACTTGATTGTAAAAGCCATTTTATGGCATTCAAATAAATAAACCTGCCAGAATTGGCACAGAAATAGCTCATGGGATGAAAAAATCAGTCATTTTGATGCTACTACAAGAACTAAATAGTGGCGATTTTTTAGAAATTTAATTAAATTTAAATTTGATATGTTAATATCGAGTTCTGCAAGTATTTAAGAAAGTATTTTAGTTCTTAAATATTTTTTTTAATTAAATTTCTAAAAATTAAAATGGAGTTCTACGAATTAAAAACAAAAACAATTACTATCAAATGCGATACTTTTTTATTTTTTTTTTAATTAATTTTGTTTGTTACGGGTGTGTTTTACATGGTTTTTCGAATACCAAGGCTAGGCAAATGACCGTATTATGGTAGTCGAGATTCATAAGATGTTATATTAAGTATAATCATCCATATATATGTAGATGAAGGTAAAAACATATAGCATAAATATTAATGAAAATATTCATACTAGTATTGGGTACATGATCACATGCAGGAAAGCAGTTAAAGTAGGTGAATCTTGTATCAATAAAAATAAAATAGAATGACAAATAAAAATAAAAGTAACAAATAATAATATTTTAAGGATAATAGAAATAAAAATAAGAATAAATATATAAATCATCTATACAAATGAACAATGACAATCTTAGACCCCAAAAAAACAAAAGCAGGTATTCCTAGTCAGCGTATGAAATGGACGAACAACGTCAAGAAATATGAAAATACTAGCTTTTGCCCCCGGCTTCGCTCGCATATTCGTCCCCCCCCCCCCTCTCCCCCCCGCCCCCCCTTCTAACCCCTCCACTTACCCCCCCCCCCCCTCTCCCCCCGCACTACCACTCCCCCTCCCCCAATCAATCAACAATCAAATACGCATTCATAATATTAGTATAGCTGTTGGCTTAGGTCAAAATGTAAATTAGTGCCTATTTTATATTTGTATCTACACTAAATATTCATATTACAATATTTTTATTTGAATTTTCTGTATCAAAGAAATCTCCATAGTAACCTAAACAATATGACATTAAAGCTTTCACCCACCTATTCCCACCCCGGTATAGGCGACTTATGGTCGCCCCTTCGGAGTTCTCGCAAGAATCTAAATTTTTTTTAATGAACGACTCTACATTTAAAATATGAAACGATTCTAGAACTTCAATGTCCCCGCATACGTTGTTAGAGGGCGGTATGCAGGCGCACCTACAGGAATGTACTGTGATGGTTAATTCTACAATTCTAAAGCCCATGAAGGTAATCACTGCTAAAGCAGTGAGCCCTATGGACAGTCAAACAAGGTGTTAGTAACAAAACTAGGTAATAGAGAAAATATAAGGAAAAAAACAAAATGAACGACAACCGTCATGAGTGGGAAGCTCATGGCGGCGAAGGACCACACAATGATCCAGCAGGCAGCACCGTGCACTGTACATAAAAAATGGAAAAAAAATAAACACATATACGATGTAGAACTGGTGATACCGAAATCCAGCCACCGGCAGTCCCAGAGACAGTGAAGAAGGCTGGTTGTCAGGCCTCCCGATAACCGGCAGCGTCGTCCGTAAGCCAGCTACCCGGTGGTGCCTAGACGAGGAGTGTGTGGAAATCAAAAAGAAGCAACACGCATTGCCAATAAACGTATAATAAATAATTTTATAAAGTCACAGCTTATTTATAACGCCAGAGCTTACCAATATATTACTGCCTATGTTACTCGCAAATAATGTAGCTTTCGATTAGTGAAAGAATTTTTAAATTCCATTCGATATTTATTGCGTGAAAGAGTAAGGACCATCCAACCAACCATCCAACCAACCATCCAACCAACCATGCATACAAACTTTCGCATTTATAATATTAGTAAGATATGAAAAAAAGCATCAGCGTAATATAATACGTTTTGGTTGAAAATTAATTTAGAGATAAGACTTTTTACTCAAGAAATATGAAAAAATAAGGTTAAATCATTATATAAGTTCAAAAACTCCGTCAAAACTCCCCTTTCATTACTCATGCCTTTGTTCGTTCACACACAACGGATCCCTAGACAACTGAGTAAAGTTGGTACAATCCCTTAACCAAGCTACTGACGATCTAACTTGCTTGAACGATTGGTACAACGATTGATCTATCGGTAAAACCATTCAACTTGATGGTCGCGTCCTCTTATCGCATACGACTAGCGTACGACGCATCTCCACACGGTTCTAATTTATGTTCAACTCAACCAGTTTGATACAAACTTTCAACCAGATTAAATGGTATGTAGAGCAATTCCCCCGCAGATTGTATTTAAAAAAAAAAAAAAAAAAATTGCCTGTGAGCGGACCACCAATGAAATTCACAAGTAAATATCCTGTGGAGAGTTTATTGAGACATACACTATCAAACGCTTTGCTAGAAAGTACAAGATCTAGAAAAAGTCGTAAAATTTATTTATCATTTTCTCCATGAGCGGATGCCTTAAGCTAGTTTTTCTCTTGCAGAAACCTTCAGCGCTGCGGGGGAACTCATCACCGACATCAGCCTCTCACACACTCTTCGTGCCAACCTCAAAACGCCGGCAAACAGGTAAGAGCGACACATCTAACTAACCTAACCCTACCTAACCTGACCTAACCTAACTTAAAAAAAAAATATTAACCCTACACAGGAGGCTATGAGGATAATAATTCCTCTCAGGGTCTGTGTCATCGTTGGGGATGCTGTTGGAGGGTATTTTTAGGAAAAGAAGGAGAGGAAGTTCTGGGAAGGAAAGGGGTGGGTAGGAATCTGGGTGTTAGTGTGTCCAGTAGTAACAGACGTATGAATCCATCCCTTCCACTGCGGTGCAAGGCGATGTTCCGAGAGAGTACGGCTGGAGAAGTCAAAGGGACTCCTCAACCTGCCAGGCAGCCGGTGGGCAGATGCATTCGCCACCAAGACCCGGACAAACCTCACCCCCTGAACCCCTGCTAAGTCACCAAACGTAGATGACCACTTGAGGTAAGGCAGAGGTGTTGGTTAAATGTTGCAATAAATGGTTTGAGGGGCGGCGGAACCATACCCGACACCCAAATTGAATTACCTGACATAAATATCTCGCCTTTTCTCCTTAACTAATCTAACTGTTTAATTCATCAGGTCACAATCAGCTCAACACACTCCTTTTAAAATAAATGTAATGGCAATATATTCCATTTAAATTTGAATCTTGTAGTGTCAGTTGGAATACTTGGAATGTAATTATCAATTGTCACTTGTTTTATTTTCTATTATTTTATTATAAATAAACATAAATGTCGTTTCTTTGTTAAACTTTGCAACACAAGTGTTTTATTTATAAATCAATAGAAAAGAATTAAATCATATTATAAAACGACATTTTTCGTAACCACAAATGGAGAAACTTCAATTTGAATTTACGCTACTACCTGGAGGCGATGGCAAGTCAAATATTATTAGCATTACAAAAATAGTCACAAGTGATGAAAAAGTGTTTACAATACCAGAAATGTTACAATCCGCCAGCCATCACAAGGAGATTATGAAAAGTGGTGCTTTTGGCAAAGTAAACAATAGTTTAAAAAAAAGATACCAGGTTAGAAGAGTCTGGGTAACAATGACAGAAGAACTAAAAAAAACATATGTAGACGAAGATGGAAACCTACAGTTCGGAGACCAATACCTCGAAGAATTGGAAGAAGAAAGTTTACAAGTACATCAAAAAGAAGATACACTGGGAAGATTGATGGTAAAATTAATGGAAGATAAGCAACAGAGCCTCAAAAACATTGCTGAGAATTTTGTTATAGAAAAATTCTGTAGTAAAAATACAAATGCAAGCCAGTGGATAGAAGTGTTTGAAAAAGAATTTTTACGATTTGATGTGACCATGGATAAAAAAAAAATAGAAATACTAAGATTGTTCATGGATAAAAGTTGTGTAGATTGGTATAGTTCCATGATTATTAAACTAACAATGAACTCAGAGTGGTCAACATGGAAAAACAAATTCTGTGAATCATTCGCAAACAAAGGATGGAACCCTGTCACATACGCACTATTATTTAGATACAAAGATGGTTCTCTGTTGGATTATGCTATGAGAAAAGAAAAACTTCTATTGGATATGAGAAGATCAATCGACACCGGTACTTTGATAGATCTTGTTGCTTCCGGACTACCAGAATTCATACTTAACAAGATCGATAGAGAAGGATTACAAGATACTGTGGATTTACTTAATGAAATAAACAAGTATGAACATATGGTCATCAAAAAAAGATTCATGAATAGGAGAACATTTGGGAATGCAGAATATAATAAAAATGAGGATAAAAAGCCATGTAAAATTTGTGAAAAATTGAATAAGGGCACTCGTTACCACCCTGAAGCCACATGCTGGTTCAAAACAAAAGAGGATGAAAAATTTAAGAGAAATGCCATTAAACATGTAAACAATTCAGTGATAGAGACTGAGATAAATTAAAATGATCAAAAAAACTAATAGTAACACCATTAATCAAAGTCAAACTATTACTAAATGATGAATTAAAAATATACGGAATTTACGATTCGGGTTCAAATGTTTCTCTAATTAATTCTAAGTTTTTGAAACTAAAAAGAAAAGCAAACAATTTGAATGAAGCAAATTTAGTAACGATTAATGGTGTTAAAAAAACGAGTGGTTTGACAACGTTGAAGATTAAAATTTTTGAATTGGAGAAAAATGTTGATGTGTACATTATTGATGAACACAATTTTAAGTATGATTTTTTGATTGGATTAGACATGATAAAAGACTTCAAACTAATCCAAAGTGAAGACTTACAAATATCACAGAAAATCTGCCTGAATAATACAAATAAAAAATAAGAAAATTCTACAAATATGAAAACAAATACTGAATTTAAACATTCTGAAAATAAGAACATAATAGAAAAACACCAAATTAATTTTAATGAACATGTTAAAGAAGAAGATTTTAAAATAACAATGAATCATTTAAATAATGATCAAAAAACAGAAATAAATGAACTAATAGGCAAATACACATCAGTGTTTGCGAAAAGTAAATACGATGTTGGTACTGTTAATGGATATGAAGCGAAGATAGACTTATTGGTGGATAAATATTGTAGTAAGAGGCCTTACAGATGCAGCGTAGAAGATAAAAAGGAAATAGAAGAGCAAATAGCAAAATTAATAGACAATAAACTGATAGAAGAGTCGTACAGCCCATTTGCTGCACCTGTCACTCTAGCATTTAAAAAAGAAGAAAACAAAAGATCCAGATTATGCATAGACTTCAGAGACTTAAATAAAATAGTAATACCTCAAGCTCAACCATTTCCATTGATTGAAGACCTAATGACAAAGACCAGAAATTGCAAATTTTTTTCAACGCTGGATATAAACTCAGCTTTTTGGTCTATTCCGTTGCGGATTGAAGACAAAAAAAAACAGGATTTGTAACACAGGAGGGGCATTATCAGTGGACCTGCCTACCTTTTGGATTAAAGACCTCTCCGGCAATTTTTCAGAGGATATTAAGCAATATATTGAGAAAATATAAACTAACCGATTTTGCTGTCAATTACATAGATGACATACTTATATTTTCAAAAACTTTTGCTGAACACATCGATCATTTAACAAAGTTGCTGAATGCAATCAAAACTGAAGGTTTTAGATTAAAATTTACAAAATGCACATTTGCATCAGACATGGTAAAATATCTGGGTCATATAATTCAGAATAATTCAGTCAAGCCAGTAAAGGATAATTTGATTTCAATAAAGAATTTTCCTATTCCAAAAACACAGAAGAATGTGAGACAATTTCTAGGAAAAATCAACTTTTATCATGAGTACATTCCGAAGAGTGCAATAATACTAGATCCTTTGCATGACTTACTAAGGAAAAACCAAAAGTTTATTTGGACTGATAAATGCCAAAATGCTTTTGAAACGATGAAAAACCTACTATGCTCACAACCAATCCTGGAAATTTTTGATCAAGATTTACCAATTAATATATATACAGATGCTTCTCTAGAAGGCCTTGGAGCTATTTTAAAACAAACACAGTCTGATGGAAAAGAAAAACCTGTAGCTTACTTTTCGAAAAAACTAAATGGCGCCCAGAAAAAGAAAAAAGCAATTTACTTAGAATGCTTAGCTATAAAAGAAGCAGTGAGATACTGGCAATACTGGTTGATAGGTAAACCATTTACAGTTTATTCAGATCACAAACCACTGGAAAACATTAATCTCAAATCTAGAACCGATGAAGAGCTAGGTGATTTAACATATTATCTTTCTCAATATGACTTTAACATAAAATATGCTCCAGGAAAAAAAAATTTGGAAGCTGACTGTCTAAGCAGAAACCCAGTGCTGGAATCAAATGAAAATACAGATGAGCAATTAAAAATTGTCAACTTAATAAAATTAGAAGATATCTTAAAAGATCAGGTAAAAAATGAGAAGATACAGTGCAGAAGAGGTAAATTGATATCGAAAAATAATGTTTATTACAAGAAAGTAAAAAAAAGAGAAAAAATAATTCTATCAGAAAAATTCAGCATAGACTTTATCAGAAATGTTCATACAGAACTAGGTCACATAGGAATTACACAAATGCAAAAAATGATAAGCTCATGGTACACAGCAGAAAACATGACAAATAATATAAAGAGAACCTGCGAAAGTTGTGCAGTATGTTTAAAGAACAAATCAAGAGGTGAAAATAAATATGGATTGATGTCCCACTTGGGTCCCGCAACAAAACCTTTTGAAATATGTTCCATTGATACAATAGGCGGTTTTGGGGGTTCACGATCAACAAAGAGATACTTGCACCTGTTATCAGATCATTTCACGAGGTTTGCATATATTTTGACGTCAAGAACTCAAAATACCAATGATTTCATCAAACTCTTAAACTCCACAGAAACTAATGACATTGGCATGATACTCTCAGACCAATACCCGGGTATCAATTCTAGAGAATTAAAAAAAATTTTGGATGAAAAAAATATTCCAATAATTTTTACTGCAGTGAACTCACCTTTCTCAAATGGATTAAATGAAAGATTGAACCAAACGCTGTTCAATAAAATTAGATGCAAAATCAACGAAAATGACTCAAAAGTAGCTTGGACAACTATAGCGCATAATTGTGTAAAAAACTACAGTTTGGCAATTAAGTGTAGAAAATAAATGATGGCGCTGCGATCGATTTCTTGGTTTTAAATGGCAGCACCGTGATGGCTCATAAGACAATAAATGTATGTTTTAAAAAACCCTTCAGCCAAAATGCATATTTCATAACGTGTTTGTATTTTCATAAATTTTGCACAAAAACACATAATTTAATAGAAGTAAAATAAAACAAAACAGGTTTTAAGTGGGCGTTTATTTTGTTATAAAAACGTAGGTACATAGGTATTTAAAAATCTGAGTAGGTATATTTATTCAACACCCGACATGTAATAATTATTGTCTTAGTCCTCATATGATTCTTCTTCTTCCATATCTTCATCTTCATCTAAACGTTTTATCAGTTCATCTATATAATCATATAGAGTACTTCCTCGTGCATAATAATCTGCCTCGATTTTCATCACGTTTTTGCAACAATTTTTTTTAATCATCAACACTTATGCTATTTTCCGTTTTCCCGGTGTTTCAAATTTTCCATCTGCCTTTTCCCTTCCTTGACGATTTATCTTACTTTTCAGATTTACCTGTATGTGGAAAACATCATTAAAATGATTATTCTATAGAAGGTAGTTTTAAAAAAGCACACCTGATAATATTCATTTAGAAAGAAAGAAAGAGAAAATTAAGAACAAGTTACATTTCTATGAGTTTAAAGAAGTTGCATATTATTATTTTTTTTTTAAATTGAGTTATTCCATTTTTCTTGTGGCCTAATATTAACTGTCAAATGGAAATGTCAAATTCGGATTTTTAAACATAACCTCAAATCAGATTGTAATGGTTATAATCGCACAAAAATTGGCATAAATCTTGTAATACTAATGAAATTTATTAAAAAAAAACTATACCACGTACCATTCATTTCTGCAGTTCGTTTGTAAACTTCTTTCAAATTGGATAGGAGCTTCTTCGCACGATATTCAGCTAGGCAGCGTTGAAACACGCAGTTTACAACTTCTCTTGCACCACTACGTATTGGTTTGTTCATTTTAATTCAATTCAAACAATGCACAGGTAAACAACGAAAAAAAACACTAAACGAGCGATTTTCAGTGTGTTCTACATGATTAAAGTCAGTAAAGCCAAGGCAAGAGCCATACAAAATGTCATTGACAAAACAAGTATTTCGGTGTTACCATAGTAATGAAAAAATTTAGTTCCAAATTACTTAATTTCTACACTTTCTTGCCAAACAATATAATGAAACGGAGCACACTGTTAGTGGATATGCGCCACAGTACCTACTTGACGGCACAGATGTTACGATTTTGCCAAATGAGTTAAAACTTAAGAAGACCGGCATCGATTTGATTCAAGAGAGAAAAAAAGCTCTAGAAAATACTATGAAGTCACATAATTACAACAAGATAATTTACGATAAAACCAGGAGACACTTTGACTTCAAAGTTGGTGATACTGTTTTTGTGGAGAATGGAAACAAACTTAACAGGAAGAAGCTCGACGAATTGAGAATCGGACCATACAAAATCATAGAAAAATTATCAAACTCAATTTACACGATAAACACTGGTCGAAAAAAATTTGAATCAAATTTTTTCCACATCTCGAAGTTAACTCCAGCACCTTTATTTATGAACCATGAAGAGGACATCGAAGATGAGTGAAAATTTTGCAGTAATTTTCTTTCCAGGGGGAGGGGAGATGTAATGGCAATATATTCCATTTAAATTTGAATCTTTTAGTGTCAGTTGGAATACTTGGAATGTAATTATCAATTGTCACTTGTTTTATTTTCTATTATTTTATTATAAATAAACATAAATGTCGTTTCTTTGTTAAACTTTGCAACACAAGTTTTTTATTTATAAATCAATAGAAAAGAATTAAATCATATTATATAAATATTCCGAGTTTATTTTTACAATCACGTTTACAGTTTGTCAAATAAGAGTAGAAAATAAATGAGGGCGCCACCGTTGCCCAAATGGCAATACTAAAAATATAACCATGGTGTTAATCTAAAGCTGTGTAACCTACATTTTTATTAAAAATTAAAAAGGCATTAAAGTGAAAAAATTTTTTTTTTCATTGCTAGATACCCACTGATCTCAAAATTAGAATTGCATTAAGGTATATTATTATTATATATTTGCAATTTTGTGTTAACATAATGAAGAATAACGATATTATAATAAAATATAAAGCACACTTTAGAAATTGATCACATTTATTTAATTCTAGCTTAAGTACCTAGCGTTACCCGGGCTTTAGATCATGCCTCGAATTTTAAATCTGAATATATTTAAATAATAATAATAGTTTATTCCAGAATGTATGCAGGGGTAGTGCAATGCAATACATTCCATATTTTGAAACAAAAAATGGGTTAATGTTAAAAATAAAAATAAAGTAAATAACAACATATAAATAAATTTTAAAAAAAAAAAAACGAATAAGCATGAAAAACATGAGAAAAATAATAATAAACAGTAAAATTAATTCATGCATAAAATTAATTAATTTTTAACTCATTCAGATTTAAAAGTAGTGTGACTAAACTCACCATTAATGATTCTTCCTTTCCACCTACTGTTAAATTCAAATCTATGTTAAATTAAATGAAAGCCAATCACTTTGTAAAACACAATTTAATCAAATTTATGTCATTTAGTAGGTACCTTCACAATAGTGCTTATTCGATTTAATTTTTTTTTTAAGAATAAAAAAATGTTTTTTTAAATGTGTATACAGTGTTTTGAATTTTCTGTGTCATTGCACTTTTAAAGAATATTTGACAGATAAATTGGTGTTGCCAGCCTAAAAATTTCTTAGTTCCATTTTATTTATTTTCTACTCTTTTTTGACAGACTCTACATGTTGACTTTGTGCTTTTTATTCTAACCTGTTAAAAACAACGGCTCGGTTCCCCTGAGTTTGTGCAGGAACTGCTTGCTCCATTTTCTTATTATGAAAATCCGTTCAGTAGTTATTGAGTTTATCGTGAGTAGACAGACAGACGCTGTGGAGGACTCCAGTTTATAATATGTAGCGATAGCAACAATACTTATTATTAATGCCATCAATCTATCAAGAATAAATAGTAATCATAATTATGGATAAATACCTCACAAGAGAGAGATTTCACGATTTAGCATTGCGTAAACACGAAGCCAGCATGGTCGTGACTTCTTCCTGCGGCCGCGACAAAGCGTCTCCAACGGCATTTCCTTCTTAGGTCCCGTTCTCGATGACTCTGCCACCAACCGCATCCATCCAATTAGGTGCCAGGAAAAGTATGAAGATCCAATGGATGCCAGCAATTATAACAAAGACTTCCGATGTGGGTAGGGTAAAGACGCCTCTCCATCAAACGTGCGCGTGCATCGATCTTGGAGGTTTATGTTTCTTTCAACAATCACTCGAAATGCCCTCCAACAAGGCAAAAGCAGGGAAACGGCACAACATTTTCCACATGCCAAAACTTCACCAGTAGCAATGTAAAATTCAACATGATGGAACAACAATAATTTGCAGGCCTCTATGCGTCAGGACAGGATGATTTCAGTACTGCGCTACCACTTCATTATAATACATCCAACGAGACTTTTCATGAGTTTAACCAAAAACTTCCCAAAAACTCCGACCACCCCCATACACTTTTACCATCTTCAGAACAATTCCAGAAAAAATAACTTAGCTATATCTATATGCGGATTTATGGAACTTATCCGAGGTTCATGCACCGTATAGAATTACTTGAGGCAACAAATAGATTTGGCTTAGAAATAGATTTTATGCAAATCTTGCAATTCTTAGTTTTAATTTGATCCATAACTATATTAACAGCCCGTCACTCTTGGAATGCTATGGTCCATACGTGCCTGAAAATTTCAGCCGTAGTCATCGACACGACTTGTTCAAAATACCACACGGTAGAACAAGAACAGATGTTCTAGCAAAGTGGAATGGTGCAAGCTATGCTTATAATACTCTAATTTAGATAGCCTTGAGATTTGTTTATATAATAATTATCTTCGTAGACTGTCAAAATGAGAAAATTGTACGGTAATTGGATAGTTAATCTGTTGTATAAAAAAAAACACCTCTCTTCTTCTCCTTTCCTTCTCAAAACTTGCCCATTAATTAATGTAGTTGCAACAACTTGCTAATAAATACATACAAAAGTATCATTGAAGAAGAAATATGAAAGAGAAAAATACAACACAGAAAAGTAGAAAAACATAACCCGTCCCGGTTAGACGAGAGGTTCTGGATTCGGTCCCAGTTGCGACGTGATCTCTTTCTATTTTTCTGTATCTTGTTCTCTTCCATATTTTCGTTTAGATTATTAGTGTTATCTTCTTCAATGATATATTCCAATTATGAAAATAACCCCAAAAACTTATAAAGAGAGAGTTGTTCTCATAAAAAATTGTATATACATATTTGTGCTTATATGTGCATACTTGTATGAAAAATTAATAAATAATAAAAAAATAAATCTCAGCTTGGCAGTGAGTTGTGAGTGCACGACTAAACGTCACGTGGAACTGCTACCATAAATATGTATTGTTCTCACTTGTTCTCTTTTGTTCTTGATGAGGGAAGATATAAAATTGACTAAAATGAACTAACAATGGTGAGTCAAAAAGAAAAAAATAAATATTGATATTGTCGTGCATTGTTGCAGCCCTGGTGCGGAGTGCGGGGTGACACAGATCCAGATCCAGAAGAACTTTATAGTCGGGGGGCATCCCACAAGTGCCGGGGAATGGCCCTGGCTTGTAGCGCTTTATCTGAAGACTGACCGACAATACATCTGCACCGGCAGTCTTGTCTCCACTAATGTGGTTATCTCAGGTGAGCACGATTTTCAACGTTTACTTTTTTTTCTTTTATGTCCGGTGTCCTCCTACCCAAAATACAAATACTGCATTCTGACAATTCTCCTAAGAGAAGTACATTGCAAAATGCTGGAGGCTGAAACATTTATTTATTTATACTGCGTTTTTACGGATGTTCTTACTAAAATGGGAACAATCCAGTTATAAAAACACAGTTAATACACAAATAGGTAGTTGATAATGTTTACTTAAATCTAATCAGACAAATTATACATATTTACCATTGTGAAATTCTTCTAAATATTACCAACAAATTGTTAATTTGGTGGATTGAAAATAGACTTTACTTGAATATCGAAAAATTTCATATTATAGTCTAATTTTCTCGAATAAAAAATCCAGTGATCTATAATTATAAAATTGATAACAACGCTCTTGAAACGTTAAAACAAATTAAAGACTTGGGCATCACTTTTTAATCAAATCTTTCATTTGTTAACCACCTAATGGAAATCTCTATCAAGAGTTGTCGCTCCATCTTAATATTGGCCTTCCCTGGCTACTTCGCACTATCGGTCTTGAGTTCAGTAGGGACTTTGTTGCTTGATGCTCGGTCATTCTCTCCACATGACCCAGCCACCGAAGCCTTCCCAGTTTTATAAATTTTGTGACGTTTAGCTCCTTAAACAGAGTTTAGAGCTCATTGTCGCAAAGTCTGCGCTAAAATCCATTTTCTAGAACTTGTCCGAAGATACGCCTCAAAAATTTCCTTTAAAAACGTCCAGTGCTCGCTCATTCCTCTTAGTCTCCCACGTCTCAGCTGCGTACGTGAGCACTGGTATAATAAGTGTTTTGTACACTTGGTGTTTCTGGAGGGCAGTCTGGATTTTATGTGCTTTTTTAGGTGGAAAAACAGGGATTAGCGCTCACAACGCGTTTCTGTACCTGATCTGTATTATTATTCCTATTGTTTGTTATCCGGGAGCATAGGAATGTGATTATTGGTACCATATTAAAATTTTGACTTCCGCATGAGAGAGTTGGGTGCATCCCACGGCTATGTATTTGTTCTACTGTTCGTTTACTACGAGTACCATGTTTTTGGCTGAATTTTCAAGATTTATGAGAACATCGGGAGCACCGGGAGTTTTCGCAAGTTTCGCAAAATTATGTCGATATCATCAGCGTAAGCCAATAGTTGCACAGAGTTGTCAAATATCGTTGCTCTTATCTCAATGCCTGATTCTGAGAATAACTTTTTCTAAGGGTATGTTGAATAAGAGGCAGGCCAATCCATCTCCTTGTCCCACCCCGTGGAGTGCTTCAAAGGACTCGGACAGGTCACTGCCAACCCTGACCCTACACGTTACTAGGGACATTGTTTATTTCACCGGATTGTTCAGCTTACGCCGTATTCCAAACTCACTCATTGCATTGTACGATGCATTCCTATTTATGCTGTCATAGGCGGCCTTGAAGTCTACGAAGAGGTGATGAGTTTCGACATTGTATTCTAGCGTTTTTTCTAAGATCTGTCTCAAGAAGAAAATTTGATCAATGCATGATTTGCCTGGCCTGAAGCCACATTGGTAGTTGCCAATAATTTCCTCGGACAGTGGGAGCAATCTTTTGTACAAGATGTTGGACATAATTTTATAGCTGGTATTAAACAACGTTATTCCCCTGTAATTAATTGTTACGATACGCCCCTGAAGCGAGTAAATACGAGAGCACAGAACACAGCACAAGTCCACACGGCTCGGCCGCCGCCTCTCCCCGCCCCGTATCCTGTTTCTCCTTGCCTCTCCCCCGTGCCCTGCCACTCGGCATTCCCGCTGCGCTCGCCACAGAAGAGATCTGAGCGCCTTTGCGAACGGACGCTCGCGGCCGGTAGCTGGCGGACCCAATTCAACAGGGCCGCGATGTATTATTGAAATACCTTTGAGTACAATCGGCCTTTTGCCGCACTATAGTTCGGTCTGTTTAGACTACGAAAGTGCCTGATGAAGCTGCCACATGAGACGAGGTTCCTGCCAACCTACATGTAAGCTGTATCTTGATTTCCTCCTTAAATGTTGTCCGTAATTCAGTGAAATGTAGGGCCCCCGCGGAAATCACGACTCGGAGAGTTTCGTTTTGAGAGAGAGTCAGAGAGAGTTAAACACTTAAGCTAGGTTTGTGTAATTTGCATTTCTTGTAATTGAATTGTACTGTAGAAACCTATGTATGTGTTTGAGTTTACAATACATGTCTAAATGATTTAACATTGTTATTATTCTGCTACGGCGGGAGGATTGTTGACCAGTGAGGATCCCGTGGGTCACCGGAGGATGGAGAGAAGTTCCCTAGCCTTGAGCTGCCCACCCCCCTGAATAGAGAGTACCATAGTCCCGCTGAGAGCTAGTCAGGGACGTGTTTTGGGCCCTGGTGTTGGTTTAGAAGCCGACATCGAGGCACCCTAACAATTGGCGCATCAACGTGGAGCCTGGAATTTTTTTTCTCTATCCCGGTCACTTTGCGGGACCCTTCTTTGTCAAAATCCTCCCCCTAACAACTGTCGCCCGATCGTGGGGTTGGAATTTTTTTTTCTCTATCCCGGTCGCTTTGCGGGACCTTCCTTTGTCGAAATCCTTCCCGCATAACAACTATTTTGTAAACATTAATTATGCCTTGTTATTCTACAGTGAATCCTGTGAAAAAACCACAGAAACCAATATGTAAATTAGATCCATAACGGATCTGACTGGAATTATAAATTGCATCGCAAGTTGAAACAACGGCCATTTTGAGTACCCGAAACGCCGCGAATCTGATTGCGCACGCGTCACCAAACAGCGAGCGCGTAGCAACAGCAATCCGCGCCAAATCCAACGGCCTTTGTTTTACGCGATATTCCGGATTGTGCGCGCAAATGCCTTGTTCCCGCCGATATCCTAACCGACTGTTGCTAGGCTGCGTTTTAAATCCAAACCGTTTTTTATGACTGAACCGGGATACCAACGGAAATCATTGATTCTGGAACCCCAGTTATTTTGCGAATTCCTTAATGAAAATTTCGGACTTACGTATTTTTATTATTTCTGCACAATATACCAATTGGCCCACTTGTGTCTGTCAAATTAGTACAATTTAATGTTTCTCCAAATGGACAAAATAATGACTTTCTTTCCCCATTGTACATTATAGGTACTGTTTTTTTTCAGCATAAGTGAAAGTGAATTGTGTTTTTTCCCTTACATAAGTGAAAAGTGGAATAATAATAAAGCCAATGACTGATTCCATGAATAAATAAAATAATTTTAATATGGTTGGATGCAATAAACCCCATATTCAGTCATTTTCATCCGGAAGTTTGTCCTTTATTTGCCAGAAATGTGCCTTTTGTGTACTTTAGTGCCTTTCTCAGTGCAAAGTGTTTTGTGAAAATAAAAACCTGTTTTCTAAAGGTCAGTCCTGGCAAAATTTTTCTAAAATAAATAAATACTTGTGAATTTCACAGTTTTCTCAAAAGTGGTCAGTGAAATACAAAAACCTTTTCCACTAAGGTCTTTCCACGCAAATTTTTTTCTCGTCTGCCTCTCCTTGACAAGAATTCTGGTGTCATGTATACAAAACACATTTGGAAGTGCCAACAGTGATCACCAAGTGAAAAGTGCCTCACAAAAATTAATTTTTGCGCTTTCTAAAGGAAACCCCTGGCCAATTTTTTTTTCTTCTCCTCACCACCCAGGAAACTCGCAATGGAGGACAAGCAAGCTATTACACCATCCAACTTGGGTACCATTCCCAATGTGCATAGTTTATCCAAAGCCCACTTACAAGCTGCTTTAAGGGATAGAGGACTCTCGCCATCAAGCAAATCTAAATCTACATTGAAGGCATATGCACTTTTATTCAACAAAAAGTACATTAGGAGAATAAATCTCGCCCCCTCCAACGAAAATAATTCATGTTCGGCTACGCAAGTTTTGGATAATCTTGACAAAGAACCTACGCCGCATGTAATGATAAAACAGGACGTCGCACCCATCTTGACACAAGATAAAACTTACGATTTATCCTCTTGGAAAGTCAAATATAATGGCGTCTCCGATGTGCTGGATTTCATTGACCGTATTGAAGAAACGGCTACAATCAAAAATATCCCATTCAAGATTCTACGGAGAAACTTTATAGAACTCATCTCCCCAGAATTAATTCCGTGGCACCGCATCCAAAAGACTAAATGCAAAGATTGGAATAAACTCAGAGCTGCCCTAATCTCTAGCTTTGGAAAAAAGGAGGCCCAGCACCGGATCAAACTATCTCTACTATCTATTAAACAACTAGTAGATGAACCTGTGGCTACATTCATAGAAAGGGCTGAGTCCATCAACATCAAGCTTTCACATCCTGTTCCGGAAGCTGAACTATTACCGGTCATAACTGATGGCCTTTTAAGCAAATACGAGAACATCATCACCTCACAGAAAATTGCATCCCTGGCCCAGCTAAACGAAGTCTGCCTCCTCCTGAAATCGTACCAGGATAGGAAAAACATAAAGAATGTGTCGAATAATGTGGTTGTGCCAAGCCGTTCGTCTGGTTTAAAGCCAGAATTCGACAACAAAAAAGTGTGCTCCTTTTGCAAAAAAGTAGGCCACCTGGCCGCTACTTGTTTCAAGCAAGCAAGACTTCTGGAATCCAAGGAACCCCGAACCTCCAAGAGACACCACTCTAGGGACCGCTCTCCTCCACGCGACGAACTGCGCAACATTTTCAAGAAATCAAGGCACAATGCAGAAAGGTTACAAAACCCAAGCGATGTCAGACCTCAGGTGGATTTCTCCAAGCCCCCACCAAATTTCTACATGAAGAGGCCAAAAAACTAAATAATAACCTCTCAGGTACCCATTCTGAACCAAGGTCTAAAGAATGGACTGATTGGTTATCACACATTAAGTATTTTAACCAGACCTTAAATGTTTCCTCGGTTTGTTGCAAACAAGCTAAAGATGGGAGACCCTATGCTCTTTTCTCTGTTAACAATGTCCCCTTTTCCGGATTACTTGATAGCGGTGCATCTGTCAGCTGTCTTGGCAACAATGCTCACCTGCCTTTTGTTAACAGTGATTTTAAAATTTCGCCACAAACAACACACCTGACGACTGCGGATAATGTTTCCCAGCCGGTCATCGGTACCCTTGCACTGCCAATTAATTGTAACAATAAAATAATTACAATCAATTTTCTAATAGTGCCCTCTATATCCCAGAATTTCATCCTTGGCGTTGACTTCTGGAAGGCTTTTAACGTTGCTCCCCAAGTATTTAATACTCTTGGCGAAACCTCCACTGCTGCTCAAATTAGTGAGATCCGCACAATAATACCTCACGAAAATTTAAGCACGGACCAAGCTCTCCAACTAAAGGAAATGGTCAATAAATTCGAATCAATATCTTTCGAAAAATGTGGATTGGGTTTGACAAATTTGGTAGAACACCACATTAAAACCAATGGCCCACCCATAAAGCAACGTTATTACAACTTAGCCCCCCAAAAGCTTAAACTTTTGGAAAAAGAACTTGATGAAATGTTAAAAATGGGTGTGGTGGTTCCCAGCAGAAGTGCATGGACCAACCCAACTCTTTTGGTTTCTAAAAAAGATGGCTCCGCACGTTTCTGTCTCGACAGTAGACGTTTAAATTCTTGTACGGAAGCTGACGCATACCCCTTACCTTACGTCCACGCGACCTTAGACAAACTGCGCAACGCCAAGTTCATCTCCTCTGTTGACCTAAGCAAAGCTTTTTGGCAAATACCTTTGGACGCAGAATCGGTAGGGGAATGTTCCATTTTAAAAGATTACCCTTTGGTCTAAAGAACAGCCCCGCCGAATTACAAAGACTGATGGACAAACTCTTCGGTCCTGAAGTCGATAACAGCCTGTTTTGTTACCTTGACGACCTCATCATCGTCAGCGACACCTTTGAAAAACACCTATTAATGTTGGAAAAGGTTTTTCAACAACTCAAGTTCGCTGGTTTAACCATCAACTTGAAGAAGTCTGAATTCTGTAAGTCCCGTTTACGTTATTTGGGATTCATTGTCGACGAAAAAGGTCTAAGAACAGACCCCGCTAAGGTGGAAGCCATGGCAAATTTCCCCCGACCCAAAAACGCGAAAGAAGTCAAAGGTTTCCTTGGACTTGCAGGTTACTACAGAAGATTCATCAAAGACTTTTCCACAATTGCAGCCCCCTTAAATAAAATTACCGGCACCCGTAAAGGTGTCAGCAACTTCCGATGGTCTGCTGAAACTGAAGAAGCGTTTACAACTTTAAAAAATGCCCTTCAAAAAGCCCCCGTTCTGAATTGCCCGGATTTTGCACTCTCTTTTACCCTCCACACGGATGCCTCCAACGTAGGAATCGGTGGAGTCCTAATTCAAGAATTCCCAGATGGCGAACACCCTGTAGCGTATTTTTCCCGTACACTAAATAAACACGAGAAAAACTACGGAATTACCGAAAAGGAGTTATTGGCTGTATTGGATTCTGTTCACCATTTCCGCGGTTACATAGACGGTAGCAAATTTACTGTAGTCACAGACCATAGTAGTTTGAAATGGTTGATCTCTTTAAGTAATCCCTCCTGTAGACTCGCTCGTTGGGCCTCCCGTTTGTCTCAATTCAATTTTGATGTTGTACACCGTAAAGGCGCGGACAATATTGTTCCTGACGCTCTTTCAAGAATTGAATTGGCTTCATTAAATGTTGACACAATTGCCCCCCCTCCACCCACAAAAGATGAATGGTACTTGAAAATCTTCGAAGGTTGTAAAAATAATCAACAAAAGTTTCCTAATTTTATCATAAAAGAAGGACAACTATACCGTAATTGCAAGGCACCACTATCCATCCTCGAAGATTACTCTTGGAAACTTGTCGTTCCCCTCGAAGGAAGAGAACAAATAATAATTGACAATCATAGTGCTCCCGACTCTATACACCCAGGAACTTTCAAGACGTATAAAAAGATTTCCTTGAAGTATTACTGGCCTGGTCTTTTCAAACAAATTCGCAATTATATCTCTAAATGTGAAACTTGTAAAGCTTATAAACATAGCACGGCAGCACCTGCCGGCCTAATGGGTAACCCCAAACGCGCCGACAGACCCCTACAGTCATTGTCAATGGACCTCGTCGGACCTTTTCCTCGAAGTTATGCCGGACACATGCACATACTTAGTGTAGTGGATGTTTTCACCAAATTCTGTTGGATCTTCCCTTTAAAAAGAGCCAACGCGTCCGCCATCATCAAACTTCTGGAAAAACACATTTTTATACCTTACGGAACACCCAGAACCGTAATTGTTGATAACGGAAAACAGTTTATTGCCCAGGAATTCAAAGAATTTCTTGCCAAATACGGAATCAAGGACATTTATTATAACACCTTGTACACTCCCCAAAACAACACTGTCGAACGTTACAACCAAACAATCAACACAGCTCTAGCTATTCTAGTTGATAAAGATCAACGCACTTGGTGTAAAAACCTAGATAAAATTCAGGCCGCTATGAACAACACTGTTAACCTGGCCACTGGTTACACACCTTTCTTCTTAAAACACGGTATGGAACAAGTCGTCCATGGTTCTCTACATAGGGACACAAACTTTCCTACGTCATCCGCCACCACAAGCAACCCTACCGCAGACTATGCCCATCGCTTGGAAGAACTGTCGGCCATTTACAGTGAAGTCACTGATGCTTTGCTCCTGGCTCACCAAAAGAGTGCGGACAGATATAACTTACGTAGAAAACATGTCACCTTCAATACAGGAGACATAGTTTGGAGAAAGAACAACACACTTTCCCAAGGAGCCATGTATTTCTCTGCTAAGCTGGCACCACGTTTCGTGAAGGCCAAAGTCCTAAGGAAAATATCAGACCTAGTGTACTCCTTGTCTGACTCATCTGGAAAGCACATTGGTAATTACCACATTAAGGACATTGTAAAGTCTGGAAGTGAGGAGTCAAGTAAAACTGCCCCCACTATCTCAGCAAACGTAAAATGATCCAGTATGTATCACATTTTTTTTGTAAGCTTACAGAGTCTTACTACGTCAGGCGTGTATTGTGTCAATCACATGCCCATCGTTTCGTAAATGAAACAAGTTGTAAATTATTTTGTAAATTAATGCGTACTCTCCTTGAAGTTACTTTCAAATGTTGTTTTTGCACTGTTTTTTTCTTTCCCTCACGGCAATTTTTTCCTTTATTTTTTTTTCACCTGTTCTAAAACTGATCACTTTGGAACGGAGACACTTTTCGAGTTTCAATGTTTGGGAAGTCGCGAGCCCATTTATTGTCTCAACACGTACACTACGCAATGTTCATGCCACGTCATACCCTGCCTTGTCATGTAATTTTGTAATTTTTCTCCTATTTTTTTGTTGCATTTTTGTCGTGTGGAAAGGAACTTTCTCACCTGTTTATTTTGTTCATGTAAAGTAGTTGACAATTGCCCATCGGCGTGTCGTTCTAGAAGTCGGGTTTTGTAAATTCCAAAGTGTTAAATTCCGACTCAGAACCAGTTAACTATTTTTACAATTTTTCCTTTTATCTTGTTCATCATGAGTTGTAAAACCTTCCGAGGTATCTCTAGCATGAAAATCAAACAGTGGTTACTTACATAGTCGCCCCTCGTGTATATAAGTTTTTTTCAATTTTTTCCTCTTAAATTAAAAATTGATGGCGTCCTACCCAAATTCATGCTCTTGTACCAAAATTGGATATCGACACGTCCATTTTGGAACTTGTATTTATAAAACCAATGATTGGTCTTTATAACCCTGTATATAAATCAATTTGGCTCGTTTCAACTAAAGTACGTAAAACCGAATCATCCGGTCTTTGGTTGTTATAACAAAGCCACTGCCTTTTGTTATTTTATTTTTTTTGCTTGTACGTTACGTATGTCTTATATGACACGTTTCAACCCTACGAGATAGGTTAAATAAAACCTTATGGTTATCCTGATTTTGGAATTCACAACTTTTAGGTGTTCATTTAACCAAGTATTTGCAACCCAAATTGCACATAACCTGGTATGTTTGTAACTGCACAAAGGGTATGTAAAACCGTAATTGGTCCCTTTTCTTTGGTCTTCCTCACTGCAGGTTGCCACAACAGACAGTATGTAAAACCATTATAGGTCTGTCTTTGTTTTAAATACTTGGTGTAAGTAGAATTATACTCTGCCATCACCCTTGTATTTTGTAACACATGAAGTAGCATCAAATTGTCTATCTTCTCTGTCGTACGCTCTTGGGCTACGGAGTTAGTTAATCTAACGAATCTTTATAAAATGTGTTAAAATCAAGCATCATTAACGTTTATTGTGTTGTATTTAAACGTAACCCACCGTCATAGGAGAGATCCTTAGAACATCCACCGTCATAGGAGAGATCCTTAGAACATCCACCGTTATAGGAGGGATCCTTAAAATACCTGCCACGATACGAGAAGTTCGTCATAATCACTTTTGCTCATAGCTAAATGTTATTGAGTTGGTCGTGTGACATATTTGTCATGAGTACCACCCTTTCTGTACAATCTATTTTGGTCGTGTGTCATTCATTTGTCATGAGTACCGCTTTTGTATTTTGGTCGTGTGTCATTCATTTGTCATGAGTACCGTTTTTGTATTTTGGTCGTGTGTCATTCATTTGTCATGAGTACCGCTTTTGTATTTTGGTCGTGTGTCATTCATTTGTCATGAGTACCGCTTTTGTATTTTGGTCGTGTGTCATTCATTTGTCATGAGTACCGCTTTTGTATTTTGGTCGTGTGTCATTCATTTGTCATGAGTACCGCTTTTGTATTTTGGTCGTGTGTCATTCATTTGTCATGAGTACCGCTTGTATGTATAATTGTGTACAACCCTTGTACACGAGACGTGGAGACGTAATAACAATACTTACCGTGATTCGTGCGAACGACATAATATCGGCCTTGCCATCTTCTTTAAGAGGCATTGTATAAACTCTTGACTTCTGTCTATAATTGAGTTTTATCTTGTATGTACTTACATGTTCTTATACACTATACGTGGAGACGTTAAAACACTTACCATGAGTCGTGCGAACGAAATAATATCAAACCTTTTGTGTGCGATCTACGAAATGTAGTCCACAACCCTTTGTTGTCATTCAACGCCAATGCCCGTGGACCTCCTGTTTTTTTACTTCTTTGCAAAAAGGAAAGAAGCCCAGGAGTATCTACTATCCCAAAAGGACTAGTTTGTAGCTTCACTGCTAACTATGGGGCATAGTGCTGTGGGAGTTAATCGATTGAGCACAAAACCACCCAACTCGTTGTCTGGGGAACGGATAAGAAAACCCCCAGGTTTGTGAAATTGGAGCAAGGGTCTGTCTTTTCTCACAATCACGCAGGAGTTTTTAAAAAATGACCCCTAATCTTTTGCCCAATACACGCAAAAGATTAGTCTCTTTGTTAATGTGTATTCAAATTTCTCCTCATCCTTTTAACAATTGTAAAGAGTCAGGAAATCTGCTGGTTGATCATGTTTCATTCTCACATGGAGTTTGAAGTGGAAATTAGTCCAGTCTCTAGCAAGTTTCGTCACTCAACTCCTTTCCTTTTCCTTTCCTTTCTCCTCACCATCATGTTCTCAGGTATATGTTATGAAGAGGAAAATCTGTTGTTAACCATAATTCGCCCTCACTGGGAGTGCGAATCGGTAAACTAACCAATTATCAGCAGGCTTTCTCCCTCACTCTCTGCATATGTCTCACCTTTTGTTCTCGTTCTCAATTTTACGAAACACATTCATGAATGTTGGACATGTACGATATGCACTTGGCGTACCGTCTGTCTCCTTTTGACAACCTTTATTCATGAATTGGTTTCTCTGCTTTTACCGTGACTCATTCACGACTTCTTTGTCTTGTTCGTTGAAATTCTACAAAAATGTTACCACCTTTATGTTAACATAGGCCATGGAAGGCCGGTTGTTTTTTTAACCAAGACATATTGTCACTCGGCAAACGCCAAGTCATCCTGGTAAAGGAAAATGTTCATGTAATCACAATTTAGTTAGAAAACTCTCTCTTCGTCACTCTCTGGGTCGGTGGTTAAAACTTCGTTTATTTCATTATCTGGACACATTTTGTTTCTCTCCAAACCTTTTCTTTATTGGTCCCTAGGCAGGTAAACTTCAAGAATTTTGCTCTAATAATAATTTCTCCCGGATTAAAAAGAAGCCCAGGCGGATGTCATCACCAACAGCCAAGCTGAGCTCCACTTCCTGACAGCACGCGCTGTGGTTACTAGGTCCCTCCTGCTGCCATTTTTCTACGCATTTGTTCCTGAAAGCACAGACCATACCGCTCATATGTATGTTGTTTTGTCGTGCCACAGCAAGTTGAGTTGTCCCACTATACATTATGACACTCTGAACCACCTTTTGGGCACGCTAGCTCCTAGGTTTGTTCTTACTCTTGCTATCGATGCCAACCATGTCGTCTCTTGCGCTGTCATGCAGTGACGCATATATCGTCATGTGTAAACCATCATTACCTTGACTTCCAGTATTCGCTGAATGCGTACCAATACAAGTTATGTTGAGCTACATTATGCTTCAATAACCATTATATACGATCCGTGTTTACCTTAATAACACTTTAGGATTCGTACTGGTATGTCTGCAGACACTGGATTCTCCTCCTCAATGACCTCTGTAACCATAGTCGCGGCACAGCAACCACAGTCTCCACTTCATAAACTTCGACGTCTTCGACAAAACCAAGTGTTTTCTAAGGCCCAAGTGTACTTTTGAGTGTTATCTCAAAGGGGTCTGATTACAGTGATAATGTAATCCTCAGAATCTGTGAAACCACGTCCTCCTCTTCGAAATTCTCCGAAACCAAACAAATCCACGCTTCGCAAACTTAGCTCCCAGACCAATGAAACTTTAGAATCACACAGGCATTTTTGTTCTTGTTTTTTTTGTTCTTCGATTGTACAAATATGAATTGTTATTTTTCAATTGCATAACCATGTATTGTTATTTTTCAATTGCATAACCATGTATTGTTATTTTGTTCAATTGCATAACCATGTATTGTTATTTTGTTCAATTGCATAACCATGTATTGTCATCTTTCAATTGCATAATCTTGTATGTTGTTTCACACCATGTACTTTCACCAAAACTGTTCTTTTCCAAACATTGTATGTACCCCTCACACATTCCCTACAAACATTGTGACCTAAACTATAACATAAATTGCATGTTCTAGCTAGGCATCTCTCAAGCAACGAATCTCTCAAAAAACCCCAATGAAAGTTTAAGAGGATTTTTTTTCCTACAGCTCCATTGCCACGTCGCTTTTTTTCCAAGCGCGGGGGGAAGTGTTACGATACGCCCCTGAAGCGAGTAAATACGAGAGCACAGAACACAGCACAAGTCCACACGGCTCGGCCGCCGCCTCTCCCCGCCCCGTATCCTGTTTCTCCTTGCCTCTCCCCCGTGCCCTGCCACTCGGCATTCCCGCTGCGCTCGCCACAGAAGAGATCTGAGCGCCTTTGCGAACGGACGCTCGCGGCCGGTAGCTGGCGGACCCAATTCAACAGGGCCGCGATGTATTATTGAAATACCTTTGAGTACAATCGGCCTTTTGGCGCACTATAGTTCGGTCTGTTTAGACTACGAAAGTGCCTGATGAAGCTGCCACATGAGACGAGGTTCCTGCCAACCTACATGTAAGCTGTATCTTGATTTCCTCCTTAAATGTTGTCCGTAATTCAGTGAAATGTAGGGCCCCCGCGGAAATCACGACTCGGAGAGTTTCGTTTTGAGAGAGAGTCAGAGAGAGTTAAACACTTTAGCTAGGTTTGTGTAATTTGCATTTCTTGTAATTGAATTGTACTGTAGAAACCTATGTATGTGTTTGAGTTTACAATACATGTCTAAATGATTTAACATTGTTATTATTCTGCTACGGCGGGAGGATTGTTGACCAGTGAGGATCCCGTGGGTCACCGGAGGATGGAGAGAAGTTCCCTAGCCTTGAGCTGCCCACCCCCCTGAATAGAGAGTACCATAGTCCCGCTGAGAGCTAGTCAGGGACGTGTTTTGGGCCCTGGTGTTGGTTTAGAAGCCGACATCGAGGCACCCTAACATAATGCACTCGAGTAGGTCACCCTTCTTAAGTAATGGACACACAATTCCTAGTCTCCACTATTTGGGCATCTTTTTTCAATTAGATTATGCAGGTATTGAATAAACTCTTCACCTGCTGCTTTAAATAATTCAGCCAAAAGTTCGTCTGATCCGGGGAATTTGTTATTTTTAGCTCTCTTATTGCCTGCTTCACTTCCTCCAGTGAAGGGGGTTCAGCATTGTCATCTCCCGTGCTCTCCACCGTGTTGTTCTCCACCTCTGCTGAGTTGTTATTGAGAACCGTGTCAACGTAGCTCACCCATCTCCTCAGGATGTCAGGTTTTTAACTCAGTATCTCTCCATTCTCGTCCTGGCATATAATTTTTTTGATTTAAATTCCGCTTTCATGTTATTTAATTTTTGTAAAAAGGCCTACTCTCATTCTTAAGCCTGAGTGCTTCAGCCTCTCTAATTTCTTTTTGTCAATATTCACGTTTCATTTGCCTGTGCATCTTCTTTTCTCTCTTCCTTGTTTCCCTATAGGTGTCTATAAATCGTCCTGTGCAGCCTTGCTGTAACGTTTTTTGATAGAGTTCATTTTTCTTTTTGGTTACTTCTGCGCAGTCTGAGTCAAACCAATGGTTTCTTCTAATAGGGATTTCTTTATCAGAGGGCAGCTGTTGTTAAAAAGTTTGTACAGGCCGTCCATTGTGAGTTGATATCATGTGTGTCATACTGCGCTATCCTGTTGACCGTAGTTCGAAACTCCATTTTTGTCGCGGGGACAATTTGTTGGTGTTAAAATTTGTGATTTTAGACCTTTCTGTTTTACCACAATTTGATATTTTAAACCGCAGTCGACTTGCAACGAGAAGATGGTCAGAGCCAACATTTGCTCCCTTATATGTAAGTGCGGACATCTAGTAGATTTGATTTATGTCTAGTGCGAATAAGTATATGGTAGATTTGGTTATTTTTTCTGCCATTAGGATGTTCCCACGTGAGATACTGCAAAGTTTATCAGGTGTTCTCCATTCTCGCTTGAGTGTAGGTGGAGACTATGTTTTCCAATTGTTGGTGTAAAGCAGGCCTCCCTACTAACTTGCGAGTTCATTTCCCCTATTATTATTTAATGTCACGCTATATACTTTAAAACTACACAGTTGCTATTATTATTTTTGGATTTTAACTCATATATAATACATGTATATATACAGCAATATTTACAAAATTTTACCGATCTCATAGGGGATTATATAAATGAAAATGATTTCCAATTTGTTTCAGCGGCGCATTGCATGTATGCAAAAAAATTGCGCCCTGCAAGTGCTTTTTTCGTTGAGCTGGGCGCACATGACAGGACAGCTGACCAAAACAGTAATGTGCAGATTCGGGAACTGCGGAAGATAGAGCTGACTCCGGATCACGGGGGGTACAAAGAAAACACTCTTGAAGACATTACGGCCCTTGTGCTGGCCTCACCTGTGCAATACACCGACTTCATCCAGCCCATATGTTTGTGGGGTGGAAATGAGGGTCTTGGCGGAATTATTGGCATTAATGGAAACGTAAGTTTAGAACAGACTTAACTCTTAAAGCCTCCGGCATTTTGCAATGTACTTCTCTTAGGAGAACCTTTTGATACTTGTGGTATACGGACTAAGAGGTATTAAGTCTGGGTATACTGTGTAGGTAGTACACGGCGAATGAAGATAGTAATAGTATTGAGTACTGGTATTTATTAGGGAGCTGCTAGAGGACATACTTCTAGCACGCATCGCCTTTTATAGAGTCTCGCAAGCATACTATCTCGCTTGCTCTCATACACATTCACACAGACATTACAATACTAAACGAGAATTAATATTATGTAAACGTTTCTCAAAGATCGAACGGGATAAATTGATTGCGTCTCAGATGCAATATTTTTTACTTTCATTACCTACTGATAATTTCTTACTAATTTCTTCTTGTCCATGGTTTTGAATGTCTCACTTTGTAGGTCTACTATCCCGTAACACAGATTTCGTAAATATATTATTAACTGTGTTGTCACGGGCATTTCCATTTTTAATAAAAAGCTTGCTTTTGATCCCAATTCAGTGATGGCCTTGGGATAGATCGATAAATCTAAACTTCATATCATCCGACCATTTCAGATAATATATCTTCATTGAAAACAATGCCATATATGTCTAACGTCTACTTTCGCCCACAGGGAACTAAAAATGGCAAGCAAGTTGAAACAAGTGTTCAGGCGTGACGATTCGGTGTGAAACTCGAAAGACGAGTAATACTTAAACATCAATAGTAGATGGGCAATCAACTTTAGTCGCTCATGTAAAAACTTGACTAATTTTGTTGAAAGAGTGTTCACACTGTTCACGCTTGCCAATAAGCTTTCAAGTGTCATTCAAAAAAGGGTTGATCAACTAAAATTGAACCGTCTGAACGGGGCATTACGCTGATTTAAGCTGTGCCATGCCATTAACCTTTAATTAGTCGCTTGGGGTCAATTGCACCCCAAGCGAGTTAGTTTGTGTCATATTTCGGAAAAAATTACACTCACGCGACTGTGCGTACGAGTAGCTTCTGGCTCAACTGCCCCTCGCCCCTCCCGTATCAGTGTTCCGCTAGCCACAGCGTTAAACGCACTTGCCGTGCGGAGGTGCTTGGGGTCCAATGGACCCCGCGCGACTAATAGTGTTCTACAATTTTACGAGTACTACACTATTAGTGTAGTATTCATACATTTTTTACACCATTAGTGTAGTATTCATACATTTTTTTTTAGTTTAGTACGAGGTCTAACGATAGAAATACAAAAACCAAATGTGGTAAATGTAACAAATTTATGTGTAATGAACACCTTAAAAAAATTTTGTGATTCATGTGCTTAAAAATTTATGATAATTTTGATTACTATTTTAGAAAATTTATATTTTTTTGTTTTCTAGAAGGCTTATATTATTTTGTTAAATAAGAAGTTTTTAAAGTTCCTATTAGGCCAGTGCAATTAGCGATCCGCGATCGGAATTATTCCGGTAGTCCCAATTTTTTTATATGTTTTATATACTCATCTCTTGATGTAAAATCTGAGTTTTCGACCTTGGGCCACTTGAGCTTTTGCCGCTATTTTCAAAAAACCAGCCAAAATCTAGTTTTTCTCAAATATATCGTTTCCAATCAAAATTTCGACTAAGATATTCTAACAAGTTTAGTAGAAAATAAAATTACCTACAATTTTTGTAAAATATTTTTTTTCTATTTCTAATAATTAAGATCTTTTTTATCTCTAATAATAATTAAGAAAAACTAAATTTTGGCGTGATTTCGGCTGGTTTTTTCAAAATGGCGGCGAAAGCTCAAGTGACCTAAGGCCTAAGGTCGAAAACTCAGATTTTACATCAGGAGATAAGTATAAAAAACATATAAAAAATTGGGACTACCGGAATAATTCCGATCGCGAGCCCCTTTTTTGCGCTAATTGCACTGGCCTATATACGAAGTAAATATTTTCACTTACTTTATTTGTTCCTTTTTCAATAGTAAATCCTGGGGTCCGTCGGACCCCACGCGACTAATAGTGTAAGTATTGAGGCGCGACTAACTAAATGTTAATTTATTGCTCTGTGTTGCAGGTGGTTGGTTGGGGCAGTGACGAGCGGGGTAACATAGCGACCCCGGAGCCGATGCTTGTGAAGATTCCCATTGTATCTAACGATCAATGCCGCGAATCGTCAGATATGTTGAGCAACATAGATGACAACTCACAATTCTGCGCTGGTAAGATTTTAAAATTTAATTTTTAATTGAAATTATAATGCAAATAAGCAAATTATTAATGTCTTATGTAACAATCTCAAATAACTTATTTAATTACCCAGTTAGTAGAGCTATATTCTCGGGTCTAAGTGAGGACCTAATCAGTTTATTAAAAGCTTAAAAATAATAAAGGTAAACTATAATAATCTAATTCTCGTACTCAGATAGAGGTGGATACATTGTTTATATTAAACACTTCATTTGCCCAACACCATTATACTCACCAAGGAAAATTCTTTTTTAATAACCTACCAATAGAAATCAGAAGCATAAGAAACAAAGTTCAATTGTTGAACTCCATCAAAAAGTATTTTAGAGAATGTCACACTAAAAATCACACTTATTTTTCTTCTTACTGAATACATCAATGTCTGTATCTTTTAGTTTACGGGTCTGATTGCCATGTGTTTGTATTAAGTTATTAAGTGCACCTATATATTGAAATACATGACTATAGTAAATAGTAATTGTACATATATGAAATGTATTAACTGTATTAACTGCATTGTATTAACTGTACACGTGACTGTATTTGTACATGTATGAAAAAATGTAAACTCTTCTTCCATCCACAAGCTAATGTTTTAATGGAAGACCAGTAATAATATAATGTGTAGCAATTTAAAGATAAACAAATAAAGATAAACAAATATGTGTGAGGAAGTAGACGTATATGTGTATGTATATATGTATGTACGCATACGTGTATGTGTGTAATGACGCGTAGTACTTCACTGAGAATGTTGGGTTTTATCCTACGTACTGCGAGAAACTTCAGAGATACCCGGGTTCTCACAGTACTACATAATGCTTTGGTTAGGAGTAGACTTGAGAGTGGGTGAGTGGTTTGGAGCCCACACCAAGTGAAGTATTCCCTCATGTTGGAGAGGGTTCAGAAGAAATTTCTGATATTTCTTAACCTGAGGAAGTATGGCTATTAACCGTGGCTCTACCCTGCCGACTTTCTCTTGGGCATGCTTGGTATGAACCATCTATGGGTCAGAAGGGATGTGCTCATTGTAACACATTTCTGCATACTGATTCGAGGAAGGTTCGAAAACTCGGCTATCATGGAGACCATTAGTTTCTATGTTCCCGATGGTTATCTTCGTCACCGGCAGCATAGACTGTTTAATCTACCGGCTTGCAGAACTAACTTGCCAATGGTTATGCCAGTCGGGAGAGCTGTCTTGTTGTTAAATAGAATTACTTCGAATATCGATATGTTTAACACAATGAAGCACAATTCAGACGACAAGCTTTATTGCTGTTAGTATGTGTGATGACCGTGGCCGGTTATCCCATGTATTCTGGATTCCCTTTTATGATGGATCCAGATTTCTCTGATGATGATCTCAGTGCAAGGTGACTTGTCAATATAAGACGTAGGTAGTCTGTTGATGTTTATTCCGGGATAAGGTACGATGGTAATTCTTAGGAAGTCTGATGGTAAGAGGACGAATGGACAACAATCACACCCTTTTATACGTTCCTCATGTTGTCTCACTCATACACGCATGTCTCTTTCATACCGCAAGACATACGTTCACCACAGTATGATTGTTCTTAATTGATGTGTAAATTGCTTAAATCTGTTTGAATATTAATTTTTTATCTCTTTTAAAACGCTTTGAAATTTTAATTTTGTAATCTTTTAAAATGAATAAATTGAATTTAATTGAATTGAATTGAATTGCACCTGTATATATATATATGCGCATGCACGCACATATATAAAAATAAATATATAATAAGATGAACACTTTCATAATCTAATCCTTATACACTTCTTTATCTCCTTTCTATTTTCCATTTTTTATTATAATTTTACCAATTTTCAGCATCATTACATTACTAGTACCATCTGTTTACACTCTAGACTTCATCCAAAGTAACTATCCTCCATTGGCCCTCCGTGAAACAGGCAGCTGCCTAGTATGGTGATTTAATGTCTTAATTATGTAATATGTATTTTATAAATAAATAAATAAATAAAATAAAAAATCGAGTGCGGTTCACGCGCGGTAGAAGCGAAACTTTACCAAAACAATCTCAACCAAAAGGAGCCTTTAAAAGTGTGGTCATAATTAAGCGGCCAATGAGCGCAGACCTAGCATCATTTCCGTTTCATATCGCAACCAATAGGAGCCCTGAAAAGTGACATCATAATCAAAGCGGCCAATGAGCGCAGTTTGATGCTTCGCAGGTGCTGTAACGCGTCATTTCCGCTCCATCTTAATTCCAAATCACATCGAGGCTAAAGAAGTTTCACTTTAATAATAACTCACGACTTGATGTTTGGTTCCAGGAACTTTGAGCCCTAAGAGCGGTCCATGCTCCGGAGACTCCGGGGCCGGCTTGGCCCTGTATAGGGACGGGCACTACGAACTGCGGGGGGTGGTGTCCTACAGTCTTCAACACGAGAGCAGAGCGTGCGATCTTAGCAACTTCATAGTGTTCTGCGACGCAGCAAAGTTCAGCTCCTGGATTCAAAGAGTCATTACAAAGCACAAGGATTAGAATTGCTAAAACTTGTGCTTGATATTGCTTATTGCTTAGCTATAGACATTAATTTCTAATTGTTTAGCTAACACTATACAATAACTTACAATGCATATGGATTAGAATTGTTACAGGCATTACAATGCACAACGATTAGAATTGCTAAAACTTGTGCTTGATATTGCTTATTGCTTAGCTATAGACATTAATTTCTAATTGTTTAGCTAACACTATACAATAACTTACAATGCATATGGATTAGAATTGTTACAGACATTACAATGCACAAGGATTAGAATTGCTAAAACTTGTGCTTGATATTGCTTATTGCTTAGCTATAGACATTAATTTCTAATTGTTTAGCTAACACTATACAATAACTTACAATGCATATGGATTAGAATTGTTACAGACATTACAATGCACAAGGATTAGAATTGCTAAAACTTGTGCTTGATATTGCTTATTGCTTAGCTATAGACATTAATTTCTAATTGTTTAGCTAACTAACACTATACAATAACTTACAATGCATATGGATTAGAATTGTTACAGACATTACAATGCACAAGGATTAGAATTGCTAAAAATTGTGCTTGATATTGCTTATTGCTTAGCTATAGACATTAATTTCTAATTGTTTAGCTAACACTATACAATAACTTACAATGCATATGGATTAGAATTACTACAGACATTACAATGCACAAGGATTAGAATTGCTATAACTTGTGCTTGCTATTGCTAATTGCTTAGCTAAAGGCATTTCAATGCATAATGATTAGAATTTCTACGGACATTACAATGCACAAGGATAAGAATTGCTATAACTTGTGCATTCTATTGCTAATTGCTTAGCTATAGGCTTTACAATGCATGAGGATTAGAATTTCTACAGACATTACAATACACAAGGATTAAAATTGCTATAACGTGTGCTTGCTATTGCTAATTGCTTAGATATAGGCATTACAATCCACAGTTGTAATGATGCTCCTGTACAACGAACCTAACATGTAAAAGCCATCAAGGCGTAAATAAATAATCTTAATAAATAAATAAGGATTAGAATTGCTACAGATATAACAATGCACAAGGATTAGAATTGCTGTAACTTTTGCCTGCTATTGCTAATTGCTTAGCTATAGGTTTTACAATGCAAGGATTAGAATTGCTACAGAAATTGCAATTCACAAATATTAGAAAAGCTGTAGACCTAAATACATTACAATGCCCAAGGATTAGAGTTGCTGTAGAACCTCAGTAGCTATCGGCAATCTTATTAATTGGTATCTGATGTCTTTTTGAGCGAATAAAAATTTTCGGTTTTAGTTTTATCAATTTTTGGTATAATTGGCTTTGCGCGAATTTTTTTAAATGTTTTTTAGCTACTAGTTTAGGCGGTAGCCATTTTTATATTTTGATTATGCGATTTGTGTGTTCAATCTCGACCGCATTGTTTTCCTTCGTTTTAAAGTGTTACTTTTGAAGAAATTTTGGTTGCGTTTTTAGGTATTTTTAATTGAATTAAATGATTTTATTGTGTACCGAATATATTAAATTAATTTAATTTTTATATTTCTTGTTTTTATTATTTTTTCAATGTTAATCGCGATTTTTTTTATCTTTTCTTTTACGTATTCTTTATTGTCTAAGGGGGCATACATTAATTACGTGAGCTCAAAGGGGGGAGGGGATCCAGAAAAATCTTACGTTACTTGAAAAGAATATACGACGTGGCCCAAATTTATCTCACCAAGGGGGGTCCAGATTGGAAGAAAAACTGCTCACGTAATTAATGTATGCCCCTAAGGCTCTAGGGGCACGTGTCTAACCTGATGGTCATAAGTTTAAAGATGACCAGTAATGAAAGTTCATATTCATATAACATATTTTATTGAATACTCGAACATAAAAATAAACAATCATAATACGAGTATTGAGAATCGCTATTTGTAAATTTACGTAGGAATATACTTTTTTAAGGTCATAATACTTTTCGCTGGGTGTCCTCATTTACACCGGTCTTCCTCACAGTCGAGTTTCGCGAAACTTGTTCTCCGCCTATTGAAAATAATCGCGGAATTTTAAAGGCAGTTTTGTCAAGGTGACATTTTCTGGGTCTTCTTCCTTTACAGCCCGATATTATAGGTATACTTCCAATAGCATTTGTAAGCGTTAGAAGTTTGTTCAGTTTGGGCGCCATTTATTCACTTTTGTGTGTGTGTGTGTTTTTTTTTTTAGTTATAATTTTATTTAGTTTTTATTTTGATTTATTCCCTGTCAAATGCTATCACACGTGATTGCCCCTATCTAGAACGTGTTACAAAAAACAAATACTTGTGTAAGTAATATTTTTGACAGTAATTTAAAGTGGAAAGAACATATATTATCACTACAGCAAACAAACTTAGAAAATATATTGGTACTTCTCCACTGGAGCGACGGTGCCTTTTATAACTTTTGCCTCGGATTGCTCGTGATATTTTAATGACTGTTTTGAATATTTTCCGCCAACCTTAAAAAAATCATACCTCCGAATTTTAATATGGAGGCATACAAACTGATCATAGTTCTATATAGTCAACAAATTCACCTATTTTTGGTTGTTTATCACAAATTCCTAGAATTTATAAAAATAATATTAAAAAATCGTAAACATTCAAAACGGAACTATTCTCAGTATTGCCTCCCTTTAAACTCGCCTAGTAAGTTCAAATTTCCCTCCACAATGAATATTTTCAATTAGGTTTCTTTTAAATGGTCTAATTTATAATCACAATCTACATATGTATATAAGAAAACTGAATTTTTGATATGTTTTGAACTGTTGAATGTTCCTTTTGGATAATTTTTGACACAAATTTATTCGAAAAATGGCGACACTTTTACTTAGACTAAAATGAAATTCTTAAACGACTCACCACAAATAACTGTAGTACATCAAACAGGTATATAAATTATCTTAAATCCACAATACCAATTAACTCGATTATTGGTTTATTTATAGAAAATATTGCATTTTCAAAAACACACGACGACCGGAAAAAAATGTCAAAAACATAACCATAAAACTTTGTTTTATCAATAATCAGTGAAATTTTAAGTTTAAAACTCGTTGAAATAGTTGAATGCATTACTCATTCAATTATTATAACACTGGTACACAAATTTGTTATAAATATCTATATTATATTGTGAATATAAATATATTGTGATTTGCAGCGAAAATAATCGATCTAGAAATTTCCATAATTAAATCACGAAAACAAAGAATTGAGACATCTCTGGAGAAAGCGCTAAAGGATTTTGTCAACTACGTGTTATGCAAATCACAGATCGCGGGAGTTTTTGAAAATATTACAAAAAAAAATTTAATGCATCTAGGTAGAATTTGGTGTAATTCGACAACTTAGCAAACTTACTTTGTGTAAATTGTACCGAAATTCGACAAAAAGCGTTCCAGTGGTTAGACAAACTCGCTTTCTAAACTTTCTTAACTTGAACTAACTCAAAACAATTTACTATGCACTTTGTCAATCTCTAATCGAGTATGGTATCATAGCCTGGGGAGCAGCAAACGCTGCCGCCATTGATCCGATCTCTAAAGCCAGAAACTAATTTTAAAGATAATTCTAAAACTACCGATCACAAGCAGTTCGGATGAAATCTATAGGAGAATCGGTGTTCTGGACATTAGTCAACTTTATGCCAAAAACATGCTAACTTAAGTACCTATGCAAACATATCACTGTGACAATATCCAAACTGTTCGTGATACGAGAACCAAAGGGCAAAATCTCTTACTTATCCCTTTCGCCAAAACAACGTTTGGTCAAAGAAACTTCAGGTACTTTGCAACAAAACTTTATAATACACTTCCACTGACCATTAGACAGCACACTAATTACGTCAAATACAAATCAGGCACCGAGTCGTGGATCACTAGCAAAGACAGATAATATAGTAACAATATTTTTAGAATCTCGTAATGCATGCTTTCCCATTGGTACAATGCTGATTGTCTCTGTACTTTTACTTTAAATGTAAATGATATTGTTGTTTTATTTTTAACTTTATTAGTAAAAACTCAAATTATAATATTGTCTTCATTTAATTAGATATTGTTTTTATCGTAATTTTGTGTTAAATTACTTATACTTAACTGCGCCTGCTCTCAGTACAGGGATTCCTAGTGAGACAAGCACATCACAATCACTTATGTAACTTAATAAATAAATACTATGATATTAAAAAAATTGTGCTTTCAAATTTACAAATTACTAATTAAATTATAGCATATACATCATATTTTCCCCAACTAAAAGAGGATTCTTCGATACACCATGAAACATTGGTGCAGACTTTAAAGTTTCATTCAGTGCATTATATTACTTCATGCCTTTTGTTTAGCAAATTTTGCGTATTTTTAGCCTGAATTTATTGCATGCCCTTTTGTTGTGTCTGAGAATGTCCTTTATGTATAATTTTATTTGAAAAAAATTTTGGTATCCAATATATTATTATTTTATCATCATGTTCAAGATCAGGACCTGTTTCACTGTTAGTCAGTTTAGTTCCTTTAACATTTTACTTTTGAAAAAATTATTTCGCCAAAGCATTATTCTTATTGCCCTATTTTGGAGAATTTGCTACATATTTTGTTAACAGTCGTTTTTTTAGTAATTAGAGATACTGTGTTTAAAAAACTTTATTTAATATTTGAATATGGCATGAAAACCACCCCCCAAAGCTTCGTGGAATGAGTATGGATCATTATTTGGGCTTTGGGCTTCAGTTATATCCTTATAATTTAGAAACCATTTATTGGATAACCAACACCCCTACCAAAGGTTACTTCAAGTGGTTCGCTACGTTTGGTGACTTTTTTGATGGAGCAGGGGTGCCCGGGTTCATGGGATGAGATTTGTCTGGGTCTTATGATAGCACATGCGTTTACCCACCTACTAACATGTTACCTCTTCAGCCGGACTCTCTCGTTCCATCGCCTGGTACGGCAATGGCAGGGATGGATTCATACGTCCGTCACTCCTGGACACATTGACTCCCAGATTCCTACACACCCCTCGTACCTTTTTCCTTCACAGAACTTCCTCTCCTTTCTTTCCCAAAAAGACCCCTACACAGCATCCCCAAGTTGACATAGGCCTCGAGGAAAATTATTTGTCCGGCGCCTCCTGTGTGGAGCTAATGCGAAAAACAATCTCAATTTTTTTTTGTGAAAATATGAAACTCACTAAGGAACTCCAGTCCATTTGTTTTAACGAATAATGACTAATGACCCTCGAGAACTTAAATGACTGCATATTTATTTTTATTTTTAGTTTTAATAGTTAAAACAATTGTCGAAGTTTTAATTTTTCAAAATCCCCCGAAAACCACCGTATGTATAGTGAATCGTGTGACGTCATCACTCTCCAAAAGATTTATTTATTTTCAGCAGGTGTTGTCATTTTGTATGGAAGAAGCAAGGAAACTATTCAATAAGTAAAAACATTATTTAGGTGGAATTATGCATTTATTATTTTACATTTATTTATTATATTTTTCAATATTATTACGGGAGAGTGGTATAAAAATTGTGTGAAATTATTATTTTTTTAGCTTTACGAATCGAAATCAATATTATGGAAACCGTAGCATCATCTACACAATTGTAGGCAACTAATAAGATACAGCGCCGAATCAGCTGTTCGACGTCCGCCATTTTGGAGTTCACAGTTGGAGCCACCAGACGTTTGGTGTGGAAGTAGCATTAGGTACGGTTTTTTTTTTGTACAGTTTAAATTTTTTGAATATTTTAAATAATAGAGATAAACTAATAGAGATTCCTCTATTTTTGATACTGAGTTATTTAGGCCTAAATAATGTTTCAATGAACACAACAACTATTGTATGTCTAAATCTCTATAAACAGTATGTAAATATGTTGTGGCATACATTTCAATACAACTTTAATATGCTGTCACCAAGTGACTGGAGAATTATGGAGAGTAGTGACGTCAGCACTAAAAATTCAATACCACCAAACTTGACAGTGCGTTTTAATGACACGATTTAAAATGGACTTTATCATCATTTTTTTTAAACTCTACGTTTAATATTATTTAATAAAACTTATATATTCAGAATTATATATTGGTCTATGTCTATAACTCTACACGAACATATTTCTTTAAAGCTATAATATTTCTCACTGGAGTTCCTTATTGAAATGTTATAAATTTTGTTAAAATATACAATCTGCGTAAAAATCAATTTTCTAGTGCATTGCTTTATTTCTTAGATTCGGAAAAAATGGGCTACAAAATTGATCAAATTAAACAAACGCAGCACTTGTAGGTATTATTTATTTATATTAAATAAAGTAACAAAACAAAAAATATGCAGTAAATTCCTTCCCATTTACGTCTGGATTCATTTAGGGAAAAAACCACTAATTGAAGTCTCTTCCTGAGGTAGATTATCATTTTTCACACAGTTCCAATCAAAACAGAGTATTTTACAGGTTTTTTTTTTAAATGTATATTTTAATTGTCAAAAATTTAAAAAAAAATATCCCGTGATTTTTCACAGGTTTTATTATGCAGTACTAGCGCAGATCCGTGAAAAATCACGTGATATTGTAATTCCAATTTTGAAAAAAGACAAAATAAAATAATTTCTGTTGAAATATTATATTAGAGGTGAGTGTACCAAATTTACCACTTTTCTGAACTATTATTTACTCTGCTTGTTAAGTACATTTTTACGCAGCATCGCGTTCATTTGTCAAACCATTGTACATATGGAGTCTATTTTGAAAGACACTTTTTGCAAAACGGCATTTTGCAAAGTAGTTTCATGCAAAACTTAATTTTGGATTTGAAGCCAAAATAAACTGAGTTTTAAGTAACAGTTCCAAAATTACATCGAGTTTGAGGGTACATTTTAAAAGACTTAAACCTACAAGAAAACAGTAAACTTCACAAAATGATCCTTTCATTTTATTGAAGAGGTTCTTGCAAGACTTGCCAACTAACTTGACTTGAACTACGGCATCCCCAACTTGAGTAGGTAAGTGACGAGAATGCAGGGAGTGGAAAAATTGTTATAACTTCCATAAAGATACGGAAAAGCGCCGCAGGCGATATTTTTTACAAGCATCCCCAGAAGAAGGGAGTTAAATATGAATTTAGCAGTCACAGAAACACAGAAAAAGTGCAGCAGGCCAATTTTTTTCTAGACAGGAAGGCAAACCAATAAATGCTTTCGATATTTGGTTTTTTGGAAAATCAGTATCTTAACAATATCTATCAGTATTTTATTAAATATACTAAATCTTTTAGAATAGCTTAAAATGAAAGCCTTCAAAACGTATTAATTTAACCGACTATTAGCCGAGTGGACAAATGCGTAGGATTCCCACTTAGACGTCGCGAGTTCAATCTGTTGCTAGCTAAGTCCTGTGTTGATAGCTAAGTCAAATGTTGCTTAAACAATGGTTTAAGCAACATTTTCCCCTTGTAATAATGTGAAATATATTTTTTTCAAGACATCAATGTGTATCATTTTGGAATTTAACCGGGACTCTGTCCGAGGTCAGAGGCCAACGGAAAATTTATATTAATTTCACTTAAAAATGTACATATTTAAAAAACAGTTCTGTGTCCTCAATATGTACAATTTTCACAGCATTTCCAAAGTTGACGTAAGGAACTTATTTCCTATCAGGGTCTCCTATATGGAGTTAATTAAACGCTCCCTGGTGCCTTGATCCAAGACTGGAACTGAAGGTGGTTGAATCATGTGGGTAACTGGCCCACTCTGTCGAGTGTCCTTTCCATAATATGTAACCCTGAAGAGCGAACCTTCAGAAGTTGGACAGGATTGAAAACCCACATCTTTAAGGATTTATGGGTGGCCTGTCCATTGGAACGCCCTACCCTGTATGTCCCTGGTTGCTACCAAAGACAGACTTGATCCAGGACAAAAAATAAAGATAACTGATAATAATGCAGGTTTCAGGAGCTGTTAGTGTTAATCTTGTGCTTGCAATCACATCTAGTATCTAGGGTAGGATCTTTCCTAACGTATGGTCTTTCCCTAGTTGTCAGCGAGGACAGACTTGATCCAGGAGAGGTACTTAGCGGCATCAGTGAAGATGACGTACTCATGCAGGTTGCACGTGTTGGTAGATTCGGGGTCGTTGAGGCTGTTGGAGACAACTCCCCGTAGCGCCCAGTGTCCCCCTTGATACAGGAACATTCCGCCTCCTGAGTCTCCGTTGCAGGGTCCTGACCCATCTTGATCACCTGAAAACCAAATAATCCATTACATAAAAATTACAAGTATTGCACGTGATGTCTCATCTCTCATATAGACTGTAAGAGAGGGCGCAGATCAGTCCGTAGGTAGCCGCTTCAATTTTATTGGAGTAAGTAAAGTTAAGTTACGTAAGGTTAGGATGGTTAGGTAAGGTTAGGTAAGGTTAGTAAGGTTAGTAAGCATAGGTTAGGTTAGTTGTTTGTTTGCTCTTTTTTACTTTGGATTAATTGAGGTAAGTTTAGGTTAGGTTGTGTTGCATCCAAAACTGCTTACGAATTACAGCTTCAGATGTGAATACCAAAAACGAAACGAGATGAAATGGCGTCTGCTGGAATTGGGTAGTATGTGTAGGAAAAACAAGGTATGCAAGGAAAAGGAATAATCAATCACTTACCACTATATCTCTGCAAAGGAACACACGACACAACCACCATGTAGTTATATAGTTCCACCGCGATACCTCGGCGTAATTATTGCCACAACCAAACGATATTATTTAATTCCGAGATGTCAAATTCCTTCGTTTTAGTTAAAAATGAGATTGTGTACAGGAAAAACACCAAAAATTTGTTTCCAAGGTAGTTCCAAATCTTCTTCTGTTTTTAGAACAAATGCATTCGAATTTTTCTTTTCTTGCCATTGTTCCAAATGCGAAATCTTTTCTTTTAAAAATGTAGGTACATTAATGATATGGTTAAAGTATTGAAACATTGTAACGTAAGATTATTTGAAGACGACGCATTGATAAATATATATATAGCAGGAGAAGATTATGAACTCATAATGAATCATTTAAATGCAGACCTACATAATATATTATCAATATGGCTGAAGAAAAATAAACTAAAATTGAATGTAAACAAAACTAAATTTATGAACATTGGAAAACGAGTGACCAAAACAAAAAAAGACATTGATAAACGGTGAAGTTTTGAAAGAAGAATTTGAAATAAAATATTTGGGAGTAATAATTGACTCCAAATTGACTTTCGCTCAAAATACAAAACAAATTATTAAAAAGATTACCAAAAAAAATCGCTGTTCGGTAGAATAAGAATATTCTTTGACACAATATCCAGTAAAAATGTGTACAACGCGATCATTGTACCACACATAAATTACTGTAGCAGTATTCTATTCTTAGCCAACGACGGATTAGTGAAACAAATGACAATTCTACAAAACAGAGCTATGAGAACTATATTGAAGAAAAATAGGTACACTTCAGTCAAGAAAATGTAGAAGGAGATAAATATCTTGTCATTTAAGCAAATTATTTACTTCAATACTATATTGTTAATCCACAAAATAATCAATGGCCATACGTATTTTGAATTCCTAAGAAAAATTGATAAACTACAAATCAAACATACACATGAGACGAGGAAAAGAAATGAACTATGAGTCCCCTTCAGGAAAAAAACACAGAGTCAAAAGTCATTGATGTACGGAGCATTGAAGATATTTGGAGAATTACCAGAAGAAATAAAATTGGATGAGAGCATAAAGGCATTTAAAATTAAATTGCGAAGATATGTGATTGATTTGGTATAGATGTGTTATTTTAAGTGTAAGTATATATATAAGGATTGTATTAGGACATAGATAACTATGTACCTATTTAAAATACCACAATACATAAATAAAAAAATAAGCAAGGTGATGTGGTTAGGAAGAGATAGAAACTAGATAAATGACACCCCGAAAATAACTAAGCATATACTCATTACAAAATCAAACAGGTTGGGTAGATTGGGTTAGGTTGGGTTAATAGCTCGATCAGTTTGGTCGCTAGCACTCCTCCATGTAACCCGTTGTTTGAATGATGTAAATATAAGATATAGGGTTACCTGCGCAGAGCGTCTTCTCGTTAGTGAGGATTTGGAACTCTTGGCGTGAGGCGCGACAGGTTTCGGTGGAGACAATGGACACGTCGGCCCGCCGAGGCTCTGGAGTTGCACGGAGACCGTTCTCGTCCCGGCCCCATCCTACCACCTAAAAACATTACATGCAATTTGTTTTTATTTTCAGTTTGTGCAAATAATTAAATTTAAATTAAAATGGGAGCTCCATGACAAAACAGAATAAAAAAAAAAATTTAAAATTTAAGGGCCAGAAGTTTCACAGAAATTCAAATTCAAATGTAAAATTTTCATCAAATGCGCCATTTTGTTTTTGAAATTTGAAAGGTTAGTCATAGAATAAATAATAACGCAAAAAGTGCTTTTTGGGCTTGTTTCGCGATCCAATCGCAGGGCCAATTTGGGCATATAAGTCAGTTTGAATATAATTTTTTGGTACGATAACCTTATAATAATGAAAAAAATACTGGATATTCTATCACGACAATAAAACGATTTTGCTGATCTTTAGTTTCAATCTTGGCATTGGCTTTAGCGTTAGCTTTAGCTTCAGCCTGAGATTTAAGTGTAGCTTCAGCTTTAGATTAGCTCCAGCTTAGCTTTGGTCTCAACTTTATATTCAGCTTTATATTCAGCTTTAGCTGCAGGCTTAGTTTTAGTTTTAGCCTTAAATATAAATATCTTCAACTTAAGCTTCAGCTTTATCTTTAGCTTAAACCTTATCCTTAGCTGAAGCCTTATATTTACTGCAGCCGTAGTTTAAGCCTTAACTTTACCATCGGCTTTAGCTTAAGACTTAGATTTAACTGTAGCTTTAGATTAGCTTCAGTCTTAGCTTTAGCCTTAACTTTATCTTCAGTCTTGGATTTAACTTTAACCTTAAATATATCTTCAACTTTAGCATCAGCCTTAGCTTTAGCTTTACCACTCGGATCCATAAGCTTGTTTACACGACAATGTAACATTACTAGACATACGTATGGCGTATGAGGCGTACCTGAGTTATTAAACCTTAGCCTTAGCAGAAGCCTTAGATATACTGCAGCCTTAGTTTTAGCCTTAACTTTACCACCAGCTTTAGTGTAAGCCTTAGCTTTAGCTTAAGTTTCAAACTTTAACAAGCTTTAGCTTTAGCTACAGCATTAGCTTCATCCTGTGTTTTAGCTTTAATTGCTTTAACTGCTTAGTGGAGGTATTAGTGATGCTTACCGCTCCCTTCCGGCCCACCACCTTGCTGAGGTCTGCATCCTCTTCCCAGAGGCACACCGCGGAGATGTACGGTCCGAAGGTAATGCTCTTACCGAGTACCAGAATCGCTATGTCCGTGTTCAAGACCTTCAAAAAGAAAACAACACAAATTTTCAGTATTTCCCATAAGCCTTATATTTTATTCATGGAACCTGGCATCGGTTAACACAGTTATATTAATTATTCAAACAATATTCAACCAATTTGAATCAGAAAAAGAAACAGATGAAATAAAGATCAGCGTGTGTACCTAGACTTAAACACGGAGGTTTCTTGCTATCCAAAATTTATCTTCTTCAAATTTTAGGCTGGAAATAGTGTCACACTTACGTTGGCCACTTGCGATAACGTGCAGAGGACCATCGGTCCAGCTCGTCAGCACTACGTCGTCCGTCGGCTAATGGTAAGTGGTTACGCCAATACATATACCCACACATACACACACCTACATAGCACACATACATACTGTTACTGCTTGGGATTGGTATTAATATTGTTGCAAATCCTGTCCTACCTTGTTCCCAAAATCCGCACCTATAACTACCTTCACCACGTCAGTCTGCAATCAACAGCCCGCGCCGCAACATACCTACTATAGCCACCGTGCTCCCGCTACCTGCAACATTGACGTAATTCCGCCGTGTCCGCCGTGTACACGAAACGCACGCTTATTGCTGTTTTCAGTGCCAATTGGACGGGGAGAAAGAAGACAAAATTGCCAGCATACAAGTTCTTTATCCTGTTTCGGTGAGTCCTTTCCTTTATATGCAGCATATGTTTTTTCCTCATTCCAAGCAGTAAACAGTAACACAAAATTCAAGGTCCTTCGTCAGTCAATCTTCGCACATATCAAATCCACTCTACACACTATCTCACTCATCTTGATCCAAACGAGCCGGACATTTTTGAACCATAATATTAGTAGATAATAATCCAGCAGAGTGTGAATACGTTTTTACAATACCGCATATAAATAATTACCCGCATTCCCGCAGTTTGATATACCTACATGAGTAATTTTGTTTCTTTATACCTATCGTATTATGGTTGGAAATAACATATTTACCCGCTATTAGAATAAATAGATACAAGACACTGCTTTGATATTTATTTCTGATAACTCATGTAATTATATCTTGCTAATCAAATCGCATTACCTACCTTATAAATAATACGATTATTTCCTAATATTCGTATTGTTTATATTATTGGATTACATTACAAATAGAATAATACGATCGTAATATTTATAATTTGTTAATGATTTACCCACGTAGTGCACGGCGCATCTGTTAACCTTTCACAGCTCACCAGTCAATTTAACCCCGTGCGGTTATCACTGTGAAGTAATTAAATATTTATTAAATATTAATTAATTAATTCCGCATAAATAATACAGACACATTATTTTAACCGCAGTTTTAGTTGTTTATCGTCTCATATTTTGTAAAATATAACCGGAATAAATAAAATGGCTACAAGCGCGTCATCCGGGTCGTCTCGGGACGAAAGACGTCTCAAACGTTTAAATGCTAAACTATCAGCTAGCTTTGCAAGCTTACAGTCGGTGTATGACAAGATAAGGAAAGCTTCGGAAAGCATAAGCAATCGCCAATCTTTTTTGTCAGGCGCAACTACTGTTGAAAAAATTCGTTCTGAATTTATAACAATTTTAGATGAAAAGGTGGATTGCGAACTGGAATTGAATCCGGAAGCAATTGCTGAATACTCTCAATTAAATGCATTTGAAGAACTCTTCGGGGTTATTAAATATACCGAAGCAAATATGCTGTCCAATCCAGTTGCGAAACCTCGCCGTCAAATTAAGTTACCGCCTTTGGAAATAGCGTGCTTTGACGGAAAATTAGATAATTGGCCTCTTTTCTATGAAACATATAATTCGGTTATACATTTGAATGATTCTCTGGATAATACTGAAAAGATGCAGTATCTGATGTCTAAATTGACCGGAAAAGCATTGAATATTTGCAAAACTATTACGCCTACTGGTACAAATTATCAAGTTATTTGGGACGCATTGTGTACTAAGTATAATGATCAACGCGTTCTTGCTGAATCATACTTTGACCGATTGCTGAAATTGCCTCCAGTTAACTCGGCCACGCCCGCTTCTTTAGAGAATTTCGCAGATGCATACTCCGCTAACATCGCCGCGCTGAAGCAATTAAAAATAAAAGACCTCGCAGAATTCATATTGCTACAACTGGGTCTTAAACGGCTTGACATAGAGACTGTAAAGGCTTTCGAGTCTTCTATTAAAAATAATGAAAATTTACCTTCCAGCGCGGAACTAATCGACTTTGTAAGACAACAGCAACGAATTCTCAACCGCGCGCAATTCACGCAACCGACCTCGAACCGCCTTGGCTCAAATATTAATTATACCGCTAAACCGCTAAAAACTAATTCCGCAAAGGCATTTATTAATGTCGAAAAAATCGATAATCACTCCATCGAAATTTGTTTTTGTTGTCAAAAGGGATCGCACCCTTTATACCAATGTACTAAATTCACAAGTCTAGAACCACGCGATCGATTTAACTTTATTAAGTTATCGAATATTCGAGTTTGTGTGAACTGCCTCAGTACTAGGCACATCACGAAAGCTTGTAAATCAAAGAGTACATGCAAAACATGCGCGCTCAACCATCATAGTTTATTGCATTTCAAACAAACTGATGGGCGAAAGTCACAAACAGACCCAATACCATCTCCCGCGTTACAAGCAGATGCCGATAACGATAACTTAAATTCTTTGAATCCGGTTTCGCTATGTGTAACAAATTCATGCCCTAGTGCAAATACTACTGCACTCTTAGGAACGGCTGTTTGCACTACCAGAGACGCTAAGGGCCAGGTACAGACGTTACGGGCTCTAATAGATAGCGGCTCCCAAAGGGACATAATTACGCGCAAATGCTGTTCACGCTTGAATCTTACGGTGCGGTCATCTCCAAGTACTTACGTCACGGGAATAGGTGACGTAAGAAATGTGACAAATGGCGTAACTTGCTTAAAGTTACATTCCCGCTATGACATCACTCAGTCGTATACGATTAAACCATATGTAGTAGAAACTATAACCAGTGAGTTGCCTACTGTCAACATTAACCGTTCCTCTTTGTCGTATCTTGACAATTTGCCCTTAGCAGACACAACATTCTGTACGCCCGGTGAGATTGATATTATCTTAGGATGTGACATATTTGCTCGCATTCTAAAGGCAAACAAAATATCAGGTTCTCTCGGCCAGCCATTTGCTATTGAAACCACTTTGGGATATCTCATCTTGGGTACTGCCCCAACGATGATTGAAAACCCAAGTATAAACGCCACGCAATCATTTTGTACGTTCACGCAAAATAATGATTTTTGCCTGTCGCGCTTCTTCGAATTGGAAGACATTCCAGATGAGAAGTTTTTAACGCCTGATGAACAAGAGTGTGAGGACATTTTTAAACTCACTACCTCTCGTGACACGGCAGGTCGTTATATCGTCGCGTTGCCATTTCGAAACAGTCCCTCTGTTCTCGGTGAATCGTTACCCGCCGCCGAACGCAGGTTTCGATCTCTCGAACGCCGCTTGATATCTCAACCCGCAATAAAGTTAGAATATGACAAAATATTACGCGAATACCTACAGAAAGGGTACATTTCGCCGGTCGACAATTCTGACTTACCTCATTACGTTATACCGCATCATATTGTAGTTCGTGAAGATAAACTTACTACTAAAATTCGCATGGTGCTAGATGCGAGTATGAAATCCGATTCGGGTTATTCGCTTAATGACATCCTACATACCGGAAAGAATTTACAAGGTGATTTGTTTCGCATTATCCTCAATTTCAGATTGTTCGCAATAGCTATAACCGCTGACATAAAACAAATGTACCTACAAATCGTAGTGCAAGAAGAATGCCGTCGTTATCAGCGCATGCTGTATAGATTTAACAATAGTGACCCTTTACAATTGTTCGAATTTAATCGCGTCACTTTCGGCATGTCTTGTAGCCCATTTTTGGCTATGCGTTCACTGCGTCAACTCGCAACGCATGAAAAACCTCGTTTCCCACTCGCGGCAAACTTGGTGGAAAATGGCTCATTCTACATGGATGATTTCGTCACCAGTTGCTCATCAGTCGAGGAAGCTACCGAGTTGTCGACGGAATTAATTCAGTTATTCGCTGCCGGAGGATTCGACCTTGTAAAATTCTCTTCTAATTCTCCAAAGTTTTTATCCACGATTCCTACAGCTCGTCGTGTTAAGGAACATGTGGAATTTAATCCCGATGAAAACCTAAAAATACTAGGGCTTCATTGGATACCCGCTTCTGATCATTTTGTATTTGTCGTACACACCGACGAAAGAACGTGTACTAAACGAAATATTCTCTCGACGATTGCTCGTCTTTGGGATTTGATGGGTTTCGCCGCACCAGTTGTATTATTGGCTAAGCTGATAATTAAATCTCTATGGGAGTATAACCTGAATTGGGACGATACTCCTCCTGAAACAGTTGTCACACTTTGGCGACAGTTTAAAAAGGAATTGCCATTACTGCAATCTATTAAAATTCCTCGTTTTTTAGGAATCGAACCCCAATGTGTATTAACGCTTATCGGGTTTTCAGACGCAAGCGAACGCGCATATGGAGGTGTTATTTACTTACATGTTTACTGTCCGAATACCGATAAAACCACAATTAATTTATTATGCGCTAAATCCAAGGTCGCTCCGGCTAAGACGATTTCACTTGCGCGATTAGAACTATGTGGAGCGCTAGTACTTGCACGATTAATGCATACGGTCAGTAATACCTACACATCAAATTCAAAAGCTCATACGACTTTAGCTTTTTGCGACAGCACGGTTGCACTAGCTTGGATAAATTCACCGCCTGCAAGATGGCAGACCTTCGTTGCCAACCGCGTCTCACAAATACAAAACCACCTTGGGGCTGAATGCTTCCATTATATAAGAGGTCAAGACAATCCCGCCGACTGCTTATCGCGGGGTCTTACTCCCGCTCAGCTAATAGACCATCCGTTATGGTTTAACGGTCCCGTATTTGCCCAATTACCTAAAAGTGATTGGCCTTTACAACGTTTTGATACGAAATCGATATCTGATCCACCCGAATTAAAAACAAAAATTTTGATGTCCGTTCAAGACAATAACCGCCCAAAAACAATTGCTCCACCGTTATTGTGTGCACTAGCTTCTCGTGTTAGTTCATGGCCGAAATTAATTCGAATAGTAATTTATGTTTTTCGTTTCATTAAGAAATTACCACGAGCATTCGAATTAAGCCATATCTTAGTTGCAGAAATCGCTGTTATAAATTCTATACAGCAATTAAATTGCGAAATTAAATCCGTTTCTTCATGACGGAATTCTAAGGGTAGGAGGCAGATTGAGTAACGCTGAAACAGAATTTGACAGTCGTCATCCCATTCTATTGCCCGCTCGGGATAATGTAGTCAATTTAATAATAGACTACTATCATATAAAGAACATACCGCAGGGCCGTTGTTAAACTCTGTCCCTTACCGTCACAATAGATTTAACGACATCTTAGAAGTTAGTTCATAATACTTTAATTTTTAAAAATCAATTAGATTAGTTTCATTGTTAAATAAGTACCAAACCCTACTTCTAGTTTTATCTACCGCAGGTTCAGTATTATTTATTGAATCCTTTCAAATCATATTTTTCGTTTCAATGTTTTTTATTCATTTTATTTCCTTGCTATATCAGTCATTTTGACCATTTGGTAAAGCATTTATATAACTTACATAATATTTTCGTAACTTTTACATAATTTATTACATTCTACCGCGTGTCATTATAATTTTGTTTGCGCATTGAAACGTATTGGCACTCTTTTGGTTTATGGAAGTGGATTCTTTCATCCCCTTCCAGGCGGGGGGCATGGTTACGCCAATACATATACCCACACATACACACACCTACATAGCACACATACATACTGTTACTGCTTGGGATTGGTATTAATATTGTTGCAAATCCTGTCCTACCTTGTTCCCAAAATCCGCACCTATAACTACCTTCACCACGTCAGTCTGCAATCAACAGCCCGCGCCGCAACATACCTACTATAGCCACCGTGCTCTCGCTACCTGCAACATTGACGTAATTCCGCCGTGTCCGCCGTGTACACGAAACGCACGCTTATTGCTGTTTTCAGTGCCAATTGGACGGGGAGAAAGAAGACAAAATTGCCAGCATACAAGTTCTTTATCCTGTTTCGGTGAGTCCTTTCCTTTATATGCAGCATATGTTTTTTCCTCATTCCAAGCAGTAAACAGTAACACAAAATTCAAGGTCCTTCGTCAGTCAATCTTCGCACATATCAAATCCACTCTACACACTATCTCATTCAGTAAGCGTGGCACTATGTCCAGCCTTAGTATTGAAGGAAGTAGGGAATAGAAGAAGATGAGAATGAGGTAGGTTGTGAAAACCAGACGTTTCACATCTGGTCAACACGGCTGCTACCATTTCAAGCATTACATTTTAAATGGCGGTCTTTCTAGGACGATTTTAAGAGGTTTCTGATGAAATACTGACCTCCTTTTCTTTGAAGTCGGGGTGCAGAAAGACCTTGCTGACGGCCAGCGTGATGGTGTTTTCGTCAGTCCAGTCCTGAAGATTGTACACGCCTGCCTTCACCACCAGTTCATTCACCTTCACAGGACGGTTCCCCTTGGAGTGGACGCAATGGGCAGCTGAAAACAGAAAAAAAAACCATGAGCTTCAATATCATGTACAGAAATTGCACCATGGGAATGAATTGCACCAAGGAAGGAAATCAAAATGAAAATACTAATGTACCAATCTTAGTTACAGCCGCTAGGGGAAGATTGGATAGAGGATTAAAATGCATCAGTTAGAAGATGTTGTTTTGATAGCGACACTTCTGCTTTGTATCTTGTAAACTCACCCGTGACGACGTGCCTGGTGGAGATGATGGACCCGGCGCACACGAACTCCAGCGAGGACACCTTCTTGACGAACATCGCGGCCAGCCAGGGCCATTCGCCTCGTGCGGTGGCCTCCCCTCGCACTATCAGCGGCACTGATACCTGGTTCGTCACTCCGCAAGCTCTGGGCCTGGAACGGAATAGAACAATGTGAAACTAGCAGTTAAAAACCCGCTCCGCAGGTTTTTGCTGCTAGGCGCTGCGGGCGGCTTTTGGTTCGGTTTAGCCCAGTTTGACTGTTGGTGACCATTTTATAAATCTGATGGGAACTGGTTCCAAAAATACCCGGTTTGTCAGATCCACTATGATCCAGTGACAGCTAGTCACTGGGACAAAGTAACCGCGACAGGCAATACATCGTATATAATAATATATAGCCGCGTAATACTATTATTCATAACTATAAATATTGCCGTCAATCTTTCCATATCTGGAGAGATACTCAAATTCTACAAATACGTAGTACTTATTCCCACGTTCTCATGCGACCTGCTAACGTGGCGCCATCCTTAACGAATTCTTGAATTCGAAACCGAATTACAAAATTAGTGTTTTTAGCATATTAATAGGTAAAATAGATGGCAGCACTTCTATTTGTATCTATTTGTGAATCGAGAGCATACGTCAGACGCAAAGTTACTGTTTATTATATACTTTTTTTATTAATTTACTGTTTGATGATTGATGAAACATTTATAAATCAAACCGAATAGCATAATCAATTCCCAGAATTGCTCAAGGGGTTAAACGAATTAAAGAGGAATCACAATCCTAATCAAACAATTTCTTCACCTTTAAATTCAACAGTATGCAATATTTGAAATTTAATCTTACGGTTGATCAGTTGGTGTGCTGGTCTCTTCAACTGTATTGGACACTTTCACAGGTCTTGCAAAGTCGTCCGGGTTCGGAGGCGTCTTGTAGACAACTTGGTAGTTAGGGCCATTCCCTATAGGTCTCAACTCAACAGTTTCATTGTTGTAGGACCCAGTCCCGGAGGCAAAATCGATTACTATCGGGTTGTTACCCGCGTAAGGGTTCGACGGTCTTATTTGTGACCCCTCTGGCTCATTAAATATCTCCTCCAGTCCATCGAACCCGTTGTAAATATTGTTGGCTGGTTTGACCGTGGTTGGTTCCTGGAACTCGAATTCGAAGGTGTCGCCGGGGCGTTGGAAGGTCCCTCCTCCCTGGACGAAGTTGTTCCCTTGGTAGCCATAGTTGACAGTGTTGACACCCTGGCCGAAGGTTCCTCCCTGCTGAGGACGGTGGTAGCTACTTCCAGGTCTGTTGAAGCGATCAGGTTGACGCTGGCCAGAATTTTGACCGCGGTTACCGGTGGAGAGGGTGTGATCCAAGTTAATTGAAGTTACGTAGCTAGCACGCTCTGCAAAACGAAATTATATTTTCATTAATTATTCAGTTCAAACTATGGTAAAATCGAATAAGAAAAGTGTGATGCTCTTCTTACTCATTGATTGAGATTATTTGAAATATACTCAGGAAAACTCTTGGTCGGTAACTATATATATTTTTTTAAATATTTGCAGCAGTGTCAAAATCCAATGACGAAATAAAGGTCTGTATGGACTAAACGCCGCCCGGTTTTCTCTTAAGCCATGTATTAATGTATAGCATCCTAATGAAACTCGGATACCTACATGACACAAGAGCCTCAAAAAAGGATATACAAGATGTTCCAAAATTCAAGACAAGTTTTGGCCAAAGAAACCACATAGGTATATCTGGCAACTAAACTTTACAACATCCTTCCTCCAAGTCTGAAAAAGATAGAAAAGATAAATAAGTTTAAGGAAAAAATCAAAACATGGGTGAAAGAAATTAATGCAGACATAGAAATAGAAACTAAATAACGGAAAATCAAAGAAATCTACCAGTCCGCCTCAGCACAGGACTACCTAGTGAGGAGGACTAAGAACAAACGGATGAAATATTTATATCCATCATCATATCTTGTAATTGTCTTCAAACCTGTAACTAAATAGTCACTAATAAAAAAATAAAAATAAATCTGAACAGCTAGGTACTCTTTTCCCATTCTCACATTCCTTCCCATCCCAACTTCCTTCAGCCTCACAACAATCCAATGAAATCGACATTCCATAATCCCACTGTCTCTGGGTAGCCGGGACTCTTGTGCGGCATTCACATTTCATAAAAAATCGCATTTTTATGTTTCTCAACCCGGCGAATGTTTTTTTAAGAGATGAATCAGCATTATTTGTACAACAGAAAAATATAATACTAAAGATTTAAAGCCGGATACGATTTAATAAATTCAAATAATAAATACTATTTGAATTGTTAATTTAATAAAGTCTGGCTGACAAAAATGGGCCACTTGCACGCATTTTAAACTGCCTTAGAAAATTTTATGTGAATATTTTTTTTTTACTGGGAATATGAAAATGTACAAACAATATTTTTCTTTTTTTAGAGAAAGATAAATATTTCCGGTTCACGAATAACCTGACAATGTTTGATTTTCTCCTACTACCATAGTTATAAGCGGAAAGTGTTGCTTGTGTTATGATGAAAGAATTAGTTAACGGCAAAATTGAACCCATTACGCCTGGGTCGTGATCAAATGCATCGCCTGATTAAATACACAACTATTAATTTGAACCTTTTTTTACATACATATTTATAAAAGCAAAACTTTGTAGCTCCCCTTAATTTAAAATAAAAACAGCAAAATTTGTTAAAGACCACTTTCATTTTATTCACACTAACGGTTTCGAAAGAACCCTTCCTTCGTCAGAATAATATTAGAACTACATAACGTTCGAGATGAGAAAATATTAGAAATAATAATTTAAAAAAAAAATAATTGTGGCATTTTTTTACGTGTATGCCGCACAACAGTCCCGACTTCTACCGCCTGGAGTCTATGGCATCCCCAATCGGGGTATGTTGTGAGGCTGAAGGTGGTGGGGGGGGGAAGGAGATAGGAAAGAGGAAGGTGGGGAAGTACCTGGCTATTCAGATCTGGTCACCAAACACGGCTAAAGCCATTTCAAGCATGACATTTGATTGTGAAATTACATCAGACATACACGTTCATACAAAATTCTATAGCACAAATAAGGTAAACATAGATTAAATAATATTGATTAAAATATTTGATGGCATAGCCCTTTTCCGTAACATATCCACCACATCTGCGTATCTTTTACTAACTTCATGTAACCTAGGTAAAAGCGAGGGCCTCGAATACTCAGTCCGGTATTGTTGCATTTAAACAGGAGTAGCTCTCGTGTTAGATGTTTAAGTAAAGGTGGACAAAGTTGAAGGGGTAATTACAGGATTTCTGGCAAGAACAGACAGTTTACTGGAAATAAGTCTAGAATAGGACTAAAAGGTAAATTAATTTAGTTATTCAAAATACTAGAGTAATTATTTAAGGGTTTTTTTAATTTCAAGTGTTTGCATAACCAATTCCCAGAATTGCTTTGTGTGTTTCTAATTAAATATTTTTTTTGCTTTTATTATTACGGTGAAAATTTTTAACCCCTGTTTACTTATTAAAAGTATGATCTGTGGAAATGAGATGATTTGCAACTCTGAAAAAATATTGTTCTTTAAACATCTTAAATATTCCGTGATTCTGGTGTTTCTAAATCAACCTCAGAATAAAGTCGTAGATTTGGATAAAAATGAACTATGTATATGCCGCCCTCCTACCACAAACACATAAATCAAGAAAGCCAGAAACAAACAATCAGATTTGTATATTAGATTATAAATCCGTTTTTCTTGCTTTTTATATAAAAATAAAAAAAATCTTCCTAGGTTCAAACTACAAAAACTACAACACATGAATTAAAAAAAATAAAGATTTCGATCCTATCAAAAATGCAGTGCCTTCAAAAAATTGTCGAGATTTCGAAATATGATTTTAAAATTACGTAGTACTTAAGAAATTCTTCCTGAACAGAAATTTATTTTTTAATAAAAATATCATGCAAGTGGCTCATTACTATCGGTAATCTAAAAAAACTTACAGAGAGGTCATTGAGGTCAATCGATGGCAGACTCAATCACATTATAATTCTAAACATAAAGTAATGTTCTTAAAACTCGAGAACCAAAAAAATCTACGTTTAAAGTTTTTTTTATTTTATTTCATCGTTTATTTTTTTTATAATCTTAGTTGTAAAACAATTAACGATCGTTAAAGTGATGATAACGAACAGGATTAAGAAAGCAACCCATAGATGAGTTTGTGTATTTAAGAACAATCTTCAAGAGCAATATTTAAAAGCTGACTAGAACTTTTTCGAATTTAACCTTTTCAGAGACGGAAGTATACATGATGATCTATCTCATTTTGCATTACGGTGATATGTATGGTTTAAGCAGTTTTAGAAAGAAGAAACGCCACGCTTTGTATATGCATTAAAAAGTTTATCATAGACATTTCCAAATAATTGTAATGTATTCCAAAAAGTTACCGAAGGCCATTGCATTTGACGTTGCGAAAGATTTGTCTATGTTTATGAATTTTTCATTAGGCAACTGTTTTAGATGAAAGTGGGGTAATGTTTTTTTTTTCTTGGACAGTTGTATTTTTACAGTTTACAAGAAAAAAAACATCGGTAAGCGACAAATCAATCGTTTAAAAAATCCTCGACTTTGAAATCAAAATGTCAATAGTGCATATATGTCCTCCTTTAATTTTACGTCCGTTTGTAAAATTAAAGGAGGAGTCTATCATCTGCTTTCAAAAACCGTATTTCATTTTAAAATATTTTTATATGAATCGTCTGACCGGCCATTTAGTAACTTGAGGACAAAATTTTAAAATACCCAAAGTTTCAACAAAATAATGGTCCAAAAACTGAAAATCTTTTGACCGCGAACAAAAATTTCGGTGTTGTCAATTCCACATCATTAAAGTTTTTACAGCTGTAGTTCTGGAAACCGGTGTACGAAAGGTGTAAGTATAAATTCCAATGCCAGTTGATGAACTTTCTGCATTGCATCCAAAACCTGCCTCAGTCCCGATCAAGGTGAGGCGTGTTGCAAAGCGGGACTATTGTCACTGTTACTTGTTCCTGTCACCTGTCGTTTAAGTACTTTTCCAGAACCGAATTTACCGTGGGCCAATTTATTTTGGGACCCCAACGTGAAATTGTTTTTGAACGTTTTGTAATTTTGATTTTGTATATATTGAGACTTTCACTTGTTATTTAAAAAAAAGACATTTTGTTTGATTCTTTATTACATAAAAAACAAAATACGTGAAGAATTCCCCTTTTATCGTGTTACGACCATTTTTAAGAGCAAGCTTCTGCAAAGAAACTAATAATCAAAATACACGATAATTACGAATAAAAATAAAAAGCCCTCTGTCTACAACAAGAAAACACAAAGAAAATAAATAGAATAATTTTTCAGAAATGAATTGATTTACATTCATAAGAGGTAGCATAAAAATATAACAAATAAAGATAGGAAAAGTAGAAAAAAATGGACTAGGTATATCTTATACATTTTTCCATGGGCTTTACTAATAAACAAGTTTTAAATTTTACACAACAGATAATATTGTATGATTGACATATTTATAAGAAACGGGGCTAGAGTATAACGAGCCTTCTATATAGTAATTAAATAAACAAGTTGCGAATTAACTTTTAGTAGTAAGGCGTAGACTACACGTTCAATATTTATCACAATCCATATTGATGGATTGTGATCCATCAATATGGATCAGATCCGTGGGTTCAAGATATGGAATTTAGAAATCTAGACATCTGTGATCCATATTGTGACCCGTCGGCCTACACGTTCAATAAATATCACGATGTTCGATAAATGTTGACCAATCACAATAAATATTGAAAGTGAAGGGTTCGCCAATGTACCTACTTTAAAATTTTGAATATATTGTCTCTAATCTAATATTGCAGGAAGTAGGTAAATTTAATTACATTGGTAATGCGTTAGTATTTTTTTTTCTTTTTTCCAGAAACGTGTATTGGTACCGCCGCCCCATGAACCATTTATTGGATAACCAACACGTCTGCCATAGGTCACCTCAAGCGTTTCGCTACGTTTGGAGTTTTAGCAAGGGTATCCGGGTTCATTGCGTGAGGTATTTTCAGATCTTGGCGGCGGATGCGCCTATCTTCTAGATACGCTCGGGGAAGGCCAGCTTAGCATTTGACGTCTCCTGCTGATCTCTCTCGACCCATCGTCTTACACTGCAGTGGAACGGATGGATTCATTCTCCGTTACTCCTGGACACACTGACCCCTAGATTCCTACCCCTCATCATACCTTTTTCTTCCCAGAACTTCATCTCATACCTTCCCTTAAAAAGACCCTCCACACAGCATCCCCAAAGATAACACAAGCCCTGGAGGAAATTATTTTCCTCAGGGCCTCATTGTGGGGTTAATGTGGAAAAAATCTGCAGGCATGCTCAATAATCAAAGCTATTATTTAAAAAGTTAGAGTTAAACTTAGATTAACTGAGATTTTTTCTTATGACAATATTGAACATGATATCCTACTAGAGGATGTTGTGAATCTGAAGGGAGGACACGGAGGTGATAAGAAAAAGGTTGAGAAGGTGGAAGATCATCTGAAAGTTCTCGCCTTTTAAAATTATAAAGATTCAAAGACGCTGTCCTGAATTAATGCACACGCATAATGTTTAAATTCACCTTCAAATCCATCTCTGGATCTCCATAACTAGAGACACTGATTCATATCATTAATTTTTAAGAAAAGTAGCATTCATTATTGAAAAATTAACTTTTATAGCTTTAATTTTGCGTTTTCATAGCATTTATAGCTAAATAGGATAACGTCAAAGAGTAGGAGTCGGCAAGAGGGGAAAAACAATTAAATTAGCAAAATCACTTGGAATATGTTTATTGTATTAATGATTGACACTCAACATGGCACATTTTTCTACAGTAGAGTGTCATGTTCGTTCTACGATCTGCCAATACAAGATTATAGCGACTAAAAAATCTTTCTGCGCAACACTATTCACAGGGGCAACACAGTCATCGGAGCTGCCTTAGCAAATTCTCTGTGGCAAATGTTTACAGCTAAGAGTAGCTGAATTATGTCTACAGTGACTCCATCCCTCACTTGCTCTACAAGACTACAAGCTGTCTTTGAAAATAGCTTCTAGGAATTTACTGTCATCAACAAATTTGAATGTTGGTGCAAGCCTCCTTTTACATTCTGACCTACAATCGCAGGATTGAACATTTTACCCGCATGCTCAAGAAATAGATTAGTGATGTTGTCTTGACGGTACACCATAATGAGATGTCAGTTTCACAGAAGTCTTCTGAAAACTCTCTCTTATTTGGGTTAAGACAACCTGGTTCTTTACCTCCTGCACAGCAGGTTTTGGCGCTTGGTTCAAAAACCCGAAATTTGTACTTTTGCTCGCGTTACTGAAAAGTTCGCATATTGTTGAGTTGTGTCGTAAAAATTGCTGGTATTTCGCGTTTTACCTTATTTATCGCTAAAACACCATTTATCGCTTTAATTCGCGAAAATATCGTTAATGCTATGAATCAGTGTCTCTATCCATAACATATGGATAGTATAGATCCCCAATAAATACTCTTACCAAATTGCGTGCCCTGTGTTAGAGTCCCTTTAGCCATAGGTATTTCTAATTCGGATCTGTATTATTTGCCACTTACGACTCGTAGCAAGCCAGTTTTGCAGCTTTGACACCGAAACAATACGATCCGTCACTTCCCGGAGACGGTGATTCAAGTTCAGTCCAAAAAAACTTTAAAAACCGATAAAAAAGCAATACAATTCGCCAAGCATTTCAGACAGGGTATGTTTACGTCCGTTTCCTAATGATTGCTAGCCGATGAAGCATTATCGAATTAGTACCGCCACTATACTATTAATTGTTTGGGATTAATGACTTCCATGATTTCACAAGTCACAAGTCATAATCAATCTCTACGACATTCACCAAATTCCAACTTCATTGGTAATTCAGGGTCGCTTGGATATTTCCTCTTTCTTTCTGACCCTGATTTTTTAACCATTGTCAAACTAAAAGCTTCCTGCATAAACGCCTAGGTACGCTAACGGCCGTTGTTTCCAATACTATTGATCAACTGTTGAGCCGAAATTTTGGCTCAACAATACTCATATGCACAAATATGCTCTTCCCAATGTTATTCTCCGACCATACTAAACAAATCACTTAGCTGATCGGAGGCTCAAATTGTTGGATTGAAAAGATGGGAACAACTGCCGTAATGGTATCCCTAGCGACAGGTTTTTTTTCTATGTGGCTAAGCAGAAAAAATAGAACAGGATAAAAAAGGTTAGGTTAGGTGTGTTTCTGTATTGTCATGAAACCATCTAAACTAAAAACAACTAAATGAAAAACACTAGACTCCATGCTCCGTTTAATTTAGTTGCTTATAGGACTAATTCTTGTTTCCAGATATTGCATCGTGTGGGAAATAGAAAATTGCTCCAACGACATTTTAAACTAATTACTGCCTTAAAATATATATGAAAAATACTGCAATAATCCTTAACATATGTTCTTCTCCAAAAAAATGTCTCCATGTATGAAAAAGGACAGTGAGCGTTTAAATAAATAACTGAAAAATAATCAATTTCGTTGCCTGTCCGAGGCCTAGGAGATAAAGCCTAAATGGTCGACATTCTTACTTAAATTGGCGTCATTTACGTAAATTGACGATAATTTACGTAAATTGATGACTTATATAGATAAATTGATGACTTATATAGATAAATTGATGACATATTACTTAAATTGACGGCAAACTTACATTAATTATTGAAAACATACTTAAAGAGGTATGAGACAAAAAAGAAGAAGACAAAACGTAAAAGGCAAAGGTATGGTTTTTAGTATTTAAAAGCGATATTAAATCATTAAAAACTAGCCGTAAACTAACCTAACGTAAACCATTTAACACGTTAACCTTGTTAACAAGAAATTACTTTATTGTAATTAGTTTGAAGAACCCTATATTTTCTTTTTTTAAACTTTTATATGCATGTATTTCAAATTTTAAAAAAATAAGAAATGTTGGATTAAACCTAAAGTTTAAGTTCAGACTTACGGAATTCAATACCTACTTCGTTTGTGTGAAAGCACTATGAAACCATACATCACTCCTTTGAACCGTGTATGACAATCGTGTGTGTGGCTGATTTGCGCATATTTTCAATGTGCGCATGAAATTTTACACGTCATGTACAATTCCCAAGTCCCTGTTATCCTCTGTCTATCAGTCTGTTCTCGGACATTAGATTGTGGGTTTTTCTTACCGGTGGGTTTCTTGTCAGCTAAATGTTTCCGTGTTTTGGCGTGACTCGTGCAAAATATTGTCGTGCCTTCGTATTTGTCTACACTCTACACCCATTATGGGAGTAAAAGAAGTATGTGACGAGAAATCCAAGGACACACTGGGCCCACGTACGCAACGTGTGCATTAATACGTTATCTGGTCAACGTGCACACTGTTCCTACGCACGCAACAAAAATTTGAATTGTAGTATGGTGATATTCAAAGTTGTTAATCACTCATTTTACAACATTAACAAACGCAAAGAAACAAACATAACCTTAACCGTCAAATCAACTCGTCGGAAAGCCTTCCACCCACGCCGTCTTTCTTTCAGACGTCCCACACCGATTCAGAGGCGTATTTTCAAAACCCATACCGTTTCTGGTATTAATTCTATAGGCGGCTTTAAAAAAAATGTTATTTTTAAATTCTGAGAGCGATAAAAGGGTGCCATACGGGTTCAAAACGAAGTATTTAAAAATTTTCAAATATCTCATACTATATTTTTCCTCCGGATTCCCATCAAAGTTTTGAAAATTTTCATTTTAAGGGGTTATTTCTAGTGTTTATAAAAGTTACTATGAATCCTATAAACCATTTTTTTGTAATCTTCCATAGCAAATGTAGTATACGTATATTTACGAAATCATTTACAAAAAGCCTCAAGATTGAGTCTCGCAAAAATTAACTGAAATTTAAGAGTAAGAAAGATTTTGCTGGTATTTGAATACACTGCCTTAAGATAATTTGATGACATTATATATTTTTATAAATAATCAAAATATTCACTCTATTTCGTGTTCAATTGATAAATAGATCATTTTTAATGGTTTATCTAACATTTTTTTAAGATTTAATAAGGGTGGGTTTTTTTCTATTATGTGAAATTTCAAAGTCAAACCGGAGGAAGAAAATGATATCCAAATATTATTAAAAAATTATGTGATTATATATCTTCATTTAAAACCCTTATATCACTATTAGACAAATCAAAACAAGAAAAAAATCCAATACAGACGTGACTCACCCTAATATACTAATAATAATATGAAGTGGGATTGGTTTTGTTGTGCAAAATCATCTACAAAACCAAAAAATTAGATTTATCAAAATTTCAAACATAACTTTACAAAATAACAAGTCCAAACAATTTCGAACATCACAGTCGCTAACGCGACAGTAGTAGCTTTTGTTTGAGCGTTTACTTAGATTCCTTAGATTTTTTTCATCTACAAAGCCCATACCATTTGCCAAAAAATTCGGTTACCCTTCAGGAGCATAAATCGTCAAAAAAACTCAAAATGGTGAGATACTGCCAATTAGCACCAAAACGTCAAAATGGTTATAAACTGCCGTCTTGAGCATAAATCGTCAAAAAACCTCAAAATTGTGAAAAACTACCAATTAGCACCAAAATGCTTATAAACTGCCTTTCAGTGAAAATCTATCCGTCTGACAATTTAAGCATTTTTAATCATTTACAAGAGTGTTGTAACTCAACAAAATTTGCTGGAATACCCATTTTAAAACTTAAAAAACGTAAGAGTTTACTTTGTGTTATTTCAATAGCTTGTACCAACATGAATAATATCATAATGTAGGCTCCAAACGGGAGAATTTTGCTCCAGTTGACTTCCAACAAACACAAAATATGACTGTTTAATCCACTTAATATTGTGTAAATTTCTAGTTAGCCTATTATAAATCCCAACATTTGTAAGCCCTTGTTAGAGATTTCCGTTGTGGTTAACAAATGAAAGATTTGATTGAAAAGTGATGCCTGAAGACCTATTTTCATAAAAATGTATGGATTGTAAATTATCCAGATGATCTTATTTTGTTGAAAACGTCGTGATTGTGGGCCCATTGTGTCCTTACCTTAAGCTTCTTCTTCGCCCAATCTAGGTCCCTCCAAATTTATCTCTATCTCGCGCTGCCTGGAATAGCTCCTTCGCACTTCTAATAACGGTCCTCTGTTGTATATTTCGCAGCCAAAACATTTGTCTCTTAGCAGGCCGCTGCAGTCGTGCTCGGGAGCGATGACAAGTTACCGACATTTTCGATAAAAATTATATCGATCGACCATGCTAGATACCCAGGCCCTCAGCCACCCCCTACCATTAATAATTTTTAATAACGCCCTTCTGCGTTCAGTATAATAACACATTCCAATGTTTGAATTGTATAGATTGTAATGTTTGACCTCCTCAGATACTGTAGCGTTTCCAGAATGTTTATGAAGGAGCGATTTCCCGGTTTTGCAGCACTTACAAGAGCAAGAGTGGCATCAATGAGGGAAAGGATAAACAGCTTCAGGAATATCTGGACTTGGACTGGAAAACATCTAAAGGGCCGCCTATGCAGCAGACGTCACTCTATAAGGTTTGAGTCTTTGATATATAGATCTGCTAATTGTCATTTTGTTGATATATTTTGTATCCGCGTAAAATAAATTCATCAGTCAATTTTTAGGGTATTATGTTCATCGAGTTTGGGGTTATTTATACACCCACATATTATGATTCAATAGGATTTTCTGCAATTGAAGGGGGTCAAATCTTTTCCCCCTCGTGGTTGAGGTTTCGGGCACATGCCAGTAAAGAGGTCTTACCTGGCGGACCCTGGCACATAAGGAGGCCATTGAAGGTGATGGCCGTGACGCGTGGCAGAGGACTGAACAGAGGGAAGTGCACCTTGTAGCGCAGCGTCCCTCCACGCAAGATCGTCTGCACCAGTTCCGTTTGTCCCCCGAGCAGCTCAATACGACCCACGTAATTCTGCAAACAATACAGTATATTCATTTTGTGTTACTAGATCGAAAAATTAATAGCCTGTCTGGTTTAATCAGCAATTAAAAGCTTGATCAAATAGGAATACATGGATACATATTTCGCTGGGTGAAATGATACGAATCATCCCCTATCGATGTAACTTTCCGGTGTACCACAGTGGTCAAATCTTGGCCCTCTTCTTTTTATAACATTCATAAATTAAATTGTGATTATGCTTGCAAATGACCTCGACGCCCTCAATAAATGGTGTACTGTAAATGATATGCACTTATATGTTACACTTTAAACAACACTCGAAATCAAATTAGAAAGGATTTTTTCTATGTTATTAATTGATTTATTTATTTTTTATTCGGGTTCTCCATAATTATAATTAATGATACTCTTAAAAATTATGGAGAAGATTACAAATTAAAAAAAGTGCATGGGGCAGTTTAACTATGTTGTGACGTATGTCAAGAGATAGTTACTGAATTCTCTGTAGGTGACATTGAAGATGTCGATGTTCAATGCAGAGTCGTTAAGCAGTTGAGTCGCTCTGCTTGATGGTGCATTCTGATAGGCAGAAGTTCTCGCTTTCGTATAATAACTAGAAGATTGCCCGTTGCAAAGCAACTAACGGGTTAAAACTAACTTGACTTACTTACTAACAGAAAAATATATATATTTCATAGTAAGCGGGTATGTACCTGTTAAACATACAAATATATATAAAGCCACCCACAGGGCCTAGCAGCAAAAATCTGCCATACGTTAGTATATAGACACCATTGTAGGCATGCGCACATCAAATCTCCAAAGTTTCATCGCAATCGGATTAACGGTTAAGCAATGCGTAATTTCATGATGCCAGAGCTCACTTTTGTATACAGAAACCGTCGTGGGCATGCACACATCAAATCTACAATTTTTTATCGCAATCGGATGAATGGTTTAGCAACGCTTAGCGGTTAAACACACAATTATGTATAAAGCCGCCCGCAGGACCTAGCAGCAAAAAGCTGCCACACTACATACACTAATTCCCGGTACATTTAGTTTTCAAATAGCTCGTGCGCCACCTATTAAATTTTTTTATACAAATTTCGTGAAGCCAGAACTCACCAGTAGTTTTATACAAACCTTGTATTAACAATAACGAACACAACAAAAAAAGAATTTTTCAATTTGTTGCAGTCCTTCGGAAGTTATGAGCGTACGTACATTTTCATAAAAATTTTATAATGCCAGAACTCACCAGTAGTTTTACAGCTTAAAAAAAGCGCTATACCAATTTAATACTTAAAAAAAATTTCCCGTTCAACTTCGAGTAATTTCTGTAAAAGTTCGGTTCGAATTCTATTCAAGTTCTATAGATATTTTTGTATTATGATGCAACTGGCATTTACTGATAAAAAAAATAGAACTTACACAGAACGTGAAAATGAACTTAAAAAAATTGTTAATTTATTCAGTATCGGTGAAACAGCATTAACTTAGTAAATTAAATTGCATTAAAACCTAAATAATTGTCCAACTACCCATTCCGGTAGGTACCGGCGCTTTTCCTTACAAAATTCCGGCAATGGTTTTGCTTTTTTATCATATTCGCAATACTACCGAGATAAGTAGGTACCTACCCTGAATTAATAACATTTTGTACTGGCGGTAAAAATCTACCCTTCAGAAGTGAATCTATGGACACGTATTTTCTTGTTTTTTTTGGAAAATTTTATAGGTTTTTCGGCGACCCTGAACTTTTTTACATGGGACGGACACCTCATATTAGTATCTAAAGATGCGTATTATTTTCGGGTACCGAATTTTTCAAAAACATCCAAGCCGGAATCGTTTTTCCGGCCGCAATGCCGTTTCCCGAAAAACAACAACCCAAACCGCTGAGAGATCCGTTTTGTTTTGACATGTAAGAATCCTGACCTAACTCAACATTCGTAGCAATTTCTTTTGCATTGAAACTAATGGCCAAAATGACATCTTTTTTTTGAAGTACACCTGTCGGCAGGAAATATAACTGAGCCGAATTGAGTACTTTTATTTGAGGTTCCAGTTTTAGCCGCTGATTCGCCATAGTTTTTCGTCAATAAATCGCTAGCAAAAATGTAGGCAACAAAAATGCTCAATTTTTCAAAGTACTGAAAAGAGCATTTGTTTTTGCATGGAAATTGAGGCCTATTTTGCGTCTTTTTTTTTTGAGACGCGACACCTGGCGGCGGGAACTATAACTGAGTCGAATTGGGCGATTTAATGAGAAGTTCTAGTTTTCGCCACCGTTTTGTATGAGACAAAAAAACGCTAGCGGCGCTATTTTGTCGAAAAAAAATTACTACCAGTTTCGTGTCTGAAAGTGAATTTGATCCAAAACGAACCTTGAGGTTGGTGAAACTTAAGGGGCGGTGCGGTCGATTTTCGCCTGCAAAAAAAAGTGAGTTTTGAATCGAAACCAGACAATACTATATATACTAGCTTATGCCCATTGCAAATGCAACTAACGGGTTAAAACTAACTTGACTTACTTACTAACCGAAAAAAATATATATTTCATAGTAAGCGGGTATGTACCTACTGTTAAACATACAAATATATATAAAGCCACCCACAGGGCCTAGCAGAAAAAACCTGCCATACGTTAGTATATAAACACCATTGTAGGCATGCACACATCAAATCTCCAAAGTTTCATCGCAATCGGATGAACGGTTAAGCAATGCGTAATTTCATGATGCCAGAGCTCACTTTTGTATACAGAAACCGTCGTGGGCATGCACACATCAAATCTACAATTTTTTATCGCAATCGGATGAATGTTTTAGCAACGCTTAGCGGTTAAACACACAATTATGTATAAAGCCGCCCGCAGGACCTAGCAGCAAAAAGCTGCCACACTACATACACTAATTCCCGGTACATTTAGTTTTCAAACAGCTCGTGCGCCACCTATTTAATTTTTTTATACAAATTTCGTGAAGCCAGAACTCACCAGTAGTTTTATACAAACCTTGTATTAACAATAAAGAACACAACAAAAAAAGAATTTTTCAATTTGTTGCAGTCCTTCAGAAGTTATGAGCGTACGTACATTTTCATAAAAATTTTATAATGCCAGAACTCACCAGTAGTTTTACTGCTTAAAAAAAGCGCTATACGAATTTAATACTTTAAAAAATATCCCGTTCAACTTCGGGTAATTTCTGTAGAAGTTCTGTTCGAATTCTATTCAAGTTCTATAGATATTTTTGTTTAATGATGCAACTGGCATTTACTGATAAAAAAAATAGAACTTCCCTCGAACGTGAAAATGAACTTAAAAAAATTGTTAAATTATTCAGTATCGGTGAAACAACATTACCTTAGTAAATTAAATTGCATTTAAACCTAAATAATTGTCTAACTATCCATTCCGGTAGGTACCGGAGCTTTTCCTTACAAAATTCCGGCAATGGTTTTGCTTTTTTATCATATTTGCAGTACTACCGAGATAAGTAGGTACTTTGTACTGGCCGGTAAAAATCTACCCTTCAGAAGTGAATCTATGGACACGTATTTTCTTGTTTTTTTTGGAAAATTTTATAGGTTTTTAGGCGACCCTGAACTTTTTTTCATGAGACGGACACGTAAAATTACTGTTAAAAGTTGCCTTATATTTCAGGGTACCGTATTTTCTAAAAACATCCAAGCCGGAATCGTTTTTCCGGCCGCAATGCCGTTTCCCGAAAAACAACAACCCAAACCGCTGAGAGATCCGTTTTCTTTTGACATTTCAATTTGCTGTTGAAGCGCGGGTAAATCTAGCGCTTTTGTATTAGGTACTTACCTACTATATCATACACAGACAGATAATATTCCATAATTATATTTTTTACACAGGCAAGACCGATGCACAAATTTGCACAATTCCCGCTTAAATTAAGGCCCTGCCGAACCACAAAAAATTGAAATCCGCCATTAAAAAAAAAATTCTTCATACAAAACCTATTAGGGCGGGGTCTGCTTTTTTTAAGGTGGTAGTGGCTTTTAACGCCATCACGACTCCATCTTCAGTGTTGCAAAGTTCGAGAAAAATTATAAAATTTTAATATACCAGCCGATTTTACAGGCTGCAAACGATTTGCATTTATCGATGAAAGCGAATTTTTCGCAAATGTCAGAAAAATGTCGAATTTGAATGCAATATTGTGAAACATTTTCAAGGGGAAGCTAAACATGTTTTGGTTTTAAAAGTTTCTAAAACTTGTATTGTTTATGTTTATTAAAAAACATCTCCGCCGGAAGGTGTACTTTTAACGCAATCTTTAATTCCGTAATGCCCCTATAAAATGTCAATTTTTCTCAAGAACTTTCTCGAAGCCGTTTAATTAATTAGAATAAATTCCTAGCAAAATCAGTTTTGTACGGGAAACTAACTTTTTTTTACTTCCCTTCTCGATCCGACGTTTTTAAAGGGGCGAACCTGTCGGCGGGAAATATAACCTAGCCGAATTGAGTGATTTAATCAGAGGTTCCCGTTTTCGCCGTTAATTCGTATGAGAGAATAAATCCCTGGCAGCATTAATTTTGTCGAAAAAAAATAAACTTACAAAATCCAAGTACTGAAACTTGGCTGATCGTGGTTTTTCCTCAAGCGAAAGTGAACCTTGAAGTGGGTGAAATGTAAGGGCGGAAGGGTTGTTTTTCGCGTGCGATTTAGATCGTGATTTAGGTCATTCTGGTCTTTCCCGCGATTGTCTGAAACTGAATTAACCGAAAGTGAACCTTGAGGTGGGTGAAACTTAAGGGGCGGTGCGGTCGTTTTTAGCGTGCCAGAAAAAGTGAGTTTTTCAAAAAACCAAGCATTAATATATAGTACTAGAAGTTTGCCCGTTGCAAAGCAACTAAGGGGTTAAAACTAACTTGACTTACTAACAGAAAAAAAAATATTTCGTAGTAAGCGGGTAGGTACCTACGGTTAAACATACAAATATATATAAAGCCGCCCACAGGGCCTAGCAGCAAAATTCTGCCGTACGTTAGTATATAGACACCATTGTAGGCATGCACACATCAAATCCCCAAAGTTTCATCGCAATCGCATGAACGGTTTAGCAATGCGTAATTTCATGATGCCAGAGCTCACTTTTGTATACAGAAACCGTCGTGGGCATGCACACATCAAATATACAATTTTTTATCGCAATCGGATGAAAGGTTTAGCAACGCTTAGCGGTTAAACACAGAATTATGTATAAAGCCGCCCGCAGGACCTAGCAGCAAAAAGCTGAAACACTACATACACTAATTCCCGGTACATTTAGTTTTCAAACAGCTCATGCGCCACCTATTATTTTTTTTATACAAATTTCGTGAAGCCAGAACTCACCAGTAGTTTTATACAAACCTTGTATTAACAATAACGAACACAACAAAAAAAGAATTTTTCAATTTGTTGCAGTCCTTCAGAAGTTATGAGCGTACGTACATTTTCATAAAAATTTTATAATGCCAGAACTCACCAGTAGTTTTACTGCTTAAAAAAAGCGCTATACGAATTTAATACTTAAAAAAAATATCCCGTTCAACTTCGAGTAATTTCTGTAAAAGTTCGGTTCGAATTCTATTCAAGTTCTATAGATATTTTTGTATTGTGATGCAACTGGCATTTACTGATAAAAAAATAGAACTTACACAGAACGTGAAAATGAACATAAAAAAATTGTTAAATTATTCAGTATCGTGGAAACAACATTACCTTAGTAAATTAAATTGCATCAAGAAACCTAAATAATTGTCTATCTACCCATTCCGGTAGGTACCGGCGCTTTTCCTTAAAAAATTCCGGCAATGTTTTTGCTTTTTTCATCATATTTGCAATAGGTACTACCGAAATAAGTAGGCACCTACCCTTGAAATCAATTACATTTCAATTTGCACTTGCCGGTAAATATCTATCCTTCTGAAGTTAATCTATGGGCGTATATTGTCGTATTTTTTTTCGAAAATTTTATAGGTTTTTCGGCGACCCTGAACTTTTTTACATGGGACGGACACCTTATATTGTTATCAAAAGATGCGTTATGTTTTCGTGTACCGTATTATTTAAAAACATCCAAGCCGGAATCGTTTTTTGGCCCGTAATGCCGTATACCGCAAAATCAACAACCCAAACCGCTGAGAGATCCGTTTTATTAGAGTAAACATATGACATTTCGGATACTGGGCTGTCTCAACATTTGCTGTTCAAGCGCGAGTCTTTTGTATTAGGTACTTACCTACTATATCATACACAGACAGATAATATTCCATAATTATATTTTTTACACAGGCAAGACCGATGCACAAATTTGCACAAATCCCGCTTAAATTTAGGCCCTGCCGAGCTATGCAATTTGAAATCCGCCATTAAAAAAAAAAATTCTTCATACAAAACCTATTAGGGCGGGGTCGGCTTTTATTAAGGTGGTATTGGCTTTTTACGCCATCACGACTCCATCTTCAGTGTTGCAAAGTTCGAGAAAATTTATAAAATTTTAATATACCGGCCGATTTTACAGGCTGCAAACGATTTGCATTTATCGATGAAAGTGAATTTTTCGCTAATGTCAGAAAAATGTCGAATTTGAATGCAATATTGTGAAACATTTTCAAGGGGGAGCTACACATGTTTTGATTTTAAAAGTTTTTAAAACTTGTATTGTTTATGATTATTAAAAAACATCTCCGCCGGAAGGTGAACTTTTAACGTAATCTTTAATTCCGTAATGCCTCTATAAAATGTCAGTTTTTCTCAAGAACTTTCTCGAAGCCGTTTAATTAATTAGAATAAATTCCTAGCAAAATCAGTTTTGTATGGGAAACTAACTTTTTTTACTTCCCTTCTCGATCCGACGTTTTTAAAGGGGCGAACCTGTCGGCGGGAAATATAACCTAGCCGAATTGAGTGATTTAATCAGAGGTTCCCGTTTTCGCCGTTAATTCGTATGAGAGAATAAATCCCTAGCAGCATTAATTTTGTCGAAAAAAAATAAACTTACAAAATCCAAGTACTGAAACTTGGCTGATCGTGGTTTTTCCTCAAGCGAAAGTGAACCTTGAGGTGGGTGAAATGTAAGGGCGGAAGGGTCGTTTTTCGCGTGCGATTTAGGTCGTGATTTAGGTCATTCTGGTCTTTCCCGCGATTGTCTGAAACTGAATTAACCGAAAGTGAACCTTGAGGTGGGTGAAACTTAAGGGGCGGTGCGGTCGTTTTTAGCGTGCCAGAAAAAGTGAGTTTTTCAAAAAACCAAGCATTAATATATAGTATGCTATTCTTATAAAAGTATCTTCCATAAGAGATCTAGGAATCACTATTTATTCTTAATTCATTGATCTACACATTAACGACATTAAATGCAAATCTCTTAAAATGATGGGATTTATTCACAGAATATGCAAAACCTTTCAAAGATCCTCTATCAATTTTAACCCTTTCCCCTAATGACGGGGGTTCGCTCAAGGGTCACATTTTAATTCATTCCGATGAAATCGTAACTATAAAACCTTTTCCTGTTAAACCGATACCCGCGGATGTAAGTTATTTATATTTAAGATTAATAAAAACAGTACATTACCATTAAAATATTTAACGTAAAACGGTTTTAAAATTTTATTTAACGTTGTTCGCATGTAAATTTAGTGGTAACCACCAGGTTTTATTTTTGTAGAAGATGAATTAATAACGATTCGTTTAGCAAAATCTCAAATTTTGGTAATATGTTTATCATCACGAAAAGATCAAAGTTCCGTCCGATGCGCCGGGCCGCGCGGTATATATTTGTGTACACGTCTTCTTCACTTACGTCGTTAAAGATTCTCACTTTATTTTAGGTTAGGTTGGTCTGTAGTTGCTAGGGTAAATTCTACAGTAGGTCCGTCCAATACACTGCGGTCTCGCGTTGCATATTTGTGTACACGACTTCTTCCCTTACGTCGTCAAGATTCTGACCATATTTTAGGGTATTGTTAGAAGTAAACTTGAATATGGAAGCACTATTTGGAATCCACGTTACTGCAAATTAATATGAAAACATTGTAGAATCGGTCCAGAAAGATGCTAATACTGTTATCTTTCAAATGTGGATTCCATGAACATCTTAGATCATACTATGTGCGACTTGAATACTTTAAAGTTATTCCTCTAATATGTTTACATAAAATAACTCACGGCCATCTTAATAACCATATTATGTTTTAGCAATATTGAAATAAATGAAAATTTCCACTGTTTAAGATGCCAAAATACGTTTCATCTGAATAAATTTAAAAATAATATCGCCTATTTTAGTTCTCTCACCCAAATGTGTCGACTTTATTTCAATTGTTTTGTTATTTAATTTAAAATTTACAAATGTATAATTTGACTGATTGATTTATTTATTTATTTATTTAAACGCCATAAAATGGCTTTTACTTTAAAGTGTTACATGAGATTATAAGTATACAGAGGTACACAGGAAGGTGTCAGTATTATATTAAGAACAAAATAAGAATGTACAAGTATACAAAAATAATATCGCTGAAGTGATACAGTTGTTATTGTAAGTACAATGAGATAAAATTGAAAAGAAATACAAAATAAATATGTAATCTTACAATAGTAAAATAATATACTAGGGTTATATAAGACCTGACATAAAACAAAGTACCAAGTAAGCTATAAATATTGAAATTTGATTATTGAAATACCTGTTAGTAGGTATCCGAGTAATGTTATAGCAAGTTATTGCAAAAGGTATACATTATTTTAATCCTAATCTGTTATTCACAGTTAACTAAAAAATATGTATTACAATGTATTTTTTAACCTATTTATGTAACTAAGTTTTTTAAACTGGATTGTTCTCATGTGAGTGAGAACATCTGTAAAAACCCAGTATAAATAAATAAATTATAATTGATATAGATACGGAATGAATTGTTCACATAAGCTCTACGGGCCATTATCCTCTCTCTTAGGAGGAAACCGGGCGACGTTTTGTCCATTCAAATAAAATTCAAATATTCCCCAATTTCCTCTCTGGATGTTGACACTACACTAAATATTTTTGAAATAAACTGAAAATAAAATTTGAAATTTTTGAAATAAAATAAATTGAACGCACGCTCGAAATGGGGGGGGGGGTAAGCTGGTGAATGCGAACGGTAATCGATGCGAACGGTGATCGATGCGAACGGTGATCGCGCAAGGCGTACATACTTTACAACTAAGGTAAGGCGTACATACTAACCCAAGGTCGTAGGTCACCCCAAGTCATAGGTCACTACAAGGTCGTAGGTCACCCCAAGGTCGTGAGTCACCCCAAGGTCATAGGTCACCCCAAGATCGTAGGTCATCCCAGGGTCATAGGTCACCCCACGGTCATAGGTCACCCCATGGTAGTATGTCACCCCAAAGTCATATTTCAACCCAATGTCATAATTATGTTCTTTTATAAGTTAGTGAAGTTTTATTTCAGTCCTGTGGTCTAAGTCTAAATCACACTCGTTTTTTTAACGTAATTTAGAAATCGACTACTAGCGTTAGCGTTTTGCTTTTATGATAAGTTACTTCTTATAGGATTTGGGACCCTCCAATAATCGTTAAAATTGTCTAGTTTGTCCACCAACACAGCTTTCAGTATTCAAACTAATCAAAAGTTTTGTTTAAAAAATATATCAAAACGCACAGACATGGAATATTTTCTTCTCTTTTATTACATTAGCTCCACACAAGAGGCCCAGAGGAAAATAATTTCCCTCAGAGCCTATGTCATCTTGGGGATGCTGTGTGTAGGGTCTTTTCAGGAAAGGAAGGAGAGGAAGTTCTGGGAAGGAAAAGGATGGATATGAGGGGTTGATAGGAATCTGGGGGTTAGTTTGTCCACGAGTGACGGATGTATGAATCAATCTCTCCCACTGCAGTTCAAGGCCGAGAGATTCTTGCTGGAGAGGTCAAAACTTCAACCAGTCTCTCCTGATCTGACCTACCACGAAGTTGGTGAGCGGACGCATTCTTTTATATATATATCATTTTAATATGAATAGCGCACAAGAGTCCCAACTGCTCCCACCTGAAGCCAGTGAGACTATGGCATCCCCAATTGGGGTATGTTGTGAGGCTGAAAATAGTGGGGAGGGGAAGGAGATAGGGATGGGAAAGGTGGGGAAGTACCTGGCTATTCAGCTGGTCACCAAACACGGCTAATGCCATTTCAAGCAACGTTTCAATTCTGAATGGTGGTCTTACACCAGGGCAATACTGAGAGTATCTTCTACTCCGGAACGTGCCGCAAATGTACTATAGATATATTATTTAAAATGAATACATTGTGAAATAACACAAGGTATTCAAATAAAATTATTTGCCAACCTGGGATTCGATCCCGCGACCTTCGGTGTGCGAGTCAAGATCCTTACCGCTGGACTACGCCATTCGCCGCTAAGACCTCAACAAACCTCACCCAACAAACCTCACTCAACAAACCTCACCCCTACGTACCTGGGCACCTCCGCTAAGTCGCCAAACGTAGCGAACCATTTGGGGTGACCTTTGGCAGAGGTGTTGGTTATAAAATAAATGGTTCCCGGGGCGGTGGTACCCATATCCGCCTCAAATACAGTTGGTGAAAAAAATCTTAAACGTCGCGTCGGCCCAGTTTTGGACAATACAAAACCACGAATGTAATGTAAACCACACTCCGAAAGTATCAAATATCTTGGTATTGAAATTGATGATAATCTCCGATGGAACGCACACATTGAAGTAATCACAAAAAAACTCACCAGGTACATTTACTTCTTTAGAGGCATCCGTAACATCCTCAACATAAACGACATTAAGAAAGTGTACTACGCTTTATGTCAATCACAAATAGAGTACGGGATAACTGGATGGGGATCTGCCTTGAGCACTCACATGGACCAACTCAATATAGCCCAAAAAGGAGTACTAAAGACAATTTTGAAATTACCGGTTAGAACTCCGACAGAAGAATTGTTTCAAAGGATACAAGTCTACAACATACAAAAACTTTATGCAAAAAATATTTTATTTAAAATTTAAAAAAAACATATCAGAAAACTCCACTGTCCAACATAGATACACAACCAAGGCAATAAACCAAAATATTCTAGCTACAGCCAATTTGAAAACATCTTTTGGCCAAAGAAATATGAAATTCAATGCGACAAAACTATACAACGCTCTACCAACTCAAACAAAAAAAATAACAGAAATAAATAAATTTAAAACAAAAGTAAAAATATGGTTGAGAGAACAAAGTGAAAATGAACTATCAAACATACTGAAGACCATGTAAACACAACTGGATACTAAATACAAATGTAAAAAAAACTACAGGCCGCCTCAGAACAGGAAACCCTAGTGAGGAGGATGTGAAAAAAAACATGTACTTTATAATACCTAAAAAAAATGTATGTACCTTATATATATACCTTAATATAATATAATTTATAAATATATTATGTACAAATTTGCTATAGATACTAATAAAAAAATTTTTTTTAAAAAAAGATTTTATTTGGGTATTATTAGCCTCAGGTGCGGTTGTCCCTTTTGCTCAGTATTCAGAGGGGGTAATAGCGAGAGGGACAGATTACAGACAGAATACAGATTGGTAAAATACCATTTAATAAAATTTCTTCGCGATCGTGTTTCCTCTTAAGACCCCGCATTCAGAATTCCACCGACATATAAAATACTTCCTCTGAACACTTTAATTTTTTATATACTCAAAAAATGTGTGCTATTTTAAAAAATAATCTCTATTCAGATGTCGGATTGGTAAAGTCATTATATAAAATTCCCATAAATGAAAAAAAATCGCGAAGAGGGATCCGAAAATCATTAATAAAACACAACTGGTTCTATTTTTTTAAAGCTTGTATATGTATGTATTCACAGTGTTTCTTTAAATGCTACTTAACTCAGATGTCAAGAGAATTGTGCTCTATTTTAAATTTAAACAAACTCTTACTCTTTTTTAAACGACTTCGAAAAGGAGAAGGTTATCAATTTGACGGTATATTTTTTTTTTAATGTTTGTTACCTCAGAACTTTCGATTGGATGAACCGATATTGATGATTCATTTTTTATTAGAAAGCTGGTGCTTCCCGTATGGTCCCATTTAATTTGGTCCAGTTCTGACAGTGGGATACATGAGAAAACCATATATGTCTTAAATTTGCAATAAGTATGTGCCCGACAATTGGACGAATAACTCAATATTACGCCAACAGATATCGATGATTCTTTTTTTGAAGTAAATCTTCATTACGCACTAAAACGCTTACGCTCGTCACTAAAAATCAAAAAGTAAACAAAAATTTGAACAAAACAAAAAACGACTTCAAAAAATGCACTAAAAAGTATTAAAATAATTTCCTACGATTGTTATTTTTGGAGTCGGTGTCAGCCAAGATCTCCACATCTCACTTATAACTAACTACTTATGTATGTAGTTACCTTAGCTGACACCGACTCCGAGAATAACAATCGTACGAAAATATTATTTTACTTTTTAGTGCATTTTTTGAAGTCGTTTTTTGTTTTGTTCAAATTTTTGTTTATTAATGTTTTAAATAACCAATGAAATTTAACATTTATTGATCACGCCGAAATTCAAACCAGCATCCTCTGGTTTGCTAGTCGAGAGTCTTACGACCACGGAGGCCGTCATACTTGGTGCGTTTCATAAACGAACAGCTACGTACTAAAAACTTTATTTGTTCATATGAAGCAGTTACTTTGTGATGTGACATTATAATTTAAAATAAAACAATAACTTTGTAAACACCACTTTTATTTTTATACTTTATGCCGACCGGGAATTTATTCACTTCAATGCAGCGACTGTCCTTTTTTCTATATAGGCAAAACAGCACGCAATATAAATACCCGTGTCAAAGAACACCTTAGATGTTTACACAGCTCTGGATTTTCGGAATTTGCAAACCACTTGATCGAAAAAGACCATAAATTTGACAAAAATACAGGCGCCACACTAATTCATAAAAACAACATCGGTATTAGGCTAGACAATCTAGAAGCACTTGAACTAAGGAAAGCCATAAACACTAACAGTAAGGTAGTTAATAACAAACTAAATTTAAATAAAAGTCCCATACTAAGATTGTTCCCTATTGATAAAGAACACGCCCGTTCCCTTCCTAATTCTCCATCTACACCTATACCTACTTCCTCCGTTACTTGAGGAGTCCGCCCCATTTGGTTAAATCATGTATTAGTTATAAACACACATGTAAATTAATTTTAGTAGAGATTGTACTGCCCTGAAGAAGCTACGGTTGTAGCGAAACCCGGTCGGCATAAAGTATAAAAATAAAAGTGGTGTTTACAAAGTTATTGTTTTATTTTAAATTAAAAACTTTATGTTTTTTTAATAAATTTCATAAAAGAAAAAAAAAGTTTTTCAAAGTATATAATAAGTTATTCTTCGCTTTCTCCCCGGCTACGCGGCCTGATGAATGGTGTAGAAAATAATTTCTTGACGCCAGAGCTCACTATTATATATAGAAACTATCGTGGGCATGCACATGCGCAAACCACATGCGCAAACCACATGCGCAAACACATGTAAGAAAACCAAAAATTCATAAAAAAAAAAAACTTACCACAGATAACTCCCTTCGTTCAAGTTTTTGCTAAATGTGGTTGCTGCTGGCTGCAGATGATGTAGGCTTGGATTATCTAAGCTACATTAAATATCCAATAATAATATTAATAAATAATAGCTTCATTTATGCATATTATCACAAGCCAATTACTGGATATCCGAGGTGGCCTTGACAAAGGCCGTTGGCGTTGTCTCACACTTCATATTTTAGATAACAACAGATGTCACTGTCTTCACTGATTGCCATTTGCTAATTTGTTCCAGAAAGCACTGCATAATACTAACAAAAAAACCTCATAGAAACAAATTCAAAACGACAGTTCTACTCTATGCTACGTACATTTCGTAAACATTGTTATTATACCTTGTATGAAGTTCCAAGCAGAAATAAAAGCTTCTAAGCAGAAATAATTCCTGCTTAGGCCGCATTTTAGTGATGCAGTCGGAGTAGTTTCTAGTTACAGTTTATGCCACGTTTGTAGCATGCCGTTTTATTTTTGGCGCTCGCGTAGTTACGGTTGCTCATCTTTGTGGCGCTTATTTTTGAAAGTGTGTATTTATTTTTAGCAATAATTTAATAAATTATAATATTATTTACAATGTTATGTTTTACAAATACGTTAGGGTAGGCAGTGCTTATGTGCCTATATGGAGTGCACGCCCCTGCATGCGCCCATCAAAACCCCATAGTTTCATCGCAATCGGATGAATGGTTTAGCAACGCATAAGGAACATACAAACATATATAGGAAGATTTGCTTAATAAAATAGTGTGTGGCTTAATTTTTTTCGTAATCAATAATTTTATTTAGAAAAACGTAAAGTGAGGTATTTTTAAAACTGTTTTATATTGGCATTCAAAATTGTTATATTTCAAAAATAATATGTCTATTTCGAATTATAAAATTTGAAGGCCTATTACATCACCTTTGAAAAATAGTTTTTAGTTTTCGGATGCGTTAAGAAATATTCCATTTAATTGGATTTTATTGCAAAGCGAAAATATTTTGACCTTCCCACAAAAAAGGCCCGATTACTGAGAGGTTAAGTTGATAATATGACTGTGCGTCAATACACATAATTAATTAGGAAGTGATTTTATCACATGTCTCACTAAAAAACATTGTATAATGGCGTATTGAGGACTTTCCCAAAACCAAGTTGTAATACATGCAGATTACTGATTATTTATTAGCTTTGCGGTTTTAATAGAATATTATTTAATATCGATAGAACTCTTCTCCTGAACACTTCACAAACTATAAACTAACTGGCTCTATTATAAGTGTTCAAAAAGTAGAAGATTACTGCAGATAGTTTGGAAGGGAGATAGAGGGAGCGATCTAATATTAAAAACGGGTGTCATAGACGGTCTCCGTGATCGAGGGTTAAGGCTCTCGACTAGCTATATCGTGTGTTTGCGACAAGTTCGAGAGTGGAAGATGCTCTCAGTATCGCAATAGTGTGGTAATACCACCATTCAGAATTGAAAAGTTCTTGCAATGGCTTCATCCGTTTTTGGTGACCAGATCCGACCATAATAATAGCCAGGTACTTGCCCACCTTCCCCTCCCTACTACCTTCGCCTCAGAACATACCCAAATTCGGGATGCCAGTCTCACTGGCTCCAAATGGTTATGTTAAATAATTCCGATTTTTAGGCCATTAAAATCTTGACGTCTTCACTTTGGGAAAATGTGGATAAATCAATACTTCTATATAGTGATCTATTTTTGGGGTATTATGCAGTGTTGCACTATCTCCTTCTTAGACAAGAAGGTACCTAAGTTAAAAAATATAGGGGCACTAGATTTTTTTTAAATCTCAAACTGGGCGGTGGTCGAAATAAGTTTGAGAACCTGTGACGATGATGGGAATAACCTTAAAACAAAATATACATAAAAAGAATGTTGTTCTAATCAAAATAAAATATTACAGTAAAAGATTTTTCGTCACTTTAGTAATTTAAAATTATTTTCACTACTTTAGTAAGAAGTAATTTAGAATACAATTCCACTATTTGGTACCCATACTATAAAGCAAACAAAATAAAAATTGAGAAAGTTCAATATAATTTTTTAAGGTTCATTAATTTCAAACCTTTCCATACCCATTGAACAAATTAATTATGTTAACTTAATGAAAATACTTAAAACTGACCTAGAGCGATTTGGTTCTATTATTCAAATTAGTTAATGGATCCCTTAACGATCTTGAGTTAAATGTTGCTTTATATGTGTATCTGAAGTTCTTTTATTTATCTTTAAAGGGTCTTGGTCATTTTCCCCCACGAGGACCAGTCGGCTTGGGGGAGGGTGTGTTGTTGTTGTTGTTTTGTCTTTTTCTTGGTGTTCTTGTTTCCGTTCGCCGATAGTTGATTGCTATTGTTGTTTTCCTGTTGGTTGGGATGTAAGAGAAGTAGATCGAGTCATCATCAAGTCAAATGCATTTTTTCTGTTAGTTTTTTTTTTAAGGACACCTAAGAATAGCTATCTTAAACATATTACTACTAGATAGCAAAGAAGAAAAATGGTCAATCATTCAACCATATTCGCCTACAGAATCAAATAAAAAAGAAGATATAATGAAGATAGAAAAGTTCTACCATGATTTGCAAACAACCATACAAAAAAAAAACACAAACAAATCATTGTGGTTTTAACGACCAGATGGGAACATGCGATAATGGAGAAGAATACACAATCGGCAAATATGGACACGGCAAAAGAAGTAAAAATGGTGCAAGGATAGTCACATTCGCTTAAACAAACAAACTTAGCATTCTCAACAGCTTCTACAAGAAAAAGGAATTAAAAAGGTGGAAGTTGATTTTCCGGAATGGATCAGAGCTGCAAAGGATAGAAAAAAATGGAAATCTTCAGAGGAGGCCTATGTCGAAAGACAAGTTGTTTCTAAAAATAACGACTCGAACGCTGATAATTTTGAATAATATTTAATAAAAAAAAACATATATATATATATATAGAGTTCATTAGAAAAATGTTTATAAGTTTAACAGCAATAAAGGCTAATTTTAATTTTAATGGATCCCAATCATGACACGAGACTTCCAGAGCTGTTCTTTGTTTATCCGTCTAAAACTAACTATTTCATTAATTCCCCAATACAAAGACTACATAGGCTTGGAAATAAATTCAGTTCGGTTGATATTTTCATTTATTCCTTACTTAAATTTATATCAGAAATTTCCAAAATTCTTATGTAATTTTTTTTATTATTCTTCTAATATAGTTTTAGTTGATATTTCTTTTTAATTCTGCTTATATCTTTAATGTTCAGTTTATTATGTTATATACTATATGCTTATAATAATTGTACTCCTGAATAGCTTATGTATCTATAATAACGTGATATTGTAAAAGACTTCAAGGCGTGAATAAATAAATAAATAAAATTTATTTAGTTATTGCCTATATTATAATGTATGCATATTTTATTTTATTTTATTATGCGGTTGGCCAGCAAGAATTGGTCACGTAAGCCAAGTTGAGTCCAGACACCCCAAGAAATTGTACAAAGCCAAGGTAATAATATCGTAGCTTCCTTTCGACTTATCAAAACTGCGTTCTTATCCCCCCATTACACGTATCAGTATTCGCATCAGTATTTACTGATGCGAATTACTGACGACAACCGTCAGTATTTGTGAGCCATTACACGTGTCACTCGTGTCAGTATTACTGACGTCAGTATCGTTGAGAATCCTTGCGGGACTGACGCTTTTAAAGTGATGGATCCGAAAACAAAAGCCTGTATTGCTATAATTTTAGCGTTCGGTACAAAGAAACGAGTGAAGCGCTAACGATGGGTGAAGGACTGGCTTCTCAAAAAAGAAAAATTCTCACACTTGAATTTAATGGATGAAATTTTGCTGACTGATCCACACGACTATAAAAATCATCTTTTTTTTCATGAGCTCCACACAGGAGGCCCTGAGGAAAATAATTTCCTTCAGGTCCAATGTCATCTTTGGGGATGCTGTGTGTAGGGGTTTTTTTAATTAAGGAAAGGAAGGAGTGGAGAGTTCCGGGAAGGAAAAAGGTTTAAGGGGTGGGTAGGAATCTGAAGTTCAGTGTGTCCTGGTCATCCACCTCCAAGACCTAGACAAATCTCACCCCATGAACCCGGGCACCCTTGCTAAATCACCAAACGTAGCGAACCACTTGGGGTGACCTATGGCAGAGGTGTTGGTTATTCAATAAAGGTTCCCGGGGCGGCGGTACCCATACCCGCCTCCCAAATTTAATCTTCCCATTTATTTATTTTTAAGACATCAACAAAGTGCAATACAAAGATCCATTTACATTTTAGCCACTGGATCGATTACAGAAATGAAATTAAAAAAACATATAGGTACTTGATTGCTCAACATTCCTGCGCGAACATTTTTAAAAATTTTCCCCCGACATTGAAAAACATCATACTTCCGAATTTGAATATGGAGACATACAAAACTGATTATTGTGCTATATAACCAATATTTTACATTATGACATATTTTGTGATTTGTAAAAAAAAATCATAAACTTTATTATTTTTTTACGGAATGTAGGTAAATTTGGCTTCTCAAAGCCACAGTATCAATCCGAGACCTTAACCACTAGATTGCTTTTGGATTGATTCGGACCGATTATATTTTTTTGCGATTGCTTTCGGTCCAAAATCGGACCACATTTTCCTACCATTCGTAAAACATTTATGGTACCTAATTATTTAAAACATATTCATGGCATTGGAAGAGGAAGGATGAAAGTAGACTGAATGCTGTAGAAATGAGATCCCTAAGGCGTATGTGTGGTAAAACCATGTATGATCGTGTGAAAAACGCGGAGATCCGCAAAGAATGCAAGGCTGGTGTAAACGTAATGAGTAGGATCAAGAAAGGTACGCTCCGATGGTTTGGGCATGTAGAGCGAATGAACGAGGAAAGGAGTGTAAGGAGAATATATGACGCAAATGTGAATGGTAGAAGAAGTCGGGGACGCACGAGAAAGACATGGCACGACCAAGTGAATCAGATACTTGAGTCGGGCCATGTCAAGAGTCAGAATAATAGAAGAGTATGTATGAGACGATGTATGAATGTGAACGAGTCAAGGAGTGTGTGCCAAGACCGAGTTGTTTGGCGGTCCGTCCTCTCTGCCTACCCCTGCGGGGAAACGGCCTGATGGTTAGTTAGTTAGATTTTATTAATGGCCAGCAATTTATTCTAAAAATAGACTATAAGTCTATGACCTTAACGATTGTCTTTGAATTGTTCTATAACGAATTTTGACAGTTTAAAACTCAGTTACGCACTCAAATTCTACAAAATAATTTTCAAGCCAAACTTTTGATTTGCTGTTAACATATGAAAAAATGGATTTATAATATATATTTGCATCTGAGGTTATCAAACAGGCCATAGGGAACATAACAACGTAGAACATATTCAAAATATATATTAAAATATCCACTGGCGGCCATTTCTAAACACTAAAGCACAAATTTCGCGCATTTATAAAGTTGAAGATTTTTTAATAATTTTTCTCTCAATTTTAAAAACATAAGATGATTATTAAAATATAGGTGAATTCATTGGCTGTATAGCACTATAATTTTTTTTATCAATTTACATACACAAATGTGGAGTAATCATGTTTTTAATGTGGTAGCTAGAGGCGATAAAACAGCACCGTCCTCCATGGCGCATAAGAAATACTGACGTACTGATGCGGCGAGCCCTTACACGCATCAGTATAGCATCAGTATCCCACACTACTTTTCGGCCACGCCCAAATACTGATGAGGCCGATTCAAATATCTAGATGCGCGTCAGTAATTTTGTCGATGCGTCAGTATTAGCCATTACACGTATCAGTATTCGCATCAGTATTTAAATACTGATGCGAATACTGATACGTGTAATTGGGGGATTATACATAAAATTATTAGCAATATACGATATCATTATCTTAAGAAATATCTAAAGACGAATGTTTCTTTGTTTGTCCCTTACGCATTCCTGAACCGTTCATACGATTGCGACTTTGGTGATTTGTTGTGCCCGTGCCCGCGATGGTTTCTTTATATAATATGTGAGCTCCGGCGTTATAATTTTTTTTCCTAAGCTTTTCATTCGATTGCGTTGAAACTTATGTGAGCTGTTGTCCGCACGCCCGCTAAGGTTTTTGTATATAGGTACTGATGAGCTCTGGCGTTATGAGGTTTTTGCGGAAGGGGGAACGAGGGAGGGGGAAATGCGGAAGGGGAATGTGGGTGAGCGGAGGGGAAAGCGGGAGGGGAAGGGGAACCGGGACGCGTATTCCCAATCCCTAACGCGATTCAGTCGCTCTACCGACTGAAATGCGTTAGGGATTGGAATGCATAAATCACCTTCCAAACACTACCGCGTTTCAGTCGCCTTCGCGCTTTGTGGCTTGTCAAATATTAATCATCATTTTTAATTGATAAACTAACGTTTTTAAGATAAGATTTTTATGCATAGCACAAAGGGTAATAATTATTATAAGCAATAATTATCAGCCTGATAGGCCACTTGCATCACATTTTTTTAATTGTTTTCCCGGTTAAGGCAAACATTCTAAGACATTCCGGATTTTTTTATTTTTTTTAATCGCATTTTTGAAACCCTGGCGATTTTTTGAAAATTTCAATCCGAAAAATCAGACCATTTTTTATAAACCGGAAATACGGGACATAATTTTATGTATGCGAAAAAACGATAATTACATAGCCGAAAATCATTTAAAAAAAAGAACCTTTTTCCACACGAATAGCATAAATTGTACGGGGTTCTCTTCGTAACATCTGTAAAAACACCGCCATCTTTATCAAAAAATCAAACCAAAAGATAAGTTCGCATAGAACAAACAATAAATCTAGTGAACGTTAAACGCAAATTCAAAAATTCGCCGGAAATCAAAGTGTTGCCATATTAAAAAAAAAATTAATCAGAGTGGAATTTAACAAAATTAGGGGATCATTATCGGAGACGGGACATTTTCATGTAGTGACGTCACGAGCTCAAATAATGGATTTATTTATTTAAAAATAAGAAAAACTATACATTTATTAAAAATTTTACTAACATTTTCGTAATCTTAGTAAAAAAATCTATCCACAGGATTTTTTCCAAGTCGTTATGAAATCCATGCAAGTGGCCTATTGCTCCAGATCAGAGGTGGCTGCCATATTAAACCGTGGGGCGAATTTGCTATTTGTACCGGATTGACAGTTGTGTCCTATTAAAGTATCTGCGACCCTTTATACGCACGAATGTGAAGGCTATAATAACATTCCTTAATAATAAAAAATCAATGTTAGCTGAAAACTATTCTTCTACATGCGTTCTATATTATAATTCAAATAGCATGTTTTATTTCATGATTACTATTCTACAAAATTATTAAGAATATCACGTGTTTGTGAAATTCCGTTTAGACGTATAATATATAAATATTATGGAGGTGTTTGGTTGTATTTTGTACCCACAAATGAGACGGTAAAGATAAAAAATGTCGAATCTAAGAATACAGGTTTTCAGCTGACACTTTTATATTCATTTAAATATCTTTAACACGATTCTAGAAACAAGATTTTTGTTTTTGTCAAGTATGACGTTTACTTTACGAAAACAGCCAAATCACGATAAATGCTCTAATTTTTTGAGTAGGTACCCAAAAAATAAATGTATTTTAAAAAATATATTATTTCAGTCCTTTTTTTTACATTAAATCCATACAGAAGATCCTGAAGAAAAAAATTCCCTCCAATTCCAAAAGGAATGCTGCGAGTAGGGTATTTTTTTACATTAGCTCCACACAGGAGGCCCTAAAGAAAACAATTTCTCTCGGGCCAATGTCATCTTTGGGGATGCTGTGTTAAGGGTATTTTTATGGAAAGGAAGGAGAGGAAGATATGATGGGTAAAGGAAGGAAAATTGTATGAGGGTGTGTAGGAATCTGGTGGTCAGTGCGCCCAGGAGTGACGGACGTATGGATCTATTCCTCCCACTGCAGTATAAGGCGATGGGTCGAGAGAGTCCAGCTGGAGAAGTCAAAGGGCTTCCCTCAACTAGTCTCTCTCGATCCGGCCCGCCACGCAGCAGGTGGGCAGACGTATTTGCCGCCAAGACCCGGACAAACCTCACCACTGCTAAGTCACAAGCGTAGCGAACCACTTGGGGTTACCTATGGAAGAGGTGTTGGTTATCCAATAAATTGTTTCCGGGACGGCAGTACCCATACCTACCTGCTGCAAAGGAAGGAGAGGATATTCTGGGAAGGAAAAAGGTTTGAGGGGTGGGTAACAATCTAGAGGTGTCCAGGAGTCACGGACTTATAAATTCATCCCTCCCATAGCGGCGCAAGAGTCCGGCTGGAGAGGTCTAAGTTAGATCTCCCTCAACCAGTCTCTTACTATCCTGCCCGCCACGCATGAGGTGGGCAAATGCATTTGCCGCCAAGACCTAGACAAACCTCACCCCATGCACCCCGACACCCCTGCGACACCAAACATAACGATACACTTGGGGTGAACTATAGCAAGGGTGTATCCAATAAATGGTTCACGAGGCGGCGGTACCTATACCCGCCTCCCAAATTGATAACCCATGAAAAATCACGGACAGTCTGAATTTTCAACAAATCAGTTGCAATTTTGAAAATAGCAATTAAAATAATTTTCTGATAAAAATATTGTATTATCAGTGGATACTTTATCGCTTCTCTGCCAAACAAACCCATCTTTTTTATTGTTTTTTTTGTTTGTTTATTTATTAATTTTCTACGCCCTGGTGGGCATTTACACGATAAGTGTACAATACAGAGACACAGTTCTTAAGGTTAAACGTCACGTACATTATAATCTACGCATTCACAGATGGCGCCAATCAAAATAGCCTAGGTTTTTAATGCTTTTTGCACGTTACGCTTTAAAATATTAATTAATTAAATTAAATTAATTGTTCGCGAACGAACATATTTAATTAGAATATAAATAAATAGTTTTGTCCATAAACAAACCCAAATATTTCAAGAAAGGCTGAAAAATTCAATTTTGTATCAGTGACTCAATCCAATATTGTATTTTTCAGCCTTTCTTGAAAGATTTGGGTTTGTTTATGGACAAAACTATTTATTTATATTCTAATTAAATATGTACCTTTGCGAACAATTAATTTACCTTAATATTTTAAAGCGTAACGTGCAAAAAGCATTAAAAACCTAAGATAATTTGATTGGCGCCATCTGTGAATGCGTAGATTATATCGTACGTGACGTTTAACCTCAAGGTGATTGTCAAAATAATTCATATTCTACCATTTCATAGATGGCGCGCATATAATAATTTTACGGAAAAACGCTTTTTACAAGTTATACTTTAATATATTAAGAATAATTAATTGTTTGCGCCCATACATTCGCAATATGAATATGAATAAATAGTTTTGTCAATAAAAAAACTCAAATCTCAAGAACGACTGAAAAATACAAAATTGCATCGGTGATTCAATCCAATATTGTATTTGTCAGGCTTTCTTGAAAGATTTTAGTTTTTTTTATTGACAAAACCATTTAATCATATTCAAACTGCGTATTTACGGGCGCAAACAATTAATTATTATTCATATTATAAAGTATAACTTATAAAAAGCGTTTTTCCGTAAAATTATTATACGTGCGCCATCTATGAAATTGTAGAATATGAATTATTTTGACAATCACCTTAAATACAAAAGATAAATTTGAAGAAGTTAACATAATATGAATGGTAGGTATAATGCTGAATTTATGTGAAAATAATGGATTACAATAAAAGAGACAGTTTTTAAGGTGTAGATGGCGTTGAAATAATAATACAGTGTATGTTAGTAATTACAAAATTTACAGATGACTGACTAACTGTGATGAATATACGTGACAAAGTGCTCCACACATAAAAAGAAAACGGGAACAAGTTTTAACATTGTAGATAAATATAAAAATACACAAATATGTATGCAATAGCCCCTATGTGAATGTGAAGCTCCATATCAAAATATACTACATAATAATGTCATACATGATGGTAAAGTTGTATTAACTACGTCGATATTTGAGGTGAATTTGTTTCGAAGTGTGTGAAATCGAGGTATAGGTGCATGTATGTGGTATTATATTATACTAGCTTTTGCCCCCGGCTTCGCTCGCATGGTATTAGGGGGGTTGCCACTACGCCTCCTCTACCTTCCCTCTCGTCACTCCACTCTCCCCTCCTCCCCCCCCTACCCTTATCCCCCTCCCCTTCCCATACCCCTCCCCAACACCCCCGCCCTTTCTTCCCTCCCCCCTCTACCTCCACCCTCCTCCCTCTCCCCCCACTCTCCTCCACCATCCGCCCTTTCTTCCCTCCCCTTTCTTTCTCTCCCAAACCCCTCCACCCTCCTTTTCCTCCACCCCATTCAACATTTTTTTGCTTTTCATCTGACGTTTGCAATAACTCGATTTTGTTAGGGACAGAAAACGTATGATAAATAATTTCATAACGCCACAGTTTATTCATAACACCAGAGCTAACCAATATACATATATAGCCTATATTACTCGCAAATAATGTAGCTTTCTATTAGTGAAATTTTTTTTAAATTCCATTCAGTATTTATTGCGTGAAAGAGTAACAAACATCCATATAAACTTTCGCCTTTATAATATTAGTAGGAAGTAGGATTATTAAAAGCCCAGGTTTTACAGGAATGCTAATTATGTACATTTTAAATGTTCCCACTAATTCCTAACTTTAGGGAGCTTCATAAAAGAGACAATACTTGACGCTAGCGCCGCCAATATTGAATCTGCGCATGTGCGATGTGAGATACAGACTTGTGTTTCGGCATGAGGCTCAAAAAAATCAACAAAATACAATGAAAAACCAAGTTTATATGTTCTTTCATTGTATTTTGTTTATTTTTTTTTGTAATAATAATAAGTCAGTATCAATCTCAAATAGTTACAAGTTGGATAGAAATTGGTTAGATTTTTCTTTTAAAAAAGTATGATTCAAAATTATAAAAAATGTTCCTTGTTGATTTTTAAGCTTTTACATTGAAAATAAATCTATAATTTTTAATATTTCTTTTTATTTCAAAGCAGTTATTATCACCTGACTATAATCAGTTAAAATAACGTATAAAATGTAAGCTATAACAACAATTTAATCATATTAATTTTTGGGGTCCTCAGCGACCCCGCGCGACACCTCGCGTTAAAAAAAGACGCGACGGGCGGAGGGTTAAAATTAAATCGATCCTGGACAGCACTGCCATGTGTGCTGATGAGGAACAGACAAAATGTATCATTTTTCTGCAATACATACACAACCAGCAGACACACTCACTAACCAAAAGGTTACATGATCTGGGAAACAAGTAGTGTTGATATATTTTCTACATTTTTTCATCATCCTAAATGTTCTCCTTATCTCTGCCAAAACGCTTTTATTTTCAGAGCATGTAACCTATTTCATAAGAATTTTAAGGTTAAACTAAACTTACGTTATAATCTACGCATTCACAGATGGCGCCAATTTAATAATTTAAGGTTTTTGAAAGTCATGCTTTAAAATATAAAGATTAATTAATTGTTTGCTCTTTATGTATTAACTAGCTGACCCGGCGAACTTCGTACCGCCTCAGAATCTCTAACTGTTGTGTTAACTTATTAGCTAAATTTTTTTTATCAATTTAAAAAAAACACAATGAAGCAATTATCAATGCGCAACGGTCCGTGTTTTGTTTTTATCAGTAGGTATCAGAGATGGCGTTTTGTACGGATTTATATTTTTGTGATTTTCTTACTTTTCAACTTAATTACGTGAATAGCATTTCATTTTCTTTGTACATTTGAGGGAGATTTATTATAATTATTTAATTTTTCCTTTACAAGGGTGCAGACATACGTTCACGGTTTTTCTCATTTTCGACTGTTCAATTCAATTCAATTCAATTCAATTTTATTATTCCAAAAACATTACAAAATTTTACATTTCAATGCGTTTTTAAAATACATTTGTACATTTGTACTACATAGAACACAAACTATATAAGCATTAATAGAGCTTGCCTTTTAAAGGCAGCTTCACTAATGCTAAATATGTCGATATCCGAATTAATCCTGTTTAACAGCAAGATTGCTCTCCCGACCGGCATGACCATTGGCAAATTAGTCCTGCAGGCTGGAAGATAGAACAGTCTATGCTGTCGGTGGCGAAGACACCCATCGGGTACATAGAAATGAATGCTCTCCATGATAGCTGAGTTTTCAAGCCATCCACGAATCAATCTGAAGAAATGCGTAGCAATGTGCACATCTCTTCTGACCCGTAGATTATTGACTTCTGACCCGTAGATTGTTGACATGTAGTGCGTAAGAAAGAGGGACAGCATTATATGTTTATGAACAAAAGCAAAACAATCAGCTCTTTGACATTTTTGGAATTCGCATACACTTCAATATTATACTTATCACAATATTGCTGCAGCTCTTTCAAAAGATGAAAATTCGTTCCATACAAAATGTATGAGGAAAAGAATTTTCTTAATAATTTTTTTTTCGTGAATTTTTTCGGTGTTTTAATAGGTAGGTATTCTACTTTTCGTGTTGGAGACAAATCCAACAAATCAAAAATCATGAAATTCATGTATTTGTTAGTATTTCCTGAAAATTTGGAGTTTATTTATGAACAAAACTATTTATTCATATTTATATTAAATGTGGACGGGCGCAAACAATTAATACATCTTAATATTTTAAATCATAACTTGCAAAGAGCGTTTTAACCTTTTTTAAATGTTTAATGTAACATTGTTACAGCATTGAACATAATATTATGGCAAAACCAAATAGATATGTTTTAATGAATTTCTACGCCAATTAAGAGTGCTAGCTCTTTAGCTTAGCTTAGGTGTAATTTCATTATAATTACATAATTTTACATAGAGTACATAATAAATATAATCTTAAGTACTAGGACGTTGTGAAGTTAATTTTTAAAATGGTATGAAATGAAGTTATAACCTTTTTGATTGGTGATGTCATGGTTGTTAATTTTTTTAAAGATTAATTTGATCTTTTTCTTGAATGATAAGAAATCTGTTATTTTTTTTGCTTCTTCGGGAAGACTATTAAAATATTTTATGCCTTTGTAAATATAATTATTTTGCATTTGTATCGAATTGTATCTTTTTTATAGAGGTCTTCAATTTTTGATACTTCGAATATTTTGAACAATGATGCTGAAGGGAATATTGGTTGTTTTTTCAAAATTACTTTAATAATTTGTTTTTGTACCACTTTTACAGGAACAACTGTTTTGTACAATTTTTTCATATGCACCTCCCCAGTCCCCAGTTCCATGCCAATTCAGAATGAAACCAACTCAGAACTACCTCGGAAAGGTCATTAAAAGCTATGAAAAAATAATTTTAAAATAGCCCGTAACCCTAACCTAACTTAACTAATAAAAAAAATTAATAAGTTCAAATCAAGAATAAAAATATGGCTGAACATGAACAGCTGAACTGTCAACGAAAACACCCTAATTATGACACTAAAAACGACAAAGAAGACAAATAAACTATAATTAAACAATTTTGGTCCACCTCGGCACAGGAACCCCTAGTGAGGAGTGAGGAGGTCTAAGAAATAAAATATCTTTATCTTACATAACCATTATATTTTGTATTCTTACTTATGGAATTATTTTATATAGTCAATTAAATAAAAATAAAAAAACATTAAATCATTTTGCAAGTTATCACGTTGTTGCTATGAATCCTGTCCAGTTGCATGTCATTCATTTTATAAATATGTAATTAGTTTAGTTGTAGGTATATATTAGTGATTATTATTATAATATATGTGTAAAAGTGTATTAGTGAGGATAAATTTTTCAATATAATATGTTTTTAAATTTATTGCGTAGTTTATTAGTTATATATATTGTCATTTATTTGTGTTCTTATTTATTTAATTTTTTTTTTTTAATAAATATTTGTATTTTTTGTAAATATCTTAGTCCTATGGACCCTTGGTTTTTTGTTATAATTTTATGCTTATGTGAGAATCTGTCATTAGATTTTAATTTTATTATAAGGTTATTTGTATTATTTATAAGTTTATTTCAATTTTTGAGGCGAGTATGGGTACCGCCGCCCTGGAAACCATAAATATAAATAAAATAAATAAATATGTGCATTGTGCAATAGCTTATTATATCTGTAAACTATCGACTTATGGATTAGATTAAGTAAGGGACGCTTATATGGTTTGGACGTGTGAAGTGGATGACCGCAGAAAGGAGTGTATGGAGAATATAAGTGAATGATCGGCGATGAAATCGGCGTCGCCCGAGGAATACATATCACAATCAAATATGTACTTAGACCCGGCATTTTCAATTTCTTCAAGCAAGAATGTAAAAAAATCTTAAATATATTAGTTTGTAACACCGTAAATAAATAGACAAACTGAAGTATCTTCGTCACAAAACACGTGTGCGGATCTTTTTTTAAATGATTTTATTTAAACTAATATTAAAATTCTGAAACATAGCTTTCCCAGATAATTTATTGATTTATTTAACTGCATGATTACATTATTTGAAATGTGTGTTGAATAATATAAAATTTTGTTTAAAAAATCAAGAAATCTGTCAACGATCTACGGTTAATCCTTATTGTACTAAACATAAACATATTTACTCAAAATTTAAAACATAGTTTTACTAGATAAAAGAACAGTCTTTAGAAATCAATTAATAATTTATTGTGGAAAACAGTCAATACGTCTAAAATTTGATTTAAAAATGACATATTTCCGGTTTTCTCTGGTTATTAACAAACGTATGAGTACGTAGTCTGTGACATGTGCGTTATTCCTTCGAGAAAAAATTCGCTTTGAAAGAACACAAATTTGCTTTATCAATTTCAAATTTAAACTGATTTTGTGAAAAATAATTCAAACACACGATAAAGTAGGTGCCTACCTAAATATATACATATATGTTTTTTTTTTTACATTGGTTCCACAGAGGAGGCCCTGAGAGAGTAATTCTCCTCAGGGCTTATGTCATTTTAGAGGATGCTGTGTCGAGGGAGGAAGTTCTGGGAAGGAAAAGGGTATTACGAGTGGGTAGAAATCTGGCGGTCAGTGTGCCAAGGAGTGACAGACGTATGAGTCCATCCCCTCCACTGCGGTGCAAGACGATGTTCCGAGAGAGTACGGCTGGTGAGGTCAAAGGGATTCCCTCAACCATTCCCTACCGATCCGGCCTGCTATGCAGCTGGTGGGAAAATGCATCCGCCGCCAAGACCCGGACTAAACTAACCCCGTGAACTCGGGCACCCCTGCTTACTCACCAAACGTGGCGAACCACTTGCGGTGACCTATGGCAGAGGTGTTGGTTATCCAATAAATGGTTCCCGAGGTGGCGGTACCCACACCCGCCTCCTAAATCTACGGTGCTCCAGATTTTATGTCCGGGTTAAATCTTTCCCAAATGAAAGACTAAACCCTTCCACACACTTTTCCACAAATGATTATCTAGTAAATTCACGCAATGTAAGTGCACTATATAAGTATAATAAATACAAAACAAAACAAGAACAATACGTCAATCTACCAGAAACATAATGGGAAAGTATTTCACCGACTCCAGATATTTTCATATCAGAGAGGTCTGCTCTGATTAAATCCTAACTGGTCCGATAAATCCTACTGATCCCTCAATATAAATATTTAAAAAATCTTTCGTAATCCTACATGTATTTAAAATGACCGACTTTTGCATTTTTATATACAAATTTTTTGACAAATCTAATACGCCTAAATTTTGAATGAGAGGGCTAGGTATAATGCCAGTAGCCGAAATAACAAATGGTAATATTTTTATAGTCTGAGAATGCCAAATTCTTTTAATCTCATTTCCTAAATCTGTATATTTTCTTATTTTTTCAGAAACAGTTTTCTGAATATTTATATAAACATAAAAATTATAATCGCAATTAGTATTTAGTTTTTACCACTTTTATTGTTTATAAAAACAATCATGTTTCGTGAGTAACGCTTACTTCTTAAGGGTTTAATTAATACTAATTATAAATAATAGACATAAACAAATGGTGTTAATGGAAAAACGAGAGTGGGTAGAAGGAAGAGGGGCAATAGGGAATAATTTATAGAGGTAACAGGTTTTATATTGGGTCATTTAAAACCAATTTTTGATTGTTAATAATATTCAAATTCACGTTCATGCACTTTCTGATTTCTAAAATCTCTAATTTATCCAACTGCATGCCATTAACATTACAATATAACAATTCTATTCCACTATTGAAGTTAAAAGTGTGACTAGTTTCCACCAAATGATTGGAAAACTCCGAGAAACTGTTATATTCTTTAAAGATTTTATACATTATTTAATCTTTATTTCGAATTTTCTCGAAGTTTTACCTATATAAAAGAAACCACAATCAATTTATAGATTCCAGATTTTTTCATTTTTATTTAAAATGGTGCCACAAAATAAGTTTGCAGAAAATAAAAATTATAATTATCTTTTTCAAAACTGGGTTCGTGTGTTATACACATATCTATAAATTATTTATTATTGTTCATCTTTATTAATTCCGTCACAATTCGTGATGTGCATTGCATATCTTGCTCTATGTTGAGAGCAGGAGAAATATAACATACAATTAATAATCAGTTTATAACATAAAATACAATATTACGTTTAAAATAAAAGACAATCAGCATCGTACCATTGGTAATGCAAGCTTGTAAATTGGTCTTGATAAAATCTTTGTTCCTGGATCTGTCTTGGCTGATAATCCAAGCTTTGATGTCTGATTTATATTTAAAACTAGCTGGTCCCCGGCATGCGTTGCAATGCTATTTTCAATGAAATGAAATGCCACGTTTCCCATGTTGTCCCCGTTCCCCTCCCGCATCCGTTACCCTCCCACGTTCCCCTTCCACCTTCCCACCCACCCTCTCCCTTTCCCGCTCCCCCAATCCCGCAAATCCCCAGTGTTCCATATATTCAGTCCCAGTATATTCAGTTTTCAAACAGCTCGCGTGCCACCTATTACAATTTTTTTATTCAAATAATCATTTTCGGTATATAAAAAATATTCATTCTTCGACATTTTGAGAACAATCAATCAAATTTGGTACCTAACATAGGTACCTATTTAAAATATGTATCTATAATTTTAAAAATCTATAGACAATTCTTTTAATACAAAAAAATAGCTACCTGCTGAATTCAATGTCATCAAACGCGCGAACTGTCAAACGTGCGAAGTTAAAATAGTGATTAAGAACCTCCTACAAATTATTAGAAACATTTTTTAAAAAAGATGAATAAAATAGATAAAGTCTTTCTGAAGTTATGGCGTGACCAAGGGAAACAGGGATTCATTTTTTAAAATATATATATATATAAGAGATAAGTTGTGTTCTATCTAATGGCCAGTAGAAGTGCATTGTAAAGCTTTGTTGCAAAGTATCTAAAATTCCTTTGGCCAAATGTATATATTTTTTTAAATGTGATACTATTTGTATATATTCCGTGTATTTAGCCCACAGCCCTCGACCATATTTCATCAGAAAGTCTAATTATTTTCTCTTTGCTATAAAATCCAAATAATGGAATATTGGAATGGAACATAATGGAATATTTTTGAACGTACCCGAAAACTTCTTTTTGAAGGGTGATAAATTTCAAATTCGAAATAAACATGTAATTTTTAAAATATAAAAATTTAGAATGCAAACATAAAGAAGTTTTAAAAATGGATCACCTTACGTTTTTTCCAACTAAAATTACAGACAACGAAAAAAATAAAAACACACACATATTTTATTAGATAAATGTATCATAAACATTATCGTTAACTCACTTTTTTGTCGTTTTATGTAAAAATAATTACTAAAAAATTCACCGTAATTTTTTTTTTCAATTTGTTTCATATTTTAATTAATGTGTGGTTAATTTTTACATTTGTATATAAAGCGTGTTATTTTCTCTTTCCAATACCGCGTAGATCATCTTCTCACTATGATAGTTATGAAGATACAACGATTTTTATGATACCTATGTGAAATGGGAAAAATATGATCTCCTGTGATTAAAAGGGTTAAGTTTAATATGTTTTTCAAACTGCCGTCTGAAACTTTAATTTTTTAAACGTACACATTAAAATCATTTTATGGTTAACTTTTAGATTTGAATATAAATCGTTGTGTTTTCTCTTTCTAACACCGTTTTTAGATCATTATAGGTCGTTCCCAAAAGCGAACGAATTCATATGTCTATGGGTAATGCCCATTTTCATCCCGCGACAAAATACGCCCGGAAAAAATTCCTCCGACAAAATATCCTACGGACAAAACATCAACCAACAAAATATCTACTAAAACTTAACCTAACCTAACAAAAAATGAAACAAATATAATACAGACATCCTGCAAAGAAAATACATTATTGTAATCTGTATTATTTTTGGTTCCATGCCAACTCAGAATGAAACCAACTTGGAAAAACCTCAGAAAGGTCATTAAAAGCTTTGAAAAAATAATAATAATTTTAAAATAGCCGGTAAACCTAGCCTTCTCGTAACTTAACTTATTTAACCAATTGAAAAAAATACATATCATTACTCTTAATAAATATATATATCATCACTCTTAATGACCTTTCTGAGGTGCTTCTGAGTTGGTTTCATTCAGAGTTGTCTAGTCGCCATTATTTTTGTCTCGTTTTACTATTTTATTGTCTTTACAAGATATCTGTATTATTTTTGAGCTATTTTTGTTAGGTTAGGTTTGGTTTTAGTAGATATTTTGTTGGGGGATGTTTTGTCTGTAGGATATTTTGTCGGGGATATATTGGATGAAAAGTCACGGAACCAAGCGAACAAATTATCCTGAGGGTTTAAAAATCAGGTGTCACTCACCGAAGGCAGCTGCACTCCAATGGACATCTTCAGATTAAGACGTAGAGCACTGCCCGATGTAGGGCTGGTCAACTGAATCAGTCCAGACCACTGACTCCCATCTGTCTGGTAATTGAAAATCGAAGGGCAGGGCGTTTGCGGGATCTGCTGTCCTCTAACCGCAATAACCAACATCACCAACAACCCCACAGTCAACACTAAATTACACCCCATCACTCCTAATCCTCACTTTTCCTTATCCTTATCACTTATTTGCCTCAAAATACAATAAAATTCTGAACAATATTAAAATAAATTAACACTCATCAACATCAACATTGAAATTAAATTTGTATTGCTGATCCTCTTTATAATATCACACACATATATATTTAATTTAAATCAAATGCGCATTATAATAGGTTACAACATATTAAACTTCACAATTTAAGCAAAAACATTGATGAAAATCAAGAGTATTACGTATTTTATAGCGATTTTCTAAGTTGTTATTTTTAAGTGCTAATTGTATTGCGCGAAACTTGTGTTGACTATTGACTAGGTGATGGTATATATAGCGGACACCCAACCAACACTTCGGTGTCGAGCCGCGAACTAAGTGGACACCGGTGTATGTTTAAGAGTCATCCTTCATTGCCACCAATACTGGTAGAAGTGGCATCAGGAGCGCTGTAGATTGCTGGCGCTTGCGTGGCATGCACTGGGCGCTCTTTGAAAGGGAGTGCCAGGCAATGACAGCCATGATGGCAGCCGTTCTTGTTCATCACTATTTCTGAAATTTAAAATGTTGACATATAGAACAAATAATAACAAATATTTACATACATTGTGTCGGGGGTAAAGTGCACTAATTTTAGGTGCAAACAAAAAAGTTTTATTACTTTTTTGTAATTCCAACCTTTTAAGTGGGTTTTCAGGTAAAAAGTTGAATTTTTGTAGGAAAAAATGGTGACTCGGTAGTTGATTCCCCGACTATAATATTATAATTTTAAAAATTGACTTCAAAAATACCTTTAATAATAAATTGGTATAGATATCTAACGAATTTATTTACAGTGTCGATTTTTGTACCTACTTATACGGTGGTATATATAGTATATAGACCAGCAGTTTTTTTCCTGATACATTTGAATGAAAACATTTTTTATATTTTGGTTATTCGGCGGTACAATCCTCTCTGCACACCCCTTCGGAGATACTTAGGGGGCATACATTAATAACGTGAGCTCAAAAGGAGGGAGGGGGGTCCATCAAAATCTCACGTTACTTAGAAGAATATACGAAGTGGCCCAAATTTACCTCACCAAGGGGGGGGTCTAGGTTGGAAGAAAACTGCTCACGTAATTAATGTATGCCCCCTTAGCTTTATTTTGAGTAAGTAGGTATAGCGTATTTTCCCTAAACCGACTGCATATTGTATCGGAGGGCCAGCTGTCAAATTGTCAATTACTTTACAAAAAAAAAATTAAGCGTAAACTACTAAAAATGTGTTTTTTTCATTATGAATGATGAATCCATCTACGAAACACCCATTTAAAAATGAAATTTTATTGTTAAAATTAGTTGTGACAGTTTCTTTTGATTAACGTTTTTTCTTTCTTAAAAAATAAATAAAACCCACTTTTGGGCTTGAAATCATGACCTCTATAGACTACGTTTTCAAAGCGATTTTCATGTAAATCTTCTAAAATCGTGGCGATATATGCCACATAAAGAATACACGGGCCAATCAGTGGCTGAGTTAGCATTGCGTCTGGGTCCCACCCAGGAGTCGTGAGTTCAATCTCACGGCTGGCTGGCCAAGTATTCCAGTGGTAGTAGTAGTACGAGACTAAAATTATTTTCGGGTTATTCGTAACCCCGAAATGTTTGCCTTTCTCTCAAAATAAAAGTACATTTTCGGCTTGTAGCTTCCTCGTAATTGGAGTCCCATGAAGATGTTTGAAAGATGTTTAAGAGGAAACAGAACTCATTAACAGTTTTTTCATCTTATCGTCACTAGAACACCATTTTATTCTAAAATAACGTTCATAAATATTTTACAATCCATTTACTGTGTTTATTATTTTGTAACGGGTTACTCAATATCTGATATTGTTCAATAATCTTATAAACTAGCAGTTAGAAATCCTGTCTGCTTCGCCCAGTTTGAGTGTTGGTGACAATTGTATAAATCCGATAGGAACTGGTTTCAAAAATAGCCGGTTCCTCGGATTCTCTGTTATCCAGTGACAGCTAGTCACCGGGACAAAGTAACCGCGCAAGGCAATGACGTCATATGTAATATATAATATACAGCTGAGAGGTTTTATTATCACAACTGCCAGTTACAATAATGATCATATTATCGTCAAACTCTCCATATCCGGAGAGATACACGAATTTACAAATCCGTAGTACCTACACCATATTTTTTTATTGCTTTAATTCGGTTCTATTACAAAAGTACATTCTTATACAAACTCCACGTACGAAAACGGTTTTGCGTAAGGCGCGGTGTCAGAGTTGTACTGGTAGTAGGATTCTTAAATATCTACCGTACAGACGTTAACGTAATAATAACGTCAGATTATGTTGGCTCTCTGGTTTCGTTACATTCTACATAATTAAATGATAAAACTAATAGAATAACAACGTTAACGAATACATTTAAGTATTGACAACATTCATCGTAATAAATTATGAAAAGAGGAAAACTTAATCTCAATACATTCTTCATCAGTAGGTAACTAAAAACTATGCTGTTAGTTTCTCCTTCTAACAGGTATTGTAAATATGATATTTGTATTAATCAATGATTAATAAATCATCGCAATTATATTTATGACCTCCGAGACAGTGCGGTAAGATTCTTGGGTTAAAAATTAATACATTTATAAAGTTAATATTTTAACATGCCTTTCGCAATATAAACTTTTTTGCTGTTGATAAAAAAAAAAAAAAAAAAATATTTTAACTAAGTATACATTTTTTTATAATTTAATTATTTATTTTTTAAGAATACGTAAATTTAAAAAAAAATGTGTAGGTATTATATTTCACGAAGTTACAAGCTGTCGGAGTATAGGGGGGAAAAAAGAGCGTGTCCATCTTGTCACGATTTTTACCCTTCTGGTCAACTGGAAAATAAAAAAAAACTTAAATTCTTAATCAGTAGAAATATATTCACAGAAGGAACGAAGAAAAAAGAAGAAAAAAAAAATTTCTCACCAAATGGCGGCTACCCAATTTTTTTATGGATTTTCGTTTTTTTTTTAAACTTTTCCGAATATTTAAAAATAGTAAAAATAAACTATTTTGATTTTTTGATAGTTCTAGCATAGAGGGATATACAAAGAAAATTCTTGCAAAATTTGAAGAAAATCGGTCGATTAGAACTTGAGATTTTTTGACAAATGTTTCGAAAAATGTGGTTTCGAGTAAAACGAGTGTAAAGTTTTGTTCTATTTTGATTCTAGTTGAATTTCGTCTAAACCGGTCGAATTGCCACGACACTAAAATGGAGAAAATAATTCGAATTTCGGAAAATCTATTTAAGCAGATATTCTTGAATATCTGAACTCTAAACAGTCTAAAATATCGAAATATGAAGAAAAAAATTCTAGACAAGAATACTTCCTTAAATGCCCCTTCTCATTGTCTTCCACTAATTTCTCTAAGATGACGAATTCTACGAGTAATTATGAGTTTTCACATAATTTTTTTATTTTATTTAAATAATAAATAACACAAAAATACAACATTCGACATTTTGACTTAAATTTATTTTATTGGAACGAATGCATTATTGAAGGCACCACTCGCAGTCTAAACCCCCATCCAAAAATATTTGCTTACGGCGCAATAATATTACGGATCAATAATTTGATTTTTGTTATTGTATTATTATTACTTTTTTTTTCAATGCTGGGCATATTTTTATGGGCCCTGAAGTAAGTCGTCACGCCACTGAATTCTCAATCAGGACTGACAGTCTCAAACTAACTGGTTCCGGAATAAATTTAATTAAAACATCATTTCGACACGAGAGTCACGTTCAAAAGATGCAACACATAAAAACAATAATAAGTGCGCACTATGTGGGTATCAAATAATAGGTATATAAACACACGTGTATTATGGTGACCCGACAGTTAATCCCCCGACAGTTGGCTACGCAAATTATAATTATTATAAAATTATTCTTTTGTGTGCACTATTTACCATTTTCCAACCTAAAATCGACTAAAAAATCTGATAAGTTGGTATAAATATCAAACAAATTTATTAACAGTGTCGATTTTTCTACTAATACGATAGCGTGCACACCTGCACAGTATATAGACAAGTAGTTTTTTATCGTTGTTATCCTTGATGCATTTAAATGAAAATATGTTTTATACGTTTGTTATTCGGAGATACACCCTCTCTGCACACCTCTTCAGGGACATTGGAGGTTATTATCCACCACTTACCCGCCCTGGTATAAGTAACAGATGGTTACTACTTCAAGGCTCTCGCAAGGACTCTAATTTTTTTGAAAGAACGAAGCTACATTTAGTTTAGAACAAATTTAGACCTCCAATGTCCCTGCATACGTTGTTAGCAAGCAGTATGCAAGTGCTTAGCGGGAAATACAAGATACAATATGTGTTAGTATTACAAAATATAGACAAGACAATGGGACATTTTGGTGAAAGTCCTCGAGGTGGCAAGCGCTGGGTGATTGTATCCAGCGTATCCTACAAACACCTGTTTGGGAAAAAGACACAGTACAGAAGTAATACGAGCATGGTAAACGGTTGGGAGTCCTCTCCAATCAATTGGCAGTCCCAGAAAGAATGCGCATGACGTTCGGTCTAGCCGTGAACCACACTCAGCCTCCGCGCCCCTTAGCCGGTTCCTCGGTGATGCCTCAAAGAAAAGTAAATGGGAGATTGGGGGGAAATACCCGACGACCCTAAGGAATTCAGCGTCGAGTAGCCGGGGGCAAGGCGAAGGAGAGCCGAGGTCGCCCCCCCCAAACCTCAAGCCTGCACATGTTGCTGGGGGTGGCGCAAATGATTTTAGAGGGCACCGTGCCGTCGTCGACTGACTCCTGTTGACGCAGGGACGAGGTCTAGCGCACCCCCCAGGAGGGGGTGCGCTAGACCTAACATAACAAAATAGATAGATGCAGTTCAGTTCAGCCTTCTGAGCGAAGCAAAGTAGAGGTTGTGAGACTAAAAAGAAAAAAAGAACATAGAAACCAAAACAAACGCAAGGAAAAAAAAACAAAGTCGAGTATGTAAGTTGGGTCACAACAGTGTTCCTTGGAATAGGAAACTGGAAAACAAAGAATATAATACAAAAATGATGAAAAATAATTAATAGGTATCTCGATAAAACATCATCTAGCATAGCTTAGCGAAATCTAAAATAAACAATGCGAAAAGAAATAAAATAAGCAAAAAAAAGATAAGTCACACAAAAATAAAAGTAATAGAAACAAAATGTATACAATAGAATAAGATAAAGGTATATACGATAGAGATGATATAAAACATAAAATTCTAGCAGTAGATGTAATAATGTAATAAGGATGTCCGTGGATTCAGGAGCAGATACACCTGGCATCTAAATGATTTTACAGCTAGTCAGCGACTCTAAGATCAGGCCATCTCTCAACCCAGATTTTCGTAAATTTCCTCAAGCACTCAAAGTTCACCTTATTCGAAACGTGATCGGCGTTCCAAGCTGGTCTCGTAGTAACTTGCAAGCCATCGAGCATTTCCTCTCGGGCATCCGTCATAATCTCACAATGCCACAGAATGTGCTCGGCTGTTTGGTCCGTATTGCCACACGCGCAGTTTGGATGGGGGGAGAGGGACCCTAAGTTATATTTTGTGTAAGTAGGTATACCGTATTTTCTCTAAATCGATTACCTATTGTATATAAGTATGCCAGGGGACCAACAGCCGAGTGATCAACTGTCATGGAATCATGTTTTATATCTATTTAGTTGTAAGTATGAAATACATATTAAAGTTTGTCATGGACCTCATATTTCAAATTCAGAATTAACAATAATATCCTGAACTAATTTCCCCCATATTTTTAGCAGCTATTTTTTGAATGATTACAAAGTTCTTCAAGGAATTTGTTTGTGACTTAGACACACTCTTTTTTATTATTATTTATTGAGTTAGTTTATACTACATGAATATAAACTAATAAGCACAATGTAACATTTCATTTGATAAATTTAAATATTTTTACAGAAAGCATAACATTTATTTTTAAATACATTCATTCTTTCTTCATTTTTCATACTTTCAGGCATTTCATCATACATCTTTAGTCATCTTTACATTAGGCAGTTCTGTGATTTTGATTTCTTCATTTCTTCTCGGACAAACATGTCCAATTTTATTTATATGGGATGGGACACCTATTGACTTTATCTAAAACTCTAAATTAATTCGACCACCATAACACAGGCATATCAGCCTAGCATGGTGGTCGAAAAATCCACTAATAATGAAGCCATATTATGTATGCAATGAATAAAGAAAATTTAAATTTAAAAAAAAAATATTAGAATAACTTTTGAAAGTTATACTCACCAATGTAATATACCATTGAAGAAAAGGGATAATACTAGTAATTCCAAATGAAGCATGAAACAGAACGAGACACTCGTTGTATGTTTTATTTAGTAATAAAAAATAAATAAAAAGTCGCAGCATTATCTTCTTCTTCAATGATATATTTCGTTTATGGGTATAAGCTTTAAAAGTTTTTAAAAAGGTATGCCAATAAAAACTGAATTATTAAATTTAACGTAGGTATTGCATGTTATAATTAAATATTATTAATTGAGCTTCTTTTATACTAACTAACTAACTAACCATCACGCCGTTTCCCCGCAGGGGTAGGCAGAGAGGACGGACCGCCAAACAACTCGATCTTGGCACACACTCCTTGCCTCGTTCACATTAATACATCGTCTCATACATGCTCTTCTATTATTCCGACTCTTCACATGGCCCGACTTAAGTATCTGATTCACTTGGTCATGCCATGTCTTCCTCGGGCGTCCCCGACTTCTCCATTTCATTTGCGTCATATATTCTCCTCACACTCCTTTCCTTGTTCATTGCTCTACATGCCGAAACCATCTGAGCGTCCCTTTCTTAATCTTACTCATTACGCATACATCAGCTTTGCATTCTTCGCGGATCTCCACATTTCTCACACGATCGTACATGGTTTTACCACTCATTCGCATCAGGGATCTCATTTCAACAGCATTCAGTCTACTTTCTTCCTTCCTCTGCCAGTTCCATGACTCACTGCCATACATCAGGGTAGGTACCAGCACTCCATTATGGACGGCTGACTTCGCTCCTTTGGACAGTTATTTTGTTGGCGCCCACGGCGTTCAGTCCTCCATTAATAAGAGTTGCCTGCATTTACCCTTCTTTCGATATCTCTATCGGCCTTCCCATCTCTCGTAAATGTGTCTGTAAAATTATCGAGTACGCGGCATGCGTTGAAAAAAAACTTCGTTCCCTCCCCCGTTCCTATCTCGCGTCCCCTTCCTCCTCCCTCGTCTCCCTTCCCCCCCTCCATCACCACCCCCGAATCACCATATCCTTCGTTCCCCTCCCCCCACTTGGATTCCCCACCCCATCCGCCATCACTCCCTGCCGCTAAACTATATGAAATGCACGTATTTTTTTAAATGGCTCAAGATTATATATTAAAAAACCTTCGCGGGCTTGGGCACAACAAATCACCGAAGTTTCATCGTAATCGGATGAATGGTAAAGAAACAAAGAACATTCATTTTTATATATAAAGATGAATAGAATCACCAATCTTGTCTATAGTCATACTAACTTTTACTGTATCTTGATTTCCCGTTAAGCACTTGCATACTGCTTACTAACAACGTATGCAGGGACACTGGAGGTCTAGATTCGTTCAAAATTAAATATAGATTCGTTCATTCAATAGAGTCTTTGCGAGAGCCTTGAAGGAGTAACCATCTGTTACTTGTACCAGGGCGGGTAAGTAGTGGATAACCTCCAATGCATCTTGTTCTCATTCATATTTTCGTTTAGATTATTATTGTTATCTTCTTTTTCAATGATTTCATTTAATTTAAATTAATTATTTTTGCTGTCCTCAAGGTCACAGGTTACCTGACGCCAAAGCGCGCACCTAATGCGGACCTGTACCACCACCACATCCGCGGTACCCAAAGCCTTATCAATGTGCCGACTCATCCGGCTTCAGTAATAGTTGCCGCGGTTGTACAGGAGCCAGATAAAAAGCCTCAATATCCGTGACTTATTCGCCGCGAGGTACTTGCTTACCGGCTGATTGGGTTTTTCGTCCTCTCCTACTCCTACTCCTTTTCCCCCGCCCGCGGGTGTGACGTACAAATATGACAGCATTTGCAGATTAAGAATAGGCCACTTGCATCACATTTAAAAAAAATCTGGTTCAGGCAAATATTCTAAGACATTACGTTTTTTTTTTTTTTTTTGTTTTTTTGAAACTCTGGCGATTTTTTAAATATTTAAATCCGAAAAATCAGATCATTTTTTATAAACCGGAAAGACGGGAAATAATTTTATGGGTGCGAAAACCCCATAATTACACAGCCGAAAATCATTTAAAAAAAACGTTTTCCACACGAATGGCACAGGAGAATAACGAGGCATACCAAAAATATTACATCTCATAAATAGTTTTTTCCTTGATCTATCTTATTGATCATTAATCATTATAATGTTCAACGTCTCTTTCAATCTAATGTAATATACTTGTACTTGTAAATTAAAATAATAATAAGAATATTATAAAATTTAATTTTGTTCAAATCAGCACCATTACCATCACCTACACTTCTGAAACAAGAACAGAAGGCATAAAATGTACGGGGTTCTCTTCGTAACATCAGTCAAAACGTCAAACCAAATGATAAGTTCGCAGAGAACAAACAATAAATCTAATGAATGTTAAATATCAAATTCGAAGATTCGCATGAAATCAAAGTGTCGCCATATAAAAAAAAATAAATCAGTGTGGAATTTTAGAAAATTAATAGAACATTATCGGAGACGGGACATCTTTATGTGCTGACGTCACGAGCCCAAATAATGGTTTTATTTATTTATGAAATCCATGCAAGTGGCCTGTTGTTTCGCCTACCAAAATAGCAATTTAACCTTGTCAATGTTATGAAACCTTTCAATTTTATTACGTAAGTATTTACAAACAATTACACTAGCTACTTTTAGCTCAACACTCTTTCTATAAGGATTTATAAATCAGACGCTCCCATTGCGACGCAAGTCCGAGTGAGTCCTGCTGGAGAGGTCAAAAGGTCTGTCTGCCTGCCATGCAGCTGATGGGGAGCTGCATCCACCGCCAAGACCAATACAAACCTCACCTCAAGCTATATAATTTACCAAGCATAGCGAACCACTTGGGGTGACCAATGGCAGAGGTGTTGGTTATCAAATAAATGCGCGGGCGGTACACATATCCGCCTACCAAATTGAAAATACAGGGTGACTGATGTATTCAGGGTGTCCGGGAGGAAAGTGCACTAACTTAGGGTGTGATTCTTCGTGATAGTAGAAGTAAAAATGATATATAGGTAACTTTTTAAAATTCCATTGTTTTTTTTTTAATACCAAAATATTTTCATTTGAAATATATATATTTTTTTAAATTAAATCCACAAAGTATGCTCTGAGGAAAAAAAATCCCTCAGGGTTTATTTTATCTTTGAAGATGCTGTGTGGAGGATTTTTCTGGGAAGAGGAAGGAGTGAACATGTTGTAGAAGGAATAAAACACGGAAGCCGGCAAATCGTTCCACAGCCGAGCTGTAGAACACAACAACGAGTCGTAGAAACGACCCGTTCTCGTGTGACAAATGTCAACCGTGTACATATGTTGAGCGCGTGTTTTGCGTGTTTCCCGACAATGCACCGGGTATTTTGGGTCTCCAGACCAGAGGTGGCTGCCAAATTTAACCGTATTTATTTTTCAATACAAATAAATCCACTTTTTTTCTTATAAACTACCTTAACTTTGTATGTATATTTTTCTCCCAAGAATCCACTGACACAGTTTCTTCCTTAAAAATACTCAAGGAAGATCCTGCGTTTTTACTTACCACGGCAGTTTACTTCTCATCGAAACTCTATGTTATTGATTATGAATTTTTATCTATCTTCTTACATAAGTTAGGTCTAGTCATTGCATGTCATAATATACGACACTTGTTAGAAATAAATTAACAATTAAATGCTTGCCAACTTTCAGATTTCTTTTTAAAATCATCTATTTAAAATACGTATTTTTCTTCTGCTTGACGTTTCGTTTGGTGTTGACATTTCCCTGCTAAACGAATTCGAAAGGTTTATTTTTTATAATATTCTTAACACATACATCAGTGTCAATTTTAAAAAGCTACACTCATACGTACAAGGGTATTATCATATTTATTAAATCCATTACCTAATGCATGAAGTTTGCAATTTTTTTTCAAGTTATGAATGTTATTGGCTTATTAAATAATAAGGAAACGCAATTTTAGCAAAGTTGTTCAATTTTGGCTAATTTCGGATAGATTCGACTAATTTCATCAAGATTAGACTAATTTCATCAAGATTCGCCTAATTTCGACAAGATTCTACCAATTTTTGAAAGATTCGACTAATTTCAGCAAGCTTCGACTATTTTCGACAAGATTTGACGATTTGACGACGATTCGGTTAATTTCGGTTAGAATTGCCTAATTTAGTTATTTACAGCGAGGTCCCGGTATGTGAGCTTTGCTTTGTTTTCTATGTAGCTCAAATATAATTCATTTCGCAATTCTCGTCCCATAGTCCCTTTGTTATTTTACATTACTTGTGTAAGGGGATTCCACAATATTATTGGCTCCAGGCGGTTGGGAAAAGTTGTGACTCTTGTACGGTATTCATGCAAGTGATTACAGTTTTAGAAAAGAAAAAAAAAAAAAAAAAATCTAACTAAAGAAGAAATAGGAAAAAACGCAGTCCTGGATTTGTCAATAGGCCTTATAGGCCGCGGCCTAGAGGCGGCAGAGTTCAGGGGGCGGCACTCGCTCGCTTTGGTGAGCCGTTAAGTTTGCGTAGGATTATAAACAAAAAAAAGTTACTGTGTTTTCTATCTATTAACCTTTAGACGCCCAGTGGTCCCGTACAGGACCGCAGATTTGTTTCGTTCAATGCCCAACGGTCCAATACGAGACCGGTGATTGTGATATTTCACAAAAAATGATTTGGCAGTTGGCTACCTTTATTGCACGCGGCGCACGAGGGCTTGATAAAAATAATAATAATTGGATAATTTGTAAAGGGCCGTTTTTATGAAAAATTATCTCAAGGGCGTTTTACAATTTATTATGAATTCTTAGGCTCCATCTAACTTTATTATTTACAAATAGATACAGAAACATATTTACCTGGCAGGTCACTTCCGATAAACACATTTTATTAGAGTTTATGCTAGGGAAGATTCGACTTTGCAGATGGAGGACATTATATTTAAAACACTGGACATTGCATGATTTGACCTTAACAAAAGCTTCAAATAAGAATTGTCGCGGGCCGTGAAGGCGAAGGTGAAAGTTTAAACTCATGGATTATGAGCTTTATACTTTTGAATGTAGCTATAACTTTGTGGTAATCCATTAATTTTACTTTGTTTGAACCGCTTGTATATTTGTTTGAAGCCGACCGGTTTCGGAACGACCGTTCCTTCCTCAGGAGCTTTAAGTTTAGCTCTAAATTAAGGGGGAAAATAGGTGTAGGACTACTTATTTTTAGTGATTTTCATGAATTTTTTATCGCATAAGGAATATAATTTTTTTTATTTATACTTTGAGGTCATTTTACACATACATTCAAGAGTATGTTCTAAAATTTAAAAAAAAAATTCTAAAAAAATAACGGAGATATCAGCGCGCATTGTAAGTCGCCATCCGGCTGGACAATTTGTGTAATCCCTGGAGGTCATTACTTTCATCCGAAATCAGTTTAAAAAAAAAACTTTTTATAAGTGTTTCTTCTATTTAAGCCTCACTCCTTAGAAAAAAGATGAAAATTTATATTTTTTTGAGAAATGTGAAAATTTTGTATGATTTTTTGCTGTTATTTTGTACGTTTTTTTCCATAAAAAAAATTGTTAAAAAAGATATCGTTTAGGATTGAGATTCAAATAGAGCGTAAAGAAATTAATAACGATTGATCAAAAACTCTAGGAGCTAAAGGTTTCAAAAATTCGAAAAAAGTAGTTTCGAGAAAAATGCGTTTGAAAATAAGAGTGGCAGTAAAATAGTGGCAGGTAGTTCGACCGAGGGACACTCACTCAAACGCATATAACTTTCAAATGGAGTGGAATTTTGGTTTGAAATTTTCAGAACATATTTTTGAATAGTTTTAAAATCGATTTATGGAAAAAATTGAATTTTTTGAAGCCTCCACATCTATTTCCCCCCTTAAAGGAACTTTTAGACGCCTAGTGATTAGTGATCCCGTACGGGACCGCGGACTGAGTTGTGCGATTATGGTGCAAATATTTCACAAAAAATGCTTGGGCAGTGGGCTAACTTATACTTTGGAATGCTATTTTGAAAAGATTAAATAAAGTGAGTGCTCAGATGCAAAGCTCATTTATTGATATACCCACTGACGGTGTCTGATTCTTATGGATCTCTTCTCGGGTTTATTATAGCGGAGCGAGAAAACTTTGATTATTTCGAAGACAGTGCAATTGGAATCAGAGCACTTTAGCAATATCAGGGTGACATTAAGAGTAAGAGGAATCCTAAGAGAAAACACTTTAAAGACAAAACATCAAATGAGGATATTAAAACAACCTCTTTACAGAGCTGAATTAGAGAGAATGCGTAATGCGTATATTAACTTCAAAGAAAAAAAAATTTACTTTAAAAATAAACTGGGTGAACTTTCAACACAAAGAGTCTTCTCAGAGAAAAATCTCATTCGTTTATTTCACTTTTGAGATCCTACTTAACTTATATTTGAATATTTATTTTTTAAATTGTGTGTCATCTAATAAAAGCATATTTTTTATTTATTTTTTTTATTTATTTATTAACCAATACATATAGTATACAATTAAACAAAATATATATAATATATTATATTGGTGGTAACAATACCTCCCTAATTGAGAAATTCTCGTGTTTAGAGAGGGAGCACTATCAGGTTGACAGTACTATACATACTTGACAGTTGTTACAATTTGGATGTATGTAGAACTACTTTTTTTAAATATATACAATGAATAATAAGTTTGAAATTTTTTTTTTTTTTTTGTGCACACTGGATTTTTTTTTTTTTTTTACAATAAAAATATAAAAATATAAATTTAAAAATATAAGTTGGCAATTTTTTTTTGTACATATACATAATGTGAATTTTCATACATAGAGAAAATATAAGTTGATATTTTTTTGTTCAGAATGGAAATATAAGTTGGCACATCGTAACACATACCTAAATCTAATAAATAGTAAAATGTCTTTTAAGTTTTTGTTTAAAAATTTCATAATTCCTTTCGGATTGCATTTCTTGGGGGAGTTCGTTAAAGCATTTTATGGCTGAGTATGTGTAATGATGTTGGGCTGTTGTTGTATTAAGTTTAGGGATTATTATTTGTCCTAAGGTTCTCGGCCTGGTGCTAAATGACTGTGTTGTTAGTTTATCTTTGTGGATTTGAAGTAATGCATTTTTTTGATAAATTTTATTTAGCGGTAATACTTTGAATTCATCGAATAATTTTTGGGTTGAATAGTCTAATTGTTTCTTTAGAATAATTTTGATGAGTCTTCTTTGTACTATTTCAAGTGGGGTTAAGTTGGTTTTATACGCTCCTCCCCAGCCTATTATTCCGTATTGTAGAACTGATTGGGCTAATGCATAGTAAACCTTTAGTAGCATAGATTTTGTAGAATATTTCTAAGTTTGAGGAATACGTAATAAAGTTTACGTATTCTGTTAACAGTTTGTGCAATATGTTCTGTCCATTTAACATGTTGATCTATAATTATGCCTAAATATTTAATATTACTTTTTTTTAAGATTTTTGAGCATTTAGGTGAATTGCAGTTATCCGTATAATTATTACAAGAGTTATGAATAGTAATATTGGAATTTATTGTTGGATGGAATTTGTCTGATAATGTAAAGGTCATGAAATAGGTTTTGTCAGAGTTTAATGAAAGGTAGTTGTCATCCAACCATTGTTTTAGGTTGTTTATTTCTACATTCGCGGTTTGATAGGCTTCTTCCCAAGTTTTTTTTTCTATGATTAAAACTGTGTCGTCAGCGAAAGATATGATTTTTCCCATTTTTGGTACTGTAAGCATTTCATTCACGTAAATGATAAACAATATTGGACCTAGAACTGTCCCTTGAGGAATTCCAAATTCGGAATAGGTGGGTTCACTCAACATATTGTTAATTTTTACGTGTTGGTGTCTTTTATGAAGATAACTTTTAAACCATTCTTTAACTGTTCCTTGGATTCCAATTTTTTCTAATTTTTTGATTAGCTTCCTGTGGCTTATACTGTCAAATGCTTTCCTTAGATCGATGAATATGCTTAAACATTTATTTCCCGAGTCAAGAGCTTTATAGATTATAGAGGTTATTTTTGCAATTGCATCTTGCGTACCTAAATTTTCTCTGAAGCCGAATTGGTTATCATTAATAATTTCATTTGAAGTGATATGTTTAGTTAATTGTGACTTTACGACTTTTTCAAATATTTTTGCTACGTTAGATATAATAGATATGGGACGGTAGTTTGAGATGTCAGATGTATTTCCTGATTTGAAAATCGGGGTTATTATTGTATTTTTATATATTTTTGGGTAAATTCCTTGCTGTATGCTGTTATTAATGATATGTGCAATTGGTTTTGATATTAATTGTCTCATTTGTTTTAATACATTTACTGTGATATTATCAAAACCAGGGCTAGCGGACACTCGTAGGTTCATTATAATTTTTTCTATTTCTATTTGGGTGCATTTTTCAAACTTTTCGAAAATATTTTGGCAAGTTTGTGTGGATGTATTGGACGTATTTTTAGATTGAAAAGTGTCGATTTTTTTGGCTAGATTCTCTCCAACTTTAGCGAAGTAGTTATTGAAAATGTTTGCAATTTTAGTTGGTTCTTTTATAGCGTCTATTGTTTCGTTGTCATAAGTTATTTTATTTATTTGTTTATTTTTATTACCGTTGCCAATAATGTTATTAATTGTAGCCCAGATTTTTTTGTTATCTTTACCACTATCTTCAATTTTTATCTTGAAGTAATTTTCTTTTATTGTTTTAATCAAATTTGTAAGATTGTTTCTGTATTTTTTATATGATTGTAATAAATTTAAGTCATTAGGTTGTTTTCGGGTTTGATAAAACAGTTTTTCTTTATTCCTAATTGAGGTAACTATTCCATGGGTGATCCAGGGCTTAATTTTTCTATGTTTTGATTTTAGTTTGACGTTTTTATGTTTAGTTGCGTTTATTATGTGTTCGCGAAGTGTTTTTTCGAATAAAATTGAAGATTTTTCGGCATCTTCGGTGTTTAATGTCTCTTCCCATTTTTCCAATTTCAATTTTTGTTCAAGAAGTTGTATGTTTAAGGTTTTTATGTTATTCTGTTTTAATGCAGTTTTGGAAAAGGCCATTTTTTTTTTAAAGTCAAGAATTAAGAAACACGTGTAGTGATCGGTAATGTTTGTTTTCCAAATGACAGGTGTTAATTGTGTAGTTAGGTCAGCCTTAGTCCAAATGTGATCAATACATGATGGGTTTTGTCGGGGCACAACTCTAGTGTAATCGTTTATACATGAAATGAAGTTCAGTTCAGCCATCGTATTAAGTAGATCATTTTTTTCGACGCTGTTTGAATTATAACCTATATTTATATTAAAGTCACCCGTCACTATAGTATTTTGACATTTGTTTTTGTTAATTACATCTTTGAGGTTCTCTATAAATTGTTGAGTTTTTGAACCGTGGGTTCGGTATACAGCAATAACTTGATAAATCTGATTATTTACTTTTAATTGTAATGCTATGCAGTTCGTGAGAGTCATGTTTACTTCTTTATAAGATATATCTTGATGTTTTTGGTTAACGTAAATAACTAGGCCACTATTCTTGTTAATGTGTGTTTTCGTGTGAATACATGTGAAGTTTGGTAATTGTGGTATATTATCTATATTTACTGTGTTAAGGTGGGCCTCTGTTAAAACAATACAGTCGAGTTCAGTTTTTAAGAGACTTAGAGTACATAATAATTCATTTATGTTTTTGTAAATACTCCTAATATTTAAGTGCATAATGACTAATGAGTTTGTCTTTTTTTTAAACAGAAGGTTGCATTCATCGACATTATTACATACTTTTTCTGCTATATTATAAGTGCTATCTAGTTCATCCGTAATAATATTATTCATCGGACTTTGAAAACGTGTGTCTTATATAAGAGTTGTTGGGAATACATAGCATAAGTGTATTAATAATATATAACATAAACATAAAAAGTATGTAGAATTTAGGCATGTAGCTAATATAAAACATTATCATATAAAGAATATAAAACATAAGCTTATAAAGAATGTTAAACATAAGCGTTAGCATATAAGGTATACAAGTGATATTGGGGTTTGGTTGCTGCGAATATTTCACATAAGCATATAAAGTAAATACAGCATAAAAATAGGTAAATAAAGTATACATATAGTTCTCGCGAATATAAGACCTAGGCATATAAAGAATAAAAAGTATAATCATATTAAGAAAGTAAAACATGAGCTTATAAAGATTATAAAACTTAAGCATATAGAGAATATGAATCGAAAACATAAGCATATTAAGTATACAAGCAATATAAGGTTTTAATTGTTGCGAATATTTTACATAAGCATATAAAGTATATATAATATAATCGTAAGTATACACAGTATATATATATTTGCTGCGAATACATAACAAAAACATATAAAGAGTATAAGACATGAGCATGTTAAGACACAACATATACTCCTTGATTCTGTGATTTACATATAGATTTGTGTGAAAAAGTATAAGCATATGAGAGTAAGTTATACGAGTATATCTAAAAGAGCTTTGTTTATTGGTTATTGATTGACGGAGACAAAATGTTTTTGTTTGTATCGTTAATAATAATAGCAGGTGTCCCGTTATCTTTGCGGACGTATATATTTCCTCCCTTTGTCCAGGCGAACTTAAACCAGTTTTCACGTGTAGCTTTTCTCGCGAGAAACCATAGATGTTTTGCGCGAAAGGTCAGGTGTTCCGAGATGTAAATTTGGGAACTTGGTCCTGCCATTCCGATGATGGTGGTGTTTAGTTTGTCTTCACGATTTGGGGCTTGCTTGTTGTAGTTTTTAATGTCTCTCAGGAAATCATCACGGTCGATGGTGGTTTTGAATTTCACTACTATTGGCCTGCGTTGATCTTTTTTGGACTTTTGGTTGATACGGTAAGCTGCATCGATGTTGTTGGATTCGTTATTGGAGTTAGTTATTTTTTTAATGTTAAAAATGTAATTATTTAAGTTTTCCCCATTAATTTCGGGGATCCCCCTAATTTCTACATTTTTTGACTTATGATTCCTGTCAATTTGTTCCATTTGGTTTTCTAGGATGTCGATTCTCGTTACAAGGTCAGTGTTCCTTTTTTCAAGTTTGCTGTTTATGTCCTCTAGATCGTGGACTCGATGTAAAATATCTTCATATTGTTTGCTCATAGCCGCCAAAGTGGCTAGAATCTGGGTATTCTGTTCGAGCAACTTGGAAAGTAGTTCAGTGTCCACAAGGGCACTACCACTTGCTTTGATAGATGGCACAGCACATAGGCATTGGGTGCATTTTAACTGTGTGCGTCGCTCCTTGCTGAGGCGACGGTAGGAGCTCTCAGTTACTCCACCGCAGAGTAAGTGATATGTTCCTTTGCACAGCGTACATATAAAAACGGACTCGTCTGACAGGGTTGGCTCAGAACAGGCTTGGCAATTCATCTTGTGGACTTGTGTTCGTTTTATGTATTTTGATTTTATTTGAATGTTAATTAGTTTTGGAGATTGTTTTTGATACACCTGTTGCCCTCTGTTGGACAAAAGTGGTAAGTTATATATGTTTATTAAAATCAGTAAATACTACTGCCACCTGTTGTTTAGTAGAGTAGAAAATAGATGGTTTAGGTTTATTATTATTTAATAAAAAATAATCTCAATAAAAATTTTCGCCGGTGTGAGGGTTGAACTCGGACCGGACGGAACTAGCGGTCGGCAAATTCACGAGATGGTGGCGCATTAATCCACGCTGCTACTGATCTCTTGTATGAAGTGGCGAAGTTTACTTTTATATACTTCTGATTTTATGAACTAATGAACAATTTTATTGTTGCACTTATTTGACGTTTGCCTTTTATCACTTCCAATTATTTTTATAAGTTCCAAATTATTTTTTTTACTGGTTTTTTTATATTAAGGTGCACTCGTACATATAATTAGTTATTTAATTAGTAAACTGAAAGTCACTGTTGTGATTATAATATCACTTGCAAAGAAGTGTGGTTCACTTTTAAATGTTTGAATTCTATTTAGTTGCTGATCGTGTTCCAACTTAATTTTTTACTGTTTTTTTTTATATTTAGGTGCACTTGTACACATAAGTAGTTATTTAACTTAGTAAACTGGAAGTCACTGTTGTGATTATATCACTTGTGAAGAAGTGCGGTTCACTTTTAACTGTTTGAATTCTATTTATTTGCGGAGCGTGAATTAAGCAACTGTCAAGTTTTAGAGGTAGGTATCAATTTTAACTAACTGAGTGATTATGATAAGTGGCAACTTCTAAGAAGGTTGGAGGGGGGGGGGGGGGGGGGGCGGCGCAAATGAAGTGGCCTATACTAATGAAAAGTGTAAATACGACCCTGAAAAAACGTAAAATTCAACGTATTATTCACAATAATGTGATATGTAGTTAAAAGAAGACTATAATAACATACCTTAATAATAATAATCATTGTAAAAATGATACAAATCTTCTACATGGGTTCTATGATTACTGTTTTACAAAATTATTATGTATATGACATGATCGTAAAAGACTGTGTGGACGTATAATAATATAAATAATTTAAACCCAAAACAGAACAAATACCTAGTTAGCAGAAAATTGTATGCAAGCGTTCTTGTCACTGGTGGGTGTGAATTTTGATTTTGAAATGGTTTTAATTAAAAAAAATGTCAAAGAATTTATATTTTTTACTCCAAACAAGCTCAATTTGGAAGGTATGTATACCACCGCCCCGGGAACTATTTATTGGATAACCAACACCTCTGCGATAGGTCACCCCAAGTGGTTTGCTACATTTGGTGACCTAACAGGGGTGCCCGGGTTCATGGGGTGCATTTGCCCACCAACTGCATGGCAGGCTTGATCGGGATATAGTGGTTGAGGGAGTCCCTTTGACTTCTGGAGTCGTATTCTCGGAACATCGCTTTGCACTGTTGTGGGAGGAATTAATTTATACGTCCGTCATTCCTGGACATTCTGACCCTCAGATCCTAACCAGCTTTCATTCTTCTGTCCCAGGACTTCCTCTCCTTCCATTCCTAAAAAGACCCTGGACACAGCATCCCCAGAATCCCCTCAAGGCCTGCTGTGTGGAGTGTGGAGCGAATATAAAAAATTGAAAAGGCAAGAACCGCTGGTAAAAATCTGACGTGTACGGTGTACGTCCTGCTTGTTACATTTTTTAAATAAGCAAAATAATAAAACTATCGAACTCACTTCTAGAGATTAACTGTTCGGTGGTTAAAAACGTCACGGGATATACTAATGACTTTCCATTTTCACAAGACAAGTAGATCTAGGTATGGATTTCCCCTTACAATCTTGAAACAAACCTACGTAGTACTATCACAAATTTCGCGCAGTTTTCCTCAAGAGTCAAACACAGCTGTTTTTACATAAGTATGGATGTATGATTAGTCTGGAAATACGTCAAAGACGAGCCCACGAACTCTTCCACTCTAGACCTATATATATACATTACGTTTTATACATGAGACACGAAGCGACAAAATGTGTCCACTTGTATGGAGGTTGGTAAATCCACCTACTACCACAATTTGAATGTACCTACAATCATCGATGTTTGACGTATGCCTTTGTGCTGTGTTTTATGTTACTGCAAAGCAACCAACGCCAAAAACTTTCCCGAGGAATGTGTGTACGTAAAAAAGGATCTCCTCCGACCAAAAACATGGACATTTCGCACCTGAGCGATAGTTTCACAAGTCAAAAAATTGCGTTTTTGAGTTAAGTATGCAGAAATGTTCCTGGATATCTGTTATACCTTCGATAAAAACTACAAAATTCTTAAAAATATTATTTTGGTGTTAAAAGTGAAAATATCATTGTTATATTATCATAGTTTAAAGACGAATTCAAGCAAAAATAGTAGCACAATGTTCATTTGAGCTGAACCATCCACTAGATATGTAACGAAGTTACATAACGGCCTCCCAACTTTTGTAAAACAAGGTTTTTTTATTAGTTGATAAACTAATTTAGTACACTCAAAACAAAATATTCAAACTGCTCTCTTGAAAAAAGAAGTGTTTGAGTTGTACCATTGATTCCCCAGGTGCGATTCCCAGGTGCGATTTGCTTACACATTACAATAAACATTGCTAATTTGGGTCTGGTCTTGCTTTTTTGTATGCATCTGCAATAGGGCCACGCCCCCATTTCCAATGTTTATAGTTATGTTTAAGCAAATGTTCATGTTTTCGGTCGGAAGAGATCCTAAGCAAGCAAGAATAAGATGTTTTGATCAAAACTTTAAGATCGCGAAAAACAACTGCCACATAGGTTCGTCTAATTTCGACAAGACTTGGCTAATTTCGGCAAGTTTCGACTAAAATCTGCAAGGTTTAACTAATTTCCGCAAGTTTCGGCTAAGTTTAGCTAGGTTTGGTTAATTTCGGCAGGATTTGGCCAGTTTGACGGCCGGCGTAGTCCAGCGGTAAGACTCTTGAGTCGCACATTGAAGGTCGCGGGATCGAATCCCGGCGTGGCAAATAAATTTTATTTGGTTAATTTGTGTTATTTCACAAAATCTTCGTTTAAAATAATATGTAGTATATTTGCGGCACGTTCCAGAGTGGAAGATACTCTCAGTATCGCCCTGGTGTAAGACCACCATTCAGAATTGAAACGTTGCTTGAAATGGCATTAGCCGTGTTTGGTGACCAGATCTGAATAGCCAGATACTTCCCCACCTTCCTCTTCCTTATCTCCTTCCCTTTCCCTCCCCACTACCTTCAACCTCACAACATACCCCAATTGGGGATGCCATAGTCTCACTGGCTTCAGACGGGATCAGTTGGGACTCTTGTGCGGTATTCATAAAAAAAAAAAGTTTTGGCAAATTTCGGCATGGTTTGGCTAATTTCGATAAATTTCGTCTAATTTCGTTAAAATTCGGCTTATTTTAACAAGATTTTGAAAAGGTTTGGCTTATTCTGCAAGGTTCTGCTAATTTTTAAAGGCTTCGGCATAGTAACATGAGTAAGTCACCTTTCTTTCTCTTTCTTTCATTCCAAAGAGGTCACATACCTCTTTCGAACAAAGCGCACAGTTTCTGAATGGGCTGCCACCTTATTTCATGACTCTGTGAAAAAGACCGGTTTTTCTAAAACTCCGGTAGTGATCCACGTCACGTAAAGACCGCGAGGAATTTGACAATCTGAACCCGCTAATGAATTACCCACTGCCGTTAGTGTTGACGTTTAAACTTATCCCGTGCGGTTATAAAGTATAGATTACTCAGTTCTTCGGTAACTTCGGTTAATCACCTCTTACAGACCAGAAATAGAACTGTATGACATAAGTTTCGGTCGATTTATCGTGTTTAACTGGGGAATGTTGGGTATTCGCAGGCTTTCATAGTTTCAGAGGAATATTTAACTGCTGTTTATGACGTATACACTTCCTTACAGTTTCAATATTGTCAATACCTGATCATCATCAATACTCTACAACCCCTGGTGGGTTTGGCTTCCTCAAGAGTCAATACCTGATAACCTTGTAGAAATAGGATTCTTTGTTCCGGATAGTTTCACGCAAGACTGCCAGCGTAGGCTTTTGCAACTACTTTAAAACAAACAAACCAATGTTTTTTTTTTCAATTATTTCTAGCATCACCCTTCAAGGCTGTTTAGCCATCATTTAAAATTACAGAGAAGGGAAAGGTGAATTTATAAATTAGTTTTATTTAATTGTGCAAATTTCAGAATTATATGAAAGATTGGAGTCGAGTTCAGACTTAGAAGAGATAAGAAATTGATTGGAGGGAGACAATTTTAGAAAACGCTTGATAGAAGAGAGGATAATTATTAAGAGAGGGACAACCAAAAATATGTGATCTAAAGTTCCCGCATCTAGACCACAGAATGTACAACCTGGGGAGTCAAGGATGTGTTTTTTAAAAAGGTGAAAAGGAACGGAACATGTCCGATTCTCATTCGAATAAGTGAGGAAATTTGTGAAAAATTGGAAAATTGTTTGAAAATCGGTCTTGATGGGATAGTCCTTTGTGTTGAGGTGTAGCAGGCTCCCTTGTATTGACTAGCAATGTTTAATACTCGTACTCTGTTCAAACATCGCGGAATCTATATTTGATGATTGAAAAAACATCAGATAGTTGAATATGGTTTACGAGGGTAACAGTAGGGTTGGACGCTCCTTGTTTTTGTTTTGCCAAGGAATATGTAATATCGTTGCCCACCATGCCAACATGTCCAGGAATCCAAATCAGAGTTATGGTTTTTCCAGAGCTTAGAATGGAGCAATGGAGGCCATATACCAATGTTGGTTTCCCAGAAAAGACTTGAAACAGCCTGAGAGCAAAATTGTTACACAACAATTATAGCCTATATCTTCTTTGTGGAGAGTCTTTTTAAGAATAGGAAGAAGGGGAAGTACTGAGAAGAAAAAGAATGAAGAGTGTGACCATGTCAAGTACGCCTGACTATTGAATTTGGGAGCCACCACTGTGATGGTGCCCAACAAACTTGATTCTGTGCAAAGAAGGGCTGCCCTTCTGATTGACAATCCGTTGTTAACATACTGATTGTCATCTCTAATGCACATACATTTTTTTTTCATTTACTAGATTCTTATATTTCTTGAAGAGATGAATCATTTAAATTTACTGAATTTAAAGTAAATGTTCTTTATAAATAGAACAGCGTCATTTTCGCCTTGCAATTTTTACCTCATTTGGGTATTTTTAAATGTTACCTGGCTATTATAGACTTAGAGGCCTTGTATTTCATCGGTAGGGAATTTTTTTTATCTAAAAACCCTACTAAAATTGCATGTTTTGCTAAGCGGGCATTGGGCATGCTGATTATCTTCTACGTGTATTTTAATGTAGCCTGCTCTAAGGAGCTAGCAGCATTGATTATCGGTGCACGTGTATGAAACACGACAGACAAAGCGGAACATCGAGCGACATGCTGAAATAATATTAAACAGAAAAACAGAAGTAGACAAATCGTAGTTCGCTATACTCCTAAATATCAAAGAATAATTGATCCAAACCAAGCCTTTTTCTAATTAAACATGTATGTAACATTCGGAGTTAAGAGCCTTATACTTATAACTCTTTTGTATCCGGGGCATGCAGATATGCCGAAGTGTTTGTTGTCCGTGATAAATGCATTTATCTCCTTGAAAACACAAACCACAAGAAGTAGTGACTTACGGAGAGGGTCCCTGGCCCTGGGTTTTACCAGACCCAGGTCGTTGCACACGATTTACCAAACATGGGACTTCAGCAACAACACTGCCGTAACTCAAATTATGTCTAACTAGTTAGTTAGACAGACTTAATCTAACTAACCTAAACTAACATGACATATCCTAAACATCTTGACACTACTTCGATGTGTTGTAAGAGAAAAATACAGAGCGATACACAACTCTTTGGCAGACGACGACGCGCGACGCTTAGAATTGTTAGTGCACATGGGGGAACAGTTTCATGAATATGGCATAAACATCACCTCTGCCATAGGTCACCCCAAGTGGTTCGCTACATTTGGTGACATATCAGGGATGCCCGGGCTCATGGGGTGAGGTTTGTCCGGATCTTGGAGGCAGGGGCGTCTGCCCACAAACTGCGTTGCAGGCCAGATCGGGAGAGACTGTTGAGGAAGATGTTATGAAAATATTTAACATATTCATAACAATTGTAATCAGGTACTGATTACTAATATTAATATTGTCTGTGGTTTTTTTGACAGCCATATATTGGTGCAAATAGGCAGGAAGCGTTTTATTCTTGCCTGGCTTTTCACTTACCCACGGGGTCTAGATGGGCTCAGACCTAGTGGGAACGTCACAGTGCCAAGTTTAAATGTATGTGAATTTTAAAAGTCGAGCGAAGCAAATGTTCTTTTAAATTAATCAAGGCATCCAATCCTGGAAGATTACGAATATTGCGTTCGTGTCCGAATCGCGAGTCGATACGCGTAATGCGTGATCTAAAATCGTACCCGAAAAAGTAATACTCGTGTCGGTGTACACCGGGTAGTGAGTTTCCGTTTTGGGAATCGACGCGATCGGGCGGCAATCCTCGCTCGCTTCGTACATGTTAACTGTCGAGAACGAGCAGTGTTATTTATTTTATCGGATGGGATCCGTATTTGGGGGCGAGATCGCATTTTACCCACTTTGCCGCGCACGCCGTGGAAGTCGCGCTAACACACGGATGGAAGGATACCGGAGGTAATCCACGAGGTCCCGGTAGATTTCTGGCCTGTAAACTGTACGAGAGACGGGCTGGCAGGCTGGATGCCGCTCTGGAGCAGTCGCGGAACCCTGGAGGAAGGCGTCCCCATCCATCGGTAGAAACATAGATAGATTAGGTTTAGTTATACGGTCAATGATGGGGGTAAGTTTCCACCTGTTTTTGTAAACATCTTACCTATATTGAAATAGATATTAATTGTGTTATCAGAAGATCTTGCCTTTCATTGATTCATGCAGATGTACTTGTGAATAAGCACCTCATGCCCATCCCTGATGATGAGAATCCATGCCTACCCGCTGAGTCAGCATACCTTGTCTCCGGCAAGGTTTGGCGTCTAAGTTTCCGTCGGGAACAAAGCTGACCACAGTGATGGCATTTATAATCATTAATATATGTACCTACCTATAATCATGCACCCACTTAACAAGCGGTGTTTTAAGGCATCTACCCTAAGTAGGAATAAAACTCATCAATAGCCCTGCTCATCAAACCCTGCTACTGAAGGTAGCGTATCAAAGACTTTTTGACCTCTCCAACAGGACTCTCTAGGAACATCGCCTTGCACCAAATTAGGAGGGATAGATTCGTATATCCGTTGCTTTTGGACACACTGACCCACCATATTCATATCCAATCCTCATCCCACTACTTCCCCTCCTTCGTTTCCTAAAAAGACTCTCCACACAGCATCCCAAAAGATGACATAGGTCCTGATCGGAATTATTTCATTAATCAGTTAAATTTATTTGATTATTAATTATGTTTGAACTATTATTAACGGCTTTCTTAATTGTTTTACCTAATTCAAAATCCATTTTTATATAACTCTAGACTAGATGGTACCCGGCGAGCGTTGCAATGCCTTTCAAAGAAATAAATTGTTTCTACCTGCTTGTATTTTCCTGTGCGTCCTTGTTTGTTATATAATGCTATATTTCTGCTTGTATATTTATATTTTTACTTTTAGATTAAGGCGAGACATAACCACGTTTATCGAGGGTTTGTCAGAGACTCACATTGAATTATCAATTTTATTTCCAAGCCTCACAATGAATGCGAGTTATTTATATTTTAGATTGAGAAAAAACAGTACGTAGCCATAATTTTTTTAAACGTACGTTCAAAAATTGTAATACGTTGAACATCTAAAGTTAGCGGTGAGCTTCAGATTTTGTTTTTCTAGACGATGAATTAATAACTTCGAGAGGTATTCATTTAAAAACATCTTAAGTATTAGTAACCCGTTCTTCAGAATTAATTAATATGAACCAGGCGGAAAGGTGGAATCTCCAGGTGTGCTCGGGTTAATTCGACCGTAAGTCCGTCCAATACGCCGTGCCGCGGGAGCATATTTGTTTACACGCTTTCTTCATTTACGTCGATAAGATTCCCATATTATTTTTCTTCTTCTTTTCTTTTTTTTTTTTTTTAATTATTTCTGGCTTTCACCCTTCAAGGGTGTTCTAGGCCATCATTTAAAATTACATAGAAAGGGAAAGGTGAATTTATATATTAATTTTATTTAAATGTACAAATTTCAGAATTATATGGAAGATTGGAGTCGAGTTCAGACTTAGAAGAGATGAAATGTTGAATGGAGGGGAGGCAATTTTAGATAACGCTTGATAGAAGAGAGGATATTTATTTAGAGAGGGACAACCAAAAAATATGTGATCTAAAGAGCCCACATCTAGACCACAGAACGTACAATCAGGGGAGTCGCTTCTTTTCTTTGATAGGGCAAATTCGACAGTAGATCCGTCCAATACACGGGTCGCGAGTCGCGAGTCGCCATTTGCATACACGGCTTCTTTACTTACGTCGTTAAGATTCTGAATATGTTTTAGGGTTAGGGTATAGTGTCGTCTCAATTTACCCAATTGATCTAATTGTTAATTTATCTATTGTACATATGTATATATTATTTGAAAATGTACCATGTTATTGCATAAAATGTTATCAAATTGTACCTGCTGATAAAACTACGTAAATATTTTAGCAGGTTCAAATGCTAATAAATAAAAAAATAAAAATCCCGATTTGACATATTAATATTTTGAAATAAGTAAATATGGTTGCGGGTGTGCGATATATATTTGTAAGTGGATAGTTTATACTTAATGTACTTATATTTTGTATGGGTAATACGTTGAAAATACGTATTTGCTTTATCTTATTAGGTACCTACAGGATAAATCATAACTTTATATAGATGATACATACGAATTGGGAAAAGCTAAAGAATTCTTGGAAGTAAATTATAAATGTATCTTTAAAATATGTCAAACGATTTTATTCATTTCTCAGATCTTAGAATTTTATAAATATTCCCAGTTAATTTCTATAAATGTGCGTAGGAATTCTTTCTTGGGAAAACCAATCCTTGTAAAACCACAAATATTGTATATTACGCAGGGGATTCCCTAAAACTAATTGGTTCACTTTGGGAACAACGCATGAAGATCCAAAGAAATCGTTGTTTCTCCTTTACTAGCATAGTAAGAAATATGATCTAAAATCCAAACGATGTTAGAAAGTTAAAAAAAACACCACCCTTTTTATTCAAATCTAAAAATTAACGACAAAAGAATAAAAATGTACACCTTCATGAAACCAAAGTTTCGACGTCAATTTGAAAAAAAACTTATTGAACTTTGGGATTTTTTTTATCAATTATTTTTACATGAAACGACAAAAGAGTGAAGTGACGATAACGTTTATAATATTACTAGCTGGGTTACCCGGCTTCGCTCAGGACAATAAGATAGTGTTCTGGAATGTTGCACAATGATGTTCCCGATTTCCTATTCCTGATCATTCCACTCCTTCCACAACTTTCTACAGCCTTATGGAACCCTCTAGAACTTTCCGGAAGACTGTTCTAGAAATTTCAAGAGGGCGAAACTTTTAGCCCTTATATCTTTAAAAGCAGGCCCTTTAGGTAAAAACGGATACCCTTATTCCCTAGGGGGATAGAGATCTACCACACCATATAACTCCCTTGATCGAACCGGGACTCGTTTCTGATTTTTTGCGAGCTGCACGTTTTTTTGGACTTTCTTTTATAATATATGCCATATTCAAATTAATAAAATGTTACTCCTTACATGTCCTTTCCCATGCGTTCCCCTCCAGCGTTCCACTTCCACCTTCCCCACCACCGCTCTCCCGCTCCCCCGTCCCGCCAACCCCCCTGGCACTGCATTTTTTGACTCCTCTCCCGCCCGGCCCGTAGCCGAAACTTTTTTCTAATACCAACAATTTTAAACTCGTGATATCTTTCTAATTAAATATCCGAATTGAAAAACTCAAAAAGTTAAATAAAGGTATTGAAGCTGTCTTGAATATGAAGTAATTTATTTTGATAAGGATTAAAACCAAGAAACAAATAAAGAGCCTTTTCAAGAGGCAACATTTAAATTAAATTTTTAAAATAAAAGAATACTTATTGTGGCATAACCATAATAGTTAGACTATGCTGTCACGACCTTTTTTGTAAATAATGATGTGTTCTATAAAGTCGTAGTACATTATTTTATTCTATCATCAATAGTTTTCGCAGCGCACGCGATTTAAAGAATATTTTAGGTAATTTTTTTACACCCTGGGTTACATTATTGAAGTTTTAGTAAGGATGAATATATTTTTTTAAAATATAATATAGCCTATGTCACCCAGGGATAGTGTAGCTTCCCAACAGCGAAAGAATTTTTCAAATCCGTTCAGTAGTTTCGGAGCCTATTCGATGCAAACAAACACACAAACAAACAAACAAATATTACCTCTTTATATAGTGTATGTATAGTAGAAGTAGATTACATCGGTCTAATAAAATAAGTGTGTGGGTTTTTTTCAGTATCAGTAATTTTAGTTAGAAAGAACATAAGTTGAGCCATTATTAAACATTTTTATCTTTCATTAAAAAATGTAATATTTAGAAAATCATTTGTTTTTCCAAGGATAAGTTTTCAAAGCGTATTTAATCAACTTTCTAAAACAGATTTTAGTTTCCAAATATTCCTGTATAATAATTCATTTATTTGGATTTTATTGCAAAGCGGAAATACTCTGACCTTCTGACAGAATATCCCCGAGGCCTGAGGGACAAAAATTATAATTCATACATTTTATCTGTGTTTTCGACACGTGGCGACATTACGTCAAAAACATACCAGGATATCTCTGCGATACCACAATTGTTTTTGCAATCAGTGTCCAAACTTTTCGTAATACTGGAACCAAAAGAAAATCTCTAAGTCGTATACCCTTTCGCTAAAACAACTTTTCAAATAAATTTTAGTTACTTTGCAACAATGCACTTCCACCTGCAGTTTTTTGCATTAGCCCCACACAGGAGGCTTTGAGGAAAATATTTTCCATCGGGTCCTATGTCATCTTATTCTGTGGTCTTTTTTAAGGAAGGGAAGGAAAGGAAGTTATGGGAAGAAAAAATGCATGAGGGGTGGGTAGGAATCTGGGGGTAAGTGTGTTCAGGAGTGACAGACGTATGAATCCATCCTACCTGTGCAAGAGGATAGGTCAACAGAATCTGGCCTCCCTCAACCAGTCTCTCTCGATCCATGTGCTTCCGCCGCCAAGATCTAGACACCTAGACAAACCTCACCCCATACAGCCGGGCATCCGTGCTAAGTCACCAAATGTAGCGAACGTTCGAATCACGTACGGCGGAGGTGTTGGTTATCCAATAAATAGTTAACGATTTTATTAAAACCTGTATATAATTACACTAGCAGACCCGGCCAATGAAATACAACGCCATCATCTACTGAAACGCAATTAGCCAACCTTTATAACCAACGCCATCTGGTAATTTGCATACATATCAAACCCACACCGCCCGCTTGCCAGCCCACTACCTTTATATATTATATATTTCAACCAATTTACACAAACCCTTGACAGTTATATACCTAAGCCTTCCTCATGAATCACTCTACCTATTGGCGAAAACCACATGAAAATCCGTTGCTTAGTTTAAAAGATGTAAGCATACAGACAGTGGGAGCGATTTTGCTTTATACTATGTAAAGATATGTATTTCTTATGATAATATGCTGATTATTATTTTATTTTTATTTTAAATGTAATAGGTATCATGTTATTATTTTTGTTTCAAACTTTTTTATGCGAATACCGCACAAGAGTGCCAACTGTTCCCGTCTGGAACCAGACTATGGCATCCCCAATTGGGTCTAGGTTGTGAGGCTGAAGGTGGAGAAGGAGATGAAGAAGAGGAAGGTGGGGAGGTACCTGGCTATTCAGATCTGGTAACTACATACTGCTAAAGTCATTTCAAACAACTTTTCAATTTTGAATGGTCTGAATGGAATTGGAATTGTGACCTGATCTGAATTAAAAAAGCCATGCCCTTCAGCCGCACAACATTCCCTAATTGGGGATGCCATAGTCCCACTGAATCCTGAGAGTGAGGAGCAGTTGGGACTCTTGTAATCAATAATCACCCAGCATTTCCTATTTAGATCTTATCTACCAGGACTCAAGTATATTTAGGATTGCTCGATCAGCTCGTGACATTGCAACAATTAGTATAAAATTGACCATGGTAAAATCAAATCCGGCTACAATGGTCGTATCTCCTGGTTGGTGACTTGTTCCATTGGCGGAAATTTCTTAATTTTCATGCCTTTGTCTCTGATTTTTTTCCAGAACATAAGTCAAATAGCTACACAAGTAGGTACTTGACATACCAACATAACGACTATAAAGCAGAAAATCTGCTGGTTTAGTGAGGACTACTCGGATCAACATTTTGAAGATGTTAGTTGTACGTTGTACCTAAATAAATATCGATGTTAATTCTTCAGGAGAGCGGGCTTCTAGCGGGCTGACAAGCGGGCGGTGTGGATTTGATTTGTATGCAAATTAACAGATGGCGGTGTGAGTTAATTTATCGTGGTTATAAAGGTTTAGTAATTATCCAGTAGATGGCGTTGTGTTTCGTTAGCCACAGCAACGCGAGGCCAGTTCCGCTAGTATATTATAAACGCTATCGTCAAAATTCACATTTTTTAATGTTTCATTTAAAATTCAGAAAGTTTATTTTTTTTAAATTGCGGTCGGAAACTTTGATTTAATAAAGGTGTAGGTACTTTTAAAATTATTTTGTGTTTAACTTTAGATTTTAATATAAAGCGTGGTATTTAACCTTTTAGATCATATTTTAACCATGAGAATAAGGGAGACAACGATTTCCATGAAACCCATATGAGTTGTTCCGAAAAGCGAATTTTGATTAATTTTTGGATTTATTGTCCTTTACTTGCAGCATTTTAAATTTCCGCTGTCGACATTACGTAACAAAAATGGTCGGCATATTATATTATTAAACTAAACAACAACAATAAAAAATATATATACAAAGTGATCAAAATTATTAAATTTACGCTCAAATGTGTTTTTTAACAGATTAGCAAGATATTTTTTTTGATAAACAACATTCGTATGGAAATTCTTTACAAATGTACCCTTTAGAATTGTAGGAGACTCATCGTCATTATCATAATAATTTATGCTTTGGAATGCGGTTGTACGTGTGTATCTAAAATTACAGGGTGTGTTGTCCTTGGTGCGAAATAATATTGAAGTACCTACTTAGATTTTCAATTCTGAAAGAGAAATCAATTTGTAAATTGTGGTGTATTCTTATTTCCTCTGATGTACAATAAATAATATAACACTGATAATCGGGAGTTTCGATAATACTACGGTTCGTCTAGAAGTCTAGACTCTAGATCAGGGGTCTCCAAACTAGGGCCCGCGGGCCACATCCAACCCGCCAGTGTCAATCCGGCCCGCGAAAAGCGAATTTTGCACCCAATTGGCCCTTGGAACTTACTGGAGTAAGTATCATACATACTCATCAGTATGGCCCTAAGGCTGGAAAGTTTGGAGACCCCTGCTCCAGATTACTACTCTTATTTATTGTCGTCTTATTTACAAAGAATACTTAACTGGACTTAACGTCCGTTCTAACTGAAGCGCTGTGATAATCTGGAGATGGAAAATGGTCACTGAAGATGCCCAACTGTAGATCGGATATGATCGGCAATCTTCGTTGCCGTCCGACCCAAACGGGCGACTGTTGTCTCTCTCATTCATTTAGTACAACTACTGACCTCTGTTGATACACTTCAAAACTCCATATAACTACCTATACTAACGTTGAGATACATTGTAAATACGTACATTTTCACATACTAATTTATCGAAGGAGCATTTTTTTGTTTTTTTTTTTATTATAAAGAAAAAGTTATACAATATTACAGGAAATAAAATAAAATATAACAGAAAAAAGAAAAGTCCCAACAAACTACTTGTGTCAGTGGGTGCTTTGAAAAATAATTATTCAAATTTAAAAATATTACGCAGTTAGAAATTTTTTGTGTTAGAGTCTAATACAAATTATTTCTTTCGGCGAGCCAATTTTTGAATATACTCGTAATATTTGTACATTTTTTAATTTTAGCAGCTAACATATTTAAGCAAGTAGGTATCATGTAGTCCAGCGTACTTTGTTTAAATGCTTAGGTACGATTAGTCCTTCATTTAAATAATTGGTGAAAATTAAAACTTTTAGTAGTCGAAACTACAGCTTAAAACAAAAAAAAATACTTACATCAAAAATACAATTTTCAGTGGCCTGTGCGTTAACTCTGTGTGAAATCTGGTTCAATGGAATAATTTTCAAAATTTGGAGACAGCCGATAACGTAGGTACCTATGATGTAATATTATTTTAATTGTAATTATTTAAAAATTGGAATTTTAATATCACGTGATTTTTACGGGATTGCGCTTGTGTTATTTATAAAACTGGAGTTTTCTACAATCGAAAATCTGGGTGTTGACAGAGCAAAAACCAACTATTTTTATGTCTGAATTTTCTAGATTAGTAAAACTATTTTCTGTTTCCATCGCGACCTTTGGAGCTTTTCAACGTCTTTTTATTTTATATTTCTTTTTTTTAAATGTCCTAAGTCTGAAATTTAAATAAAATGAATTCAGAAACCGCAAATATTATATTTTTATTTTAATTTACACATATTATTTTCTGTCATGAAAATTTCATGTTTTTCAGTATTTAATACCAGTCACCAGTCAAATTGAATACAAGTTTTTATGACGTAGCATTTTAATTGACAATTAGGATTGCCAAAAATAACAAAATCAATAACATTCATTCAACATATTTCATTTAAAAAACTTAAGTAGGTACTTAATCCTTCTTATCTTAAAAGCCGTCATTTTGATCTGAGAACAAAAAATTAAAAAGGTACGAATACATCAATTTGGGAGGCGGGTATGGGTACCGCATCCGGGAACCGTTTATTGGATAATCAACACCCCTGCCATAAGTCACCCCAAGTGGTTCGCTACGTTTGGTGATTTAGCACGGGATGCCCTGGTTCTTTGGTTCATGTTCAAGAATTTGTCTAGGTCTTGGAAGCGAATGCGTTTGCCCACCAACTGCGTGGTAGGTCACATCGGATCATATACTCTCAGTATCGCCCTGGTGTAAGACCACTATTCAGAATCGAAACGTTGCTTGAAATTGCTTTAGCCGCTTTGCTTGACCAGATCTGAATAGTTAGATACTTCCCACCTTCTTCTTTCACATCTCACCCCCCCCCCCCACACTACCTTCAGCCTCAAAATGTATCCTGATTCAGGATTCCATTGTCTCACTGGCTCCAGGCTATTGGAAGTTGGAAGCAGTTGGGACACTTGTGCGGTATTCACATAAAAAAATATAAATCTCGAATCTGACGAATCAAAAGACCCCAAAGGTTAATAGGACAGCCTTAAAAATAATTTCAATACTCGTTTTTTTTAACATATTTTATTGTTTTATTCATATTATCTAAAATAGTCTTCAATTTAGCCTCATTACTTCATAGGGTTACAGTTTAAAACATAGGTACTGATTTTTATTTATTATTTTTATTGCATAACCTATTGGTTTGTAATTTATTTACAGTAAGGTTATTCGCTCTCTAGTCAATGTATTCTACGTATATATGCATACATTGTACTACGTAAATTGTGTATTATGTACACAAATGATTACGGTGATTGTTAGAATCAACTACAATTATTACAATCATCGATAATTATTGGATGATTGGAATTGAAACAAATACTCACAGCAATCTCTATCAACTATTACAATAATCTTATATTTACAGATTTTGTTACCTATTCATGTCTAAAAACACAAAATTTTTAATTCGTTCTTTCGAGTTTCATATCCAAAGGTTTAATTTCCAACAGGATTCACTCCATTCAATTTGTGAGGCGGGTATGGGTACCGCTGTCCCGGGAACCATTTATTGGATAACCAACGCCCCTGTCATAAGTCACCTCAAGTGGTTCACTACGTTTGGTGACTTAATAATAATAATAAATGTTTATTCCAGTATGTGGGGAGGATAGTGCAATCCCACACATTCCATAAGGGATTAGCAGGGATGCCCGGGTTCATGGGGTGAGGTTTGTCTAGGTCTTGGCGGCGAATGAGTTTGTCCACTTTACTGCGTGACGGGCCGTATCGGGAGTGAATGGTTGAGGGAGACCTAACCTAGACCTCTCCAGTCGGACTCTCTCGATCCATCGCCTGTCGCCGCAGTGGGAAGGATTGATTCATACATAGATGATCAAATTTACCCTTAGATTCATACCCACCCCTCATACCATTTTCCTTCCCAGAAAACCTTTTTTCTCGTACCTTTTAAACCTTATACCTTTTCTTTTTCCTTCTCTAAAAATATTCTCCACACGGCATCACCAAAGATGACATAGGCGCTGAGGGATTTTTTCTGTGTATTTTAAAGAAAATAATTTCCCTCGGGATCTATGTCATATTTGGGCATGCTGTGTGGAGGGTCATGTTAAGGAAATGAAGAGAGAAGGTTCTGAAAAGGAAAAATGTAAGAGGTTCAGGAGTGGCTGACGTATGAATCTATCCCTCCCGCTGCGGTGCAAGACGATGGGACCAGCTGGAGAGGTCAAAAGGACTCCCCAAACTGGCCTCTTCATATCTGCCGCCATCAAGACTTGAACACACCTCGCCGATGAACCCAGGCACCTCTGTAGTGGTGTAGTCACCAAGTAGCGAACCACTTGGGTTAACCTACGGCAGAGGTCTTGGTTATCCAATAAATGGTTCACGGGGTGGCGGTAAACACACCTCTCGTATTGCTAAAAAGAACTTCTTAAAAGTGACAATGCTCCAGAAAACATTTTGGAAGATTGCTGTCTTTGCTTTGTTCCCTCATATAATTCTATGCTCATTCAGTTTGATTGTTTCAAACCCAGGCTCTATTTTACTGTCGAGATCAGGTCTGACTTCTAATACTGTATCTGCCGGTTTTCTGTGGCGTGGCGGACGCGTCGGTGGTGCTTGAACAACTGGTGGAGCTGGTGCAAGTCTTCCTCGTGACTTCAACAAGCTCTTGATCCTATCTCCACGGTAATAGTAGAGATATATTAGCGCCAGACCTGCCAAAACCGCGAAAAGAGTCCCACCGGCTGGGAGTAAGCTGGCCAACCAAGAACCACGAGGTGCTGGCAGATCTGGTGCATCAAGTTCAATTTCGACGTCTGGAGTGCTACTCTGTGTTGTTGCGCCAGTTTCGCCATCAACAGTCTCCGATGTGTTAACGTCTGTAGTGGTGGTGGTTGGTCGCCTTGTTGGTGCGACGTATGCTGGTCCGATCCTGCCCGCTGGAGCAATGGCAATGTCAGCGCAAGCTCGGAACTCTTCTTGATGGCCGCAGCCCATTCCGGTGGTGCCGTTGGAGCAAGTGCCCCAGTTGTTCCCTGCAATGTAACGCCATTGCATGACACAATGTTCGCACATTAGGTCTGAAGGCAGCTTATATTTGACCTAGAATAAAAACAATTAATTAACGAGAAACTTTTCAAATGCAACACTTCAAAAAAATGGCCAGCAATGCATTCAAAAGGTTGAGTAAGATACAAGTGAGTTTTTAAGTCATTTAATTAATGAAGTATAGGTTTTATAGATTTATGTAAATCCATTAAAATGTCTTCACATGAAATAAATTACATAACTAAAAATGAAATTGTTACAGTTCTTACCTAAAATGACTGATCAAATTTTCATGGTCATTGTTGAAAATATCAAGATAACTAACTATAGATATCATTCAGCAGCACCATACTTATTGTCAAGCTATGCTGGGCAACGTCTGTTCCGTCAAATGGAATACATAGCATGGTGTCTACCCTAGCAGTAGTTGTTCGGTACGAACAATTTATGGCATTCCATTAAGAGATGTCAATAAATCATGCCGTTACTGTAATGGCCCCATTTCTCCTATATTGGAGACTTTCATAGCACGTCTCATGGAGCAATCCATGTGATACATGAATCTCGGGTACTCACCATGTTTTCTCATATTATATTATCAAAAAACTTTTTCAATTTGTTTCAATAATTATTTGTATTTTTGTTGGCACGGTGCCCAAACAGCAGAAGCATATTCTAGTTTTGATCGTACATTGTAGGAGAATGTCATTACTTCAGGCTTGGAAAAATGTTTACTTGTTATCACAAACCCAAGTCATAAATATGATCTAAAAAGGTCAGTTTGGGATCAAATTTAGGGTTATCTGGGGTTATAGGTTAGGTTAGGTTAGATCCGAAACCGGTTTGAAAACCTAATTTAACCTAAGCTGAATTTTCAAAAGGATATGAACAATCTTGGAAAAAATTGGAGTCGAGTTCATACTTAAAAGATTGATAGAAGAGAGGATATTCGTTTAGATAGGGACAACCAAAGAATATACTATCTAAAGTTCCCCCATCTAGAACACAGAATGTAAAATCTGGGTAGTCAAGAATGTAAATTTTTAAAAGGTTAGAAGAACGGAACAATGTCCGTTTCTCATTCGAATAAGTGAAGAAATTTGTTTTTTGAAATAATAGGGGAATTATTGAAACCACGATTTTAATGGAGTAGTCCTTTGTATTGAGGAAAAGCAGGATTTCTTGGATTGACTAGCAATGTTCCAATACTCTGCCCAAACATTGCCGGATCTATCTTTGATGACGGAAAAAATGTCATACAGGGGAATGTGGTTTACGAGGGTAACAATAGGGTTGGACAAGAAATCTGTTAATAAGTAGAAAAAAAACAAACAAACCTCATAGATCTTATTCCCTTCCTGGGGATAATATCTGGTGCCACCACCTTCCATCTCAAGCACGTGCTTGTCAAGACACTCCTGCGTGGTGTTCTCCATGTGCGGGCAGACGCGCAGCTCGTAGAAGCCTGCATGATAGGCAGTCAGCTCGACGCGCGTGGACACCGTGGCTCCGATCGCGTACCTCCTCACGGTGACGCCCTGCCCGAAGCGTCCACCATACTCGTGCGGACGGGGCGTCTTCTGATCCCAGGCATCCCCGCAGACTCCGCAGTGACCGCCGTTCTTGCGCCACTGTCGCGTGAGGCCGCCGCAGTAGAGCTCGTGGTCGTTGTAGTTGTGAGGAGTCGCAAAGCCATAACGCCAAGCGGAAGCGCGCGAGGGGGGCTCTATGAGGCGGCCGTGGGATAGGGCGGGACCAGCAGGGCACAGAGCGCCCAGGACGAACAGCAAGACGACCCTCTGTGGACAAAAACAAATTAAATGTTAAACTCTTCCGATATTTTTGAAGTGATAACATCTTTACCACCGTTGTGATTTGAAACTCGATGAAACTAAAAAGCAAGCGACACTAAAAATAAACAAACACAACTATAGGATCCAGCGAGAGTGTAACTTTCTGTTTCCCTTTCCGTTTCCGTTTCTGTTTGCTGTTTCTATTACTATTTCTGTTTCTGTTTCTCTTTCTGTATCTGTTTCTGTTTTAGTTTCTGTTTCTGCTTCAATGTATTTATTATATGTAGCAATTGTTTCTTATATTTATATTCCAATGACATCTTCATCGGTTGATTTAACTAATTTTTTCAATTTTTTTTTAAACAAAGACAAACATTTCCGGTTTACGAATAACCCGACAATGTTTAAAATATCTTACTACCACGAAAATGGAAAGGAAGGATAAGACATTCTGAGAAGAAGGGTATGAGGAATGGGTAAGAATCTGTTACTCCCATTGTGGTGCGAGTCCTGCTGGAGAGGTCAAACGGTCTTGCTCAAAACCTAGATAAAACCCACCCCCTATGCACCTCTGCTAAGTCACCAAAGATGGCTTTATTATTTAAAATCATCATAAAATTTTATATAAACACGTGATCACCCATTGACGAGAAATTTTTTGACTCTTTAAATTCTTCTTTGCGTTGCCAATTTGGTCGTCATCAAACCTCGTACACAACAATATTCATAAAGAAAATAGCGATATATTCGTCTCCACGAATTCATAAATACGATAATAATTTGTGTAAAAACCACAGAGATAATAAATTCTTAAAAACCCAATTACAATTAATTGTAATCGCCCCCGCTGACATTTGAACTCACGACCTTCGGGGCGTAGTAAATTCGCTTTATCACAGGATTATAAAATAATTCAATTATCACCAAATTCGTAATCGCGTCAATAGCCTAATATTATAATAATGTTCTATTTGTACAAAGATAATAATAATAAAGTTATGAAGTTTAGAGACATCTATCGGCAAGGTGCTAGATATTCTTTTGTTAGTTTTCCGGATTCAGCCAATGGTTTTCCAGGAGGTTGTGCTTATTGTTTAGTCGAGATCATCACCTCTTACGTTTAATTGTTACACCGGTCGCTAGATGGCACTATACGCCGTTCCGAAACTAGACATTTTTTTTATTTTTCAAAATATTATGCCTTCTTCCTCTCATTTTTAAAATTGTGCTAGTGATAATAAAAATCCACGACATCTTTTGCAATAAGTACACACATTTTGGAATTGACTTCGTAAATGGACGTCAAGTAGTCAAATAAAGATGATGTGTCATTAAAATGAATCATTTGGATAACTCTTGAATGGTGAGAGTGAGAGCTGGATTTTTCACGACAATTCTCTACTCCAAAGCACTTATCTTGTAATGCAATTTCCATCACGAGCTGTGGAGCTTTGAAATTATGTTTTTTCCCTCTTAAAATCAGACTATACCCTGTCTATGGATCTATTAGCGGCCGCCATGATTCAAGGATCAATTTAGATCATTTTATGAGCTCTCATTTTTTTACCAGGAAACAAACCTTATGGCGAAGCCATCAGTGAAATCACAAATAACTGTTTTAGATTTATCTTTACTACAAATCGGTTAACATTGTTAATGACCGGTCAGTGGTTAAGTGGGCATCGCGTTTGGGTCTCACCCAGGCGTTCCGTGTTCGATTCCTCGGCTGGCTAAGTCCTCCATCACGACTCAAGCAACATTTTCGGCTTACTGTTGTGGTAGTAGGAGATTTTCAAATATTGTCGGGTTATTCGTAACCCGGGAATGTTTGTCTTTCTTTAAAAAAAAGGATTGTGAATACCTATCAACAATTAAAATTTGAATAAACGGAAGATTATCGAGAAGAATTAAAATTTTAATTACTTCTTAAATAAATATGCAATTTGGGAGACGGGCATGGATAACCAAAACCCCTGCCGTAGGTCAGCCCTAGTGGTTCGCTACTTTTAGTGACTTAGAAGGAGTGCCCGGGTTCATGGGAGTGAGGTTTGTCTAGGTTTGGCGGCGGAAGCGTTTTCCTACGTACATCGCTTTCAACCGTCACTCCTGGACACACCGACCCCCAGGTTCCTACCCAACCTTCAGACATTTTTCCTTCCCAGAACTTCCTGCTCTTCCTTTCTCTAAAAAAACCCTCCACACGGCATCCAAAGATGACATACGAGAGAATTTTTTTTCTTCAGGCCCACCTTTTCGTGTTCTTCTCCATAAATATGTCGATGTTACAACTGTTTTATGGAGACTATGAACAAAATAAATAAATAAAATAGAAACAAGTGAGATGAGCCATGAACTGTCATTAGAAAGAAACCGCGCAGTATACCATATATTATCTTATTTCTATTATATTGTATGACTTAATATCAGCAGAATTATAAACAGGGCATCATATCATCATATAATAATTTGCCCGCATAAAAATTTCCCTCAAAGAATTTATAGCAGAAAATCAAGGTTTTTTAGGACCAATCCTTCGTCCATTGAACCGCATTTAGCTAAATATTAACCTGATTGTTAATTCGAGCAATGTATTTTTTCGAATTGGTGGAAAAACTGAATCGTGTCTGGTGTAGAATATGTGAATATAATGCATTTTGCATGTGTACATTCCTTTCTAAAATAACAGACAGTTCATGCAATTATTACAGCTGAAGCGGAACAATATTCCTTACGCAAGTTCCGCTAAATGTTTGGCTGGAAGAAGAAGTGTCATTGTTCATAAATCACAATGTTCATTGTTTATCAAAATTTCCTTACTGAGAAGAAACAGCAACTTTTACTACGGTTCTAGAAAATCTTAAGAATTCATAGACAGCCGTGTGATAATTTTCAGAAAATTTTATGTAAGCTCAATGGTTTCCATTTTTTAAATTTTTGAAGTAAAACTTCTTTACGGCAAGCTGGTGAATGGACTACGAAAAGTGTGATGCGTTAGGAAAAGTGTTATGCGAACGGCAATAGATGGGAACGGTGATCGATGCGAACGGTGATCGGGCGAGGCGTACATACTGCACATCTAAGGTAAGGCGTACATACTAACCCAAGGTCGTAGGTCACCCCAAGGTCGTTAACACCCCAAGGTTGTAGGTTAACCCAAGGTCGTAGGTCACCCTAAGGTCGTAAACCACCCCACAGACGCAGGTCACCCCAAAGTCGTAGGTCATCCTAAGGTCTTTGGCACCCCAAGGTCGTTAGTCACCCCAAGGTCGTAGGTCACCCCAAGGTCTTAGGTCACCCCAAGGTCGTAGGTCACCCCACGGTCATAGGTCACCCCATGGTCATATGTCACCCCAATGTCATATGTCACCCCAATGTCGTATGTTATTTTTTAAGTTAGTGAAGTTTTACTTCAGTCGTGTGGTCTAAAGCACACTCGTTTTTTTATATTCAATTACTATATTTTAATTGTTATATTTCGTAATCCAGTTGACAGACATCTCCGAAAAATGGAAATTTGAGTTGAGTATATGTAAAAGTTTACCCTCTATTTGGTAAAATACTTAAAATTATTCAGAACCATCATTCAGAATCCAAACGTTGGGCGTTGCGTCAAATAGCCATTTAACTGTGTTTGGTGACTATTTCTGAAAGTCTCAATAGCCAGGTACTTATAACTTTAATATTTCCCATCTCCTTCCTCTGCCCACAGTGCCTTCAGTCTCACAACATGCATCAATAAGGGATGACATATTCTCACCAGCTCCGGATAGTTGTGAGCAATTGGGACAATTTGTTCGCGGTATTCCAAATGGTCCCAAGTAACCGGAGTAAGTAGGACTTCGGCACCCCATTTAAAAAATAAATGGTTAAGAGAAAAGCTGGAATGTTAAATTCTGGCTATTCGGATCTGGCCACCAAGTACCATTTAATGCAATGTTTCAATTCTGAATGGTTATCTTTCACCAGGGTGAAACTAAGAGGACTGTATGCCTTCATGCCAACACGGAATCAACTCGACTCAATACCTCTTTGAAAGTCATTAAAAGCTGTGAAAAAAATTGAAACACAGCCCATAATCTAACCTAGCGTAACCTATTTAACCTTTTTTTAAATATATTGTTGAGTTGATTTTTGATTTTATTCTGAGTTGTCCGGTCACAGAATTTTAAATCTCAAGAAATAGTTGAATCACTTCTGTTTACGAATTCTACGAATGTACAATTCTCGAACACAAAAAAAAAACAACAGGAACATTCAGAAATCGTGCATACATTTCACAAAGCCAGTAACGTCATTATTATTTAATTTATGCACAAAGCGCACGTTCCAAGTATTTTTTTGGATATCAAACGAAATTGATGCATCACTCATCGCATTGGAATTGCACCTTCCAATTTCATTTCCATTTCAACGGTCCCGAAGGACTGCATCGGATGTCCGATTTTGTAGTTTCACTGTTTTTGAGATCTAGAAAAATAGCATATAAGAAACATAATATATTGAATTTCTTTCAAAATTCAGAAAATACAGCGTTTAATCGTCAAAGGGAAGTTAAAAGACCTTAGCCAACAAAACGTCAACTATTCAATTTCCAGGTTTATGGAGGTGGGGGGGAGATTTACCTTTAGATAAATAACTGAGAATTCATCATTTTCAAAATGACACAAATTCAAAGCAGATCAGTTCAGTTCTGGGGAACAGAAGTTGCAGATTGAAATATCTACAATTGAAATGAGTATTTCATTTTTTACTGTAATTTTTTTAGTGGGCAGAGTAGACTTTTTATATTCTTACTTAAATTAAAATATGTGCAATGTATTATTATGAGGTAGGTACGCATACTTATATTTGAATTTATCTGCAATACGAATTTCCATGATTAGAAATATGGAAAAATTTTATTTGTTTTCTACATCAGTGTGAATAGGCCACTTGCATCACATTTTTTTAAAAAATTTTCCGGTTTAGCCAAATATTCTAAGACATTCTGTATTTTTTTTTAATCGTATTTATGAAACCCTGGCGATTTTTTGAAAATTTCAATCCGAAAAATCAGACCATTTTTTATAAACTGGAAAGACGGGACATAATTTTATGGGTGCGAAAAAACGTTACTTACATACATAGCCGAAAATCATTTAAAAAATAGAACGTTTTCCACACGAATAGCAATAAATTGTACGGGGTTCTCTACCTAACATCTGTAAAAACACCGCCATCTTTATCAAAAAATCAAACCAAAGGATAAGTTCGCATAGAACAAACAATAAATCTAGTGAACGTTAAGCGCAAAGTCAAATATTCGGCGGAAATCAAAGTGTTGCCATATAAAAAAAATTAATCATTGTGGAATTTTACAAAATAAAAGGAACATATTCGGAGACGGGACATTTTTATGTAGTGACGTCAAGAGCTCAAATAATGGATTTATTTATTTAAAAATAAAAAAAAACTATAGGTACATTTCTAAAAAATTTTTTTAACATTTTCGTAATCTTAGTAAAAAAAATCTATCCACACGATTTTTTCCAAGTCGTTATGAAATCCATGCAAGTGGCCTATTGTGACAAGGGTCCAAATAAAATATGTTGCCGTCGTGTTGTCTTACTCAGGAACCTGAATTTAAGGTATTTCGTGTGGAAACTTGTTTCACATTGACCTGAAAAAACGACCAGCCCTCCGATTCCTTGCTATTTTGTTTTATTTATTATTTTTATTTTTTATTTGATATAACAACAATATACCTAATGGAATTCCGATATAAATAGGAACATTCTTAGTTAAAATAGAATTTGAGAGACGTGATACTAATGACGGGTTGTATCACAGAATTTGAAAAATGTCATCAAGTTTCAAAATTAAAGTTCTGTAATCCCAATTATTGTGAAACAATCGCCCCATTGTGAAATTATAATGAGTATTATAATGAAATTATTAATGAAATTATACTTTAATTTTAACTTTGAAATTTTATGAATTTTTCAAATTCGCGTGCACTTTACAATGATGAGTGAAGATTTCAATGGTTTTCTCAAAATTCATGAAAATATAAAAAAAGGTTTTTTCAAGTAGCAATCAATGATTTCTTCCATCGATTTTTCAGTGAGCTAGAGTGCTAAAATTGAAAAATACGACATTATTGATGCTGTTGTAGCTGAAAGCGTTTTTTTTAAACTGCTATATTTTGCATTTAAAATCATATAAAATGAATCAGATCACCCAAGTCTCCCATCGAGAATAATCTCGTAAAGTACACAGGGTGTTAAGAGGAAACCCAGGGGCGTTTTGACCACACGAACGTGTTCCCCAATTTCCTCTCTGGATTTTGACACTCAAGCAAATATTTTTTTAATATAATACCTACAGATATTGACCACTAGCGTGTCGGTATGTTTACGTTTGAATGCCACTAACAAACGTTCAATATACAAACTAGACAAATTATTTCTGAAAAAAAGTAAAATGTACAGATATAGGTAGAGTATTTTATTCTAACACAGTTAGTAAAAAAAATCTTTAAAATCAGTGATGTTTGGGATTGAGGAAAAATTGGGAGGTGGAAATGGGGAATACAAAACTTAGATTTTAATGTTTTATTTAGGTATTATCAGCCTAAGGTGTAGTAGACAGCGACAGCAACAGTTTTGTAAAATACCTATTGTTAAAATTTTTTACTCCAAATAATGTCAGAAATCACCAGTTAAAGTATGTCACACCCCTTAACACCCAGTATACATAAGTACAAAGAAAAAACAAGTCATTACGTCTACGAAAACGATGCGCACAGCGGCAGCACTAATATTAAAAATAATATGAGAAACATTCGAAACAACAAATAACAATAGGAGAATGGATGGTCGTGATCATTGTTCACGACCAGAGATCAGAAGATGGGAGCTGGACCTGATAGTATCTACATTACTGCATTACTGGGAGGAGAGAGAAAGTGGTAAGAGTTGGTAAGTGACAAGTGGTTGAACCTCAACACGATCTGCTAAATACGCTTTACCTGATAAGCGATAGGTACATAATAAAGTACGGTTTTTCATGGATAGCTTAGCGGGCCTTATATAGGATATGAATTGATAGGATAACTTTTTATCTTATCGTTCCCTACGAAAACTGCAGATCGCTAACGTAAAAACAACAGTTGACGTCGAATATATTGAGAACACTTGGTCATTGTAAACTGTTACTTATTCGTTGGTGATATGCACATGCTAGGGAACGATGTTATCCGTGATCGACTGTGCTAGGGGACGAGAAACGCTCGACTTTAGTGCAATATTGGTTTTTATTTATTTTGTAAATAATTTCATTTAAAAAAACGAGTGTGCTTTAGACCACACGACTGAAGTAAAACTTCACTAACTTATGCCGTCCATTAACAATATAACAATAACAAGAATAAAAATATCCCCATCCCCTCAACATCCCTATCAACTCAACTCAACTCAACTCCTCAACTCAACTCAACCTTTTCATTAGCGTTCGCTTTAATTAGCGTTCGCATCGATTAGCGTTTCATATCGATTAGCGTTTAACTTTCATTAGCGTTCGCTTTCATTAGCGTTCGCATCGATTAGCGTTTCATTTCGATTAGCGTTTCACATCGATTAGCGTTTCACATTGATTAGCGTTTCATATTTTTTCGTAACGTTTCATATTTTTTCGTAACGTATTCATCATTTTACCCCCCAAGTGTCGAGCGTGCGTAAAGAAGTTTTACTTCAAAAATTACCAAGGGAAACTGTCACAAATAAAAAATTTTAGACATAACACTGTATTTTTTAAGTAAAATTTCTTTACGCACGCTCGACACTTGGGGGTAAAATTATGAATACGAAAAATTTATAATTATAAAATTATGTTACGAAAAATATGAAACGTTACGAAAAAATATGAAACGTTACGAAAAAATGTGACACGCTAATCAATATGAAACGTAATCAATGTGAAACGCTAATCAATGATATGAGTTGAGTTGAGTTGAGTTGAGTTGAGATGAGTTGAGTTGAATTGAGTTGAGTTGAGCTGAGATGAGTTGAGAGCTGAGAGGTGAGAGCTGAGAGCTGAGAGCTGAGAGCTGAGAGCTGAGAGTTGAGAGTTGAGTTGAGTTGATGCGGATGTTGAGGGGATGGGGATATTTTTATTCCTGTTATTGTTATATTGTTAATGGACGGCATAAGTTAGTGAAATTTTACTTCAGTCGTGTGGTTTAAAGCACACTCGTTTTTTTTTGTTTAGCTATCTGCGCCTATCTAAATCGATTATGTAATATTAATTATGTCTAACGAACTTGAGAAAAAAAAGAGATGTACTTTGAGAAAAAAAAGAGCTTAACTTGAAGTTTTTTTTTTGTACAACTGATGGAAAACCGGCTCTTAGAGGGATTATTTTGCCTAGAATTGCAAAATACTGTGAGAGTTTTTCCATCAGTGTCACCGCCCTGGTGTGAACATTCGAAACCATTCATATTACGCAACAAGTCACTCAACTGTTGGAAATCATTGATTTCTTTATTTGTTGCTGATGATATTTCTTATTTTTCGTAGATAAACAATGAACAATGGTTCGACAATGCCATTACATGTCCTATTTCTTCTATATCTTACCACATTTTAAGGAACGACAAATACATGATAACCCAACGTAAAATCCAGGGAAAGATTAATGGAAAATGTAGGAAAGAAATACACAGCTACTCATAACTTCGAAACCTGAGTAACTTTTTTTTACGTGAGCTCCACAAAGGAGACACTGAGGAAAATAATTTCCCTCAGGGCCTATGTCATCTTTGGGGATGCTGTCTGGAGGGTTTTTTAAGGAATTGAAGGAGAGGAGAGATCTGGGAAGGAAAAGGGTTTGGGTGAGTAGGAATCTGGGTTTCAGTGTGTCCTGGTCATCCGCCTCCAAGGCCTAGACAAACCTCACCTCATGAACCCAGGCACCTCTGCTAAATCACCAAACGTAGCGAACCACTTGGGGTGACCTATGGCAGAGGTGTCGGTAACCTAAGTACGTTGTTACGAGCTACAGTACCTATACAGGACGAAGATTGATCTGAGGAATCTGAGGATAGTCAACCTCCGGTGTGCAAAGAAGACTATGTTTGCAATGGCTATCTAATAATAACTATCTTGTATCTAGCACGGTCGATCGACAAGAATTGCATCGATAACATTCGGTAACTTCTCATTGTTCCTTAGCATGACTGCAGATCGTCAGCGAATAAGTAACAGTTCACAATGACTAAGAGTTCTTAATTTATTCGGCAGTTGTCGTAGGGAACGTTGAGAAGTTACCGAAAGTTATCTTATCAATCCTTGTCCATGGTAGGGTCCTGGATAATGAATTTGGTAACGTACCATCAATAGAACACTCGTCGTTGTTAACTGTTGTTTATTCGTCGGCAATTTGCAATCATGCCTCAAGTTGTCGATAAAACTTTGATTGGTCAGCCGTGATGAATACCCAGAATTAAACGCTACGCAATACCTTTTCTTTTTGAGACAAAGTTTCAGACAGCCTTGTAGTGCCCATTATCAGGACAGTTGTAGATGTGCAAACACAATTAATAAGTACCTGTTGCATATTGCTTCTGGTAATATATCATTGCTTATGGAAGACAATAGACAATGGACTCCAAACGCGCGTGTCCTTAATTATTATCAATAGTTACAACCTTAAATAAACACAAACATTAATTTATTTGGTAGATAAAACGATAACTGGTAGATAACTTTAATCTGATGGAAACATAACATCAGCTTGTAAGGGAGGAGGAAGGGATTAAAGATTCTAAAACAGTTGATCACCCGACAGTTAATCCCCCGGCATACTTATATACAACATGCAGTGGGTTTTTCGGAAAATACGGTATACCTACTTACACAAAATATAACCAAGTGTCTCAGAAGATGTGTTCAGAGAAGATGTGCCGCCGATTTTTTAAATGTGAATACCTCACGAGAGTCCCAGCTGTTACCGTTTGGAGCCAGTAAGACTATTGTATGCGAGGCTGAAGGTAGAAGAAGGGGAAGGAGTCGGGGAAGAGGAAGGTGGGGAACGACGGTTAAAGCCATTTCAAGGAACGCGGAACGGTTCAATTCTGAATGGTGGTCTTACACCAGGGCGATACGAGAGCATCTTCCACTCTGGAACGTGCTGCAAGTATACTACATATTATTTTTAATTAATTTAATTATGAAATAACGCAAATTAATCAGCCCGTCCCGTGACCTTCCGATTGCGAGTCAAGAGCCTTATTCTTCGACCACGGAGGCGGTTGTACTGCCGAATAACAAAATTATAAAACATGTTTTCGTTCAATTGCATCAAGCTTGTGACGGCCGGCGTAGTCCAGCGGCAAGGCTCTTGAATCGCAACTGGAAGGTCGCGGGATCGAATCCCGACGTGGCAAATAATTTTTATTTGATAAGGTAATTTGTTTTATTTCACAATTTTTGGAAGATACTCTCAGTATCAGTATCGCCCTGGTGCAAGACCACCATTCAGAATTGAAACGTTGCTTGAAATGGCTTTGAACCGATCTGAATAGCCAGGTACCTACTTCCCCACCTTCCTCTTCCCTGTCTCCTTCCCCTCCCCACTAACTTTAGCCTCACAACATACCCCAATTGGGGATGCCATAGTCTCATTGACTCCAGGCGGGAGCAGTTGGAACTCTTGTGTGGTATTCATATAATCATATATATAATAAGAATAAAACTTATTGTCTATATACTGTACATACCAGTGTATAAATATAAAAATCTATACTGAAAATAATTTCGTTTGACATCCATACCAACTTACTATTAAAAGTATTTTTGAAGCTGATTTTAGGATTGAAATTAGTAATAAAGCACAAAAAAATTGTAATATATTATAATTTCATGGGGCCAAATGTCGGGGGATTAACTGTCTGTTCACCATACATAACAATAACTTGAAAACTTGAAAGGAAGAAGGAAGGGATTAAGCAGTCTACTGTCGTTCAGCTCAATGCCAGATTATAATTATATTATGTTATTAGATTCCGATATTTATGATAATTAATATGCTTAATATGTTTTAAATATTAATTATGTTGCAGTTTGCGATACGTTTGGCAATCGGCCATTACTTCCAAGCAATACAATTAATTTTATTTTCATATACCTAAAGCAAACACTTTGTGGTGTGACAATTATAATATTGTCTTGATGAAACTACGAAGCTGAGGAAAATAGTGGAACTGATGATGGTAATATTCTTCTACGAGGTATTCTGTTGTTTTCAAGATATCTCTTGAAGAAAAATCACATTTACTGCCAAAATATGGCTAAGAAAGGTGTCCTTCCTTGGAAGAATTATAAAGAATTTCGATAAAAAAGCAAGTTTACTACTTTATAAAACAACTAGCGAGTCCCCGGCCTGCGTTGCAAGACCACTAAAAATAAAATAGTTTCTCCCAGATAACTTCACTTTCCCATTCGTCCCTGTTCCCCTCCCGCCTCCTCTTCCTCTCCCGCTTCCCCTTCCCCTCCCGCGTCCCCCTTCCCCCTCCTAGATTCTCCTCCCTGACGTTAAACTATATGAAATACATTCATTTTTCCAAAAACTAAAATATTGTCTTACACTGCATTTTTATACAAATTTCATAACGCCAGAGCTCTCCATTATAATTCACTCATGGTGTTCAAACCAAGCAAATTTAACGATTTTTGGAGGGTCCTAACTCCTATAAGAAGTACTTTATAAAAATTTAAAAAAACGTTTCGTTTGTATGGACAAAACGCCGCCCGGTTTCCTCTTAAGGTGGCTTAATATAAATCAATACAGAAAATGCTTAATGAATTAGATATAATGAAGGAATTAGATACAAATAATTTCCTGAAACGTTTTGATTTTTATCTAAAAAGTTAACATTTTACTAATACCTAATTTTAGAGGCAAACTACTTTGTAATGAAAATTTTTTCACACACCATACACTAGAACGTAAAAACACAGATTTTTTTAATTTATAAAAGGATGTATCTGCACAGTTACTTCCCGAAGGAATTAAAAATATGTAATATAAGGGGTACATAAAAGAGTATTTCTCTGATGTTTCATGAATATGACGTTATGTGTTTATATTTCTTATGTTTCTATCGTTTATACTTATAATTCTGTTACTATTTTTTTAATATGTAGGTACATCATGGTTTCTTACGGTTACCAATGTATTTATATTTTTTATGTTTTATGTAAATTTTGGTTTTATATTACCTTTGTTTTATAAATTTTTTGGTCACATACTCTTTTTAAAAATAAATAGATACTTAAATAAAAAAATAATAAAATAAAAATATTAATTTATTATTAATTTTGTTATTTCAATTTTTTATTATGCTGTTTAATCAGGGGTAAAGTCACAAAGAGGAAATCCATAATTGGTTTAATTTTGGCTGTACAAACTGGAAAAACGTAAACTGTCGATTTCCCGAAAATAAAATAAGTTAATATAAGATTTTTAGCATATTTTTAAAAATATCTTAAATAAGCAAAGTGTACATTAAAATAGATGTTTATATTAGACTACATGAAATGAAAAATAAATATGTCCACATTCGCACTATTTGGAGTTCTTTGTTTCCGCTTAGGGCACATTCGTGCATCATGCAGCGAAAATGTTTTCCGAGGGAGAGAGAACACTACCAGTTTAATACTTTGGTCCACGACATGGTAGAGACAAACATACAGATGCTCGGATTATAGTTAAAATTTATTTGTATCAGTTCGTTAGGTAACTTTTTCGAAAACAAAATATGTACAAAGAATGTTTTAAAATTCACCGCAAACGTTCAAGTGACAGCGACGGTCGATGAATGTGACTGGAATTATTGCATTTTCTGGTGTATGTTGTGTTGCAATGGTACGAGCTGGGCATTTTAAACTCCTCCGTAATCACCGCCATAATGAATGCGAGGACACATGAAAACAAATCCACAATGTGGTCAATTTGCTATGAAATATCAAAGAAATGTCGAATATCCCCGTAGTACTAGATACAGTTTATAAGTATATTTTTAAATTTAAACTCCTTGCAGGAGTCTCTGAGTAAAATAATGTTCCTCTGAGCCGATGTCATCTTTTTTTATGAAAAGGAATAAGAGGAAGTTCTAGGAAGGAAAATGGTATGCTGGGCGGCTAGGATTAGGAATCTGGGCTCAGTCTGTCCAGGAGTGATGGACGTATGAGTCTAGCTAGAGAGGTCAAAAGATCTCCCTCAACTGGCCTCTCCTGATCCGGCCAGCCACGCCAGTTGACGGGCAGACGCATCCGTTGCCAATACCTGAACGAACCTCAACCTAAGAACCCGGACACCCTTGCAAAGTCACCAAACATAGCGAACCATTTGAGGTGACCTATGTATGGCGGAGGTGTAGTCACTTATCTAATAAATATAATATGTTGAGTTTTTCTTGTCCTATTTGAGTCAACAATTTGACGTAAGTATTCTAACGTATATCGTAGGTACCTATGCAAATCTGTATTTACAAAAGTTCTTGACATAATCTGAATTGTTAAGTAGAAAAACATGTGCTCTAAAAAATGAGGACTTCGACACTCGAACGTCATACTTTTACTGTAAGCAATCACTTTATAAACGTGTAAATATAAAAAATGTATTTACCCATTGAAGCCAATATTAGCGACTCACAAACGAAAATTTGAAACAGAAAAATCTGAAAAAGATTCGGTTGCATCTAGGAATTGAATCCAGCTTAGATTTACTTTTTTACCAATTTTTACAGTATATAGACAATATTATAAAATCATTAAAATAATGGGAACCCACTAAGGCGCAGCCTGTGCGTGGGTAATATAATTAAATACATGAGTGCCTAGAAAGAAACAAACAGGGCAAATAAAGCCAAACAAGATTACAATTTGTCTAAAAAGTGTGTTTAAAAAGTGTAATTATAAGTGTATAGTTTATGAGAAATATATAGTGATATAAATTAAATAAATAATGTTTCAACTTCTGTATTATTAAGCCCTAATTTTAAAGCTTTTGGGAATTGAGGAATAGGTGTTAAGTACTTTTCTTTATATTTGTTTAGTACTTTTTTTTATTCTGTGATATTTATTTTTATTAATTTATAAATGTTTATTTATCTACTACTGATCATGTAAAAAATGTCAAATTTAAGCAAAAAAATAAAATTAAGTATTATTCTATATATCTATAATTTTTTTCCTCTATTTACATGTGAAAATATTTGTAACGTTTTTTTATCTGCTGATCAAGTAATCCGTGACAAATTTAGGCGGCGAATGCCGGCGAATTCTCTAGTTATAGATTTATGTCTGTATCTGTGTTTTTTTCTAAATAAAAAAAATAAATACAGATGTCGATGAGTTTTTATTACTGTTTTACTGCAACGCTGTCCGAAACGTCGGCGTCGGCTAAAGAAGGAAGTAGCGCAACACGGCATAACACCCAGAAAACAAATAACGAAAAACACTTAAGAAACAACGAACGTTCAACCTGTGGAAGTGTTATTCTTGTGAATTTTTCGATTTTAAGCATATTTTATAGTAATAAACTTATTTTCCAAAATAGTTGTTTCTCATACAAAAGTACCACAGTGATGTTTACGGCAGCAAGTGCGTTCATTGGCTGCGTTTGATTATGAGCTCACTGTTCCGGGCTCTAATTGGTTGTTAAGTGTTGTGAACTTTGAATACTTTCATCACAAATCGAAACTAATTTTATTTTGAAGATAAATACTTTTTTAACATTGAACTGAAATTACATATGTGTAATAATTATGGGGAAAAAAAAGAACTCTGTTAAAAGCCCTATTATTGCTTCCCCTTACACCTCCCAATCTGAAGAATCGGACTCAGACGCTGAGGAGATTGAAGCCGAAACCAACCCTAACATTAGTCATGTATCAGGTCACCAAACATTATCCGGTACCCAAATCGCCCTAAAAGCCCTACAGGACGCTTTGGCTGAAAAACCATCCAAAGTCTCCAAAGAGCAGCAGCTCAAAGTATCAAGAAACGTGACAAATGTTCTCGGCTCCGTTGCACAACTTTTGCTAGAGAAGGAAGAACTTAGAGGAGACCTAAATTCGGCCCTAGCTAACATCAAGGTCTTGCAGGCTGAGAAGAAAATGGCGGAAAATTATGCAAAGCAGCTGCTGGATAAAATCCAACAGCTTGAATCAGATCTGGGTCCAGTAATGCGCCGAGTGGCTGATGCTACAGAGGCTAGCCTTTCTTTCGCTGAAGTCACAAAGAAAAAACTCCCAGTGCCCCCACCACTCACTCGTACCAGCATCAAAATAGGGAAACCAAGACCATCTGTATGTTTTTTTCCAAAACTACCGGGGGTTGATGATAGCGATGGCACAAAAAAAATAATTAAGGACATCGTTAAGCCATCACAGTTAGGAGTAAGGATAACGGGAGTAAAAAATATCAAAAACAAAAGGAGTCATTATCCACACTGCCAGCAGCCAAGAACAAGAAAGGCTTTTAAATGATCCTATTATATCTAGCTCCGACTTGCTGAGTGCCCGTCTTCCAATTAAGAGGCAGCCTAGAATAATATTTTTTAATGTGCCCCGTGAACTTTCAGACGAGAACTTCTTAGAGAAGGCCCTCTCCGGAATCTCTGAAGCTGGTGACTTCAAAGAGTGTGCATCCAAGTGCAAATTAAGTCATATGGCTGGAGCTCGAACCGGACCGTCTTGCCACAGAGTGTACTCGGTGCCTGCTAACATTCGTCATGCGTTGGTGCAACAAGGACGCGTATTTGTGGACTGGACCGTTTGCGGTGTGCGTGACTTTTTTGGACTTACAGTGTGTTTGAATTGCCAAATGGTCGGACACTCGCACAAGTATTGTAAAGATACCAAGAGATGCTCCCACTGCGGTGTAGAAGGACACGCGCGTGAGGCCTGCCCCGCTGCTGCTGCAGCACCCAGTTGCGCCACATGCGCACGTTTTGGAAAGCCTGCAGCTTCGCGTGCCCACCCCACCGGAGATAAGGATTGTCCGGCCTACAAAGCAGCACTATTGAAGGACCTCTCCACCATTGACTATGGCATCTAAGCATACCGAAGTAGATGGCGAGGTACTTGCTGTTGATGCATTAAATATATTATATCAAAATGTGAGGGGTATTCGAACAAAGACTGTAAGTGTACGCAATAATATTTTAATCAATAATTATGACATTATTTGTTTTTCCGAAACATGGCTGAACTCAACGATATTTAGTGAAGAATTGTTTGATGATAGATATGTAATATTTAGAAGAGATCGTGAGTCAACCAAATCTGTGTCTAAAGAAGGTGGCGGAGTTCTAGCCGCCGTTTCTAAAAAACTTCTTGTGTCAAGAAAAACGGAGTGGGAGAGTGACAATGAAGATTTGTGGCTTGTAATTAAGTCTCGTTCCAACTCGCTCATCTTTATATGCATCCTCTATATTCCTCCTAGTGTAACCGTTGATAATTATTGTAAACATATTGAAAAATTACAGGATCTGTATTTAAAGTTTTCAACTTCCAATTCGCAGTTTATTTTTGTTGGTGATTTTAATTTGCCCGAAATTAAATGGATACCTGACAATTCATTCAAAAATAATGTACTTTCCCCTTCTAATTATAAAAGCATGAAAGCACATAGTCTTGTCAATCTCTCATCAATTTGCAATTTGTATCAATTCAATTATGTACTAAATAGAAATGAAAATTTATTGGATCTTGTTTTTTCAGATAAAGTTAACATTGATATACATATAGCACCAGGCTTAACCAAATTGGATCAATATCACCCTTCATTTGAAATTATAGTGAAACAAAATAAAGATCAATTCTTAGAAATGAATAGAAGCGATTCAAAATATAACTTCAGGAAGGTGTAATGCTCCGCCCCTCTTGGCTTTTGACTCCAATTGTGATGAACCCTACCTAGCTGATTTACTTTTCTAAGCTTCTACCTCGTAGTTTAAATCTCGTAGCTCCTGTCTCGTAGCCACGCTCATAACTCTACCCTTATGTCCTACTGATCACACCACTAGGTATGATGGCCTGACTCAACCCTCCTTTCGGTTTATTTCTACCTCAGGCTCGTGATTTCTAAACCCCTATACCTTATAATCTAGCTAAACCTACCCTATCTTCTTAAATCTCTGCGATTTTCTCACAGTAATCAAGATTTAAGATTTTAGTTCACATTATTTCTATAATCTGCGTTGTGTAATTTTTTTGTTTTAGATTTTACATCTGTTTGCATACTTAATATGCACACATATGTAGAGAAGATAATGTATTACGTGTGGTAACCCATAGATTCTTTTAGAGAAAGGGTGAGAATTTTCCGATCAATTTATTTATTATTATTTTAGAATATTTAACCGAGTTCGATAAACTACCCCCGCCCTAAACCTTGTGTCTATTTGATTTCCATAGGAATTTAGTGTGTTTATTTAATTCTTCCTATCACCGCTGATACATCGGTAACATAAACAACAGTTAATAAATTATACATTTCAAGAAGCAAACCTTACCTTAGGATGATCGAACTCGAAGGTCCAGTTTTCTCAATTGAAGTCCTTGTCTGCAACTTCTCCTAACATAATGTGTTTGTAGTCAAAGTTAGTGCTATTGGTTAGTATTCGCAAAATTGTTGAAAGAGCAGGAATGGAGGGATATGGGGAGGGGATAATATGTTTGCTGAAAAAGTCGGCACCTCCGCTAACCAAGTGAAAACCGATGAACAACAATTTCAAACCGGATTCTCCCAAGTACGTTTGCTAAGCTTATCCTTAAGTCCGAGTTTTACTCTCTTCGACGAGCGTCTCTTGTTACGAAAGGGACTCTTCACGCCAGATGGGGGAATACCAAGTCTTCATGCCGTTTTTCTGCCTCACTCCGACTTCCATCTCCGCCGGATTGAATTTAACTCTACTGAGTCTAGAAGGGGTATTTCATGTCTTCCCTTATCATGCCTCTATCCGTTAAATGTGGCGTAAGCTTGTGACGGGCAGATCCTTCCTCCCACGTAACCGACCCAGCGTTACATTCCACCTCTGACTAGCTGACAGAAAACTCACCTCGTGAACCTTATGTTTGCTTTCAGGTTCGACAAGACTCACGGTATGCAAATAACCTGTGGCTTTAATGCCGCGTCAGCGTACTGTCCGCATACGTCCTTCCTCTTTCCCCGCATGCCCACCTCGACAATACCGCCACAAGATCAAAGCCGTCCGTTCGAGAAAGGTTGACACTTACATTTCCAGATGGCTCATACCTACATACAGAAGCCTTGAAGTTTACGTTCGAAGACAAGTTAGGATTCAGGACTGTATGAGTATTTGAACACCAGTGTTGTTTAAATGAGGTCACTAGCTCCTCGTGTGTTAGGTATTTAGGATAATGGGTATTTATGGGTTCTTGGATACCTACTTCCTATAAGAAAGATTTTAAAATGAGATAAATCAAGTCGTTTAGAATTGAGTGAATTTAAACGTCAATGTCGCCTTCACATATTGACCGCAGATTTCATCTCAAGCTATAATTGATAAACTTGTCCCTGACGTTAAGTTTTGTTTTGTTTATTCGTTAATGAATTTAGGTGACTGGGTCAATGGATGGCCTTGAACTCAAATCGAAATTTTGGTACACTATCGAAGGTCATATAACCATACCCTAATCGTGCTAGTGAAAAGAAACGATAGGTATTTATCTTACAAATACGCTAAGATACCAAAATTGATTTAGTGATGCGTTTCTATCTAATTATGTGTTAAGTATTTGTTTAGCAACATTTCATTCTGTATGGGAGGTGTGACATGCGAATGCTAATAAATTGGTTAGTTATTTATTTACCCTTACTTGGCGTTACGTCCATCAGTGTCAGGATATCCACAGGAACCTGTAAAAGCTTAAATATTGTAAGGACTCACCAAGCTCTAATGTCTTAATTTCAGCTCCACCGGGTTACTATCATCGGCGAGAAACTTATTAGAGCATCCAGACTACCTGTGTAACTTTTCGCACTTTTATTTCGACTTCCCACTTTTAACGATTTAATCCTACAAGATCCGGAACTCATCTCCTTCCTTTCTCCTTTGAATAGATCTCTGATGTAAAAAATCCTCACGTTTTCCTTTAATATCTGCCGTTATTATTGAAGAAGAACGATCCTATCTAATTAATCCCGACAACCCTCACCTCCCTCCCCTTTCCTTCCATATTTGATTCCAATCTAAAGAGGGGAATCGATTCTTAATAATCGTTCGCTCGAATATTATTTTATTATGTGGTATATGACTATACCTATTTCCTCTTTAATAAATTAATTTATTAATTTGAATTTCCTTTAAATTTGTATTATTCCACTTTATAAAAATATTTAAGTTTTATTTATTTTTTCTCAATTTAAATTATATATTTTTTTTCATAACAACTAAAGATTTTCTTTAAATTTGAATTATTCCACTTAAGGACAAAGCTAAAGTTTTATTTATGTTTCCAATTTGAACTAGAATCCCTTTGTAACGAATAACTAAATATTATTCGTCACTCAGATTACAACAAAACTGAAAGAACCCCTTCCACTTTATTTTATAACACTTTTGTTTAGCAGCAAATTAATCACTTGGATTATTCATTTAAACTTCGGCTAAGTATTTTCCAGATTTCGGATCAATTATTATTATTGCGTTGTCACCTAACGATAATTAATATCTCGTAATAAAATTTCCAACTTTCGACCTAAACGTAAATTTTTTTATTTAATGAAACTTATTAGACTGTAATTTTCTTTATATAACCTCGGACTAAATAACTCTATTTTAACCGTCATAGAACAAATTTAAAGCAATTCAAACACACTATATTAAACTCCTCCCGCATTGAATTTGTAATTAATTAATTAATTATTAGATTTTATTGAATCGGAAATTATTGCAAACACTGATTTTAGATTTATTATAAGATCATACACTCCGTTAAATTGCACGATTAACCCTATCCGGGCACTTCACTCCCTGTTTTATCAAAGTATAAAACTGATTGTAGACTCTATTTTACCACTGAATTTTTTAAGTATAAAAACTGATTCTAGACTCTGTTAATTAATTACCAGGGTAATTCTCACGACGTGCGCGACGTTTTAATCAACCTTGCCAGTTGTCGAAGGACCCCTTTTTTTATTTTAATGATAAGTTGAATTTATAAATAGATATATTATTATTCAATGCTGTTAAAAATTCTTTAAACACTGTTGATTTTCCTTAAATTCGCTACACTATATAAACTTTTTATTTTAATGACAAGTTGAATTTATAAATAAATATATTATTATTCACTGCTGTTATAAAATCCTCTAAACACTGTTGATTTTCTTTAAATTCGCTACACTATATAAACCTTTTATTTTAATGACAAGTTGAATTTATAATTAAATATATTATTATTCACTGCTGTTATAAAATTCTTTAAACACTGTTGTTTCTTTTTAAATTCGCTACACTATATAAACCTTTTATTTTAATGACAAGTTGAATTTATTGTAAAACTATATAAAACACTTTATTTAATTTTCAACACTCCACAGATTTAATCACGACCGTAATTTTTATAAGTCCCAGAATTCCCACTCCGAATTTTTCTAAGTCTCAAAATTTTACAACACTTAAGAAATTTTCAACTAATAACCGTTTTAGACGCTACGTCACGTAACTTCCACGTTTTAACCCGACGATTGGTCCCCGACGTCTCCTTCCCGACAACTAACACCGAAAACTGATCTCGATTCTTCTAAGTCCTCAGTTTTATATGTACCTCCAGGATTAGAACATCTTAATTACGCGTTCATTGATTTTCTAATTCAAACTCTAACAACTCGAGATTTCATATATCAATTCTGTTATTTTCGTATCAACGTGTTAAGTCCGGCCCCTTTGATTTTAGAAATCTTCTGTCTCTTACGTAAATTGTTCCAGTGTCGAACCTACCATTATGTCAAATTTTGCCCCGTCGTTCCTTTGTCTTCAGGTCTTACAAATTTAACTAAAATATCATGATTTTTGTGTCCCTTTTTCTCTCAATATATAATAGGTACGTCTTCAATAAACTGTATATAATTCTCAATTTGGTTTATCGCTACCAGAACACGAACAAACTCATGTCGAAATCTTCACTATGCTTTTCCCAACATTCATTTTCCTAAATTTCCCCACATTTTCATGTTTCTTATATGAATCAATTCAATTTTAGGCTGTATTGTCTCTACTTATGTCGTAGACTTGAATTTTCTTATTTTCTTCAATTATATTTTATATACGACGTTATTTTTATGATTTCTCTGCTTCATTCTTATGTCATTGTCCATAACTATATGATTAGTTATATTCCAAGCCAAATTTACTGTTTTCATCAATACTTCTGAATTTTCATGAGTTTTCCTTACGGAATCGTCTTTAAACTGTCTTTACTTCATTCTTTACCATCATTTGCATAATTTCCAATGCTTATCTTCTCTTAGAAAACTTCACCTTCTAGTCATAAATATTCAATCTGCTATTTTTTCATAATTTTCATAGAAGAAAATTCCAATTTGACTCTGGGATATGTGTCTGGTTAATTGCTTCGTATAAAAACGTATAAAATTGTGTCTCGTTTCATCTCAAAAACCCATAAAGTATCATCGTTGACATATGTTGATATTTTCGATTTCTACGTACTGGATCGTAAATAATAAATTAATATTAACTCGTTAAATTTAATCTCTTTTTATCTTATCCAAATATTGCATAAGTTCCATGTTAACTTTTATTGCCCCAAAAGCAATAAAGACTATCATAATCACCCAAAACCATGTCGGAAATATTATTGTTTAAACAACAAAATCGTGTGTGAGCTCGACAACCTTTTTTTACATCAATTGCCTCAGCAATTTGTTCTATCGTCTATAGTATTTTCTCATAGCAAATGACGTAAAACGATCCCTTCCTTTGAATTAATCTAACGTAATATAACTAGAATAACCATCCTATTTCAAATATATAACGATATCTATTTAAACTCGTCTGAAAACGCAAAATTAAGTCGAAATCTTATATTGTTCAATAAATACTTCCGTTTAAATGTCCGTTTTTTTTTATTAGATTTTCTTTTCAAATCGTTTTCCCTGACCGTATTGCTTCATTTAAAAGTGACATTCCTAATTTCCATCGTTTTTCTTTCTTTTAAATATCAAACGTACGTTTTCCTCTGAATCTGGCCTCCTTTTGTTCTTCACGTTCTCGTTATGTAATTGAGTATCCCTACAGTAGCTTTTCCCACGTTTTCCAGGTCTTTTCTTTAATCTTCCGTTCATTATATTTCCTTGCTATTTTATTGCATCATTTTTTCAACATAATATGGATTTATTTGTTCGTTAACTGCGGTTGTCGATTCCTCTGTTGCACTCAATATTTACCTTTAAAATTAGGGTCATTGTACCAAATGCACCGAACGTGGGATTGTGTTTATCTTAAAGCGTATTGATCTCTCGGGTTGATGATGATTTTTACCCCATAAATCTCAGACTAATGGTCTAGTCCAAAGTCCATCTCTTTGTCTTGAAAAAAGGTAACCTCCCCCTTCTCTGATTGGTAGATCAATCTTAAGTGTTTATAATTGGATCCCTCTGTGTTCTATTTATCAAAACTTGACATTAATTTAATAATTATAGATCTCTGCAGTCTCCATGGCCCAATCAAACTTAATCAGCTAGATGTCGCTAGTGTGTTGATTTCGTTATAATTCTGAATTATTATTTATTCATTCGTAAGGTGGAAGCTACTATATTTTCGTATCCACTGCGATTCATCACAAAGGGAAACTTTGATGAATGTCGACAGGATCTATTGTCTGGTAATTGGATAACTCTCTTTAAAAATAAAAATGTGAATAGCATGGTAATCTTATTATATGAAAAATTGTGGGAAATTATTGACAAATACTTTAAAAAATATGGTACTCAAACAAAAAATCAATATCCTGTCTGGTTTAATCAGCAATTGATTGCTCTTCTTAAGAAAAAAAACAAAGTTAGACTTAAGGTAAAAAAACATGGTTATGAGTCAGATTATAGGGAATTCTCTTATTTAAGGAAATTTACAAAAAAAAATACAAAGCGAATGTTATAAATCATATATCAACTCTGTCGAAAGTGGTCTGCAAGGTAACATAAAGTTATTCTGGTCGTACTCAAAATCATTACGAAAAAATAATTGTATTCCTAAAGTAATGCATCTTGACGATATATCCGCGAATGACGGTGAAAACATAGCAAACATATTCTCTAAATATTTTTCATCTGTTTATACCAAGTCGGAATCATCTACTAATGATTCAATGCCAAACATAACTGAACACAATCAAAGCAATTTGGGTAAAATACATATTAGTGCAGATGAAATAAAATGTTTTTTGAGTAAAATAGATCCCAGTAAGGGCCCAGGACCTGATAAAATTCCTCCTTTCTTTGTTAGTTGCTGTGCAGACTCTTTATGTTTACCGCTTTTTACCGCTTTTTATAATTTTTAATGCATCCCTTACCACGGGAACTTTTCCCGATCTGTGGAAAAAAGCACACGTGGTCCCAGTATTAAAATCGGGAGACCAATCTTTAATAAAAAATTATAGGCCAATCAGTATACTATCCTGTTTTGCTAAAGTTTTTGAATCTCTGATATATAAAAGTATTTTTTCACATTTTAAACCCCTTCTCTGCACTAGGCAACATGGGTTTGTTCCTCAAAGATCAATCAACTCAAATCTTTTGGAATTTTGTAATTATGTTTGTAATTCTTTTAATGAAAGATTACAAGTAGATACAATTTATACTGATTTCCAAAAAGCTTTTGATAGAGTTAACCACTCCATCTTACTAAAAAAACTTGAACAAATTGGAATACATGGAGACCTATTACGCTGGGTGAAATCATATTTGTATAACAGAACTCAATTAGTTCTTATTAATGGATACAAATCATCCCCTATAATTGTAACTTCTGGTGTACCACAGGGTTCAAATCTTGGCCCCCTGCTTTTTCTTATATTCATAAATGACCTTGGCTCGAAATTAAACTGTGATTATGCTTTTTTCGCCGATGATCTTAAAATTTTTCGTAAAATTAAGTCTGTTTCCGATCATCAGCTGCTTCAAAATGACCTCGACACACTCAATAACTGGTGTAATGTCAATGATATGCACTTAAATGTTGAAAAATGTTACATTTTAAACTTTACTAGAAATAGAATTATAAAGGATTTTTCTTATGTTATCAATAATATTATTCTCAAAAAAGTTTCTTCAATAAGGGATCTAGGAATCACTCTTGATTCTAAATTCATTCAACAACATTAAGTGCAAATCATTAAAAATGATGGGATTTATTCACAGAATATGTAAACCTTTCAAAGATCCTCAATCAATTCTAACACTTTACAATGCCTTAATTAGAAGTAAACTTGAATATGGAAGCACTATTTGGAATCCACATTACTGCAAATATGAAAACATTGTAGAATCAGTTCAAAAAAAATTACTAAGAATGTTATCCTTCAAATGTGGACTACACGACCATCTCAGATCATACGATGTACGTCGTGATTACTTCAAGATTGATACACTTAAAACTAGAAGGCAATTGACTGATCTAATATGTTTACATAAAATTATTCACGGCCATCTTGATACTACATTATGTCTTAACAGTATTGAAATTAATGTCCCCAATTCCCATTGTTTAAGACGCCATAACATTTTTCATATGAATACATTTAAAAATAATATCGCCTACTTTAGCCCTCTGACCCAGATGTGTCGACTGTATAACAAGATAGAGTGCGCTGATGTGGATATTTTCGTTGACAATTTGTACGGATTTAAAAAAAAAGTTCTAGCGCTGTTAAAAAGTAGTAACTAATTATGTTGTGTGAATTGTCTCTCTATGCATGCTCGCGTATTTCATATGTCTTTTACCACTCATTGCAATGTGTTACTTGAGTGACCTTGTATATAATTCTGTATTTTTATTTGTGATGTTTTTGTTTTTCTAATTGTATTTATTTGTATTTAATTGTATGTAATTGTAGATTTTTATAATTGTGTAATAACTGAGTTTTATAACTGGATTGTTCTCATGTAAGTGTAAACATCTGTAAAACCCAGTATAAATAAATAAATTTGAATCACGGTGACTATTTATTGACGTATCGTAATTTATAATGATATTTCGGGGGACCAATCTCCTTTTTGACTAAAAGCTAGGTTTTGTCTGCTGAATTATGTATGATAAATCTGCACTTCTACCTTCGGTTACCTTCGATACATCTCGTGAACATCTCATGTGACCCGAAGAGCTCATAGACAACTAAAGCAATGTAATAACTAATCATAGACTAATTATAATACATTGCACCATTGCAGTAGGTGCTAATATCAAATCAGAAACGCGAATTACATAGCTTCACTGGCTCCTAACAGTTGTAACTTTGTGTATACAATATCACATTACAAAAATACATATCAATAAATTAGTGATTCATTCGAAGTGAATGCTTTATTTCAAACTCAAATATTTGATTACGGTAACAATAAATTTAAATCAATTACTTAATAAAACTATTCATTATTCGTATCGTATATCAAGGCATAAAAGTAGGATGGTCAGTGGTCACAAACTCTTACAACATTCATGTTAATTATACCAATAAACTATTACAAGATTGTCATAAGTTACTCGTCAGGTGCCTATAATAAGCAACTATTTTATAGTGTATTGTTGCACTGATTTGACATCCCCTAGAAGTGTTAACCATATCGATTTGATAGAAAACAGATATCCTAATTTTGCATACAATCTTAAGAAGAATACACATGCCAAAATGTGCATATTCTTAGTGTACTTTATATCACAACGGATATAAAAATAGGCAAAAAAAATCTAGCAAACGGATTCTAGAAACGGTTGATTTTAGTGCAAAACGTAAAAAAAAAAAAAAAAGTGTTAATTGTGTTATTAATCAACGGAAACTATCAAAGATAATCTTAGGCATTAAATTGTATTTTTTTAGATGTTTCATATACATATACGTTAATAAATTTCTAATGATTTTTTTAGTGCTTTGCGCTTAAATTTTTTGTTAAGTGTTTAATAATTTTATTTTAATTCTGCTCAAGTGAAACGATAGGAAAAGCTTCAATTTATCTAATTCATACTTTTTTGATATTCATAAGGTAAACCGATTTGTTGTAAAGATTAGTCTAAAGTCTAAATATTTGTATAAACATGAGAGCGGGTGGTTTCTACCACTCTTTAGGTCGACTGTGGAACGATTTTTTTCCGTCGTACAACACAAGTCTATTCAAGAACCATCTCCATCCCTTCCTCTCCTCAAAAGACTTTCTACCGAAATATTCTCACTTCAAAGGAAAAAAAATCGCAAAGTAAGCTCTGGAAATTAAAAAAAAAACAATTATCTGGAGGTACGAAAAAATTCAAGTGTTTCTTTAGATATTTGTCTACAGATTTTTGTTATTTTTGAAATAAATTATCGTTTTATTATATTAGTGCTGCCGGCGTAGGCCAGCGGTAAGGCTCTTGACTCGCACACCGAAGGTCGCTGGATCGAAACAAATAAATTTTATTTGATTAATTTGTGTTATTTCACAATTTATTCATTTAAAATAATATATAGTATATTTGGGGCACGTTCCAGAGTGGAAGATACTCTCAGTATCACCCTGGTGTAAGACCACCATTCAGAATTGAAACATTGCTTGAAATGGCATTAGCCGTGTTTGATGACCAGATCTGAATAGCCAGGTACTTCCCCACCTTCTTCTTCCCTATCTCCTACCCCTCCCCACTACCTTCAGCCTCACAACATACCCCAATTGGGGATGCCATAGTCTCACTGGCTTCAGACGGGAGCAGTTGGGACTCTTGTGCGGTATTCGTAATAAAAAAAAGGAAAAAGTGCGCTCCCTCTAACATTAGTATTTACGTAATATGTATCTCCATTTCATACAAAAAGAGACATTTTCGAAGTTGAAAATGTATGATCAGTTTCAGCAGAGGTAAGGAAAAAATGAGCTTATTTAAGGCACTCGTCGTGCGCATAATACCTATGTGTTCGTTCAGTGGTTATAGTTATGTGGGATGAGTATAGTGTACATAGATTTGAGTAGAGGCGTGCGGTAGAAACTAAGAGTATGGATATTAGAGAGACGGCATGTAAAGTGTGCACACTGGCACAAAGCGTGCTTGTTCAAAAATTTTACCGAATGGTTTTTAGGTGGCTGACATTGGCTTTTACACCTCGGTCGCGTATAGAGCTCCCAGTAAAACGTTCATAAAACATAGAAAAATGGTCCAATGCGCCGTAAAATTGTGTAAAAGTAGTTCTATGAAGACCTTTAAGAAGAAAGATGGTCTTACCTTTCACATGTAAGTGTTTAAACATAGCTCAAATAAACATTTTATAATTTTCGACGAGTCCTTTCAACCGCCATCGCCATGGGCCCGATGTTACCGCGTGAATTCCGACTAGCATGGGCCGAATCAGTCAACTTAAATCATAATAATTGAAAATTACCAAATACTTTTATTTTTTTATTAATCATAACGCACAAATATAAAGTTGTGATTTACACATGTCATAAATACTTGTTTTTTTTTATCATTTAGCTTATTCATTTTTAAACATTTTTGCTTCGTCTTTTTTGCACTGTTGTTTTTATTTCTTTTCGTACTAATTTAACACTCCTTTTGCATATGTTTACAATGTTAATTCAAAGTACGTAGGTATATAATCACTGTATTGTTATGTAAAAGTCACATTGACATGCCCCCGTGGTCAAGGGGTAAAGCTCTTGACTAGCAATCCGGAGGACGCGGGTTCAAATCCCGGTGCGCACAGATAAATTTTATTCGATTGATTTGTGCAGATGGAAGCAGTTGGGATTATTGTGATATATATATATATTTTATCACACACTATGTATATACATCATATGCTGTTGATTTAAAAAGCCCGTTTTCTTGAAAAATCACCTCAAGCGCACAGTATGTACCTACAATATGCATACATAAAATTAAATAATACAATTTATTATTAATAAAGGTTTCCAAAAGACCCTGAGAGAAAAAGAAAGTGGGTTGATGCCTTAAATCGGAGAGATGACTGGTTTCCAATCAAATCAACCCGCGTTTGCTCCTATCACTTTTCGAAGTTACGCAATGATGAATGGTGCTTTGAGTTACAGCAAGTTTATAACACTAGTTTTTTACCCATTTGCACTTGTCAAGTGAAAAGTGAGGCCGATGTATTTCGACGAGCGCAACACGAATCAATCATAATCTTGATTTCGCAAAAAAATGAGTAACGTCGAAGAAGATTAAGGTAAAATAACATGTAAAGGGATTAATAAAAAATAAACAATACATAAGTCTCTTGTTACTCCCCTTTCCTCATTTATTATTTTTCAATTGGGCTATTATATTTTATGTCCAAAATGTGAGAAAAAATTAAAAAAAATTTAAAATAAATAAATTAATAAATAAAATAATACGTTTTTAGATTTTTACGGCTAAAAGCATTTTCATTGTTTATTTTTGGGGTGTTATGCACATCGTTGGATCTCGGATCTGCCCTAATGATGGACACTGCAACGCTGTCCGAAACGTCGGTTAAAGACGGAGATAGCGCAACACGGCATAACACCCCAAAAACAAACCATGAAAATAATATTTCCGTTCACATTTCGGCCCTTATCTCCAGAGCCACACCCCCATACATGTATGATTGCAAGATTCAAACCCGAACTTAATGCTATCTAGAAAGTGTTTGGATATATTTTTATTTTTAATATACGACATTATTGACTTTTATGCAAGTCAATAGATGTCGTTTAGTTAAATTTATGAGTAAAACCTTCTATATATGCCCATATCTTTTTTTATTTTTTTTTGTTTTCAGATTTTTGGTTGAGTTTCGCTAAAATATTGTCTTCATTTTTTTTTTAATTAATTAAACCCTGAGGAAGTAGGCATTGCTCACGAAATATGTCGGTTTTTTATAAACAATAAACGTGGTTAAAACTAAGTAAACTATTAATTTTGATAAAGTAATTCGTTCAGAAAATAATGCGTAATGGGTTATTATATTTTGTGCCTAAAATATGAAGAAAAAAAAAACCAACAAAAGTTTTTTTTTTAAATTAAAAAATTAATTAAATAACGTTAAGCCCGTTACCAGTTCGGCCCTTCTCTATAGAACGCTTACCCTCCCCCCGCTCGCTGAGCGGTAAACCCCGTCTCTATCCCCTCTTCCCGCCGGCCAAAAATGGAGCGAGCTACACTGGTTTTGGCGGTTTAACACGTTCCGACATGCTTATGCCGCTTCCATCTCATCATAGTTCCATGGGTAGAAAGTTGCGAGTGATGGTGGTGTGCGGCGTGCGGCATGCGTGCTGACCGGTCATCACGGCGCGCGGCCCTACTGAAGTGGTGACTGTTAACTGGTGAGTGGTGACCCATAAACATACTTCGCATCACAAACAGTCTCGGACCAGGAAATCCACGTGAACACAGTAAGATTTAATAATAAGCCACTTGGATGCATTTTATAAAGACTAGAAAAAAATTGTATGGATAGATCTTTCTACAAATATTTCCTAAATATAAATAAATAAAATGCTTTTTTAGCTCGTGACGTATGTAAAAAAACACTGTCTACGATTTTCTTTCTTTACTTTTATAAAAGTCCACACTGATTTTTCTTAAACATAGGTTTATCAACACTAGGAACGGGTTGTTTCAAAGAATTTGAACAATCCAACAATTTTCAAATTTAATTTTCAAATTCTGTTAAAGTTCTGTAAAACCACCGGCCCTTGGTGGAATAATAACAGCACTTGAATAGAACACTCACAAAACTTTGAAATTTGTTGACTTTGACTTTTTGCATTTGACAAATTTTTTACTCCACTTATGATTTGAAAAATGATTGAAATTGGTTTGGGTCAGTCTGACAATTTCCAGAGAAAGGATTCGTTATATCTTCGCAAAGCCACACATCTTCTGACAGCTTCATTTCTGATACAATGAAAAATATTTTTCCTGTAGAATTTATCGTAGAAGGATTTTTGCACAAAGAAGTTATCTTTACATCAGTTTGTTTGGATTATTCTGTTAAAACTTACCTCTGGTTTCACAACAAGCACGGTGTCTAATAATTACATAAGAAACAATAATTAATAAAAATTAAATAGTTAAATATTTATTTTGGAATTACAGCAAAGTCCGTACCTGAAAGCAGCTCGACCCATTATTAGAGCCGCGGAAGGCGACGGTCGGTTTATTGGGATCTCACGATTGCTAGCGAGAGTGGTTTCAGAAGGAATGGACATGCTTTCTTAAGAACTTCCAAGTCGTTTATGACAAGATTTCGAATTGTTCGCAATAATACCTCCATTTATTCAAGAATCATCAAACATATTCGTTTCGGCTGACTCTGCGTTAGTCTTGGGTTAAATCTGGTTAAATGAGCTATAATTTGATTTGAATTTAAGTTTCAAAATTGGAGCTGATTGTGTGGAGAATAAAAAAATAACAAATGATAAAATAAGTACCTACAGACTTAGTGTAACAGCATGCACCCGAAGTATTTTACCAGCGATTTCTGAACAGATTTGTAGTTGAAAATCTAGATATTATTTTGCATTTCCTTGATATTTTATCATTTAAAAAATAAAAAAAATTCTCTCACGCGACGCCACTGATCGCACGTCGCGGCGGATTGCACGCTCTGCCTCGTCTGTTATTGTACTGCTAGAATGAGACGGAGTGCATATCACGTGACCCGTTAGGCTGCACTCAACTACCCACTTAGGATGAGTGATGAAAAATATATTTTTATTTTTAACAATTACTAGCCTGAAACACTCATCTACATTGAAAAAATCTCCCGAGAAAAGATACATGCTGCCAACGGGACTCGAACCCGCGTCCTTCTGATCAACTGCTCTTATCCACTGAGCTAGTCGGCTTATTTCCTGCCCGCAAAATAATTCAATATATATTAGTGTTTCATTCAACAATCACTGCTTATTATATTTTTCCACCTGCAAATAACCAACTTTATTTTATATATAATATCAGAAGGACGCGGGTTCGAGTCCCGTCGGCGGCATGTATCTTTTCTCGGGAGATTTTTTCGTAGATGAGTGTTTCAGGTTAATAATTATTACTTATAATAATTGTTACCTCTTTGTGCTATGCATACAAATCTTGTCTTAAACATTAGTGTATCAATTAAAAATAACATTTTTATTTTAATTGAAAAAAATCATCGGACACCAAAATGACAAGTTTTCAAATCCGAATATGTTGGTACACTCTGTATAGTATAATAAAATTAACTGATTTGTCAAGAATTGATAAATATATATTTTTTTTTAAATTTATCCAATTGCAGACCACGAAGGAGTGATTAGGTGCCACTTCGTTGAGTTATTCGGTCAACCTATTTTACGTATCATCTTGAAATGTCAACCTTGTACCTAAATATGTTGGGCGCGCGCTTGGCGTGTGTCCCGACTATGTACCGGTGCCAAGGGGAGACGCTAGTTCCTCGAAACATCTTCCATTGAAATACCGAGGTAGAACAAGGGTAGCATTCCCACAAACTCTAAATATTGCAATCCGTTTGTTAAGATAGGAGAATCTATCAAATGGACCACCCGTTTCTGCAGTCGAGGGTTTTTTCGGGTATGTTGGAGCTCCAGATCAGCCGTGGGGCGCACTTGCGATTTGTATAGGGTTGGCAGTACTATTAAAGTATCTCTGGGCCCAATATAGCACGCCCAGTTTTTGGAAGGCTAATTCCGGGTCTAAGGTCACTTATAGTTTTTTTTATTTTTATTTTTTTTTTATTTATTTTATTTTTTTTTTTTTTTTATTAGGTTTGTCAACAGTGATTTACATCAAAGCTTTCACAGATACAATTACACTGAACATGGTTGATGCTAAGACAAACACAACATTGATAACATAATACTTACATATATGTATATACAATCATTCACACACACACACACCATACATTACAAAATTTTGAAACAAGTTTTTAGAACAATAATATTATAATATAAGTTTAAAGGTTTAGTTTATAAGTTTATATAACAATATAAAAGGGAGCTTTAAATCTTTTTAATAGACGATTTGAAGTTGGCCAATGTTGACATTGTCAAATTAATTGAATGTTTTTTATAAGCCTCATTAAAATTACGGCACATTCTTGATAAAGCTGAGTCATACCCCAGCTTAGTTCGATATTTTTTAATATTTAACGGAACATAATTTACAAGTCGTGAACCAATTCTAGGAACATTGAACCTGATTTGATGAAGTAGAAAAGGGCAGTTTATTAAACCATTAACGATTTTGAAAAGAAAATTTAAATCTGTATTTAGTCTTCTCTGTTAAAGGGTGCGTACATTGTAGAATTTTAGTCTATCGGTGTAGTGAGGTTACACCAAGCATATCAATGGAAGGTCTTTTCGGAAGATTGCTTCCGTTGAAGGAGACTAGATTTCCATTTCGATCCCTTTTAGACGTAATTAAACATGAATGAGTCTTTGAAACATTAAATTCAACGAGACCAATAACCAAATAAACAAAAACAAAATGACCAATGTACCAAAGGACCAAATGACCGGTGCATCAATCAACGGTGTAATTAAGATCTTCCCAAATACAGTCCATCGTGATCTTAATCCAGCCCTGAGAGAAAGAATGCACATAATTGACTAAATCTGCAATCTTTCCTTTTTTTGCGTTTGACCCACAATTTACCTTAATACTTGAATCCAGGTGACTGAAACAGCTGCACAATTAACCGCAATCACATAGCTGGTTCTGTCGGCAGGTAATTGTGGAAATTTCTCCCGCTGCACGTGACAGAAAGATGAAAGGCTTCCTGCATAACTAACACTTTCGTTTTTGTCGCTTTGCAATGGCGATTATTATTCATTTAATCAGTCTAATCGCCATCGGAAGTCATCGTCCAGTGAATATTTTCTAATAATATCCTATTGTGGCTTCAATTGGCGTCGCTTTCAATGGGCATAACATTGTTTATGGAAGTGGCTATGTCTATAGTCCTGTTGTTATACGATTTAACTTCCGTGGATCTTGAGTCTAGATTGTATTCTGACGCAAGGTATTTCAGAGTGAATTTAATGAACGTCAACCCCTCATAATTAGATGTCATTCTGACTAGCTATTCTATATCTTTTGTGGGAACGAGATAGTTCTCGGCCGAGATCTGCTGTGATTTGATTATAGATTTGTGGATTTTATATGGCTGTTATTAGCTTTCTTCTATGGGCCGATGTCTCGATCGAGACGGATATCTTGTCAGATTTTTGTGATTTTCTATGGCTGTTAAATGAATAAATAATCATGCATACTTGCATTAATTCGTGTTTAAAACGACCTAAACTAAAATACTTGACAGCTCACAGCTGAAATTCTGACATCGGCCCATGAAAAAAGCAAATAACAGCCATATAAAATCACACAAATCTGACAGCAGATCTCGTCCGAGAACTATATCGTTCCCACAAAATACATAGAATAGCTCGTTTGTGGGTGGTTAGGTATATTTATGGCTCGTCTGAGCCCTTGAGAGATACAGGGGGTGGGTATTGAAGGGTAGAAGAGGTCGGCGAGCACCAGCATACTTCAAGGGTGACCCGACGGTTGATACCTCGACGGGTTGGCCCCCCGAAATTATAATAATTATTTTTTTAAATTACCAATTTCAAACCTATAATCGACTTCAAAAACACCTTTAAAAGTTGATATGGGTATCGAACGAATTATTTTCATTGACTATTTTTTGTACTTAAACGCTGGTATATCGATTATCCAGTTGATTAGTCAGACATCTGTGAAAATTGTAATTTGAGTTGAGTTTGCAGTTATATATATGTAAAGTTTACCCTCTATCTGGTACAATACTTAGATTACTCATAAACACCTCAAAATCAATTATAATGCAGAAAAATTTGAAGTGAAATGAACAAAAAAGTGCTTTCTGGGTTACTAGTAGGAAATTTCGAAATGTCATACTAATGAACCGGACCGTTATGCTTCCTGTGTTATTTTAAAGCGTAGGTATTTAGTATGTGAAACACGAAAACACGTGTAAATAATATTTGATTTAAGGTGAGCATTCGAATATTGCTTACCTTTTAATCTCAAAGCCTAGTATTTGGAAAAGTCTTACTATTCAACTGGCCGATCAATATACAGTACCTACATTGATAAATAGCTTTATCCTTGATGAATTTGTAAGGATTTTTTATACAGTTATATATATTTTTTTAATATTCATTTATTTATCTTAAGAATGGTACATATTATAATATGACTTATCTTCCGTGCATTAAAAGCATTTCAATGTGGATGGAAGAAGGGTTTACATTTTAAAAAAAATTATTCGTATAAAATTATTATAAAATTGCCACCCGTTTTTGGGAATCTTTTATTTTGCGTGAGTGGATTACATATATGTAACCCACACGACCACTCCAGGGTTCAAAACTTATTTGTGAAAAATTCAATCGTACAAATTATAAAATAAAAAGACAAATACTCATTCATAACTGAAAATCGTACTAGACTAAACTTAAACATGTAGGTATTTGTGTGCCCCAAACTAAACATTTCTTTTGCCCAACACCATTATACACACCAAGGAAAATACTTCTTTAATAACCTACCAGTAGAAATCAGAAGCATTAAATGTTGGAACTTTGAATTCTTCGAATATGATTTATAATTTTGTTATTCGGCGGGACGTCCTCTTTGCACACCCCTTCGAAGACACTTGTTATGTTTTCTATAAGTAGGTATGCCGTTTTTTGCCTAAACCGACTGCATATTGCATATAAGTACGCCGGGGGGCTAACTATTGGAGGATCAACTGTCATGGAACCTGCTTTAACAGTAGCACTTTCAACTTACGCGAGATCACCTTTTTTTTACATGAGCTCCACACAGGTGGCCCTGAGGAAAATAATTTCCCTCAGGGCCTATGTCAACTTTGGGGATGCTGTGTGGAGGGGTTTTTTTAGGAGAGGAAGGAGAGGAAGGAGAGGAGAGTTCTGGGAAGGAAAAGGGTTTAAGGGGTGGGTATGAAATTGGGGTTTGGTGTCTTGGACATCCGCTTCCAAGACCTAGACACACCTCACCCCATGAACCCGGGCACCCCTGCTATATCACCAAACGAATCACTTGGGGTGACCTATGGCAGAGGTGTTGGTTATCCAATAAAGGTTCCCGGGGCGGCGGTACCCATTCCCGCCTCCCAAATTAAACCTTAACTTACTCTTAACATTAGAAAAAAGGCAGAAGACAAATGCATTTCTCGATATAAATAAATATTCTGTACATAGCATTCGGAGTTTTAATGTATAGGTATCACTAATCACCAGGTGAAAACTCATAAAAAGCGCCGTAAGACATTATATATTTTATTGGCGTAAAAAATCTGGCAGCCATTCAAATAGAATCTAATTTGGAAATTTAATCGAAAGTTCTTGAAACAAATCTGACATGATTATTTAACTTTTTTGCATGTCTTCAGTCCACATCTTCTATATCCCGTCTAAAAATCCATTTTCAAAGCAAAAAACATTTCTTGTTGCAACTTTCAAATTAATCATTCGTCAAACAGGTTTTATGCAAAATTTCCATTAAAAAAAAAATGCATGCGAACCGCCATGTCCTGGGTTAAAAAAACGAGTGTGCTTTAGACCACACCACGGAAGTAAAACTTCACATTAAATATATGCGTTTCATAGCGTTTCATGCGTTTCATAGCGTTTCACATTAAATATATGGTTCTTTTTCGTAACGCATTCATCATTTTACTCCCAAGTGTCAAGCGTGCGTAAAGAAGTTTTACTTCAAAAACATAATTTTTAGAAAGACGAATTCCGTATTGCATAATTTCTGCTTAGCAGGCCATAATTAAGACTGAGATGAATACATATTGTCAAAAAAAATATTGCAATTATGACTTCCGTTGCAGAACGAAAGCTATTTTACTTTAAACACGGAGATGGTGGGTTCAAAACCCGGTGAAATTATATAATGATGTACTAAATTAACACTATTTTCATGTACAAATTACATTAATTATAGGGCTTAAAATCAAACAAATTTTTTGACAATAAGTCCTACCAATTTTATTGGTGTGTTTCAATTTTATTGTATGTTTTTGTAGATAATGTTGTTTGACATTGAAGTGATGCTGAAAACAACGAATAATCTACTATTTATAGATGGCGTGGGTTAATTATTTTAGAGAAAACAATAATTATTAATTCTCTCCAGTATCACAGTAAACCCTTGAATTATAATAAAGGGAAAATCTGAATAGCCAGGCACGCAATTTGGGAGGTGAGTATGGGTACCGCCACCCCGGGAGTCGTTTACTGGATAACCAACACCTCTGCATAGGTCACCCCAAGTGGTTCGCTGCGTTTGGTGATTTAACAGGGGTGCCCGGGTTCATGGGGTGAGGTTTGTCCGGGCCTTGGCATCGGATGCGTCTGCCCACCACCTGCATGGCAGGCCGGATCGGGAGAGAGTGGTTGAGGGAGTCCCTTTGACTTCTCCAGCCGTACTCTGTCGGAGCATCGCCTTGCACCACAGTGGGAGGGATGGATTCATACAACCGTCACTATTGGACACACTGACCCTCAGATTTCTACTCACCCCGAATACCCTTTTCCTTCATCCCCAAAGATGACATAGTTAGGCCCTGAGTGGAATTATTTTCCTCATGGCCATCCTGTGTCAAGCTAATGTAAAAAAATGGAATATTGAAATAGCAATAAGTTACCTGTAAAAATATATTGAAAACTGCTTACCTACATTGTTAAATTTGAATATTTTAAAATTATGTTGAAACTCGGGTGAATTCGGGTAATATAACTAATAAATCTTATATAAGATCATTTGTGTTGACATTATATTTTGCAGACGTAACCTCTAAACATCGTAAAAGCCAAGTTTCAATGAATGCAGTAATCCTATCTAAAAACAAATACACACATATAGAAAGCATGGGAAACGATTAAAGAATCCACCTACAAAAAGACAAGAGGAGTCTATAACACCACCCATTACCGCTTAATTACCTTTCTACATTTTAAATGTATTTTTTATTACACGATCGTGTGAAAGTCAGACAGGCAGGCACAACTGTGTATTGTTTCGAGGACTATTTCCCTGCTAGTAACTGATTGTTTAACAATGAATGCCCAAGAGAAAAGTCTTGGGCATTCATACAGCGTAACAATCCGCTTTGTCCTCTGACTGTAATTGAACTGAGGTTTGTGATAATATTATTCTAAGTAGACACGCACTGTGGCAAACTGAAGTTGTTATTTGTTCGATTTCGCATTTTCACAAGTTTACGGAGGTTATTTTAACGTTTTTATAACAAACCAGGGTGGTATTCAAATTACCCACTGAACTCAATAGAGAAGAATTAAATATTTCCTCAATTTTGTGAGCTGGCATCGCCGGTAATTTAACATTATATTCATTTTATTCGGATTAACTTATTGAATCTAATTAACCTCATTGTAATATTGAAGAAGATAATAATATTAACAATGAAAATATAAAAAAGACAAAGATACATAATGTAAAAGATAAAAGTTAAATCGATATCTTTACACTATAGGATCGATAGGCGTAACTCCTCATGATTTTATTTCGTTTTTCCGATCACGGATGCATTGTCGATAGCCAGAATGATATTGACAGGGAATAAATAAGAAATCGATATACGATGGCAACACTGGCATTTATAGTCAAACGATTACGTAAAACTTTAACATAATATTTATAGACTAATAAAGTGACAATTTCGAATTGAAATACTAACTTTAATATAAATTGACGTTTCGTAAGTACTTTTTAAGACTAAACGGATGTTTATTAGTTAATGAGGTCTTTAGTCATGTTTGAAGAACTTCAGCTTTAAATTAATCAATTGATCGCATCTTAGATGAATTATTAAGTCTATCGATCGCGTGTATGATTTCTTTCAATTCTAAGAGCTTCGTTAGTTCACCTTCATTCATTAATAGGCCAGTTATTTTACATAACGAACGACATTATTCACAGCTCCACTCTCAAGGTCTCGGCTAAATTGGAGGTTTTCTCAACCGACTCTCGATATCATACGTTGACCGTGCTCGCAAATAACTAGTGTTTCTTCCTGTTATGCTGGGAAATGGAAATATAAAAAATATTAAAAATACGGAATATACTCAGGTGGCAATAGCTCAATTATTAGGGATAACACTTCCGACAAAACTTGAGAAGCTGGTATGAGTCCCTGTTGGTTGCGACCGTTCCCTTTTTTAAAATTATATACGCCTATAATTCTCAATTGTTTCCAAGTCCGGCCCTGCTCCATGTAGCGTAAATAATCGGTTAAAATGCAAATCGAAGACAATCATTTCTGAAATGACTTCAATCATGAATAGAAAGAGTCAATATGTCGAACAAATAATGACATTTACCGTTTCTCTTGGTATCTATTAAGAGGACATTACCAGAGAAACCAGAAATATGTCATTTTTAAATCAGTGTTTAGACTTATTGACTCGTTTCCACAAAAAATTATAAATTGATTTTGAAATATTGTTCTTTTATCTAGTAAAAGTATAGATAAAATTTTGAGAAAAAATGTTTATTTTAAGTATAATAAGGTTATACCATAGGTCGTTGGCAGATTTGTTATATTTTCAAAAAAGTACATGTATTATACAACACCAATTTCAAATCATATAATCATGCAGTAAAATAAATCAATACATTATCTGGTAAAATTATTTGTCAGAATTTTAATTTAAGTTTAAATAAAATTATTAAAAAATATATACGTACATGTGTTTCTTGACGAAAATTGGTCCGTTTGTTTATTTATTTGCGCACTTACTAACTAATATATTTCAGATTTTTTTACATACTTATTTTGCTAAGACATTATTGACAAATCATAAATAATTTTAATGGAAAAATAATTTTAGGGTGTATTTAATATTAATTAATTTACAGCTTCGCGTTTCACAATTTTTCTTATCAACGAAAACACGAATCGAGAGCGCTCATTCAGACCGCAACTGCGGCCACTGGCGGTTGTCTTCGCGGCGCTCTACATCGCAACATTTTCAAACGAATAACGAAGCAAAATAAATAGGATTTCATGTTTGTAAAATTTATAGGGTTGCCCCAACGCAAAATTTCATGTTCATTGAATATTTTTATGATAAAATTTTTATAATTTTGAAATTTTTTTTATTGTAAATTATTTTTATGTGAATACCGCACAAGAGTCCCAACTGCTCCAAAATATTTATTTTCAAGTAAAACTTCTTTACGCACGCTCGACACTTGGGGGGTAAGCTGGTAAATGTGTTACGAAAAGTGGTGATTGTTACGAAAAATTTCCTTCGAACGGTAATCGATGCGAACGGTGATCGATTGCTAGGTGGGTCGTGCCTTTATGCACGCTTGTTATTCGTGTTATTGTTTTATTGTTAATAGACTATTTTTGCGTAAATAAATAGATAAATTAAATTATTTAAAAATATATACGTACATGTGTTTCTTGACGAAAATTGGTCCGTTTGTTTATTTATTTGCACACTTACAAACTAATATATTTCAGATTTTATTACATACTTATTTTACTAAGACATTATTGACAAATCATAAATAATTTTGATGGAAAAATAATAAACACGAGAATCGGGTATGGGTACCACCGCCCCGGGAACCAATTATTAGATAACCAACACGTCTGCCATAGGTCATCCCAAGTGGTTCATAACATTTGGTGACTAGCAGGGGTGCCTAGGTTCAAGGGGGTGAGGTTTGTTTAGGTCTTGGCGGCGGATGCGTCTGCCCACCAGCTGCATGGCAGGTCGGATCTGGAAAAGTTAAGGGAGTCCCTTTGACTTCTCCAGCCTTACTCTCTCGGAACATCGCCTTGCACCGCAGTGGGAGGGATGGATTCATACATCCGCACTCCTGGACACGCTGACCCCCAGATTTCTACTCACCCCTAATATCCCTTTCCTTCTCCGAATTTCCTCTTCTTCCTTTCCCTAAAACGACCCTCCACACAGCATTCCCAAAGAAGAGATAAGCAGTGTGTCGAGCGAGTGTAAAAAAAACGGTCTCTCCCGATCCGGCCTTCCATGTAGTTGGTGGATGTACCTTCCAAATTACTGATACTACCTATTGACGGCCGGCGTGGTCAAGGGGTAAGGCTCTTGACTAGCAATCTGAAGGTAGTGGGATCGAATCCCGGCATAGGCAAATAAATTTTATTTGACTAATTTGGGTTATTTCACAATTATTTAATTTAAAAATAATATATTTGCGTCACGTTTTAGAGTAAAAGATACTTTCAGTATCGCCCTGGTGTAAGACCACCATTCAGAATTGAAATGTTGTTTAGTGACCAGATCTGAATAGCCAGGTAATTCCTCGCCTTCCTCTTCCCCCACCACCTTCAGCCTCGCAATATACCCCATAGTCACGTCATAGTCTCACTGGCTCCAGTAGGAGCATTTAAGTCTCTTGTGCGGTATTCAGATAAATATAAAATAAAAAATTGTGCATACGAATAAATATTTCAAAATGAGACATTTTTTACAATCCAACTGAATATTACACTTTTTTCATAAGTATACCGCACAAGAGTCCCAACTGCTTCTGTCTGGAGCCAGTGGGACTATGGCATCCCCAATTGGGGTATGTTGTAAGACTGAAGGTAGTGGGGAGGGTAAAAATATAGGGAAGAGGAAGGTGGGGAAGTACCTGGCTATTCAGATCTGGTCACCAAACACGGCTAAAGACATTTCAAGCAACGTTTCAAATCTTAATGGTGGTCTTACACCAGGGCGATACTGAGATATCTTTCGCTCTAATGGCCGTAAAATAAAATTAAAAAACAAAAAACCAAAATATTAAAAAGAATTTAACACATTGTTTATTCATGTAGGTATCTATTTAATACCTACTGTGTTTACGCATTTTACTTGTATCTATTTATGTTTATGCACTTCGATATACAAATTACAAATAACTACTACTAATTAAAATTCTGGACGCTAGAATATAAGCATACCGTAGCAATGTAGCCGCCCTAGCTCCGCGCGATACACAAAAGCCAGTTTACAGCGGAACGTTATCTAATTCCAAAAACTTCCGCTAACAAGCTCTGATATGAGAGCGCTGGCGCAGGAATCAGAATAATGATTAGCTGGTAAGACACTCTTAATGGGTAGAAATTTACTTGCACTCAAACATTATAATCGCATATCAAGCTAAACAAAGGCAAACATTTAAATTTTTATAAGAACAACTCTCTTTTTATAAGTTTTGAATGTTATTTTCCCATCAACGTAATATATCACTGAAGAAGAAGATAACACTAATTATGCAAACGAAAATACGAAACGAACAAAACACAAAAATAAAGTAAAGGGTGGGCCAACCGATGTTAATTGTAAATAAAACAATAAGTTCTCTGAGAATTATCTTAATTTTTTTATTATGATAGAAAGATCTATGACAAATATCGGGGAAATGCTCGCCACGGCTTTGGTGGCATACCTCTATCCGATGGTCCATATTTTCAATGACGCTGAGGCATAATTGAGGTTCAATGTCATTTATGCGCCGAATTATCTCATCCTTTAGATCTCTCCACGAAGTGCACGAAATGCATTTTGATTTGAACGCCCATTTTCATAAAACGCTTCAACAATTTTAACGCGCTGCTAAATTGTGTACCTCTCCATGGTTGAATTTGTCAAAGACTCAAACCAAGAAATGTCAAATGAAGTTGGGCAAAAAACTTGACGTTAATGTGTGGCTCACAATTAACATCACACCTACATATAATTGTCATAGATCTTTCTGTCATAATTTAAAAAAAAATAAGATAATTGTCTGAAAACTTTTAGTTTTATATACAATTAACATCGTGCGTTATGGTTGGACTTGGACCACTTTATTAAAAGAGGTTCACTCATTCGATAATAGTTTTTACTGCTGTCAGGATCTTCATCTGCTAATTTAGAGAAGTGTATTGCACCCAGACGCATTCTTGATAACCACCCTCGAATCCAACATCGTATTTTCTTTCGTGACAGTCTTTTCGTTATTTTGTATATCGCCATGTGTACAATTAACATTGTGCATCGCAGATTTTGATAGTGCCATGGTTTCCGTGATACGGAAGGTTGCACGACACTAAAATTGCGCAATTTACACTAACTGTTTGGTGTCATGCAATTATTTGGAACATGCATGAAACAAGTTACGTAATGTAAATTTGGGTTTAATCAAAAACTTTCGTTAATTTATTTTAATTAATTTAACTTGATGAGTAAAACCTGAAATTGCAATATTTAATTAATGAAGACAATATTAGCGAAACTCAATCGAAAATCAGGAAAAGATACGGTCACATCAAGGACTCGAACCTAAAACCTATGACAGGGCTCTACGAACTGAGCTAATGTGTCCCTATCCGATTCGGTCATATTTATGTAAGTGTTCATTCTTCGATCAAGAACTACATTTTCTTAATACATATTTTTATTGGCTGCTATCTTTACGTATGATTGCAACATTTAACCAGAACTAAATGCTATCTAGATAGTGTCTGAACAAATCTTTTTCTTTTTTATTTAATATGCGACATCTATTGACTTTCTGCAAGTCCAGAGGTGCAAATATATTTTTTTGATTTTTATGTTTCCAGATTTTCGATAGAGTTTCGCTTATATTGTCTTCGTTTAATTAAATAATAATATTATTATTGTTAAGTGGGATTAGTTGGTAAGTAACTAACTAACCAGATCTGGTCAATAAACATTGCCAAAGCCATTCGAAGCCGCGTTTCGATACCTATTTGTGTACTAAAAATAGGTAGTCACTCTGAAGATTACCATAATAAGTGAGGAAATTAAATTCAAAAACTTTCTACGATCGTTACCTTATTATAAAAATAAATTTATTATGGGAGATTGACCAGTCCTCGGACCCACACATCTAACAGAATAACGCAATGATAGTGTGGGATTCTCAATTCCAAAAATGGTCGGCTAACCAAATAAAATATATCAATTTGAATCATTTTTAGCGTGAAAGCGGTGAAACCGGTTTACCGTACACATCTTTTGTTGGCACTTATCGGAGATGCTGGCGATTTACCCAAATGGACCACGAACAAAAAACCGTTATGGAAGATATTAAAATTATAAACGCAGAGAAATCTCTGTACCGTACTGTATTCTGTACAGACAGGGCCGGATTAACCATGTCGGGGCCCCTAGGCAATGCACGTCTCGGGGCCCCTTTACCAATGGTGGACTAACAAGGGGGGGGGGGTGTATTTTTTTAATATATGCGCGGATCCTTTTTTTAACGATTTTATTTAAACTAAAATTAAAATTCTAAAACATACCTTTCCCAGATAATTTATTGATTTATTTTACTCCATGATTATATAATTTGAAATGTGTTTTGTATAATACAAAATTTTGTTTGAAAATTTAACAAATCTGCAAACGCCCTACGGTAAAACCTTAATGTACTAAAAATAAACTTTTTTTCTAAAAATTTAAAATATAGCTTTACTAGATAAACAAACAGTCTTTCGAAATCAATTTATAATTTTGTGGTGAAAAAGAGTCAACACGTCTAAAATTTGATTTAAAAACAACATATTTCCGGTTTTGTCTGGTGATTCCCACTTAAGGCGGACTCTGTAAAAAAAAAAATTTTTGTAATTTTAATTTTTTTATTTCATTTTCTGAAAGATGCATTTGTTAAAAATGCTCACACCAAATGTTTTAAAGATATTCGAAAAATTGACGGAAATACAGCATTTTATGTGAAACAATAACTTATTAAACACCACTTTTATTATACATACATTACATGCTATATGCCGACCGGGTTTCGCTACAACCGTAGGTTCTTCAGGCAAGTTTGTATGTTGAATTATCCTTCAGCAAAACTTTGAATGTGTTTTTCTCTAAACTTTGTTAACACATTTTTTAACCTCTATACATCCGATTTGCAAGTCTTAAACTGTTTGAAAATCTAGTGTCTATTTCACCACGTAGGTGAATTTTGTTTAAAAATAAGGAAAAATGGCGGACTAATAAATTTCAATTTCGATTTTTTATGGGAAATTTTCATTGTTCATAAAAAAAAATAGAAGGGGGCCCTTTATAAAAAAAAAATCTCGAAGTGGTGCCATACTGAATGGATTTACTAACAGTTTAAGACTTAGTGCATGCAAATCGGATGTACAGTTTTTCTAATATGTTGTCAACCGTGTTGAAAAAGCAGTTTCGAGAAAAACGCGTTCAAAGTTTTGCTGAACGTTAATTCAACATACAAACTGTTTAAAATGGTTTCATATAAAATGCTGTAGGTATCTCCGTCAATTTTACGAATTTCCTTAAAACATTTGGTGAGAGCATTATTAACAAATGCATAGATCTTCAGAAAATTAATTTTAAAAAATGTCATTTTTTTACAGTGGCCTGGTGCCTTAAAGCCTTGTTTAGGATTTGATCAAAGGAAGGCGTTTGGAGTCCCCCCAGAGTCAGAGGCCCGTATGAACTAAAGAAAAAGCTTGTAAAATTACATCAACTTCTTAAACTAGGGGGGGATCATTCAGCTTTTCCGCCCCGGGCCTCTGATGTGCTTAATCCGCCACTGCACTTTACCCTTCTCTAACTTCCAATCTTTTTTTTTCTACTACAACGTAATTTTATTCATAATTAATCTGTTTTTTTTACTACATTTCAAAGGTATGCCTTCACCCACATTCAATAAAAAAATGAAACGAATACAATAGTACAATGAGCGGTTTTATCACTAAAGTGATCTCTTCCAGACAACCTTGGTATGAAGAGAAACAAAGAATTTTAGCAAGCACAGATAGGTAGTGCACGCACACACACTTTTATTTCGAATGTTTAAAATATAAATGTACAATGTAATGTTGTACGTTTATATTTTAAACATAAGAAAAAAAAAATAAAAAAACCAATTGCCAATATAAACCACACACGGCACATATAATCATATCTCCATTGATACGAAGGAAAGTAAAGTAAAATACAAGTATGTTTAAATGTTTGTTTAATTATTGACTTTTTATTTATTATTTGTGCGTGATGTGAACAGTTATTGGGTTATAACCTAATTATTATAATTTGTTGTTTTCTTTAATGCATGTAATGTTATTAACCTATAAATGTTTGTAATAAAAAAATATATTTAAAACATCTTGAAAGCTGACTTTTCCAAAATGGGTGCCGGAGTTGCTCACTTATTGTGAGTCGAACCATTGACGCAAGTTATTTTTTATTGGGGTGCCGGGCGCGGGGCCCCTAGCCGATGCGGGGCCCCTAGGCAGTTGCCTACTCTGCCTTAGGGATAATCCGGTACTGTGTACAGACAGATAAAAAATTATCGCTAGTAAAACATGCTAAGTTTTTATGAATGTATGTTTATGGTATTAACTTTCTAAAAGATACTTTTTTTACTGAGAGAATCATAGATAATTGTATCAAGGAAGATGGGCCATAAATTATTATTAGTATAAGACCAAAGAGTTTTACGTTTCATGTACATTTGTTACTTAAATTTTAATTTATCTGATATCGGTTGCGACACATACGCGTCATTCACTAGCAAACTTAAAATTTATACAAACACAGAAATTATTAAATTTTATTAGGTGGGGTTTGTGGGAGGGGTGATTTTGGGGGAGAGGGAGAACGGTGGAATGAGTTTATATAAAATGGGAACATTGTCAATAAATTCACAAATCTTAAATATATATAAATTCACAAACATTTTCAATAAATTCACAAATGTTAAATATATATAAATTCACGAACATTGTCAATAAATTCATCTTCAAAAATATGTTTAATAATAATTTGGTATGAATATCAAACGAATTTATTTACAGTGTCGTTTTTTGTGCTTATACGCTGGTATATACATACTTAGTCCAGGCAACGAAGACTAAAAAAAACCGAATAGCGGAAATAATTCACGTAGAAGCCAAATTTGGCAGAGTTGTAGGGGAAGGTGTCCTTAAAAATATACCTACTAAAAGTACTGGGGGGGTGGGGGTGGAGCTAAGGGTGGGGGGTCTCTAAATGTCACTTTTTTCGGTCTTTTCCATTTCATTCTTAACAATTAAATTTAAATTTTTAACAATAAAACTTTAATTTTTTACAATAAAAAATGTATTTTTTTTTTAATTTGACATTTCCCCCATCCATATCTCCTTCAGCATTGATCCTAGCGAAAAAGTTTATCGAATCTTTTTTGTAGAAAATTTTATGTAGATAATTTAGTTTTCATACATTTTTTCGCTAAAGGCATTATTTTCCGAGTTATTAATTAAAATTGATAAAGATGACATAGGCCCTGAAGGAAATTATTTGCCTGAAGGCCTCATATTAACCCAAAAACTAATCACGACATGACCTTCCTCTTATTTTGAAGGTCAAGTTTGCAAAATTTCATCAATCTCAGATTAAAACCGTAGATAGAAGATAATAATATTATGAAGCCCGAAAACTACTTAACTTCAAGATTTTTTTCAGTTTTCAGCCATAATGTACTGTACGCTATTGCGACGAGTAGCTAAATTCGTCACGGCCTCGAGATCTACTAAGGTACCTTCATATTTGTTAGATTGGTTCATGATTTTCCTACTTCAGTTATTTGGTCAAAATATATTTCGGTTGTTTGCTCAATCAATAATGGAAATCAGTATTTGGAAAATACTTGAGGAGTGAAGTGGCCCTGAAAGGTTTCCGCTGCACGTAACAGCAAAAAGCTACGGACTTTTTCACGCAACTACCTGCAGATCGACAATCTTATTTATGCAGTCGATGGCGTCGCTACTTTTATACTACGTTTGTCATTACAGTTTATTTATACATGTTCTTTTTTGGCTTTTGTGTTTTGAAGGAAAGGCAGGATTTCAGTGGTTACGTATAACCTGACAATATTTAAATTCCACCTACTACAATCACAAGACGTTGCTTGTGCAATGATGGAGGTCTAGTCGAGGGCTTAAAGTCAAACAACATTGCTCTGCATTTTTGTCGATTTTTTTTGACTCTAAGCCCTATAATATTATATATTTTTATAGATAACGATGTTTGACTTGAAGCCCAAAAAATATTTGTATGTGTTGGTTGATAACGTTGTTTGACTTTAATCCCTAGAAACATTTGCTTGTTTTGGTAGATAAGTTTGTTTGACCTTAACCCTAGAATTATTTGCTTGATTTTTGTTGTTTGACTTTAATCCCTAGAATTATTTTATTCATTATTTTTGTTTTTATGTAGATAACGTTTTAATCCTTAGAATTGGTAGAGAACGTTTTTTTGTCTTTAACCCCTAGAATTATTTGTAAGTTTTTGGTAGATAACGTTTTTTGTCTTTAATCCCTAAAATCATCTGTAAGTTTTTGGTAGAGAACGTTTTTTGGCTTTAATCCCTAGAATTATTTGTATGTTTTCGTACATAAGTGGTTTGACTTTAATCCTTAAAATAATTTACATGTTTTTGGTGGATAAGGTTGTTTGACTTTGAGCCCTAGAATGATTTAATATTTTTGGATATAACCTTTTACTTTATTCCCTGAAAATACGTATATATATATTTTTTTCTTGATAACGTTATTTGACTTCAATCCCTAATTTTTTTTTTTTTTTTTTTTTTAATTCCTTTATTTTTCCCATATTTTACAATTTATATTTACATATTTGAAAATCATAACAATAATGTGGGAACCCACTAAGGCGCAGCCTGTGCGTGGGTAATATATATAAAAAAAGTTTTTTTTTTTAGTACCTAGAAAAAAACAAACAGGGGTATATAAAGCAAAACAAAAATTGTTTAAAACATTTTGTACAAAAAGTGTATACAATAGTGTACGGTTGAATAAGTGTAAGTGTAATTAATGATATACATTGTAATAATAGGTGTAAAGTTTGTGAGAAAAGTGATATAAAACTAAATAAATAGAGTTTTTAGAAACATAAAGTGAAATAAAACTAAATAAATAGAGTTTTTACATCTGTATGATTTAGCCATAATTTTAACTCTTTTACGAAATGCGGAAGTTTTGTTGCAACTTGAATATGTTTTGGTAAACTATTGAAGGTACGAGGTCCAATAAAACTACTGTGAGTTTGCATTTGTTTTGTGTGTGTTTGGGGGGTATAGAATATTAAGTGTACGGTTTTCTGTAGACAACGTTGTTTGACTTTAAACCAAATTTTTTTTTAATATATTTTTCGATAACATTGTTTAACTTTAATCCCTACATTTTTAAAAGTAATTTTTCAGGTAACGTTTTTTGACTTAGAGCCCTAGAATGTTTTTTGAAGTCAACGTCGTTTGACTTTAAGCCCCAGTAATATACCTAGAAGAGGATAGAACCCGCAATGCCTGAATTGGAACCCAACGCAAACCAACTCGGCCACTATGCGTATATATACATATATATGCTTTTTTTTAATTTTCAATCTTTATTTCTTCTTTTGGCCACTAGCATTGGTAACCTTGAAAATTAGTACCTATCTCAATAGGTTTCTTTATCAGCACTCTAGTTTGTCTACGGTTTTTTCTTCTTTTTAAAAATAAACCTAGGTACATTTTACCCCACTTTTGCTTACCAGCATATAAAAAGTACAACAACAGTGTTAACTCATTTTTTATGGGTGAAAGCTGCTGTTGTGTTATTGTTTTGATTTGATTAAGAAGGCATTGGACGCAGAATGCAAACATTCAATCATGATTCCTACTCTAACTACCACAAAGCACAGCCCACTACTAGACTTGTAAACCCACTATAGATACCTTTTATACCTGTGCTGATGTGGAGGTGTAAGAACGCATTTAATACATTCTTACATCAATTATTACATCACTGAGTTAAAAGCAGGTAGGAACTGAATGCCATTATATAAATGGAATTAATGTCACATAACCAGCTTTCTTCTATTTATTTAATTTATGTTAGTAAATCTTCTTCTTAAGGCCTGCTAGTAAGCGTTCAAAAAGAAGAAGTCGGGGCGATTTGTAAATGCATTAGAGGGAGCGCGCTAACATTAAAAACGATAATAGTTCAGTGAAAATTGTGAAAATGTTTAATAAAACATGACTCGTTTAAAATAGAGCAAAAATCTCATGGGAAATGTTTTAAGGCTCCGCATCCGAGCTCAAAAAGAAGAAGATGGAGAGATATGAAATTACGAATGTTAGAGGAGCGCGCTAATATTTGAAGCGATAAAATCGATGCGAAAATTGCGAAAATGTTTAATAAAACACGTATCATTTAGAATAGAGCAAAAATCTCGTGGAGCATACCTACCTTAAGTATCATTTAAATAAACATTGTGAATTTCTACAACTATAACTTGTAAAATAACTGAAACAAACGTGTTTATAATAATTTTCGGAGCATACTTTGCGATTTTTTCTATCGAGGGAATTTTATATAATTTGCGTTTCGGCGTGGAAGGCGTCTAGATATTATCTTCATAAATAACATATATATTTTTAAGAGCATAAAAACTTCAAATGTTTAAGGGAGATATGTAAGAAATCGGTATAAATTCGGGTAACGGCGGCTTAAGTGGCATTTTAAGGAACACTGAATTTTTTCGTAGGTAGATAAATATAACTTGTAAAATAACAGAAAATAAGAGAAAAACGTGTTTATAATAAAACGGAGCATACTTTGTTATTTTCGGCGTGACAAATGTATTTATTATTAACATTTTTTTAACAGCTTAAAAACTTAGTGTTCAAGGCAAGTTGGAGTGAGGACTTAAAATTTCCAATTTGAAGTTGGAGTTTGGCGAGCAATGCGTCCAAAGTATACTAAAATACGTTGTGGACGGATAATTATAATTGAGTGCCTATTGTGGATGCCTAGCTCTTCCAGAATGGACTTATTGACATACTGGCTATACTGACAAAACTACGACATTTCGGGTATATTTTAAAGCTGAAGGAAATAGAATGGGTTCAAAAATTCTTCCGTTCAGTCAGATCACCTCTTCCTTGAACTTCCTCTACTCTTTCGTTGGGGCACCCACTTGTTCATGATCTCCTATCAACTGACAATCTTTTCTCATGCCCAGCCTGTCGTAGTTTTTGAAACCTTCAAATATTACGAAGGTTTCATACCCACTGAATTAGATTCTCGAGTGCGAGGTTCTTTCACATTCTGTAGGGCCCCCTTTTAGCGTAGGTTCATACAAATTGATTTTGTGAAATTACATTTACCTACACAATTACGTACTACGATATGAACATCGAGATCTATAATAAGTATTTTCTACCAGGACATCTTAAGACGGTGAATTTATCACTCAAAGATGGAGTTGTAATGTATCAAATGTGGTAGAAATGATTTTTTTAGTACCTTTGCCCTACAGGTAAATAACAGAGGACTAATGTAATAAAAAAGATTTCGACCACGGCCGACCTTCGAATCTTTGTCAAAAATCCAAAATTCGCAACTTTTTTACTTTTTGCCAATTTTGACCCTGAAGGACTAATGAGATCAGAAATGTAAAAAAAAAGGTCTACGATACCACTGTAGCATTCCACCTGAATTACTACACAAGTGTAATCTTTCTGAGCAATAAAACACAAGTTAAAAGAAAGGACATAATTCAGAACAGAGGTAGAAGATCTATATTGTGCTATAGCAGCAGGGGCGTGCACTCCATATAGGCACATAAGCACTGCCTACCCTAGCGTATTTGTAAAACGTAAGCATGTAAATAATATTATAATTTATTAAATTATTGCTAAAAATAAAAACACACTTTCAAAAATAAGCGCGACAAAGCTGAGCAACCAAAACAACGCGACCGCCACATCAAACGGCATACTACAAATGTGACATAAACTGTAACTAAAAATTACACCCTCCCTCCGACTACCTCACTAAAATGCGGGCTAAGCAGGAATTATTTCTGCTTAGAGCTAACCTCATACGAGATATAATATCAATGTTTACGAAATGCACGTAGCATATAGTAGAACTGTCGTTTGAATTTGCTTCTATGGTTTTTTTTGTTAGTATCAGGCAGTGCTTTCTGGAACAAATTAGCAAATGGCAATCAGTGGCGACAGTGACATCTGTTGTTATCTGAAGTATGAAAGTGAGACAACGCCAATTGCTTTTATCAAGGCCACCTCGGATATCCATTGATTGGCTTGTGATAATACGCATACATGTAGCGATTATTTATTATTATTATTATTTGTATTTTTAAAGTGGCTTAGATAATCCAAACCTACATCATCTACAGCCAGCAGCAAGTACACTTAGCGAAAACTTGTACGAAGGGAGCCATTTGTGGCAAGTTTCTTTTTTATTTATTTGAATCAATTTGGCGGTTTTCCTACTGCCTACCCTGATCAAAAACTCTGTGCACGCCACTGTATAGCAGATATACTAGGATAAAAATAATACTATTTCTATTATATGTAAATGAACTTTTTGAACTCCCAATTGTCGGAAAGATTATATCTTATGCGGATGATACAGTATTAACAATTGAAGAAAACTCTTGGAAAGAAGCCGAAATATCGGCAAATAATGCAATAAATATCATTAAACAATGGTTTGACAAAAACTTACTTTCTTTAAATGTTGAAAAAACTCATTTTCTACCTCTGAGCCTAACAGAACATATTTCAAATATAAATGTAAACATTAAAGTTCACGACAGAAACTGTCTACTTAAAATCACACCCTGTAACTCAAATTGTATACATATTAGTAGTAAAGAACAAATAAAATATCTTGGAATAATTATCGACAATAACATTAAATGGAAAAATCAAATAAACTCCACAATAGACAGAATGAGAAAACTAATATATATATTTTTCAGACTTAGAAATACTATCACATTAAAAATATTAAAAGAAATTTACTTTGCACTTGCGCACTCGGTATTACAATATGGAATCATAGCTTGGGGGGGTGCATATAAATCATCCCTTCTCCCACTCGAAACAATTCAAAAAATTCTTATAAAAATTATCCTAAAAAAACCGTTTTACTACCCAACAATAAACGTATTCCAAGAATTCCCTGTTCCCCCACTTACAAAAATTTACGAAAAAATAGCACTACTTCAGCTACACAAAGATATATTCAAAAAAAATATCACCCCACTGCTAAATATTAGCATAAGGAATACTTCTATTGGTGGACTAACTATACCACCCATACGAACCACAACAGCACAGAATCACTATGTATATAAAGGAATAAAATTATTTAATCAATTACCCGCCGATATGCGAACAGAAAAAAATTACGACAAATATAAAAAAAAAATTAAATCATATTTTGGTAGTCCCACCATATAATTTTAACTTTTATTATATATGTTTTTGATATGTTTTTGACTGTTTGTTATTCCAAAGGTTTTATGTACATCCTATATATATTTTGTTTAATTACCCTTATAATCTTATATGTTATTAAGTCTAAATCTATTCATAAGTTAAGTTCTTAAGTTTGTTATAAGGTTTTGAAAAAAAAAAAAAAGAAAGTTATTATCAAGTTGTCCTCTCCTAAACACAAGCACTAGCTTTATTAGGAGAGTATATAAAATATGTAATATTGTAATAAAATAAACTTATTGTAAAAAATTTACTCAATAAAAAAAAAAAAAAAAAAAAAAAAAAAAAAAAAAAACCATGCAACGCCAACTCAATATCTTAACTGTGTGGAAACGATTAATCTACAATACCCTAGTATTTATTTATAAGTTAAAAAATAAAATGTTACCAGATTATATGTTGAATAATGTTAGAACTAATAGTAGGTACAGTGTACACTGTGTACAGTTTATTGTTATCCTACGAGAAACTACAACGATTTTAGGCTGCTTAAAACAAATTTATCGGCAACACAAAACAATATTTATCATGAAGGTTTTTAAATGTTCAATGAACTCCCGTTGCGTTGCAATGTTTGGTGAATTATGTCTCAATGTTGTAAACCCTAAATTTTAGTAAGTAGGTGGTAAATAATATTATAGTAGTTTTAGAAAGAAAATATTATTGTCGAATTTAATAATTAAATAAAATACACTTCAAAACATTAAAACCGACTACTAAACTGCACTAAAAACACTACATAATACATTTATAACTACTTCATATATTCAAACTATTAAATTTTAATATGTAAATGAAATCCTGGGGGAGAGAGATCCTGATTTTGATCATCTCTAATCATTACAAAAAAAGATAATAAAACATTTATTATTATTATTAAATCATCCAATCACCTTCAATTGAGACTGCATTGCATAGTAACTACTAGAATAATTTTGTATAAATATTATAATAAGTAAAATTTTCAGCAACCCCCGACTCAAAAAAGAGCTGATGACCTTGAAACGCCTGAACAGATTTTCATGAATTGTAGTTATGAACCATCTCGATCACGTCAGCTTTCAAACGAAAAAAACGCATCATAATCGGTCCATTCGTTTGGGAGCTACGATTCCACAGACAGACACACATACAGACAGACACACACACAGAAAGTCAAACTTATAACACCGCTCCTTGCGTCGGGGGTTAAAAAAGCAATGGTCCCAAAACACATCCTTGTGGAACTCTTGGTCACTAGTAAATTGGCACTTTTAGATTATGTTTAGCAGTCACCTCTCTGCATTTCTGTGAAATCTATTATCGGTAGGTACTACCGGTAGTCAACTAGCCATAGCCCTGGTAATTTTATGTATAAACATATATTATTATTCGTTATTATATATAGTCGAGATATTTGTTGAAAAAAATTAGGTTTACATCGTCCTCCCCCGCACTGAGGCAGATTAGCATTCAGGAAGTAACCAGTCAGCAAGTGTTGCCATAACAGTCCTGTTCTACTCAACAATGAGGTGTAGGCCGCACCAGTTGGGGACTCAATCCCACCACTTCCCCTTCTCCTTTTATACGCCAGGTTCACGGCCGCATCCTCCGAGCGAATTCAGAAGAGTAAAAAGGTTGTGGGTAGTGTAAGGCATTCAACTCAAATGTTGTTATGTCAGTAAAGCCAATAATCTAATTTTTATTTTGTTATTGAACAGCAGTGAATGTATGTATTTTTTATATATTTTTATATGCTATAATCTGAGATTTAGTACGGAACCTTTCACTTTCTTGAAGCACTGATATTATTTTTAATTTATGTGGCTTGTGATGGAAGTGACCTTTTTTTATCTAAATACCGCACAAGAGTCCTAACTACTCCCAACCGCCCGGATCGAGACCATGGCATTCCTAATTGGGGTATTTTGTGAGATTTAAGGTAGCGGGGAGGGGATGGATATAGGGAAAAGGAAGGTGGAAGTACCTGTCTATTCAGATCTGGTCACTAAATATGTAATTTCAAGCAACGTTTCAATTCTGAAAGGTGGTCTTACACCAGGGCGATACTGATACGGTTATTCTGTTGTTATTTAGGAAGGTTTTCTAACTATATTTCCGTGTTTAATATTTCCATTTTTGATGGTGACTCGAATTATTGGTTGTGGAATTATATTGATATATTGAAACAAAAAAAGTTTTAAATTATCGTGATTTACTTTTGGGGTATCATGCCGTGTTGCGTTACCTCCTCCTTTACCCAAAGTTTCGGACTGCGTCAAAGTGTCCATCATCAATGCGGATGTTGGACATGTGTTATACTGTAACGCTGTCCCAAACGATCTATGTCAATAATAATAACTCACGATTTTACTTTTGGTCGTAAAAATCTAAAATCATATCCGACGATTCAAATTGCATATATATCATATAGACAACAATTACAACAGCTTGGATGTGAAACGACTTAGAAACATTTGTGTTTCCTCTCTCATAAAACAAGGTTCTCATCAAGAGGTTCCCTGTAAAAGACCTTCCTTACAATATCCCCAAAGATGACATAGTTGCAAAAGAAAATCTCAGGTGGGTAGGTACTTTTCACTACTTTCAAGCAAATGTCAAATTCCACCAACTCTTATCAAAATTCGTAAGTACGTAAATATTAGTATTATTTATGCTTTAGTTTACGTAATAAATCATATAATCTTATGTAAACGGGATGTCCGTTGTTTACCAAATGCCCAATATATTTCCGAAAGCAATATATCCGTAGGAAGTGACTCCTCGATTTCTTTATCTGTACAATTGTCAAATGTCCACTTTTTCTGTAGGAGTGTATATAATAGTAAAGAATTTCTACGAAAACTATTATGACTCCTAAAAAATATAGGTAGGTACCTACGAAAATATGACCGGTATGGTGAATTTAAAAAATAATTATCCGTTAAGAGGAAGACACAAACAAAAATGTATCATCATACTTCGACTAAGAACCACCCACAATATCTTCATTTTTCTTAACGCATATATTATTGGCTGCTATCTTTATGTATGATTATAAGATTCAAACCTCAACTAAATGCTATCTAGATAGTGTCTGTATATTTTTTTATCCGTTTTATTTTAATATGCGACATCTATTGACTTTTCTGCAAGTCTAGAATGAATATTTTTTTTTATTTTAACTTTATGAGTAAAACCTCAAATTGTAATATTTAATTAAATGAAGACAATATAAGCGAAACTATCTAGATAGCATTTAGTTTGGGTTTGAATCTTGCAATCATACATAAAGATAGCAGCCAATAATATATGCGTTAATAAAAATGAAAATAATATGGGTGGTTCTTAGTCAAAGTATGATACAGTTAAAAATGGCCGAATTGGATATCGACACCTTGGCGCAGTGGTAGCGAGTTTGCCCGGAAAGCGAGAGGTCCTGGGTTCGAGTCCCAGAGGTGCCAATATATTTTTTCTGATTCTTCTGTTTCCAGATTTTCGATTGAGTTTCGCTTATATTGTGTTCAATTAAAATAAATATTACAATTTGAGGTTTTACTCACAAAGTTAAAATAAAAATAAAACACGTATGTGTTCTTAGTGTGCCTCATATCGCCATGAATATAGGTAATAGACACAGAAATCGCTTGGCAAACAATATATCTTCGATATTTTCCAATAATTTCAAAGTTCTGTGACTTCAACAAGCTATTTGTATATAGCATGAAATTTCTTTGTAAAAGACAACCTTACTGTTTATTTTGAAGATTTCACCATTCAGACGAAAATTCCCACAATATTCCCCGTTTCATAAATATTTCCCTAAAATTAAAATCCCGGGAATTTACCCACCACCAGGTTTCTATTCGAGTACAACGGTAAATACTGAAATAAAAAAATAGAGCAGATTTCCTCATTGTAAGTTCAGTTACCGGACTATTTCCTACAAAAAGAGTGCTTCCTCGAACTTATCGTTGTGTAAACATTGGAAAAAACAATCAGTTTTTCTCCATTGTTGATTCTATTAGAGGTTGTACTGCTTTGGAAAGGCGCATGACAAGTAACTCAACTAAACGTTGAGGTGAATGGCTAATCATCTTAACTATAAAGCGGAAAATCAATTTTTACGTCTCACTAAAAAAAACTTCCAATGGTAAGGTCGACGTTATGAATTCTGCTCAAGCTTTTCCATATGCAAATATTTTCGTACATTTATTACAAACTTATTTCCATAAGCCGTGAAGTTTTGTACTCGTAATTTCAATTATTTATCTGTAAAATAATAAGACGCGACGCAATTATTTACCCTGGTATTATTTACGATTTAAAATTATTTAGCTGATCTACGACAAGAGATGTTCAGAAAAGAAGATGGCTTTATTTTGGTTAAAAAATAATATCACGTTTTCTCCATCTCTCACATTTATCAACATCGTGTTGATAAATTATTTCTATTAAACATCATTCGTATTTTAAATGCGCCGACCAATGGTTGTTTCCGTATAAACCAAAATCTTGTTTAATCGCTAACCATTCTCTAAACTGAAAGTTCCCGGGCACATTTGAATCGGAATCCCGATTGAATCGCTAATCATTATCGTATTCGAATATTCCCAGGTAAATCTAAATTGCAATCCCGGTTGAAATGCTAATCATTCTCTTACCCGCATGTTCCCGGGAAAATCTAAATTGAAATCCCGGTTTAACCGCTAATCATTCTCTTACCCGAATGTTCTCGGGAAAATCTAAATTGCAATCCCGGTTGAACCGCTAATCATTCTCTTAGCCGAATGTTCCCGGGAAAATCTAAATTGAAATCCCGGTTTAACCGCTAATCATTCTCTTCCACGAATGTTCCCGGTTGTCTGAATGGGGAACCCGGTTGATTAGCTAATCATTATCTTGTTCGATTGTTCCCGGTTAAATCTAATTTGGAATACAGGTTTAATCGCTAACCATTCTCTAATCCGAATGTTCCCGGTTATCTGAATCGGAATCCGGTTTAATAGCTAACGGTTCTTTCTAACTCGATTTCCCTCTCATACTATTTTTCTAGCCAAGTAGGTAAATAATCTGTCGGAACTTGTCTTTGCGATGCGTGAAAATTTTATCAAAATTGTATAGTGCTCGTATGCAATAAATGCAGTAATTTAACATTTAAGGCTCTTTGTAAGCTTTCAAATAGAAGAAGAAGAACGAATGTTAGAGCGAGCGCGCTAATATTAAAAGAAAAACGATAATAATTAAGCGAAAATTGTGAAAATATTTAATAAAACCCCGACTCTCGTTTAAAATAGAGCAAAAATCTTTCCTCAAATGTCTTAAATAGCATGTAAAGAAACACTGTAAAATTTTTCATGCTCAAAACATGTTAAACAACAGAAGAAAATGTATTTTTAAGGGAATTTCATATAATTACCGATTCTGCTCAGCAAATAATTTAAAGATATTAACTATCAAATAATTTGTATTAGAACTTAAAAATATAAAGTGTTCAAAGTAAATTAATTATGACAATTTAAAAAATAACTTAATACATTATAAATAATCCAATTTAGTTAGAAATTTAAAAAAAAACCTACCTGTTGAAAAGTGGGTAAGTACTTCGTTAAAATTAAAAATAGAACGCTTTCAAATTTGGAGGAAAATATTGAGCAGGTACTGAAAAGTATCTACCCAACTTCAAATTTGAAGGAAAATAATGAACAAGTACTAAAAGTACCTACTCCAACTTCAAATTTGAAGGAAAATATTGAGTAGGTATTGAAAATCTACTTACCCCAATACAAATGGTGTTAGGTTATTTTGGTTATTAGGTAGGTCATGCTAGAAGTCCCTACCGTGAGGTCTGCAACTAGCGTGTGATAATTAATTCTGTATAAGAAGACCTTGGGAAACACAGGGGGTTAATTTAGCATAAGATTCGATTGTGAGAAGTTATGGATTTTTGTAAAAATAACTTTAAATTGTTGCGTGAGGCCTAACTGCAAAAGGTTATTTAATACTTCTATTGTGCAAAGACAGTTGTTTATTTAAACAATTACTTCTTTGGAGCGTTAGGTAGGTATATACATATACAAACATATTTTGGAAATTTGTGCAATGGGATACCTACCAGAATATATTGTTCTGAATTATCTTTTGTTTACATCCACACAGAAAACAAGTACTGTACCGAAACAAGTCGAAAAATGGTTTTCCTAATTGTTCTTCGTATTTTTTTTATATTAGTGGCAAGTGCAGATATGAGTTTCTCAAATCTCAAATTAATAATAACCTATAGTTGATAATTAAAACCTTGCTAAAATGAAAGCTAGGAAGGTGCCATTGGAAGAGAAAGAACCAAAACCATATTTAATTTAGAAGGGAGATATTTAAAAACTAAATAGAAATATCATGAACGTATTGCTTATTCAGGACAATTGCTTACTTGAACAATTCATATAAAATTCACGTTCTATGAAAGTTTTATTCATGTTCTGTTATTATTTCATTGCGAGTCGGTTGTTCCACAGTACTTGGAAAATAGCAGAACTTGAATAGGATAAGACTTTCACAAAATTGAATGTTAACTTTGAAATTTGATGGATTGTTTAATTTCCGTAAAAAACCGTCCTTTAGTTTATAAAACTTTTTGATCGCTGACGCAAAATTTCGCCGTATATATGTAGTTTGATCAACTTCAGGTCATACAATATACAATATAACATTGTTAGGTCAACTTCAGGTCACGCAATATGATATAGTTAGATTAACTTCAGGTCACACAATATAATATTGTTAGGTTAACGTCACGTCATACAATTTAATACAGCTAGGTCAACTTCAGGCCACAAAATTTAATATAGTTAGGTCAACTTTAGGTCACGCAATATGTTTAGGTTAACTTCAGGTCATACAATATGATATTGTTAGGTTAACGTCAGGTCATACAATTTAATACAGCTAGGTTAACTTCAGGCCACAAAATTTAATATAGTTAGGTCAACTTTAGGTCACGCAATATGGTTAGGTTAACTTCAGGTCATACAATATGATATTGTTAGGTTAACGTCAGGTCATACAATTTAATACAGCTAGGTCGACTTCAGGTCACACAATATAATACAGTTAGGTCAACTTCAGGTCATACAATATAACATAGTTAGGTCAACTTCAGGTCACGCAAAATGATATAGTTAGGTTAACTTCAGATCACACAATATAATATTGTTAGGCTAACGTCAGGTAATACAATTTAATACAGCTAGGTCAACTTCAGGTCACACAATTTAATATAGTTAGGTCAACTTCAGGTCACGCAATATAATATAGTTAGGTCTACTTCAGGTCACACAATTTATTATAGTTAGGTCAACTTCAGGGCACACAATTTAATAAAGTTAGGTCAAGTGCCGGTCAAACTCACCATCGTAAAGCTCTGCAATGAGTTTTGAATCATAGTAAAAGCTCCGTTAGAAAGATCAGCAACATCGGCATGTCCTCCACAGCCAAAGCGGGGCAACCAGCCACAACCAGCCCTCGAAACTGCACTTGTTAGGGTTCCTGCCTCGTGCTAATTGGATTAAATGGTTACAAAACCACTCGAAATAGAACAATACCACTCACTAATAATTACTGTTATAACTCACTACTGACACTTGATGTTTATAACTTGTTGAAGTAAAAGGGAAGTTTTATTGTAACAGGGAAGAAGGAATGATTTGGTTGGAATACGGAAGCAGGAACTATTTGGTTATTACAACAAGGAATGAGGAACTTTCTGGTTGTATAAGAACAGAGAAACTAGAGCAGGAATTTTCTACTTGTAACAGGGATTAAAAATCGATTATAATAGGGAATTAAAAACTCTCTGTTCTTTGTAACAGGGAATCAGGAACTTTCTGGATGTAACAGGGACGCGGGAACTGTAAGTTTGTAACTGGGAAACTCGTGCAGTAATTGCCTACTTGTAATAGGGATTTAATACTGATTGTAACAACGAATTAAGAACTCTCTGTGCTTTGTAAGAGGGAAGCAGGAACGGTTTGTTTATAATTTATATTAAATGGGAGAATCGCAAAATTTTCGTGGCGGAGGCGACTGGCCTCAACGTTCCGACACAGGTGACTGAGCCGTGAATGAATACGATGAGTTATGGAGTGTTTTGTGCTTCGGTTCCCAGGTAAAGCTGGTAGCTCTTTCTTACCTCGGACGAAGGAAGTAGAACAATTTCTCTCACTATCACTAGCAGCTGACTAGCGGTTGGTTCGTTGTATGCTGCGTAACGGTATGTATTGAGTATCAATTATAATTGTTTTCTTTTATTATGCTGCGCAGGGGCGGACTAAAAGGTAACTCAAAAACGCTTTGTAAATGTATTATATTTATTTATTTCGAAATACACGGCACCAAATGTGCCATTAACATAGTAACTAATACATAGTTACAACTTATAAATAGTATCTACAACAAAAATGTTAACATAATTAAGATATATATATATATATATATATATATATATATATATATATATATATAAAGTATAGTATAAAATTTAAAGTAAAGAGAACAAAGTATAAAGGTTTTGGTAAAAAGTTAAATAAAAAGAAAAAATAATATAATGAAAAGTAAAATATAGAAATATGGGTACAAAGTTTTAAATATAAATTATAAAAAGTTATAAAATATAAAAAATTACAAAATATGAAAGTTATAAAATAAGAAAAGTTATCCATAAGTAAGAAATCCTCTTAGAGCAAATTTTTTTTAAAATATTCAGTAAAATAATTAATAGGTAGATATTATGGAATATGTCAACTTGGTGTCAACGATGTGCACCGATATGATAAATTTTACAAGCAGGTACCTACCTATTATATTTTTATACACAGTGTTCGGAAACTAGTGGTTGTACGTTGTACAAGCGGGAACTGAGGAAATACCATTATGCAGAGTACCCAAAAAACTTGTATTTCATTTTGCCTAAACCCACGGCATATAATTGTCGAGGTGTTAACTGGAATTGTGAAAATGTGTGAATGCTTTAACTTTTTAATTTATCTGGAAATTCTCCTTCTAACCATCACATAACGCCTTTCTGAAGCGGTAGGTAATTTGGGAACCTTTATTGGGTAGGTAACCAACACCTCTGCCATAGGTCACCCCAAGTGGTTCGCTACGTTTGGTGATTTAACAGGGGTGCCTGGGTTCATGGGGTGAGTTTTGTCTAGGTCTTGGAGGCGGATAACCAGCACACATTGAACCCCAGATTCCCACCCACCCCTTAAACCCTTTTCCTTCCCAGAACTCTCCTTTCCTTCCTCTCCTTAAAAAAAACCCTCCACGCAGCATCCCTAAAGATCCTGTGTGGAGCTCATGTAAAAAAAATTGAGATGGAACGCCTCACAATTCTGATTTAGCCCACATTTCTTCCCTCATTCACATTCCCATATTTACTCCGTGGTTATTCTGATTCTTGACATGACCCAACAAGTCAACCGTTTGAGATTCACTTGGTCTTGCCACATCTTGCTCGGGCGTCCCCGACTTCTTCTACCATTTAGTAATCAATTTGATAATTTCATTGTAAACTTCTGTACATCTGATGATTGGAAACTGGATTTAGATATATTTTTTAATTCCTCCAATGATCGGGGAGCAGGCCCGGACTTAGATGCCCACAGGCCCTAGACTTTTACAGAGTCGCGATATTTTATACCTAACTAGCTGACCCGATGAAATTCGTACCGCCTCTGTAACAATAACTGTAAAATTAAATTCGGTTTATTTACTAAATTAAAAATTACACAAAGAAGCAATTATCGACGTGCAGCTGTCCGTATTTTGTTTTTGTCAGTTTCAGAGATGTCGTTGTATATGGATTTTTTTGTGATTTCTTCTTTTACACTCAATTACGGGAGTTTTCAGAGGCGGGAAAAGTTTTTTTTACCGCCGCCCCGGGAACCATTTATTGGATAACCAACACCTCTGCCATAGGTCACCCCCGCTACGTTTGGTAATTTAGCAGGGGTGCCCGGGTTCATGGGGTGAAGTTTTTCCGGGTCTTGGCGCGGATGCTTCTGCCCACCTGCTGCGTGGCGGGACGGATCGGGAGATACTGGTTGAGGGAGGCCTTTTGAACTTTCCAGCCGGACTCTCTCGACCCATTAATAGCCTAACACCGCAGTTGGAGGGATGGATTCATACGTCCGTCACTCCCGGTTACACTGACCCCCAGATTCCTACCAACCCCTCATTCCTTTTTCCTTCTCAGAACTTCCTATCCTCCCCTTCCTTAAAAAGACCCTCCACACAGCATCCCCTAAGATGACATAGGTCCTGAGAGAAATTATTTTAAAATGAAAAAAATGCGTTTCATTTCAGAGATTTATTATAATTATTGTATTTTTCCATGTCATCGTATGTTGCAGACATACGTTCACTGTTTGTCTCATTTTCGACTATTGACATGTGTGTAAGAAAGAACATTATATGATTAAGAACAAATGCAAAACAATCAGCGCATTGACATTTTTTTACATTTTTGAATTTTTGGAATTCACGCACAGTTCAATATTATACCTATCACAATATTGCTGCAGTTCTTTTAAAATATGAGAATTCGTTCCATACAAAATGTATGGAGAAAAGAATTTTCTTAATAACTATTTCGTTAATTTTTGTGATATTTTAATAGTTTGTTATTATGTTATCCGGGGCGGAGACAAATCCAACCAATCAAAGATCATCAAAATTGGCCCAGCCGTTCTCGAGTTATAAATAGTGTAACTAACCCGACTTTGTTTTACATTTAAATAACTAAATTTCGCTCGTTTTTAAACGACTGCTTCCGTTTTGTGCATAATACATAATAAGATCAGTTTACTGAATAATCAATATGAGAAATCATGTGATAATTTCTTTTTCAAACAAGGCAAATGTGGCAAACATTTTTGGTGGCACTATTTTACGCGATTCGTGACAACTCAACAAAGTGGCATTTCAACACCCCTTTGAAAGAATAAAAAAAAAATAGCTCATAACCTAACCTAACGTAACCTATTTAATCTGGTTCTTTTTTTTTAAATAAACTGGACATTTTAGAAATTAAAACAAATCTAAAGATGAATAATTCGATTTTGGTGGCACTATTTTACGCGATTCGTGACAACTCAACAAATTGGCATTTCAACACCCCTTTGAAAGAATAAAAAAAATAGCTCATAACCTAACCTAACGTAACCTATTTAATCTGGTTCTTTTTTTAAAAATAAACTGTACATTTTAGAAATTAAAACAAATCTAAAGAAGAATAATTCGATTATAAACTTTTTTTAAAGATCCTCTTGATTTGATTTGATTCCATTATAAATCCCCTCCCCCGCCTTTTCCATCTCCCACTGCATCTTTTGTAATTTAGTTTAATAACCCTGATGAGGTGAGCACGGCTTACGAAACATGTCGGTTATATACGAGTATAAACAATAATAAGCATAAATAAGCATAAGCATGTTTATTTTTTCATTATCATTTGACAGATTGTGAACATACAAGTAGGTACCTGCCTACTGAGCATCGTAAATTATTTATTTATTCATCTTCGGTTATATTTTATCCCTTTTCACGGGTCTTGAATTAGGTACCTACCTATATACAGAAAATAAACAATAATAGATTTCCTCTTCGTGTTTAACCTTTAATTAGTTTTTAGGTATATACCTACGGAAATATAGAATTCATGACAGAATTCTATAAAACATAAACAAAAGAAAACAACAATATTATTATAATATACGACTATAAAATGAGGATACAAAAAAAAAAATCATACCAGAATTATATAAAACCACTACAGAAAAGTAAAGTTGTTCGTGGCTCGGCATTATTTTAGGAGTTTTATATTTATTCAGCTAGCAATAATTAAATTAAATTGCCTACTTTGTATCATAAATGTATTTTTCAGTTGAGCAAATTTTACTCTCAATTTCAACTTTTAATTTCAATGTTTTCCAACTATTAATAATTAATGTTTTCCAGTAAGAACGCTTATCAAAAAGCTTGTCTCGAACTTGAGATCCACGTAGGTACTTATTTATTATTATTTCATAATTTATATTATTGCAATTTATTTTTGCGTATTTAAATCTGTTGCATGATTTGATTTTGCTCGTAAGCTTCAGTAAAGAGCCGACTTATTTCACTAATTTTAAATGTTGAATTTCGAGCGGAAAACTGATATTTTATTATTGTTGATGATAGATGTCACTGAGTATAAAAAAATCGGGTGACCGGATAACTCAGCAATGTGATGAAAAAAAACAACTTGAACAGATTATGTTAGGTTTTTTTAAAATTTCATTGCTTGAAATGTCTTTTCAAAGGGACGATATATTTCACTTTGTTGAGCTGTCATGGAACCAAAAATCGCCTTAGCAATAAGAATCATTTCTGCATGTTAAACGTAGTGCGAAAAGTGACAGCCGTAGACACTGGTGAGCAGGTAGCCAGCATGGCGCAGCTGCTGTAGCAGCTCGTTCTGTCTTCTTCCGTCAAAAATGGCGGCGAAGTCGCAGCATGTGCACGACAGTTGCGTTGTCGAACGCCGCTTGCGGCCGATTTACGGTAAAGTACGCTCAAGTCTCGCCAATAAATACTCGCGTCGTCTGATGTTTGTGCTTCCTCGATTTATCACGAAATTATACCGCTGACAAGGGTCGTAAACAGGCCTGATCGTTTGTGCCAACCGCCGACCCATCCGTCAGAAAGTGAATTGATTTGTAAATATGCGTGTGTTGTGTGCCTTGCAGATTGGCTGGATGTCGGCAATAACAAGAAGGCGCTGCAGGAGATAGAGAAAGTGCTGAAGAAGTCTCCCTCGTTGCAGTGTGCGCGCGCCCTGAGATGTTTGGCGACTTGGAGGTTAGGGCGCGAGCGGGAGGCGCTGGGCGGGCTCGGTGCGCTGGCGGCAGACCTACCGGCGGACGATGCCACTCTGCAGGTCATGACCATTTGCTACCGCGAGTCCCAGCAACGTGAGTGCTTCTACAACTACCGTTCTACAAACCTATCCACACTTCATTCATCATTCTGTTTTCCTATTATGTGATTCTATTTTTGGTTCCGAGTGAAATCTCCTAAATCTATCAAGTTAATGTGCTACAACGAGTCCAACGACACGAATGCCACTATCTCTGATTCTCTACAGGTTTCCACCCTTCATACATAGTTATATTTTCCCCCTCATGAGATTCTATTTTTGGATCTATGTGAAAAAGCTTCTAAAACTATCATATTATAATAGTGTGATGAGAATTGATGGGCGAGATGAGGTCTCGATTTAAGAATTTGATTCCCTTACTCTGACAATGGCTGAAGTGCTTGTTTTTCAGTAAGTTTTCAGAAAAATAATTAATATTGTGCAATTTAATATTTATTTTAACATTAATATTTATTTTCTTTTGGTATTATGGTCAATGCCATAGAAAGGAGCTGCGTAAATAAAATGATATATTAATCTTTTCATTGATTAATGCTTAATATTTGTATAGCCAGCTCCACACTTAAAACAGCCAATGTTGGACAGAGTTTGGCCCAACATCAAGATCATTCCTTCAGATCAAACGATCCACACACGTGACAGTTAAATTGTCATAATAAAAATCGGTAACACTGAAAAGGTGGCCTTTGTAACATTATTAAGACATAACATTTTTAGGAAGTTGCTGGTTCGGTTCGATGCGGATTAAGACTACTTGATGCCCTAGGCAATCCACGCCTGTGGGCCTTCCTATCCATAAATAAACTAGTATCAGTCTTTAAAAAAAAGTGCCCCCCAAGACGTGATGCCCTAAGCAATAACTTAATTTGCTTATGGGCTAATCCAGCACTGGGTTCGATTCCCGCATAGCGCCAAAATGTATTTAAATAGCTTATTAATTAAGTGTGGCTGGTCTGGGTGTTAGATGGCTTTTTGATAATATATAAATGTACAGTACCTATGGATATTTCAGTGGACAAAGTGTGCCAGATGTACGAGGCGGCCGTGAAAAAAGACCCGCAGAACGAGGAACTCCACACGCACCTGTTCATGTCGTACGTCCGCGTGGGATCTCTAGAACGCCAACAGCATGCGGCCATGCAACTCTTCCGCCACAAGCCCAAGAACCCCTACTACTTCTGGGCCGTCATGAGCATAGTCCTGCAAGCCACACGCGGAGTGGGAAGTACAGACCCGATACGACGCGGGGTGCTTCTAGAACTAGCGCAACGAATGGTTGATCGCTTGGGAGAAGACGGCCTACAAGCGGAGCAAGAATTACGATTGTATCTCCACGTTTTAGAGCTTCGCGGGATGCAAACGCGTGCTCTTGAATTGCTAGCTGGACCTCTCGCAGCCAGACTCCTTCCCGGAGCATGGCCATCAGCAGCATTACCTTTACTGCGCCAGATTTTAGCGTGGCGTCGACTTAACCGCTTGACGAAAGGTCTGTTGAGAGAATCACCCGATCGTTGGGATTTCTATCTGGTGTATCTAGATTCTGCTTTCCGTCTGATGGCTGGTGAAGGTGAAGTCGGCGACACTCCTGGGGAGGGAGAGGAGCAGGCTGATGATAGTCCCGCGCTGTGTGCCGCCTTCCTGCGATCGTGCGGGGCGGACAATAAGAAACCCCTCCGAGGGCCGCACCTTGCTCTGATGGAGTTCTATCAGAGACTCAAAGCGCAGGATAAAGATCCTCAAGGTAAGTTCACATTCACAGTACAATGATTAAAAATTAAATAAATTCAATCATTATTCTCACTTCAGTTATTTTGTGTGAACAAATTTTGAAATGATGTAATTATTTTTCATAACATAAATATCAACACTACGTTACACTATTTCTGCAAACTAAGTTATTTTACGCCACATGATTGCAAAAATAGAATAAATTAAATAATGATGCATAAAATAATGTCTGATGTTTCTGATATAAAACACAACAAAAATAGAAATACATACATATGTAAAACTACTACATCTGCAATAAGAATCAAATTTCGTCAGCTTTTCACTAAAACCTACAATACACCACATCTTTTTTCAGCCCGATTCCAATTAGAGACCAAAGTCAACATTTTTCGCTTTACGCGATCGCTATTTTCTTCTCTATTTTCATACCTACGATTTCAGTTGGCATCATAGCAAACCAGTGGCGGCTCTCCCCTTAGGACAATGGGTGTTTGACCCCCCAAAATTATTAGACTTAATAATAATACATTTTACGGATAAAACTGCTCAAAGCATCGAATTCTTTATTTTAAATGAATCGCGAAATAACGGCAGCTAGCGGCGGCGTAGACGAGCAGTGACATCTATTGTATAAAATGGACGCTCCCATTCACACAGTATTCCCTGGGTCAATTTTGCCAATGTCCTCAGCGTTGATAACTTCTCTCTCTATGCGCGCCATACAACAAATGAGATGGCACTATGTTCTTCGCCTTCAGTTGATATTCTCCCGCATAGGTAGTAAAGAAATCCTAACTACGCTTGGGTTATGTCTGTGAGGGAGACAGCATTATGAATCTTTTGTGTTGTTGAAAGAGATGGATATAATAGATTTTGATATAAACATAGCTCGGTTTTGCTTTTTGCACGTATGTCTCGCATGAAACAATGGTGGTTTTTGTATTGGAACAGTTGGGGAGAGATTTGAAATAATTATTCACATTGTTATTGATGTAATTTGCGACATTTCAATTTTAGTTTGGTGGTACATTGAGAAGTAGATCTTTTCAAAGATTATTTATTATATTATGATCAATTTTCAACAGACATAGAAAACAGCTTGATTTAAAACAATTTTAGTTTAAATTTTTTTATATATTAGGTACCGGTGTCTATTATTTCTATTAGAATAAGTTAACAATAATAATCTAAACGAAAATATGAAAGAGAACAAGACAGAGAAAAACAGAAAGAAGACAATGGTCGCAACTGGGACTTTATAAAAAGAAAGTTTTTCTTACAAACATTGAATATTATTTCTAATCTAATTTTGTTTAAATTTTGGATACTTAGGTACTATTGGTGAACACAACTATATTGAAAAGTGTCCTCTTTAAAATGATGTGCCTGCAAGTACATGTATTATGTAGCGACTTTAACCCAACAATGTTTGAAAATCTCCTACTACCACCACAGAAAGCCGAAAATGTAATAATACCTATGTAATTTGAGTTGCATATTCATGACCCTACCTATCTTTAAATTGATATAAATAATAATGTATCGGCATTTTTCTCAATATCAAATAAAGATTAATGAAGATGAAAAAAGAAAAATGTTGACTTTGGTCTCTAATTGGAATCGGGCTGAAAAAAGATGTCTTGTATTGTATTCGTAAGATCTTATTAGAGAGTCTGTTTGAGAAAAATATCAAAGAGAAGATAAAAATTTATGTACCGATGTAGCACAGATCAAATTTTAATATTTCGCATTTGTATGGCATACCATAAGAAACAATATTTCTGTAAATTTATTTGCATTTATTCTGTAAATCATTTAAATTTTATTTTCAGGTTTATTAGGCGATGCCACGGATCTGCTTCTCCAATACTTCGTCATATTTGGCAGCAAGCCCTGCTGCGTGGCAGACCTCCGTCCCTACCTCCCCCTGGTCTCTGACCTGCCACCCCTGCTTCTCGCATTAGAGCCTCCGCCGGGAGAAGAAGAAACCGCCTTGCTCCAACGCCGTGTCACCCTGGCCCAACTCTGCTCCTGCTGCGGAGCACCATCACCGAGTCTCCCCGAACTCGCCTGCGCCCCTCTCGACGCGCACAAACGCTGGGCAGAATCCCTGGCTACACAATCTTCCGCTCCGTTGCTGCAAGGTCTGAAAGATCTGAGAGTGGCGTTGGTGGCTTGTCCAACGGATTACCATTGCAAATTGCTGGCGATCAAGTTCTACCACACGTTGGGATGTGCGTGGGGCGCGCACTCGCTTCATGAGGAGTTGGACGTCAAGCACGTGCAGCTTGACTCGCTGTGTCACCTGCATCATTCGCAGTTGGCGCGGTCTGGTTTGCTAGCAATGGCGAAAGAAATCTATATCCAAACAGTAAAGTTCTTTTCCAGCAGCTATAAAGATGTGAGTCCCTTTTCTTATAAAATAATTGCATATTTTGTATTTCTAAACAATTTGTTTTTGTATTTTGTAATCTACACTGTTACCTATTTTCTATAATTTGCTAAAAGTTTCGATAAGGCAGTGTCATTCACTAGTTTTAAAATCGCTTGTGTCAAAACTGGTAATAAATTATAAAAATAAGTAACAAACGTATTAAAAAAAAAATTTGTTCAGAAACAAAATAATTATTGCAGGTGGAAAACTGTAATAAGCAGTAATTGTTGAATGAAATATTAGTATATATTGAATTATTTGGCAGGCAGGAGATAAGCCGACGTAGCTCAGTGGATAAGAGCAGTTGACCGGAAATCAGAAGGTCGCGAGTTAGAGTCCGGCCGGCGGCATGTATCTTTTCTCGGGAGATTTTTTCAATGTAGTGTTTCAGGCCAATAATTATTACTTATAATAAGTAATTGTTAAAATAATTATTTTTGTTTTGGGAAATGAATACATACGAACTTTGTGATTAATTTGGACAAGGCTGAATATAAAACTTTTTTGTGTGCGATAATTGTGTTTTGTCAGGAGAGCACTTGGAAAATGAATATTTCAATTGTTAAGCTATGTAGAAAAAATATTTAGCTTCTAATGATTTGCTTTACTATTTTTGTAAGATATAGAGTTATCATCGTTAAATAAAGTAATTAATTATAGATTTATAACAGTTCTGACAAAGGCTCGGTCGTAACGAAACCACTCAGATTGTTTAAATAATGTGAAAAATGAACACATGGTTTCAGTATTTTATTATTTAGTATTTTATGTCTCATTTTATCTTGTTCGGTTAGAAACAAAACTCAAGGCCTAGTTATGAACAGAATATTACAAATAGCATTTTTTATAGATATATAATAATTATCTTGACAAGTTTTCTCGACAGTTGTGATTTAGCTAGTTTTAGATATGATAAGATTTTATCAATTTTAGATAATTTTACGTAGTACGTTTTTATACACATGTGGGTACACTTATTTTCATCATTCTAACCATACAATAAACTAGAAAACTAGAGGTGCCTTCTATATAAGTTTGGATGGAAACAAATATTTCATTTCACTCTGTTTCACTTACTCTTACTTACTTCATATTTCATATCATCATATTTCTAATCCTGATAGTAATGTATGTGCCACACGCAAAGATAAAAGCACGAGCAGATATCTGTTGAACAGCGAGCGCTTATGTGTTGTGCCGTATCTATCAAATATTTCTTCCTATGGTAGGAGAGGGGGTCAGATGAATTAGAGAGCTGTCACAAAATGCCATTTCTTTGTGCTGAATCTGTCAACTTGACAGCTGTCATCCGCCCTTTTAGGCAGCTTCGTAATTAAAATGACCCCCTCTCCTGTTTACGGCAGAGAGGGGGTCACATAACTTTTCGTATATCGCCTCAGCAACGGTTACGGCGGCATATAATTTTGAGCTTCAAGCATATAAACTGCTTAGGTATCACAGGTCTGATGGGATTGTATGGAGAGCGTTATTGTGCGTGTGATGATCTTTTATAGCTGTGTGTGGCACCCGTCTAAGAGAGACAACGATTTCTATGGGACCTATATGAGTTGTTCTGAAAGCTGAACAAATTATCCTGAATGGTTAATGTTGCATAGATAATTTTGTTTATTAAGTTTGCTATTTTATATATTGTTAGCAATAATAAAACGCTAAGTTAATATTTGTGATGAAATGTATTGTCTCCACGTTAATTGACAATAACAACATTCAAGAATCAGCAAGATTATGTTCCGCCATTTGTAAATCCAGCCATTCGCTGTCTGTCCCGTGCCAGTCAGGAAGCGTTAGTAGTTTCCTTCTTTACTGGCCGCCATAGCTGGTGTAGTTTCCTTGTTGGCCGCCAGAGGCGATAGCAGTACCTCTGGGGGTGGATGAGCAAACCAAACATGTGAAGCGGCAATATTCAAAGATGCTGCTAACAATATATGTTCAATAGTTTTAAAACACTGTTTATTTTCAACTATTAAAATTAGTCGCCTATTTTCAGAGTGTGGATCATCTAACATTCTCCTACAAGTTCGGGACATTTATGAAGCTGAACGAACTGATGGACTGGAGAGAGCGCCTTCACAACTCTCTCTACCACGCCTGGTGCTCCGTAGAGGGGGTACATCTGGCTCTGTTGGGGGCCACCACCCCCGCCCAGGCCAGCACCCTGCTCCTGGCAGCCCCTGCGCCCCCGGAATTCCACACACTCACAGACAACAGGGACTTACAAGTTTCTGCTCACTGGGACGCCCCGGCCGTCGGAGATGAAACTGCGAAAGAAGAACAATTCCGTCAAGAAATCACATATTTAAAAATTCGATCGTTGCTTATCGAAGGTTTGCGCACCATCACGACACCTGAATCAATAATTGCCATACGCGATCAGTTAGCGCAGCTTTTGACGGAGGAGCGGGCTAGGGTTCCTGAAGCTGTGAGGCCCCATAGTGCTGCGGGCCCCCTGCCTTCGCGTCTGCTGTCTCTGGTGCGGGGGCCTGCGCTGGATGTCTGTCTGGCGGGACTATCCTGTGTGGGAGCGCCGGCTCTTGAAGAGCCCTGTGCCGTGCTGGTGCAGGAGTACTACTCCAAGACCCTGGCTGCGGTGGAGCGGCAGACCACAGCTGTAGACCCTCTGTGGACGCACCGGGAGACCATGGAAGAAGTTGTCAATTTCCTCGAGGTGAGCTTCTTTCTTACACTGTTTATTAAAAGTGTATAAAATATGTGATTTTCAATTTATCATGACACTTTTTTAGTAGAAAGGAGTGTAAGGAGAATATATGATGCGGAAGTGAATGGTAAAATAAGTCAGGGATGCCAATTGATCAGGGATATTAATTTTTGTTATATTACCCATGGTCAAGGGGCAAGGATCTTGGTTTGTGTTTTCACAATTTAATCATTTAAAATAATATAAGGTATATTTGCGGCGTGTACCAGAGTGGAAGATACTCTCAATATTGTCCTGGTGTAAGACCACCATTCAGAAATGTTGCTTGAAATGGCTTTAGCCGTGTTTGGTGACCAGACCCGAATAGCCAGGTTCCTACCTTCCTCTTCCCCATCTCCTTCCACTTCCTATTACCTTCAGCCTCGTGACATATCCCAATCATATAAAAAAAATATTAATACATAATACAATTTAAATGTTCCAAAACAAAAATAAACTAAAGAGGGTGTATGAATGTGTTTGAAGCAAGGAGTGTGTACAGAGACAGAGTTGTGTGGTGGTCTCTTCTCTTTGCCCACCGCTACGAGGAAACGGTGTGATGTTAATTATTATTTTTATGTTGCAGGTCGTATCCTTCCTCAGCGTCATCTGCGGCCAATCAGCCGACACCGCACGGGGGCCCAAAGGCAAGGGGGCACGCAAGCCTGCCGGGCCTCTAACCGTCGCTCTGCAGGAAGCAGTCGTGGGTCTGGCCCCCGCGCTGGCCGCCTGGGCCCTGCCTTCCCAGCTGGAGGCCCTGGGCCTTGAGGAGCCCCAGTGCCCGCTGGTCAAGGGCCACGTTAGGGCCTCCGTCTGTCTGGCGCAGGCCCTCAAGGACAAAACCAAATACCTGGCGGGCCTCGCATAAGACTGATGGACTCGGTTTCACTGTGATACCTTTATGGAATACGTGCTCTTGTTATTGTTATATGGTGTGCGCATATTGATGGCCGAGTTCAAAACTGTCACTAAATCAACCATAGATAATTGAAGTGCAAGGAGATATTACAGAGTGGAACATACTCTCTGTATCGCTCTGGTGTAAGACCACTATTCAGAATCGAAACCTTGCTTGAAACTCCACACAGGAGGCCCTGAGGAAAATAATTTCTATATCATCTTAGAGGATGCTGTGTAGAGGATATTTTTAGGAGAGGAAGTTCTGGAAAGGAAAAGGATATGACGGTTGGGTAGGAATCGGGGGGTCAGTGTTCAGGAGTGACGGATGTATGAATCCATCCCTCCCACTGCGGTGCAAGATGATGTTCCGAGAGAGTACGGCTGGAGAAATCAAAGGGACTCCCTCAACCAAGCCATGCGGCTGGTGGGCAGACGCACTCCCCACCAAGACCCAGACAAACATCACCCAGTGGGTTGTATTTTTAAGTAAAGGAAGTTCTGGGAAAATCAAGGGGTCAGTGTGTCCAGGAGTGACGTGACAGTATGAATCCATCCCTCCAACTGTCGTGCAAGGCAATGGATTGAGAGAGTCCGGCTGGAGAGTTCAAAAAGTCTCCGATCTGGTCTGCCACGTGGTTGGAGGGCAGACATATCTTCCGTCAAGTCCTGGTATAACCTCACCCCCTGGGCAAATCTGCTAAGTCACCAAATGTAGCAAACTACTTGAGGTGATCTATGCAAGAGGTGTTGGTTATCCAATAAATGGTTCGCGGGGCAGTGGTACCATACCTTATAACTAATCTCAATTAGGGATACTATAGTCCAAATGGCTCCAAATGATTGGAAACAGTTGGGAATCTTGTGCAGTTTTTACATAAGGCGTGAAAATGTGTCGCAATTAACGCATTAATTAATTTGCATTCGGTGAGAAGGTACAAACAAAATCTCACTCCGCAATGATGCTATTTGCGATAGTAATGATGAACGATGTTAGCGATACTTCAGCGCATATGATATCATACTACTAATAATGGTTTATGTCCCGTCTTCCTTGTTTTCTATTATCTATGGTTGTAGCATTTAATTCTTTTGCATGCTCTAATAAGAGAGAAGGTTTTGCGAGGTCCATTGTAATCCTATTGTGTCTTATCGTACTATGTATTGTTATTGAGAGAGGGAGCGATATTACAAAGGAGCTATCAACGGTTTGCCTAATCATCATTATTTGTAACCGTCAATTTTGTTTTTGGGTGCAAATGTTACATAGTATACGAATCAGAATGAACGTACTTATCACAGCTTCAAAATGACTAAAATCACTGCTCAAGTATTCACTGTTAAAAGGTATTACATATTATGTAATCCTAATCTTCAATCATATTTATTTGTAAAATAGGAGTTTAACATTCTTTTAAAAAAATATGGTGTCTTGTCTTATTTTAAAGTTTAAATGGAATTCCAAGGCTCCAAAAGGGTGATTCTGTATCTTTTGTGTTATATTAACTACTCCGACCCGTAAGCATGTTTAAACGACAATATAACAATTGCAGTCAAGTACAATTAGCTTGTTTACAAGCTAACGCCTGTTTTCCCCCAGAAATCGTTATAATTCCGTTATTGTTCTAGTGACAACCCTACAACAAAAAGTAGAAGATTTGTATAAAATATTCAAAGTTTTCCATAGAAATACATACATAAAAAAGACTTATTTTGTAAAAACAGTTTTCACCTGCCAAATTGCCTACGCGCCGTTAGACATTTTAATTTTTTTATGAAATACTCTTGTATGAAATGATAAAGAAGTGAGATTGTTTATTATAAAGTAATATGATAGAATAAGTGTTTTTTTTTCCATAATCTGTGATTTTAGTACCGTTTTCATATAAAAAAACCACCTAAGTCCTTTTTATAATTTTTTTTATATTTGCATTCTAAATTTTAATATTTACAAATGTTAATATTTATTTGTAATATAACAATTTGAAAGCTTATTTCATAACCTTTCAAAAAAAGTTTTTATTATTCGGCTACGTTCAGAAATGTTTCATTTATAGAGCTTTAATTATGAAGCGGAAATATGTAACACAAAGTTTTTTATAAAACTGACAGTTTGTGACAAAAAACTTGCATAATCACAAAAACCGTAGTGCCTAATAGGCTTTCATAAATGATCATCCGTTTGTCGTATTATTTTGATGTTTTTACGCAATGACATTCAATTCGAAAATTTTCCCCCGACTAACATCTCTAAATCAAGATTACATGGCAAAATGCGCCATCAATTCTGGCGTTAGGGTAACTACCTTTAAGAGTTAGTGTCTTAATACAAGCTGCAGTATTTAACTTGTTTCCGCAATACTGTATTTACAAAAACTGTTAAAATGTGTCTTATACAGTTGATTTAACAAGCTTCACGCTATCGGAAAAGATACAGAACCATCCTTCAGGTTGTTTTATGAATTGATTTATTTTTTTAAAGAAAGTGAATTTAAATTTGTATTAAACTTTTTTACCATGAGTTTGAGATTAATTTTCTCTTTGCCAAAAATGTTATTTTACCACAGAGAATGTTAAAGCGTAAATACTGTGAGGTTATTGCTTTCTACTATTTAACCACTCGAGTGATGGGAATTTCTGGGTGTTTGATTCTCAATTCAGCCATTCGATTTAATAAATAATGTCATACCTATAAATATTAATACAGAAGCATATGAACTGTGATTTAACCACTTGGACCGATAAGCTTGTTTTCACAATAATATAACATTACCAGGCATATGTATGATGTACAGGGCATACCCGACTTATTAAATTCAATGAATCCACCAAGATTTCAACATTTATCTCTTATTTTAACATTTTATAAAAAAAACTAAATCTTTAAAATAAATTCATTTTAATTTTTTTAAATCATCTACCTAAATTTGGATAGCTATCGCTCAAGTGGTTGACAGTTGATGTTATTAAGGCTGGGTTGTTTCAAACTCATCACATTTGATGATCATCAAAACATCAATCAGCCTCAATTCTCGACCCATATTAGTGTTTGATCAAATTCATCAAATATTACGAGAATTTAATTTAAAACAACCCAACCTAACTGATATCAACTTTTTTACTGTGAATTTTCATCTTGTTTTGAACTTTGCCATCGATACTATTCGAAAAGTCTGTTATTAGACTTCATCACTTTGTACGTGTTTAAGATATATTATTATTATTATATAATGTTTAACTCTACAAGTTTGTGTACGGATGCCGGTTGCATTTTTCGAAAGTGAGATATCGTGTTAGTCTCGATACTATGGGGCCTAGATTTTTATAAACATTTCAAAATTGTAACTATTTTCTAACAGAGTAATATTATAATTTTGTGAGAAATGAACAATGTTGTATAGCGGTCATTTTGGGAGTTGACGGGTAAATGGAAAATTCTTATTTATCTTGTGGGGGATTTTATCTCTCGGTGTTTTTATCCTTTTAGTTCTTTTACAATAGAAATATTACCCTTTACAGGATGTTTGCACTTAACCTGTTAAAAGCAAATCTGATTACAGTCGGGTTGCAGGCAGTCGTACGCCGTTGTGGTTACCACAACACAGGGTTGACAGTCTTGTGCTCATACTTAGCCACGAAACGTCACTTTTAAAGAGTTAATGGGAAATATTAAAGGGCTTTTTAGAGATGTTAAAATACATCTCTAACAAAATGGTATAAACATTTATTTGCGAATTGTTGTTAGAACTAGATTGAAGGTAATGCTGTGGAAAATAGTTGTGTAGTAAAATCTGATCTGAAATTAATGATGTGAGTTTATGAAGGGATATTTATATGATTTGGAAACGTAAAGTTGATGGTCAGAGAAAGGAGTGTCGTGAGGATGTATAATGCGCATGTGAATAGGAGAAATAGTCTGAAATGTTCAAAGATGATTGAGGGGGTACATATTTCAGCATCCTCTTGATAGCTTATCCATTGGATAACATATACGTATTAGTAATATAACAAATAAAACAATTCGCAATAAGCAGAAAACTCGACTAACTTATCTGATATATGTATAGCCACTATTCGTAGGTTCGATTACCGAATAGTAAACTTTATCAACAAATAAATCGAAAATATACGTTATCCTATGGATAAGCTATCAAGGTGATGGTGAAATACCCCTGTGAAGCAAATACTTCAGTCATGTCTTGGGAGTGAATCACATACTGTTGTGTCATACGAGTGAATCAAATACTTCGGTCATGTCATAAGAGTGAATCAAATACTTCATTCATATCTTGTGAGTGAATCACATTTTTCAGTCTTGTCATGTGAGTGAATCAAATGCTTCATCATATCATGTGAGTGAATCAAATACTTCAATCATTTCATAAGAGTGAATCAAATACTTCATTGATGTCATGTGAGTAAATTACATACTTCAGCCATGTCGTGGGAATAAATCAAATACTTCAGTCATGTCACTTGAGTGAATCAAATACTTCAGTCGTATCATTTGAGTCAATCAAATACTTCAGTCTTGTCATGAGAGTGAATCAAATACTTTAGTAATGTCATAAGAGTGAAACAAATACTTCTTTCATGTCTTGTGAGTGAATCACATTCTTCAGTCATGTTATATGAGTGAATCAGATTTTTACTTCAGCAATGTCATGTGAGTGAATCAAATGCTTCAGTCATGTCATACGAGTGAATCAAATATTTCATTTATGTCATGTGAGTGAATCAATTACTTCAGCTAAGTCATGTGAATGAATCAAATACTTCAGCAATGTCTTGTAAAGAGCCGGAGTAACAATCAGACAATGCATGAATGTAAATAAAGCTATCAGTGTTATGCCTAGACAGATTATGTGACATTCCAACCTCAATGTTTAGAATCTCCCTATTTGACCAGAAATTATACCAAGTCCATGAGATTTTTTAACTCAAATATTTTTTTTCTATTTATGTACATGTTTATGTAGGTACATATTATGTATATCCTTTAATATTTTATTTTCTAAGTTAAATGTGGCAGTTCTATCATTGTACAATCAAAGTTATACTTCATAGGAGTCAATACAAATGATCTGATAATCATAAGAATGTAATGAATTTGTATCGGATCAATTAACAGATTCCAAATATTTTTTTAATTAAAAAATGTTTTAATTAATTTCACTAATATCACAATCGCTAAAACGCTGTAATCTCATTGTATAGTTAATATTAAAGGTATTTTTATGTTTCAACTTTCAGTCAATTAAAAACTATACACGGGTATGTTTCACAATACTAATTGTAAAAACATTATGTATGAACATTATAATATCGTACATCCCGTAGAAAAATTATGTAAGTCAAAAAAGTAAATTTTACAGGACAGTCGTTGAAAAGTGATATTAGCGACATCTTGCAGAGATAAAGTAGTGGTCTATCTTAAATACGGTTTTCGTGGGGCACAGATAATCACAATCATTTTAAAATTTTGACTTACAACCTTTTTCTACAGGATTTGCGATATATGTATTATTTTCTACAGGATGTGCGATAGATATGCTATCGATGAATAATATACAGGGTGTAACAGCACGTACCCGAAGGATTTTTAACAGTGATTTCTGAGCCTATTTTGATTAAAAAGTATAGATGTCATTTTGCTGTCCGATGATATTTTTTTCAATTAAAAATGATAAAAATATTTTTCCATCACACATTGTAACTGAGTATTGGCTGCAGCCAGCAAGGGTCACGAGATACGCATTCCGTAACGTTCCAGCAGCATGTGATCCCGTCGCGACGTAGGAGTGTGATTGAAATTTTATTGTTATTTTTTTTTCAATAGACACAAAATATCATCAGACAGCAAAAAGGCATCTAATTTTTGTACTCCAAATATGCTCAGGAATTGCTGGTTGAAATCCTATGGATACATGCCATCACACCCTGTATAGCACCACAACACAGTACATAATCCGCACTATTTAAAGCTGTTGTTGAATTTTCTAAATAAAAACTCATTTTGTCCATCCTATAAACATTGTGTACGAACTTCTGAATTTTAGCAGCAACAAAATGTACTAATCGGCACTTTCTAAGTATAAGTGTCACAAAAGTATTACGTATGACTCAATCTGGCGTTGTTTGTCTTGAGTACACCATAATATGTTTATAGAATATCTAACACTGCAATGATCTGCACTAGTTTATGTGTCACATGTTTAAAGACATATTGTAACTCATTCTGACAAGACGTCATCTGGGATGACAATTCTTCAGTACCTCATAACATAACATGTTTATAGAGTATCTGACTTTAGGCAGCCACACCACAGTAGCCTGATTTACTGCCACGTTTTTACCAAAGTAACTTATTCTAGATGTCGTCTGTGATGACAATTGGTCAGTACCCCATAACCTGGTTATGGAGTTTCTGACCTTTGGCAGCAATGCAACAATGTGCTAATCTGTCTGAGCTGTTGCATGTTTAAAAAATATTTTAAGTCAATCTTGTTAGTTTACAGCATTTTTATGAAAGTATGTAGGTACATAATATATAATATTTTGTGCTGACGTGGCTGAAAGACTTGATAAGTTTGATGGATATCGAAATACATATTATAGTTTGTCTGGGAATCCTTCTGTAATTTTTTAAGTTGCCTAACAATTGGGAATCAAAATTTGAGAATTTCTATTTTTTTTGTGCGAAGATATGCCGAAAAAGAATTAGTTCACTCCAGTAGAGATTTACATTTAAGCATTTAACATAGGCCCCAAGAGAGAGCCTTGAGGTATGCCCGGCCAGCTCCCAAATGGCCGCCTTTAATATTGTTAACGTCTGCCATATCATAAGTTACGTCAGAAGTTAGGCTATGATCGGGCCAAGCAGGTTGTAAAATTTGTATAAAATACTGAATAATTATTGTAAATATTTTTATGAAATGCCTTTGACATCTACTTGTGTCAATAAAAAAGTTGAGAATGTCCTTGGTTTTTTATTCTGTACCATTCAATTTGGGAGGCAGGTGTGGGTACTGCCGCCTAGGAAACCTTTCATTGGATGACCAACACCTCCGTCCTCCGTCATAGGCCATCCCACGTGGTTTGGTGACTTAGCAGGGGTGTTCGGATTCATGGGGTTTATCTAGATCCTGGTGGCGGATATGTCTACCCACTAGCTGCGTGGCGGATGCATCTACCCACTCGTTGTGTGGTGGGGGCCGGATCGGGAGACCATTTGACCTATCCAGCCAGATTCTAAACGTCATATATCGCAATATGTCACTCCTGGACACACTGAACCCCAAATTCCTACCCACCCCTTTTATATTTTTCCTCTTTCCTTTACTCAAAAAGACCCTCCACACAGCATCCCCAAAGATGACATCAGCCCTGAGGGAAATTATTTTCCTCGGATTTAGGTTTGGGGAACATCAGGTACAAATGAGAAGCTTGGGGAACAATATATTTCCCAAGGAGTTGGTAGCAATTGTGTTACACCCCTCCAAAAATGATTGAAAATGGAAGAGTCCAATGAAAAATTTCTTTCATATGAAAAATGGTGAAGAGCCACGGATGTACAAAATATATGGACTTGCCCTTACGTGATAAAAGGCGTGTTATTTCTCCCTCCCATTGGAACCATTTTTCGGAACCAGCTGGGCTTGCGAGAGCCTCGCGTTAATCTAAAAAAATGTGATGTCTTCATTCTTGTCCGGACCAGTGTCGAGCTCTTATCGTACATTTTACGCACGGACGTTGTATGTCTATGGAACACATACTATGACATCGAGATACATGGCGACGCGAAACACAAAGCCGCTGTTTACTGGGGTAAGTAAATCATGAAACATTTGTAAAAGTGTCTACGGAAACAATATATTCGACTATGAAAATACTCAGAATCTTACTTTGCGAATTTGGACTTGACATATCTGTTCATAACGTGGCATGCAATTCGCGCTCCCATATAAAAAGGTCTATTCATTCAAAAGCAGATTTTACTTTCAAGAACTAAATGGTGATATTATAGTGCGAGGTGCCTATATACTGTTAGATTGATTTATTGGCGAATCACAAGTCTCTTTCCTCTCTTCGTCCCGCCATAGTTGGTTTTTACCCCTCATCTGTAAGTTTTCGTCTAGCTATTTGTATGTCTATGTGAAGAGCAAATATTGGGCATTATCAGGGAACTTCTGGTTCCTTCTGTTGGGAAGTAGTTGGCTATCATCAAAGAAAACTTCAGAATTTGGAGCTGCGACAATATAGGATTAAAAAGCGACAGGAAAAAATGAAACTCAAGTTAGAACTTAACATTGTTTATTTAATGCAAAAAAACACTTAACCAATTAGCATTTACTACTTAAGGCCTCATCCACACCCCTCCCCCCTCCCCCCTCTGACACTGGCACGTGCCGTCGTATTATATTTACAGATAACAAACAGGAAAGTTTACAAATTCACAGGTGACCATTATTCTACCAAATCATACTTAGACGAGCGTAACAGTGGTAGTGGTGATTCCACTAACCCAAACCAAAATACTCAATTGTTACTTCACTGGAGCCAACTTAGAAAATAATTTAAAAAATCAATGTTTTGTCATAATCATCCTGAAAATTGTAAATTTAAAAATAGTAATACACTTTATTAACCCCTCAGGTTAATATGTTCGCTTTTGGGAGTAACTCGTATAGGTCTCCCTTACTATCACGGTGAAAAATATGATCTAAACAGTATTAAAAAGAGAAAACACCCGCTTTATATTAAAATCTAAAAGTTAACCGCAAACAACTAAAATGTACACCTTTATGAAACCAAAGTTTCTGATTGCAATTTGAAAAATTTTTTTTTTGAATTTTTCATCAATTATTTTTACACAAAAAGATCAAAAAGTGAGATGACGATAATGTTTATAATACATTTGTCTAATAAAATGTGTTTGTTTTTCATTATCGTTATTTTTTGTCAGAAAAAATGTAAGGTGAGACATTTTTAAAACTTTTTTATGTTTGCATTAAAAAAATTATATGTTTACTTCTAATAATCAAATTTGAGAGCGTATTTCACCACCTTTTAAAAACAGTTTTTGGTTTTCGAATGCGTCAATAAATATTCCATTTATTTGGGTTTTATTACAAAATGGAAATATTCTAACCTTCTGTCGAAATATACCTGAGGTCTGAGGGTTTAAAAAGAAAAATCATTTTAAAAATGCAATACACAACATTTAGGCTGGGAATAGAAGCAGTCGATACCGACATAAAAAAAACAATATGGCAATCCATGTAATATATAAACGACTACATAAATTGCAAGCGCAGATGGACGGTAAAATGATTCTTGACAAGTACCAAACACTTCCAAATTTCGTTAGTTCCTATTGTGATGAAAACTGTAAATTAGAGTGGTTTCTTCTTGATGAACAGAGTACGGCTTGTTCTTATATTTGAAATTAATTAAATAAAATAAAATATTTTGTAATTATAAGGTACAAAATAAAAATCTAAACTTAACACACATCGCAATTTAAGTTTAAAAAAATTATTTTTAGTTAACCGAACGGCAAAAACTTCAATAAATAATTTTTTTGTTAAATCCAACACATAGACACAACACCATACTTGATAAAGTGACATTATTTTTGTCTTTAACTAACCTAGTAGAGGTAATACCCGAAGGCAAAATGAATATTTATGATTGACACTGCAACTGCAGTGTTTTGTACCGAGCATAGGGACGATTCTTCAATACTGCAATTGCAGGGCTCCGGCCCCTAGGGGTTAACACAGTGTTAACCCCTGTGATGACGAAAGGAATAAATAACTCTCAAAATTTGCAAAAATGTGTTTTTTTAACAATATTTGTGGGTTTAATATATATGTACACCAAAAGGAAATAAATGTCAAAGGTGGTCTTTATGAAGATAAGGGTTTTTAATAAATGTTTAATCAATCATTAAAAAATCACAGCAATGCAGAAAGAGTTAAGCTGCTAACGGCCATTTTTGATGTGCATTCTATGGCACTGTAAGCTAAACCAGTAGCTTGTAAAAACCTTTGTTTTTTGATGGTCAAAAGCATCTTGTGTCAATTAACATTTACAATAGATAAATTTTTTTTAAATATTTTAGCAGTTCATTGTTAGAACACATTATTCATATAAAAATTTGTTCTGCATTTTGAAAGGTTATCTATGACGAAGCAATGAAAATATTAACTTCTAAGTTGGCTCTTGTAATGTAGCATTTGCAAATAGGACAGGTATTTTGCATTGGGCGGGTCGAAATCATTCTTCAAGCACATTATGCCAGGCAGCGGTTGCTTGCACAAGGAAGCGGATGGGATCGTGTGCAACAGTGCGCAGTTCATCTCGCGTACATCAGATACAACATGAAGTTCGGCAAACATCAGATATAAACATGAAGTTCGGCGAATACCAGATACAAACATGAAGTTAGGCAAACATCAAATACAAATATGAAGTTCGGCGAACATCGATTACAAATATAAAGTTCGGCATACATCAGATGCAAACATGGAGTTCGGTGAACATCGATTGCAAATATGATGTTCGGCATATATCAGATACAAACACGAAGTTTGACGAACATCAGATACAAACATGAAGTTTGGCAAACATCAGTTAAAAATATGAAATGTAGTTCGGCGAACATCAAGTACAAACATGAAGATCAGCAAACATCAGATACAAACATGAAGTTCGGCAAACATCAGTTAAAAATATGAAATGAAGTTCGGCGAACATCAAGTACAAACATGAAGTTCAGCGAACATGGCATTCATATATTAAGTTCAGCGAACATGGGATTCAAATATGAAGTTTGGCGAACATCAGATACAAACGTGAAGTTCGGCGAACAACCGCCCGCTCGGAGCGTCCAACTCGGTCCCGTTAATACCTTGTCTAACAAGACGGAACCCGATGAACACCGCGGAAGTCGTTGTTACGATTAATAAATACTAAATTCCTATATTCCAATAATAATTTAAACCGATTTAAATCAGCCGGTACATTGCTCAGAAACTTAGATTTTTACATTACACCACACCACGTCCTACTGACTGGAGCTAGTGAATCTATACCACCCCTAACAGGTGATTGAAAGGAAATTCAGAAGTGTAAAACCCAATTTTATTCATGTTTCACACATTTCGAGTTGATATAGATCTCGTCAAAATTAAATGACTTAAATAATTCAGACCCTAATCAGAGATTTCTTGTATATATTTTAACATTTTTTTTATTCAACAACCTCTTGTTAATATTGTACAGAAAAAAAAATCATGATGATAATAGATTGTATTGTAGTTCTGAGCAAAATACCGACTCATGTAAATCGTACTCGAGACATTATTCTTTTATCAACGATAATGTTTAATAAATATGAAAGAGTAAAGTCCATCATTATATTATATAATTCTGTTAATAACTAAGCCCTTGGAAAACAATGCTAAAGGCGTTCCGCCAATAGTTTTGTCGCAACTCCCTCGCTGTCATAAACGACGCATGTAACAAACAGAGAGGTTAAAAACATGGGCGGCTCGTGAGATTTAAGAAATTGTTAATTCAAAATATTTTATGTCTTTCAATCGTAGCACACTTAACGGAGTTGCTAACAGCAGGAACATGGTTGTAATCTCTCCCTAATTCTACACTTACAACTCTATTATAAACACTTTTTTTCGTTACACGCATATTTTTGATAATTGGGCAGAAATTACAACAGACCATTCAGCAGCAGAATCTTAGTTTGTTCGTAACGCCCTTGTTAGCAATCTAACCTAACCTCTCTCACGGTTTCATGCTTCGTCTATAAGGTTACAACGAAAATCTCGGATGTTGATTTTTTTTGGAACGTTACAATAAAACCTAACGTTTTGTCTTTGTGAATGAGGTTAAAACGTAATTCTCAACTCTGACCGTAATTTGCTCGGTTGTTTGCAACACCCCGGTTAATAAACTAACCTAATATCTCTTACCGTTATACGCATCGTCCATGAGGTAACAACGTTTCTCTCATCTCTGACCGAAATTTGGTTGATAGTAACCTAATTTATTCGAACCTCTCTTACCGTTACATGCTCCGTTTTATGTAAATGAGGTTACAACTTATATTGCAGCTGGTGACTCGACAGTTGATCTCCCGACAGTTGGAACCCCCAAAAGATATTTATTATAAAATTATAAACTTTTGTGCATTTTTTACCAAATTAAAACGTAAATTCAACTTCAAAAATATGTTTAATGAAGTCCCCAGCGATGCCTGGGCTTTACACAGAGTTTTCGAAATAAAATGTAGATAGTGACCTTCCTCTTGTTTTGAAGGCCACATGTGCAAAATTTCATCAACCTCGGCATAAAACTGTAGATTTGCATACAAATCAAATCCACATCGCCCGCTTGCCAGCCCGCTCGTCCACCACATACTGACATTCTCCTTTATATATTATATATTTCAACCAATTTACACAAAACCTTGACCAATTATATACATAAACCTTCCTCGTTAATCACTCTATCTATTGGTGAAAACCACATGAAAATCCATTCAGTAGTTTTAGATTTATCGCAAACAGACCGACAGACAGATGCAGCGGAGGACTTTGTTTTATAATATGTAGAGATAATAAGCTGGCATACATTTTAAACGAATTTATTTACAGTGTCGACTTTTTCTATATACAAGAGTTTTATCCTTGATGCATTTGATTGAAAATGATTTATACTTTTGTTATTCGGCGGTACATCCTTTCGGGGAAACTTAGTTACATTTTTTGTAAGTAGATATACCTTATTTTTTCCTAAACCGACTGTGTATTGTAAATAAGCATGCCGGGAGGCAAACTGTCAGGGTATCAACTGTAGTATGTTTGTTTGCAACGCCCCGGCTAAAACTTAACCTAATCTCGTCCATGAGGTTACAACATTCTCGGCTCCGTCCATTGTTTATTAGTTTGAAACGTCGCGGTTAATAAACCAAACCTAATCTCTCTTAACAACATAGCTCTGATGGTAGTTAATCTGTTTGGTTGTGTTAATAGATGTCCGGGCATCGTGTCCAGTCCTGGCGCTCCTTGCAGGGCCAGTAGTCGCCCGTGTAGAAGTGGGTGGTGGAGTCGGTGGGTGCCTGGTGGCGGCTGAACCAGGCGGGCTGTTCAGGGGCGGGGGCGGGGGACGTTCCGGCGGCCGCTGCTTCGGCTGCGGCCTCACGCTGCCGTCTCTTGCAGCGCTGCTTCTCCTCTAGTCGCAGCTTCTCGCTGTATAAATAATTATAATTTAAAAACATCAATTCAGATGCTTAAGACATTTAAAAGGAAATAACTAGTGATGCAACGAATACTCGTATTCGCCGAATAGTAGACATTTACCGAATATTCGTATTCTGCAAATAAATATTTACGAATACGAATACTATAAAAAAAAACTTTTGTACGCATCTCCCTTCACTGTCACGCACCTCTGTATCCGAACGCTTTAGCCGCAACGACAAGATGGGAAAACACAACATCAAGAATTCAGGGAAATTCCCTATTGCAATGCCACAAACTTATCTGTGCCGGTGGTGGTGTCGCTAGTGGTGAGCAAATATGTCATAGAAATGTCAAAATGTCTATGGATAAATTGTCATAGAAATGTCAAAATGTCTATGGATAAAATGTAGTTCCAATTTTTGCCACCGGCACAGATAAGTTTGTGGCACTGTACTATGAACCTCGAATTTTTTCATTTAATTCTTTCTTTCAATGCGTTTTTCATTTAATTTTTCATTTAATGCGCTCTTTCTCTTAGTAGTTTTATTATTTGACAGTCGAAAGCACAGGTCAAGTGTGCAAGTATATTGTTACTATACATGTGAGTTAGCTGCTAAGTAAAAGGAACTGCTTTTTGCAACGGCTGGCAACATCCAAACTGAAAAAAGAAATCTGTCACCAGGAAATCTACAGATGTTGTGTTTTCTCAATAAAAATTTGACAGTTTTAAATTTTAATTATTAGTATAATAACCACTCGAACGATCGCGTGGTTTTTTTTTTTTTTCTCGGATTGCTCGCGGTTTTTTAGAGACGATTTTGAATATTTTCCGCCCACATTAAAAAAATCATACCTCCGAATTTTAATATGGAGATACAAAAACTGATTATGGTGCTATACAGCCAATGAATTCACCTATATTGTACTAATTATTCTATATTTTTAGAATTGATAGATAAATTATTAAAAAATCTTTAACTTTATAAATGCGCGAAATTTGTGTTTTACTGATTTGAAATTGCCGCTAGTGGCGGTTTTAAATATCTATATTGAATATTTTCTACGGTTTTATGTTCTCTATGGCCTATTTGATAACCACAGATGCAAGTATATACTAGAAAACGATTTTTTTATCTGTTACGATCTATCCAAAAGTTTGATTAGAAAATTATTTTATAGAATTTGAGCGCGTGAAGTGTCAAAATTGAAATCAATACATTATACTATTTAATAAATTTACCACAAAAACCTGGTATTACATTAGGAAGATACATTAACTGTCTACAATTATCAATAAGAATAGTCGCCGTGTTTGCTGTATTTGAATCATTTGACGAATTATACAGAGAGCCTATTTTACGTTGTCAAAATCATGGTGCTACTTTTTAAATAATTGTAAATCATACCTGGAGATTTGTAACCATGTTTTTATATTTAGTGGTAAAGCAAGAAATACGGTTTAAAATAAAACATATCTCATAGATATACACATTGCCAATATTTCAGGGGGATACTTTGAAATTGATGAAATCTGCAAATATTCGAGAAAAAAACACTACTGACAGCCATCTTAAGGTCCACACACACAGGGGTAAATCAGAATATGTAAAATGATGATGATGATAAAACTGTATATATATCAAACCTTTTGCATGAGCGTTTTTGCATGGCAAATAAAATCATAATGATAATTTTATATTTAAAAGCAAAGATATGGAAAAAAAATAGTGGAAGGGAAAATAATTGATGGAACAAATAATTGATTTATTTATTTATTTAAGCCCTAATAGGCTTTTACATTAATTAAATTAATATTACAGTTGTATGGTTACAATGGAAGAACAGTATATCGATTTAAACATTGTTTACACATTTTGTCGTAATAAAAATATACTCAATTTATATTGGTTTTTTCATAATTTAAGTATATCAATACATAATAATCATTATACCTCACTCTAGAGAAATACTCTCAGTATCGTTCTGGTGAGAGACCACCATTCAGAATTGAACATTGCTTGAAATGGCTTAGTTATGTTAAGTGACTAGATCTAAAAAAGCCTCTTTACAGAAAAATTGACAAAATATAAATAAGACATAAAAATAAAACAAGTTATTTAAATGTGTACAATAAACAGGGAAAAATGAGAATACCTGTGCATTTGTTAACATGTATATTTCAATGATCAGAATTGAAATATACATATTAAATGTCCACCGAACCTTATCAGATAGAACCTTCGAGGACAACATAACATATGATGTGAGTATGCGGAAAGAAATGACTTGGTCCAGCCATCCAGGCCATCATAATTGATGTTCAGACAAAGTTAATTAAATCTATAAATTAGAATTACACAACTAAAAAACAAGAAAAGAAAAACATGAAATATAAAAACCACCAGCAATTCTATATTGTAGTGTGATATGGCTTCATGCAATCAGAGCATAAAGCCACTTCACACACATCACACTTTGTGAGGGTCCTTTTGAAAATGTTATTTATGTTGCACCACATACATTTCACCTTTTTCCTGCTACGGACTACGAAGTGGTTGCCTTTCAGGATAGGTCGCAGAATCTTTCCTTCAGCTATTAGGCCAATGGTCCGCACAGTCGTGTCAATTTGACTACGACAAAACAGCAGAAGAAGATCATCCGCAACCTCACTCCTGAAGTTTCGGTACAAAATGTCTTTATTTTCCTTGCGGAGCTTTGAGCTGTACAATATATACGCATTCTGCACCGAAACGCTTAGTAGTCTCCTGAAAAGCTTCTTGTACCAGATCAGGTTTCGCTGTCGTTCAATGGGGAAGCCTGCCAAAAGCTAATCTTTTCGGTCGACCCCCACCCATTACTTTGTTATAGTCTAGTACCAGTTGAGGTTTTTATGTCCAGGTACCAAACTTTTCAACAGCCCCCAATTTCTGCCTTATGGTAGGTAGGTGGACAACATACTTACCAGGTTTTTGTCCAACCAAACCATAACATTGAGGTCCCCGCAGTTCGAGTATACAAGCTCACCTTCCCTCAGTTTTGTCCGGAGATGGGACTTAAATGCAGAGGGCACAAATTCTCAGTTTAACCGCAATGTACCCATGCAGTCCATTCCATTTCTTTTGAGGCATCGCGCCAATAATGGACTATTATAAAAGTTGTCCATTATTAGCGTATACCCCTTGTTAAACAGAGGGCTGGCCAGGTCGTATACTATCTTTGCAGTGGCCCCAACTGGGCAGATATTGTGAGCACCCGAAAAGTTTACCTGTGTCATGTCGTCCGTCATATCTTCTGTTATGTCTTCCGTCATGTCTTCCTGGTCTGGATTTGTCGATTCAGCCTGTATGGAAATGGTCTTCCTAGTATAAATTTGGAATTTTCAAAGATAGCCAGACTTGGACTCACAAAGCTCGTAAGATTTTATACCCGCGCTGGCCGCTTTGGTTTTGATCATCTGGACGAATCCCAAACGGTCTTTATAGCAGAGTAAGGATTCATCCAGAGAGATGTCTTGCTCGGGCAGGTATAAAGTCTCAAACTTATTTAAGAGGTGGTCCAAGACGGGCTGAATCTTTTGTAACCTTCGCACAGATAATGGTACATCAGAAGAAAGACTTTCAAAACGATTATAATCCATGGCTCGGCTGAAATAAGGCATGGCGGTGATTTTTTTTTAATAGAAGTAGTCTTTTTCAACGGGAAGGGGAGAGATACCTTGTTACATTAAAATTGCCAAGAATACGTATATTTCCTGTTTATTCGTGGGAGCCCATTTATTGGTAGGCGCATGGCGCTGAAACTATTTTTTCGCAATCCATTGATCTGCATACCTGTTGGTCTCTCTCGCGATCAGTTCAACGAAATCTGCATCGAAGATTTTAAGAAAGGCATCCACAGGTTTGCCCATTTCGTCGGTATTGAAAGTTGGTCCTGGCGTACCTGTAAATGTCTCCCTTATCCCAGTAAAACGTGAGATATCGCTGGACCAATCGAAAGAGTAACCATCAGGCGGCAGAATCAAACGCATTGCCTCACTATCTACCTGGTCTTGTTTACTAAAGTCTATATCCATAGCGGAGTAAGGTGAAACGTTGATAATATTATAATAAGGTATTGGTGGCATGCAGAAGGTATCCTCATCGCTCTCTTTGTGATCTATGTTGCTCGCTTTGTCGTCCACGTCGCTTGTTCTGTTCATATCCATTTCTGCAACAACAGAAAACCCAAATTAATTAAACGTGTCTATATAACGATTACCCGCTGCCTCTGGTACAACGTTTCAAAATAATGAACTCTTGGTACGATCCTGTTAATCAAATACTTGAGGCGGGCAATGTCAGGAGTCAGAATACCATAGTCAGGTAGGTATGGATGAATTTGAATGAAGAAAAGAGTGTGTGTGTGCCAAGACCAAGTTGTCTGGCGGTCCATCCTCTCTGCCTACCCCTGCAGCGAAATGGCGTGAAGGTAAGTTAGTTAGTTTTATAACTCACGGTTTTCAATTACCGACTCTTCTTGATAGAGAGCTGCCTCGTCCACATTGGTGCTATCCATGTCTGTCTCTGAAATAATAGAAAACAAAAATTTACAATAGAATTCGGATATAATAACTTTGCATATAACGGCCTACCGTTTTAAGTGACGATAATGTAAACTCAAGTTAGGTTTCATAGCTTTTAGTAGGAAAACGTATACGTTTAAAGCGACCAACTACTTAAAGCGGCCTATTTTAAAGATACCCACCCACCAATACCGCACCGCCCCGCGCCTTGCTTGGAAGTGACTAGGAAGCTCGACAAAATGAGTTCCGTGAAACGAAAGAGTTGTTTCAATTGAAGAAAGAAGTCCTATATTACACCATTTAGAAGCCGGTAAATCAAATGTAACCCTCGCGAAGGAGTTCGGCGTGTCTCATTCTATAATATCCCTGTTTAATGTCAATCTTTTGAAATGTAAACGTGTCAGGACATTATCTCGAGAACAAATAGATCATGTTTTGTTACAGTGTAAAACTATGATTTCGGTATTCTCAATGCTGTGCGAAGTTCTTACTATCAAACAAAAATTGGCCAAAAACAAACTCAAATTTCAGACTTTCTACTTTAGCAACTACATATTTACTTGCATAGAACGTAGGTACATTGTATCTTTTCGGATTACAATACATTATGTATGTTTGTTATGTGGAATTTTTAAGTACTATGCTTATTTCCTGCCAATATACCAACAGTGAAACTGTGCTAGGGATATCAATATAAAATCAATTATCTATCCGATATTGCAAACTTATCGATTTCACCATACTAGAGCCCCTGGTATGTATGACATTTCAAAAAATAGACTCACCGTTCTCAAACGCCGACAATTCTTGGTAGAACGGCACGTCCACCCACAGCTCACTGTGGTAGCCGCCCTCCGGAGAAGAGTTCGCCACGCTGGAGTTCCCCACCCCGCGATGTCCCAGGTAACGGCTCCGGAGATGCCGCCCGGATTGGTGCAGCAGGCGGAATTGGAAGATTGGGAACCGTTGACTGGGTCTGTGCCGGAGTGGACATTCACGGTGGTGGGACGGGTCTTGGCAACGGTGAAGGTGTCCCTTGTGAAAAGGGACACGGTATTCTCTCCGGAGATGGAATTCTGAAAACATATACATAAATCATATGAATCGTTCTCATTCAAGCGTGAAACAGTAAGTACAGTAAATAAATAAACAATAAAATTAGAACACTGTGTAAACAGCACTGCATAATGCACAGAGCGCTGATCTAACCAACTCTCATTGTAACAGTGGAATGCTGTCGGAGAAAAAACAATAATATTGTATCAAGCATATAAATATGATAACTTACTTTTGTTTAGTTTTTCTTGCAAGTGCGGTAGGGAGCAAAATGCGCGCCGCCTGCTTCTTAAATTTTCGGCATTCCAGCTCTAGTCGGAAGGAAGCAGACAGGGCCCTAACAGCCTTTACACTATCCTCTCGCACCAGTAGCAAAGCAGGGTCACTGTTAAAATAAATAAAAATATATGATGAGTTCAACGGCCACAGCAAAGTACTTTCATAAAAAAACATTAAAAAATACTCACACTCCAGACCGAACAGGCAATGCAGCTCTGCGTTGACTCCCACGTCCACTTGCAGTTAGTCCGGCACCAGCTGGTACTCCTTCTGCACCTCTTCCTCTGCCTCCTCTTCCAGTAAGCACTACTCTATATATTTTAAATTGAAAACACTTCATATACTTAAATGTTCAAATTTTGTATACTGCACTAATATAAAATATGAAAAAATTTATTTAAACCTGGTTCGTGGAGTGCTCCCTTCTTTCCCTGGACGATTGCTGTTTCTGCACAAATTTGGTAAAAGAAAATCAATTAATTAATTAGTATACAACGAAACAACTAAATTTTTATTGTGTGACGCAAGCTTTATGTCAATATTGACTACGAAAGTTGTCGCTTTTTTGACATATGGCATAAATAATTGGATAAGTAAATATCTGCATTAATAATGAACCAATCCATATAAAACTTATATTTATCTCTTTGTTATGAATCACTCTGATTAAATAACTATATTTCATATACACAAAAGCAGTAATTATTAATATTTTTGCAAATCAAAAACGATGACATTTTCAGTTGATGCATTTTTACAAAAAAACTTCCACCGAAACAATATATTAGGAACAAACAAATTAAAAACACATTTCAAAGATAGATTATTCAATCACAATTGCACTGATATATAATTATATGTTAAAAACCCAATAAATGAATTACTTACGGCATTTTAAGCAGAGACCAAAATCCGTTGAAACATTGAAAACTTGTAAGTTGATTTCTGACAGGACGCTATTAAAAACCCGCCAAAACTTGTTATAGAATACTTCAAAGACAATCAATAAGGTCATAGACTGAAAGAATATTTTATCAGCTATTCGATAATATAAATAGCTGGCCATGTAAAGGTTTTAAATAATTACAATAAATGTTTTACGAATGGTAGAAAAATCGGTCCGTTTTTGGACCGACATCAATCGGAGAAAAATTAAAGTGGTCGATTTTTCGACCGAAATCGTTCCAGTGGTTAAAACAAACAGAATTTTTGCTCTGTTTTGAATAAGTCATACTTTATTACACTTTTTCTGCTTACACATAGTAATTATAATAGTCCCAGCAAGGGAGACAGCGGGATTGCAATACCGCCTGTATGAAATGCAAAGAAACTATCATCCAAAATTAAATGAAAAAGGTTAAATTAATGATGGTTTTATTACTCTGCCAAGTTATTCGTAGTCGCCGGATAGTAGGTTTGATATTCGTATTCGTAAAAGTAGTATTCGTTGCATCACTAGAAATAACACATTGGGAGTTCAACCGGTGATTAAAAGGAGATTAAAAAAAGAAGAAAAAAATTCTCTCAGATATTTAAAAAATCATAAAAAATATTGACGCTGGAAGGGAAAGATGGCCAAAGCACCATATATATGGCTGTGGCATTAAAGATGAACCTACACAATAAGCTATATTCATCAAATCAAGTTTTCTAGAGTTTCCCAGAACATGTGGAAAACATGTACTTAGAAAAAAAAAAACATTTTCAGCTACAACATCAGTAATGTCGTATTTTTCAATCTTAGCACTCTAGCTCACTGAAAACTCACAGACCGCCACTGGTCTCTTCAACTCCTTCCTCTACTCTAAGAGACCCTCCACACAACATCCACAATGGTGACGTAGAACCTGAGAGAAATTATTTTCTCCAGGGCCTCCTATGTGAAATTAATGTTAAAAAAAAAAAATCACCTGTTTGCTGCATCCCAGCGCCCCTCTTCCATGAGGCGCTGATCAGGTCGATTTCTCGAGTCTGTGGGGGCCACTCCATCCTCGGGCTCGTTGAGCTGCGCCGCCAGCAGCGTGAAGCCGTAGTAGCGGTCGCTGTCATCGGGGGGCAGCACTCTTTGCCACGCCGTGCTGAACTTGCCCGACTTGCATACCGTGCTGTCCGCGTTGGTGCTGGTCACTGGCGCCATCTCGATGTTGGTGTCCCAGTGGCCCTGGATCACCCAGCGCGGCTGCAACACGCATTAAATACGGTTAGACGGAATAAATGGCAACACATCATGAAAATTATACTGAAAGTCCTTGTAAGAACTAGCACTGGCAATATATCGATCGTACAGTTGATTGGTCAGACATCTCCAAATACTAAGTTTTGATTAAAACATTAGTTTACCAATTAAAAATAATAATTAATATTTGACAAGTTAAATTATTTCACCAAAAAAATGTAGACATAATTTGTCTCGACGCCATCTAGTGGGAGATTTAGCACTTATAATGCCTTTCTCACAAAAAATAAAGTTGGTTGTTTTCAGGTGAAAAAATAATAAGCAGTTGAATGAAACATTAGTATATATTGAATTATTTGGCGGGTGGGAGATAAGCCGACGTAGCTCAGTGGTAACGCAGTTGACCGGATATCAGAAGGACGCGGGTTCAAGTCCCGTCGGCGGCATTTATCTTTTCTCGGGAGATTTTTTCAATGTTGATGAGTGTTTCAGGCTAATAATTATTGCTTATAATAATTGTTACTAAGTTTTGAGTTAATGAGGAAAGCTATATTCAAATGCTCTCACTTGTTACAAGCTCAAACACAGCTCGGCCTCTCCCCTCTTCCCCCCTGTTTCCTGCTTCCCGCTTCCCTCCCCCTTGCCCGGCCACTGGCCCATTCCACCGCCACTCCTCAGACAAGATTCGGGCGCCTTGGGAAGCACACGTACGCGGCCCGCTGTTGGCCGAGCGGACCTAATTCAAATGTAGCCCGCGATGTATTATTGAAATACCTACGAGTTAGAGCCGGCTTTCGCCGCGCTGTAATAAGTTCGGTCTGTTCAGACTAAGAAAGTGCCCTGATTGAACTTCCACATGAGGCGAGAATCCTGCAAATCCACATGTAAGCTGTCTCTTTGATTTCCTCTTTTAAATGTGTCCGTAATCAGTGAAATGTAGGGCCCCGCGAAAATCACCGCTCGGAGAGTTTCGTTTCAGAGAGAGATAATGAGAGTTAAACACTTTTAGCTAGGTTTGTGTAACTTGCATTTCTTGTATTGAATTGTACTGTAGAAACCTATGTACTGTGTTTGAGTTTACAATACATGTCCTAAAGATTTAACTTTGTTATTATTCTGCTGCGGCAGGAGGATTATTGACCAGAGTGTATCCCGTTGAACGCCGGAAGGTAGAGAGAAATTCCATAGCTTTGAGCGACTCACCCCTTGAATAGAGAGTACCATTGTTCCCGCTGAGAGCTAGCCTGGGACATGTTGGGGCCCCCTTTGGCCCCAGAGCTGGTGTTGGTTTGGTAGCCAACATCGGGGACTCTAACAACTCGGGCCCCACGTTGGGCGCCAGTTGTTAAGAGTCCCCGATGTTGGCTACCAAACCAACACCAGCTCTGGGGCCAAAGGGGGCCCCAACATGTCCCAGGCTAGCTCTCAGCGGGAACAATGGTACTCTCTATTCAAGGGGTGAGTTGCTCAAAGCTATGGAATTTCTCTCTACCTTCCGGCGTCCAACGGGATACACTCTGGTCAATAATCCTCCTGCCGCAGCAGAATAATAACAAAGTTAAATCTTTAGGACATGTATTGTAAACTCAAACACAGTACATAGGTTTCTACAGTACAATTCAATACAAGAAATGCAAATTACACAAACCTAGCTAAAGTGTTTAACTCTCATTATCTCTCTCTGAAACGAAACTCTCCGAGCGGTGATTTTCGCGGGGACCTACATTTCACTGATTACGGACACATTTAAAAGAGGAAATCAAAGAGACAGCTTACATGTGGATTTGCAGGATTCTCGCCTCATGTGGAAGTTCAATCAGGGCACTTTCTTAGTCTGAACAGACCGAACTTATTACAGCGCGGCGAAAGCCGGCTCTAACTCGTAGGTATTTCAATATGAACATCGCGGGCTACATTTGAATTAGGTCCGCTCGGCCAACAGCGGGCCGCGTACGTGTGCTTCCCAAGGCGCCCAAATCTTGTCTGAGGAGTGGCGGTGGAATGGGCCAGTGGCCGGGCAAGGGGGAAGGAAGCGGGAAGCAGGAAACAGGGGGGAAGAGGGGAGAGGCCGAGCTGTGTTTGAGCTTGTTCCGCGTTCTGGAATCTATTCGCTACAGGGGCGTATCGTAACACACTATAAATCAAATATTAATTACACATATCTGTGTTTTACATATTAAATATGCTAAAATAACACCAGGAAACATAACGGTACAGTACATTAATTGCATCTACGAAAATACAAAACAGATGGTTCTGAAAATTATTTTGTGTGTAGAAATGATTAAAAGAAATGCTTTGTAATTCAAAGTCATTTTTGGAAAAAATGTCAATTAGAACCCTCTCCAAATGCGGTGACGATACAGAAATAATAGTCGTGATACACAAGCATTCTATTTACTGAAGATAATATGAAGATATCTATTCAATATTGATAATCACTAACAGCCGTTATGTCCAACATTTCCATTGATTAATCTGAGGATACCGCGAGGCGCCGCTAAGTTAAGTGATCATAGTGAAACGCTCCATTTTACCTGTTCTCATCGTTTTGTTCAGAGCGCCTCGTCTGTAGCGCCGTTTGTTTTCATAGACAATAAAATGATGTCAGAAAAGGAACTTTCATGTTAAATTAATATTGAAGCAAGTTAATAATTGTATTTATTATTTATACAGATATTTCTTTAAAATAGTGTAATATATAAACTGACATTTTAAATTTTTTAAACAAACTTATTTAATATGTTAAAAATAAAGTGTCATGCTTGACTGTCTTTTTTCTTTGCGCGACGTTTGACGTTTAAATCAGTTGAAATTCAAAATGGCGAAACTAACACATTTCGCGTGTCTGATGCCAACGGATTGTATTTTGGCATGGTGGTGACATTTTGGTTGTTCCTCACTGCGGTTTTCATATGAAAAAGCTGAAGATCCGGCATCGGGGTGTACTCCAAATTTTACGAGGGCTTGATGTTAAATGTTACGGACACTATGCTATGCTATGGGCCTGACAGAATACTTGTTATTTAAAATGCAGAGGTGAGCTGCAGAATTGGCTCCAATTTCATTTGCATAGAATTGTAAAGCCACAAGCAATTGATTGCATGGCAAAATTGGGCAGCTTCTAAAAAAGAAATGCCCTAATAACATAATAACATGTTTTCGGATCTGATAAGTGCCAAATATTGCGAGATGACAGATAATATTTTTTTGCGGTATTTTTTTCACCCCGTTGTCAGTTTTTATAACTAGGTCTTCCTCAAGCAAGTTTAATCCACCAGGTTAGCTTCCTTGCATTTGAGTAGTGGTGTGGCGATGATTGTGCTTTGGGAAGAACGTATTTGGGCATTTGAGCAGGGTTGAGCCGAGATTTCGGCTCAGAAGTTGATCATTACGGCCGTAACTTTCATCCAAATCAAATGGAATGGCAATATATACAAATATTGTAAGGCGAAATAATGCTGGTCCACCCACAGCAAGTTATTACAATGAATTACCTTGCCCTCTACGTCCTTGACGATTCCTGTGACCTTGCGCTGCGTCTCCTTGGAGAAGTAGGAGTAGGGCAGGTACTTGAGGTGGCAGCGCAGCCCTATGGCCGCCCCTTCGCCCACGATGTCCATGTCTCCGTGCTCATCCACCCAAAGCTTGCCCACGATTATGTTGTGAACGGTTGTTGTGACCTAGAACATTCAATGGGTGTTTAGCTAGACATTGTTACTTTAACCCCTCAGGTTAATTTGTTCACTATTCGGAAAAACTCATACGGGTCTCGTTGTATCTCCCTTACTCGTTATATCATAGTGAGAACTATGATATAAACGGTGGCAGAAAGATAAAACACAACACACAAAAAGTTAACCACAAATGAAGTAAAATTTACATCTTTATGAAACCAAAGTTTCAGATCGCAATTTGAAAAAAAAATTATGAAAATTTAGGAATTCAATTTATTTGAATTTTGTTGCAAGGTGGAAATATTTTGACCCCCTGACAAAATATGGTCGAGGGCTGAGTGGTTAACAAAATTATGATTTGAATCACAATTTTTCCAGGAAAATTAAGCACATGACGCATGCTAGTGTACCAAAATGCAATGTTGCTAGTTCTTGCACAGCACAGTTAAAGACATATTAGTACTAATTTAAAACAGAAAATATACATTTAATCAATGTGTAACTAAAGCACTGTTTAACAGTTGGGAAATGTTTTTTAAACGACTTCGAAAAGGAGGAGGTTATCAATTCAACGGTTTTTTTTTTTTTTAATGTTTGTTACCTCGAACTTTCGATTGGGTGAACTGATATTGATGATTCTTTTTTTATTAGAAAGCTGGTGCTTCTCGTGTGGTCCCATTTTAATTTAGTCCAGTTCTGACAATGGGATCCATGAGAAAACCATATATGTCTTAAATTTGCAATAAGTATGTGCGCGACAAATGGACGAATAACTCAAAATTACGAAAAAAGATTTCGATGATTCTTTTTTTGAAGTAAAACTTCTTTACGCACGCTCGTCAATAAAAATCAAAAAATAAACAAAAATTTTAACAAAACAAAAAACGACTTCAAAAAATGCACTAAAAAGTAAAAAAATAATTTCGTACGATTGTTATTTTTGGAGTCGGAGTCAGCCAAGATCTCCACATCTCACCTATGTATGTAGTTACCTTGGCTGACACCGACTCCAAAAATAACAATTGTACGAAATTATTTTTTTACTTTTTAGTGCATTTTTTGAAGTCGTTTTTTGTTTTGTTAAAATTTTTGTTTATTTATAAGACTGTTAATATACAGTTAAGTTAACACTTGTTACTATCAATCGCTTGCTATTAATTGAAGGGTAAATTAGCCTTTAGGTACACTTCGGCTGAGAGTGTCTGGATTTTTCATGTAGGTAAAAAAATCTAAATAAATACATAACGTAATACAAGAACGATGCGTACCTTCCTCCATTTGTAGCGATTGCCCGTATTGTTGAATTCAACATACGCATTTCCCAGCGGTATGATCTGCAGGTATTTGCCGCGGAACTTGGAAGTCATGGTGAACTCCTGCCAGCAGCGCCAGCCTGCCGCCCCCTCGCAGTACTGCGCCACCATTGGCGGGTGGTGGCTGACTTGTTCACTGATGGCCCTCCAGCCGAGGTCGGCCATCCGGTCACACTCGTACGTCTCTCCCAGCAGCGGGTTGAAGGGCTTGCCGGTTCTGTGGGTGGTGGTGCCGTAAGAAGACACGGTGAAGGCCGCCACGTGGGCCAGCTGCTCAGTGGCGTCTTCGCAGCGGGCCGCCACGTCCAGGACTGACGAGTATTCAAACTCTTCCGTTAGGCGTTGGAGGAAGGAAAGTGGTTCGCTGAAGTTTACGGGTATGGGGATTTTGGAAAGCTCCTTGCCTGGAACACGAAATATACAACAGTCAATAAATAATAAGTAAAATAAGTCAATAATAAGTAAAATAAGTCAATAATACGTCAAATCAGTCAATAATGAGTCTGAATACACAAGAGTCAATAATAAGTAAAATAAGTCTGAACACAACAGTCAATAATAAGTAAAATCAGTCAACAATAGGTCTGAACATACAATAGTCAATAATAAGTAAAATAAGTCAATAATAAGTAAAAATCAGTCAATAATAAGTAAAATCTCTAAATAATGAGTAAAATCAGTCAATAATAAACCTAAACATACAACAGTCAATAATAAATCTAAAAATCATCAGTGTGAAGGCAAAATCTATGAGGTTTTTAACCCTCCGCCTGTCGCAGCTTTTTTGTAATGCGAGGTGGGGCGGGGTCGCTTAGGACCCCAAAAATAAATATGATTAAATTGTTGTTATAGCATACATTTTATGTGTCATTTTTTTTGAACTGATTACAGTCAGGTGATAATGACTGATTTGAAATAAAAAGAAATATTAAAAATAAGATATTTATTTTCAATGCAAGAGCTTAAAAATCAACAAGGAACATTTTTTTGTAATTTTGAATCATATTTTTTTAATAGAAAACTTTAAAAAATCTAATGAATTTCTATCAAACTTTTAACTATTTGAGGTTGATACAGACTTATAATTATAACAACAAAAAAATCAACAAAATACAATGAAAAAACATATAAACTTGAATTTTCATGGTATTTTATTGATTTTTTCGAGCCTCACGCAGAAACACAAGTCTGAATCTTACATTACACATGCGCAGACTGAATTTTCTCGACGCTAGCGTCAAGTATAGTCCCTTTTAGGAAGCTACCTAAAGTAAGGAATCAGTGGAAACATTTAATATAAACCCCGTAAACTTTCGAACCATAACAATTTTTTTTAATTTAAAAGCACGTACCTATACAGTTTTTCATGATGGACCAAAGGTTGAGGGGGTAGTTGGGCTTGTCGGGGATGCGAGTTCGGCGGACTCGCCCCCCTGCCCCCGGGGCCACCAGGGACACGTGCGCCGCCTTGGCGCCCCCCTCCAGCGGACCCGCCTGGTTCTGCTCGCCCCGACTCTGCTCCGCCACAAAGAGGACCTGGGAAATGTCATAACATGGTTAGCAAATCTAGATAAAAGAAGCAAAGGACTCATTAACCCCTAGAGTAATTTTGAGAGATATTTCTCACAGAAGTCAAACACCCTTAGAGTCTTTTTGGGAGACATTGCTCCCAGTCTGATACGGACTTGGTTAGCGTCATATATAAAAGAAGCATAGGACTCATCAATTCCCAGATCAATCATGAGAGATATTTCTCACAGAAGTCAAACACCCTTAGAGTCTTTTTGGGAGATATTGCTCCCAGTCTGACACGGACTTGGTTAGCGTCATATATAAAAGAAGCATAGGACTCATCAATTCCCAGATCAATTATGAGAGATATTTCTCACAGAAGTCAAACACCCGAGATATTGCTCCCAGTTTGATACGGACTCAAGTCATGCTATCTAATTTTGTATTACAGTTAGATATATGATTTAAACAGTGTTAGAAAGATATAATACCACGCTTTGTATTTGAATTTAAAAGTTAGCAAAATAATTCTATAAATCAATATTTAGCATTTGAAAAATGTTTGACAATGTTTGCAAATTTAAAAAAAAATATTTTTTTATATAAATAAGAGTGTTTGTGGCGGGCAGGCGAATTTGATGTTTATACAAATCTACAGTTTAATCTCAAGATTGACGAAATTTTGCACACTCGAAAAAAAAAAACAAGAGGAAGGACACCACCTACTACATCTGATTTTGAAAAACTCTGCTCTAAAGCCCGGGCAATGCCATAAATATTTTTATATAAAAGGCAAAAAAGTGAAGTGAAAATAACTTTTATGCATAATATCTTTTACAATAATTATGGTTTACAATACAAAAACTAGCAGTAAGTGACTTTAAAAAAACTTTATCTATGTTTGCATTAAATTTTTTTAAATGCATGTCTAATTGCACTTGAGTATTTCATCTGCTTTCTCAACAGGACTTATTTTTGAAATCCATTGAAAAACAGTGAATTTATCTGGAATCGAATGTAATTAGAAAATATTTCTCGCGCAATCAGCATTTTAATAGTTCGCTCAAGAGAAATACATTGGAAAAAACGGAGGCTCCAGACTCAAAGGGTTAATACATTATCTCAAATATATTAGGAAGCATTACCTGTGTTGTCTCCGTCACTGTTTCCGTCTCGGATCCTTCAGAGCTCTCGTCGTTGTAGGAGGAAGAGTTTCTACGGTGACCCTGGACCTGCATATAGACAGATTAGTTAGCGAGTGGACTACAGGAGAAATGTATGGGAACTCAAAATATGGTAAGGCAAAGTTAGAACCCTATCAAACTAAGTGATGAACTACACTGCGCCTCGTAAAAACCATTATCTGTCAGATACAAAACAAATTGGCAATTGCAAAAAGGTTCAAAGTGATGTTAGAACCTTGTAAAGTAAATTTAGAAACTTGATGTTAGAATTTTCATCAAGTATCTTTGGATAATACGGATGGATTGCTCTGAAAATTATGTTGGTTATAGAAAGCAAGAGAAATAATTTGCATTCAAAGATCATTTATGAAAAAAATGTTAAGTTAGAACCTTGTCTAAATATGGTAACCACGGATTAAAAAAGTATGTTTCTAATTTTCTCTTATAAATAAAAACCTAAATTTCCTCTGAAATCTTAAGATTTGTAAGTAGGTACTTAAATACCTCTCTATTTAATTATAAACCATATATTTTATGTAACAATTTTTTTATTTTTTATTTCAAATAAGGAATTACATAATTTGTGATGACAACTGAAATCGTAGATATGAATATAGAGATTAACATAGCGATCTCGTAAAGCGAAAAATTTTGTCTTTTGGTAGAGATGGTATAAAACGACTATAAGACATCCAAGTAAGGCAGCCTAACACTTTCAACTATCTACCTACAGTGGACTTTAAGATACTTTAGACACGTTGATCGCCAAACTGATGCCCGTGGCCGGTTGGTTATCCCATGATAATCTGAACTCCCTTTGATGGATCCAGATTTCTCTGTATATGATGATCTCAGTACAGGTTGTATTACAATAAGAAGACATAGATAGTCTGTTGATGTTTATTTCGAGTTACAGACCTGCGACAGACCATGTTTTTCTGTCACTCGCCACATGTGACCCCTCGCCGCACGTCAAAAGTTGAAAGCTAGTCTACTTTTAAAGCTTGCGTTTTCAATAACCTGCTACTAATCGAAACAACTAATGAAAATGGTAGCCTGTCGAATAAACTAGTGTAAAAACTGACGGCTGGCATGGTCTAGCGGGTTTTGACTCGCAATCCGAAGGTAGCGGGATCGAATCCCGGCGTGGGCAAATAAATTTTATTTTAATAATTTAAGTTATTTCACAATTAAGTCATTTAAAATAATGTAGATTATATTTGCGGCACGTTCCAGAGTGGAAGATACTCTCAGTATCGGCCTGCGTAAGACCACCATTCAGAATTGAAAAGTTGCTTGAAATGGCGTTAGCCGTGTTTGGTGACCAGATCTGAATAGCCAGGTACTTCCCCACCTTCCTCTCCCCAATCTCCTTCCCCTCTCCACTACCTTCAGCCTCACAACATACCCTAATTGGGGATGCCATAGTCTCACTGGCTCCAGACGGGAGCAGCTGAGACTCTTGTGAGGTATTATTATAAAAAAAAAGAAAAAAATGCAATCTGGGAGGCTGGTATGGGTACAGCTCTCCACTATACTCTACATTTGATGACTTAGCAGGGTTGCTCGAGTTCATGGGGTGAGGGTTGCCTAGGTCTTGGTGGCGAATGCGTCTGCCCACCTACACCGCTCCAGCTTGACTTTTTCATTCCATAGCCTTGCACTGCAACGGCAGGAATAGATTCATACGTCCATGGACGCATTGATCCCCAGATTCCTACCCATTCCTCATACCTATTCCTCTCCTTTCTTACCTTAAAAAGACCCTCCACATAGCAGAATATTTTTTCCTGAGGGCCTCCTGTGTGGAGCATGAAGTTTGCTTGAATAATAAAGTGGAACTGGCCGGGGGTTTTGTACTTACGGGAATCTTGATGATGAAGGAGGAGGTCTCGTCATGTCCGGACAGGTTGGTGCAGCTGCCTCCGTCCTGTGCGTCGTAGAACTCGTGTTCTTCCTCTTCCTCGCTCTCCCGGGAACTTCCACCTGGACAAACAAAACATATACTTAAATCATCACATACACAACAATCACGTGGACTTGAAAGACAAAATCAAGGTGGAAAATCTCCTCGCAATCTTCAGGATTATTATCCTCCAACAGGGTTTACAATTCCGCAATCCTGCAGGATTTCAGCAATATTTGATCCAAGTGCGGGATTGAAAATATACTAAATGTACTTCAAAAACATGCTGTAAAACTTCTCAGACTAAATTGTTCGCTTTTGGGAACAAATCATACAGGTCTCATAAATGTCGCACCTCCCCCCCCCCCGCAATCTTCTCAACAGGGTTTACAATCTTGCAGGATTTCAGCAATATTTGTTCCTACGGATATGCGGAATTTTTATGCGCGGGATTCGCGGGATTGAAAAAATACTAAATGTACATCAAAACCTTCTGCTGTAAAACTCCTCTGGCTAATTTGTTCACTTTTGGGAACAAATCATACAGGTCTCGTATAAATCGCGGGTCTCCTTTACTCTCATGGTGAGAAATATGATCTAAAAAGTATTAGAAAGAGAAAACACCAAGCTTTATACTCAAATCTAAAAGTTAACCATAAAATAATTAAAATGTACATCTTTATGAAGCCAAAGTTTTGACCACAATTTAAAAGAAATTATGAAACTTAATAATTTTTTCACAAAACATTTTCATATATTACATAAACACTAAAAAAAACATCTGTGTGTTTTTTTTTTAATTTTTCGTTATCGGTAATTTAATGTTTGCATTGAAAATTATAATATTTCAAAAATTTCTTGTTTATTTCTAATAATAAAATTTTGGCAGTATTTCAATTTAATACCCCTTAATAAAAATCCCGCCAATCCCGCGAGATTTCTAAATAGGCAACTTGCATGGATTTCATAACGACTTGGAAAAAATCGTGTGGATAGATTTTTTTACTAAGATACGAAAATGTTAGTAATTTTTTTTAGAAATGTATAGTTTTTTATTTATTTTTAAATAAATAAATCCATTATTTGAGCTCGTGACGTCACTACATGAAAATGTCCCATCTCCGATTATGTTCCCTTAATTTAGTAAAATTCCACAATGATTAATATTTTATTTTACATGGCAACACTTTGATTTCCGGCGAATTATTGAATTTGCGTTTAACATTCACTAGATTTATTGTTTTTTCTATGCGAACTTATCCTTTGGTTTGATTTTTTGATAAAGATGACGATGTATGAAGATGTTACGAAGAGAACCCAGTACAATTTATTGCTATTCGTTTTTTGAAAACGTAATTTTTTTTTAAAATGTGATGCAAGTGGCCTATTCTATCCCGCAACTCCCCCTACGTCCCAACATGCCTTCCACTGAACACATAAAATTGTTCATGTTCAATGAACCTCCACATTTTGAAAATTGAAACTGATAAGTACAGATCACAGACAAGCGATAAAGTAGGTACCTATATTACTTTATTGATTAATAAAATAAAAAATTTATTTTTTTATTTTATTTATTATTATTACATTTATTACATACAAGAAATAACAATATAAAAGGAAGCTTTGACTGCCCAACTAGGAAGGTTTCCCGTTTTAGGACAGTCAACTTGGCAGGTTGCGTGTACATAATTTCACATTAGTGGATTCAATAATAAATAACAATAATGGTACATATTGGGGGAGTTACTTAGATATTAGGTACAATATCGGATATAAGTTGTGTTATTCTAGGTATACAGCAGTAATAAACAATAAAATCCAGATAGGTACATGTAAAATATAAAGTAGAACTAAAATATAACAAATGTAAGAAAGAAAAATAATAAATTTTTTTTTTTTTTTTTTTTTATGAAAATACAATTTAGCAGTAATAAGCAATAAAATCCAGGTAGGTATATGTAAAATATAGAATAAAAATATAATATATAAATATAAGAAAGAAATGTGTATTTCTTTAATTTAAATGTTTGACAGAAACTTGATAAATGTCGTAAATTTTTAAGTTCATTAACATCCGAAAGGTAAATTTCTCCGTCTGAAAAGCAATATGAACTTTTATAAAGATTTTTTTATAAATACTTTCAGCTTCACAAATCCCACAATTATAATGTCCCGCGATTTTTACGAGTCTGAGCTAATTAAGTAATAAAAACTTCCAGCGTGTCTTTCTAGCCAATGATGATAAATGCCGCGGAAACAGTAGCTTTTTTGGCTATCATTAGCTAGAAAAATATAACGTTTAAATACCAGTTTTTTGACTGCCACTACACGATAGGTACGATATTGTTTCGCGATGAAGTTTTAAAATATCCTAAGCACAAGCATAATCTGCTTTATTAGGAGAGTGTGTGAAATATTTTGTGTTATGCCATTATGTTATAAATGAGAATTTTTTGGTTTCACGATGAAGTTAAAGAATATTTCGTGATGAAGCAGTTGTCCTTTCACAGTAAAGAGTGATGTTTTTGTTTCGTCATTTAGAGAGTACGTTTTCGGTTCGCGATAAAGAGTCGCGAGTCGTCTGTTATTTTATTCTCTTTTCGTGATGAAGAGATAAAGTTAACATTTTGTGATGAAGAGAGAATATTTTGCGATGAGGAGAGTATGTTTTTATTTCACATTGAAGAGAGAATGTTTTCGTTTCGCGATAAATATAGTCGTGTTATTTTGTTTTCTTTTCGCGATGAAGGGATAAAGTTAACATTTCATGATGAGGAGTCTATTTTCCTTTCACAAATGATTTCGTTTTGCGATAAAGATAGTAGACTGTTAGTTTGTTTTCTTTTCGTGATGAAAAGATAAAGTTTACATTTCGCGATGAACAGAGAATATTTTGCGCTGAGGAGAGTCTGTTTTCTTTCACATTGAAGAGAGAATGTTTTCGTTTCGCGATAAAGATATTCTGTTAGTTTGTTCTCTTTTCGTGATAAAGAGATAATTTAACATTTCGTGATGAAGAGAGAATATTCTGCGATGAGGAGAGTCTGTTTTTCTTTCACATTGAAGTGAGAATGTTTTCGTTTCGTAATGAAGAGAGAAACTTTTCAAATCACGAAGAAGGCGTCCGAAACGTATTAAAATTACCTACATTAAAATATACATTACAAATTCGTACAGTAAGCATATTTTCGTTTCACATTGAAGATAGATTATTTTCGTTTCGTAATTACTAGAGAATATTTCGCGATAAAAAGTTAATGCTTTAATTTCGCGATGAAGAGGATATTCGTACAGAAACCGTGTTTTCGATTCACAATGAAGACAGAACGTTTTCGTTTCGTAATGAAGGGAGAATGTTTCGCGATTCGCGATAAAGAAATAATGCTTTAATTTCGTGATGAAGAGTGTATTCGTACATAAAGCATGTTTTCGTTTAACAATGAAGACATAAAGTTTTCGTTTCATAATAAAGAGAGAATCAATCGCGATCAAGAGATAATAATGCTTTCGTTTCGCGATGAAGAGCGTATATCCGTAGAAAAAGCGTAGGTAAATGTTCCGCTATTGGGTCCACGCTCAAAACACACTTTAAAAAATTAAAATAAGTTGTACTAGGTAGATAATAGTTAGTAATAAGTAATTCAGTAACCGAAATTTAAAAATATTGCGTTTTAATGATTATTTTGTTAACTTTAAAAATGCGAAATGTCATTTTTCAAGGACCGCCATCTTTTTAAATAAGAAGGCCATTCTTGTACCGTGTGAAACTGCAATACGCAAATTGTAAATACACACTACCAACCTAAAAATTCAAAAACATTTACGTAACCAGTTGTTTCAAATAATATAATAACAATTAATTGTTGTAAAATAACCTACCAAGAAAAACATCCCAGTTTTCAAGTAGTTTAGCGGCTTTGTGTAACATGGTTTGTGATACAAAAGAAAGTGCCCCTTTATACCGCCTGCTCGCGTCAAGGTAAGAAAAACATCCCAGTTTTCAAGTAGTTTAGCGGCTACGCTAGGTTTGTGTAACATGGTTTGTGATACAAAAGAAAGTGCCCCTTTATACCGCCTGCTCGCGTCAAGGCAAGAAAAACATCCCAGTTTTCAAGTAGTTTAGCGGCTACGCTAGGTTTGTGTAACATGGTTTGTGATACAAAAGAAAGTGACATTTCTTTCCATGTTCTTCTGTTATAAATACAGGTACAAACTTGTCTATAATACTAATCCTACTTGCAGTACAAACCTTTCAAAACTTGGGTGTTATTGAAAAGAAAAACGCGTGCGTGTTCTTTTATTTATTTTCGTTTTAGGTATTAAAATAATTACATACGTAATTTGGCAAATCAGGTACTTTCGTAATAATATCGTCTATGTATCTATCGCTTTTAGCTACTCGTTTCGTGAATGCTTTTTTTTATTTTTAGGTTGGCTCATTTGTAAATTGCATGTAAAACATGTTTCACATGGAACAGTTGTGGATGTTGGTATATTTTCACATTTCATATAGGCTTGCGTCTCGCGTCATGCACGCGTGATAAGTGATGATTTTTTGAATTTACGAAACCTAACAAAATAATGATTAATACGCATTATTTATCATTTTCGAAGATTGAAATTCGTACTTACTATTGTGTAACTGACAGAGAGTGATTTTTCATTTTAAAAGTGCATATTTCATCGTCGTAATTAATAACATGGCGGTCCTTGAAAAATGACATTTCGAATTTTTAAAGTTAACAAAATAATCATTAAAACGCAATATTTTTAAATTTCGGTTACTGAATTACTTATTACTAACTATTATCTACCTAGTATAACTTATTTTAATTTTTTAAAGTGTGTTTTGAGCGTGGACTCAATAGCGGAACATTTACCACGTTTTCTTTTCGTAATCAAGAGATAATGTTTTGCGACCAAGAGATGATGATTTCGCTATAAAGTGTGTATCCGTTTTCGATTCACAATGAAGACAAATCGCTTTAGTTTAGCGATGAAGAGATACAGATTCGCTTCCCGCCGAACAGAGAAGCCCCAGCGAGGTTACGAATGAAGCTAGAGTGTTCCCGATATCGGCGGGCAGCGGATTACAGCATGGCTTCAGTCGGCCAAGGTCCCCCAAGGCCGTGACGTCACGCGTCACTGGTCACCGGTCACCGGAGACCTCGGGACCGGCCCGGAATGCAGAACTGGATGCTTCGGACTCTGGACTTGGAGTTAATTAATACGCGCTAGATACATACCGCTATGTATGTTACTTATATTATATCCTGGTACAGATTCTAGAGAATCAGCGGTCCAATTAAACCCGATTGGAACGTATTTTATGCCAGAAGCATAACACGATGAAAGGATTTTATAAATTTTTATAAGAGAGAAAGATATTCGCAAGTTATGTGCGAAAAAACCGTTCCATGCCAACTGAGAATAAAGTCAACTCAACACCTCGTTGGAAAATCATTAAAAGCTATGAAAAAAATCATTTTTAAATAGCCGGTAAGAACCTAACGTAACCTATTTAACCAATTTTTAATCATTTTTTTTCACTACTTGTAATGACTTTTTTTAGGTGGTTCTGACTTGGTTTAATTCTGACTTGTCCGGTCACCGAAAAAAACACATTTGTGCAGTCCACACGCGGTAAAAGTGAAACCTTCAGAAAACTAAAGTAGGGAGAGTAAGAGTGAGGAGACTACAAAGTACCGCACAAAGAAGAGGCCGATTATTTACCAAGCACCACACAAAGAGGAGACCGATCATTCTATCTCATTCTCTCGCAGGCTAAATCCTATAGATGTGTGTCTCTTTTTAGTGTCGCTTTTTGGTTTCATCGAGTTTCAAATCACAACCGTGCTAAAGAAGTTTTCACTTCAATAACCTGATAATACATGAATCGATCTACTGCCATTATTGTAGTGTGAAAATGTTGTTTGTGCAGTGATGGCGCACCAAGATAGCAGGGCATTGAATCTGCAACGGATTTTGTCTACTAATCGGCCAAAGGATTTTGTATATTCCTCCAAGTGATCTGTAGATATAGGGCATTGAAAATATACGTCTGAATTTCCTGAAAATCTTGGGCTTTTTTAGAAATCAGATCTGATGTAAATAGTGACCTTGATCTTGTTTTAAAGGTCAAGTGTGCAAAATTTCATCAATCTCTGAATAAAACTGTAGATTTGTGTACAAATCAAATCCACACCGCCCGCCCTCTAAAAGATAAATATTTTATAAAGAAAATTGACAATTTTGTTTTAAAGTGATTTTGAATTAAAATATTTTCAGATTCACAAATTCTAAAATTATAATATCCCGTGATTTTTAACGGGTAAGCGCTAGTTAATTATAAATTATAATAAATAACAAATTGAATGAGTCCACAGAGTTGGGGAGTACATAATATCTAATTAAATAATACCTACGCATCCGTTGATAATGCCGCAATTTAATTAATTAGGTATATTGAGTTTGCTGACTTTGTTTGCTGATAATATACTTACTAATAATGTAAATACTAAGTCAAAACAAGCGCACGTGCATTTGTCACAATATTGCACCAGCCATCTGTAGACAGAGCTACTTCGTTAGCAGATACTTCGTTATCTACCACATTCTGGAGGTCTAGCACGGTTGATCGATAAAACCCTATATCAATACGATATCTATAGTCAATTAGCGATATTTGCGAGCACGTCAACATGTGATTCCGACAGTCGATCGACAAAAGCCGTCGTTTTAGAGCGGTCTCCCGAGTGTCAAATAAGCTGTCAATACACACAACTTTTTAAATAATAAAGGCAGTAGGTACATCTTTAACATGAGAAAAATAATATACTTAGATAAAGTTACGATAGAAATAAAAAGTACATAAATGAAATATAAGCTCTTAGAATTGAAATAAATTGTATACGCCATCCATAGACTTCATAAATTCATTTAAGACGCGATCAATTGGTTCCGTTCCAGCTTGGAGAAACGAAAGTTGATCAAAAATGACTGAAGACCTCATTAACTAATTAATTCCCGTTTAGTGTCAAAAAGTACTGGCGGGGTGCCAATGTATAAACAACAAAATTCCTCTGGCTCTAAAAATCTTCGGACTTTTTTATTCTTCACACAAGAAGCGTCAAAAAAGAAGATGACCAACGTCGGTGACCACCGTACGTACTCCGCTGAAACTAGTTTACCTACATATTATACAAACCAAACTGAGATAATGGTCTTTGAATTGGACATTGCTCCGTTACCTCTAACCCTTTTAAAATTCACGTACTTAACTCCCCAGATTGTACTTTCTATGATCTAGAAGTGAAGTGGGAACTTGAGATCACGTATATTTTGGTTGTCCCTCTCTCAACAAATATCCTCTCTTCTATCAAGCTTTATCTTAAATTGAACCACCTTCGTTCAACATCTCTTCTCTTCTAAGTCTGAACGTTATTCTAAGGTTCTACATAATTATGAAATTTGCCCATAAAAATTAAATTAATATATAAATTTGCCTTCACTCTCCCCATAATTTGAAATAATGGCCTAGAACAGAGGTTCCCAAAGTGGGTGCCGCGGCACCCTGGGGTGCCGCGGACAGAGGTCAGGGGTGCCGCGAGGCGCCCCTGATGTCTCTACTAAAAATCAAAATTGACATGAACGAATACAAACATTTTATGGAATGGAAAATCACCCACGTGGCTGGTCCGCGTTCTGGGAATTGATTGGGTAGGAGGCACAGGAGTGGGAATATTGTTGTGGTGCTGCGCTTGCAGCGGCCGCGTGCCGCATTCACTTGTAGTTTTTTCATTCAAGATTTCATCATTCAGGAAAAAACTACAAGTGTGGAAGAGAGAAATGGGTGATGATGGAGGCAAATATTGTTTTCCAATATTGCAACAGTACATGGAATTAAGGTTTCAAATAACTTGCTGACCCTTTTCACAGAGCACCTATCACAGTTAACTGACTGGTTTGCCAAGTACTTCGCAGAAGACGAAGTGGAGAAGTTTGTATGGATCCAAGATCCATTCCGTGCTCAAGCTCCCCAAGATTTTACTACGCAGGAAGAAGAAGAATTAATTGACCTCTCGACCGACATCAGCCTAAAAATGAAATACGCTTGTTCGGATTTGACGGAGTTTTTGATATCAGTCAGAAATCAGTATCCGATTCAAAGTGGAAAAGCTGTAAGGGTCCTCATTCCCTTTGCTATCTGGATATAAGCTGGATTTTCAGCGGTTGCGGTTATAAAGAGCAAATATCGCTCAAAAAAAAAGTGGAAAAAGAAATGAGGAAAATGAAATGAGAGCCTTATTCCCCGGTTTGAAAAATTGTGCAGCGAGCTGCAGGCTCACCCGTCGCACTAAACAGTTTTTGTACTTGTATTATATTTGCATTGTCTTTGTAAGTTTTCCTATCAATAAATGCACTTATTCATTTTACGAGGAGTTGTATTATTCAGTGGAGTAGGTAAAAAATTGAACCTCCGTCCTGGGGGCGGGGGGTGGCTAGAGAATTGTGCTCTTGGGGCGGTCCCGAGGCTACCACAGATAGACATTACACGACAGGGGTGCCGTGAGAAAATTCAAATTTTCTAAGGGTGCCGCGACTTAGAAAAGTTTGGGAACCCCTGGCCTAGAACACTCTTGAAGGGTGAAAGCCAGAAACATTGGACAAAAAAAGTTTTGCTTTTTTCCAGTGTATTTGGAATATAAAAAGAGTTCTGGTAATGATCTACCAGTTATATACAAACATTATAGCTGTTTATAGCCGACGATAAATAATCAACATTACAAGCAATAAAACTCTTCTCAGAAAAACGTAAGAGGAAACGTGGGCGGCGTTTTGTCCAAACAAACGTATTCCATTATTTCCTGTCGGGATTTTGATACTTTTGCAAATATTGTTTTAATATAATATAGATATTCGACTACTGGCATATCTCCACGTTTTGCTTTTTTTGATAAGTTACTTCTCACAGGAGTTAGGACCCTCCGAAAATTATTAAAATCGCCTAGTTAGAAAACCATCAACAGACGTTCAGTATAAAAATTTGATGAAGTATTTAAAAAAAATCAAAACGTAGAGACATGGAATATTTTCTTCTTATACAGTTGGCGAAAAAATCTTTATAATCGGTCCAGTTTTGGAAGAGAAAACAGGGAAATACAAAACCTCGATTTTGACGATTTTAATTACGTATAATGAGCCTGATGTGCACTTGTCTATTTTGCTCAATATTTGGGGCAGGGGAGGGGGAACAGCGACAGTTTTGAAATATACCTATTATTAAAATATCTCTGCGCCCGTGTTTCCCTTTAACTGTGAATCTGACACCTATTTTCGGAAGAAGCAAAAACTGCCCCTCGACCACGGAGGCCGAATGAACGAAGTGTAAGGATTCATATGGCGAGGTTTGTCCGGGTCTTGGGGGCGGATGCGTCTGCCCACCTGCTGCATGACAGGCAGGATCGGGAGAGAATGGTTGAGGGAGTCCCTTTGACTTCTCCGGCAGTACTCTCTCGGAACATCGCCTTGCACCGCAGTGGGAGGGGTGGATTCATACGTCCGTCACTCCTGGACACACTGACCCCTAGATTCCTACGCACCACTAATACTTCTTCCTTCCTAGAAGGAACTTCCTCTTCTTCCTTTCCTAAAAAGACCCTCCACACAGCATCCCTAAAGATGTCATAGGCCCTGAGGGGAATTATTTTCCTCAGGGCCTCCTGTGTGGAACTAATGTAAAAAAGGAGAATATATGAGTTGATATTCTGTTTCTATAATTTTATGTAATTTTCTTAATGTACAATATTTTGTAATATTTTGTAGTATTTTTGAAAATATTATTTTTCCATTTTTGTAACTATACATATTATTATCTATATATATAATTACATCGACTAGCTCCCCAGATAGACCCGAGAAAATTTCTCTACTAATTGGGTAACCAAAAAAAGTGATGTCTGATATGAAATGTAATATGTATTTATTGTGAATATTTACTTTTTTCTAAATAAAAAAAAAATAAAAAAAATGACGCGTATGTGAAGAATAGAAAAAATCGGGGACGCCCGAGGAAGACAATACACGTTCGAATAAACCATATATGCACCGAATGGGCCATCTCAGAAGAGTATGTATGAATGTGAATGAAGAAAGGAGTGTGGTTGTCAACACCGAGTTGTTCGTCCTCTCTGCCTACCACTGCGAGGAAACTCAATTGATGGTTAGTTAGCTAGTTTGTAAATGCAACAAAATTCCAACAACCTCATGCAACATAATCGTTTAGCGACTTTTGGACATACATCGATGCTTTTGGCAGTCCAAAATAAAGCCAGCCTTGTTACGAAGGCGGCGTTTCTCGACCATGAAGCACTTGAGGATGCGTCGTGCATCATTAAATTTTAATTATAATAATATATTAAATATAATCGTTACAAATTGTACCCATTGTTGTCTGAAACACTAAAACTACAGCGATAATCTTTTTTTTAAACATAATTTTATAGAATGTGTTGTGACGAATTTCTAGGTCCAAGTAAATACTTTTAGCTCAAAATACCGTTTCCACCCTGAACTTAACTTACTGGGATTTGTTTTGAATGTAGATAAGTGTCATTATTCAAAATTGTCGAATACCTGCTGATTTTTGGATCAAGTTGAAGAAATATTATTATTTATGCATTGAACCGCTTACTTGTTAATACGGAATATTTTTTATTCAAACAGTTAGATTTAGCTTTATTAATACGAAAAGTGAGTATTTATGTCGGGGGAGACAAAAAACAGGCAAAAAATATGCATTTACGATTTTAACTTTGTTAAAATTAATTCACTCTCGCGGATTCGCCATTTTTATTTTTAACGTTTTTATTTAATATTTGATAGTCAATCAATGCTGCCAATCATAGAAAAAATAGTATTGCCATATAAAACAAAATCAATGCATTATTGACAACTTTGTACCTGTATTTATAACATTATACTACGGAAAGAAATGTATTAGAATAATTATAAATACCCGCTAGACAAACCCTGCTTTGCCAAACAAAACCATTCAAAACCTGGGATGCTTTTAAAAATTATGATGACATGCAGATTTCGTAGTTTGAATCTCAACCCAATAATTCGAAGTAGTTAGGTACTTTTTTGTTTTTAATTTGACGAGAATTTATTTTATAAGATTGGTACTTCCGACAAATGTCATATTTGATTGTCTATTAGTTAAAACGGGAATATTCCGTATTATCCGTGCATCTTCGACAAAAACATCCAAAATGTCATCTGACATTTGAGACATATATTTCGATAACATTTTTTACTTCAATTAATGCCAAGAATCACTGATTAAAGTAAATCAAGTAACTTACGCCCCCTCCCCCCCTCCCTCCTCCTCCCTTCCCCACCGTAAACATTAATATCCGCCGTCTAACTCCCAAGTCTCGAGTCTCGATTTGATATTAAACCAAAAATAATACAAAATAACTATAATAAGCATTATTGTGTTAAATTGGGCTTAATATGAAGAATAATTTAATTTTCAAAATTGCTTTGTTAAAACATACTTACATATTTTGTACTGGGCACAAAAATAAAATCATAAAACTTGTTGACATGTATCGTACATTCATATATTTATTCTTATATCTTATATTATTAATGTATATTTTTTAACTAGCACGACAAAGTTAAGAATTTTAAAGAAAATTACGTAGGTTGGTTGGTTAACAACTCAATATTATCTAAAACAAGCAATCAAACATTTCTCAGAATTGAACAAGTCATAACATAAGTAATGCAGTCACGATATTACAATAAATTGATGTGTAATGCGTAGTAATGCAAAATCATGCAATATCATGTGTTTTCGTTGTTGTTTTTTTTTATGGTTCCATGCTGACTCAGAATCAAGTCAACTCAACACCTCTTTAAAAAGTCATTAAAAGCTACGTTTTTTTTTAAATATCTCATAACCCCAACCTTACGTAACCTATTTAACCAATTCTTTTGACATATTTTTTTTCATCACTTTTAATGACTTTTATGAGTTGATTTCATTCTAAGTTGTAAGATCACCGTTTTTTATTGGTCGTAAAGTCTTGTATAGTTTTCTATAATTCCCCCCAAAACGCCACGCCCCTTTCCGATTTCGAATGTTTCAAGGACTGGTGCATCGCCCTAAAAGTGTCAACTTTTAATTCACCTGTATACCTACTCGGTTCCTCATCGTAATTAGTGTTTTTTTAAACAATCACGGACACACGGACAAACAGACACGGTCGCCGAGAAATTGGAATAATAGGTATTATACTGTTGCTGTCACTGTCGATGTAACCCCCCCCCCCCCCCCAATACTCAGCGAAAGGGAAAAATGCACCTCAGGCTGATAATACCAACAACAACAAAAAATCGTAAAAATCGAGGTTTTATATTCCCCACTTTTCGCCTCCAAAACCAGAGCGATTTTTAAGATTTTTTTTTACCAAATGTATTAGAAGAAAATATTTTACATCTATATCTACATTTTGCTTTTTTTAAATACAATGTCTAGTTTGCATACTGAACGTCTATTGATGACGTTCAAACCAGTAAATTTTAATTTTGAAAAGTCCTAACTACTGTAAGAAGTAACTTATCAAAAAAGCAAAACTATCTATAGGTATTATATTAAAAAATATTTGCACTGGTGTCAAAATCTAGAGAGGAAATGGTGAAAACGTTATGGAAAAACGCCTCTGTTTTCCTTTCAAAAACAGAATCCCTCAATTTTCAAAACACAAATAACGCAATAGATCCTATATCTACAAACTTACATCTGCAATAATTTCAATCACAATACCCTTACATTCTACATTCTAACCACTAATTTTCCTAATTTAATCAAAATATAAAATATTTACAACATAATCCGAATTATAAAATCTAATAATTATTATTATCAATTATGTAAAATTTCAATCTGTAATCTTCTCCCGTTATACCCCAGCGTGGTGGGTGAAAAAATACTAAAAATGTAATAAATGTACAACTTTTTTTGGCATAAAATAAAAATAAATAATTTAAAAAACGCGGGCAAAGCCGGGCATGAAAGTCACTAACTTCATAAGCACACACAAACACACGTCACACTGTTTTTCTTATCTAAGAATGCTGGTCGCTGAATAAAATTGCGGGCAAACAGGTCTAAAGCATTCAGGTGCAAAAAACACGAGCGGAGAATCCGCGATCCAATCAATGTGTTCACAGTTGTTCCACTGACTCTAGTGGCGACGAAAATACATTTTTTTTATTATATCATTATACAGTGAAATTCTGGCACATATCAACCTATTTGTGCCCAAGTCTCACACTCGGGGGGTCGCCACAATTTGTTGAATTGTTCGAGTCGTTCTGTAACTGAATTCACCCGTGTGGAAATCGACCTGTTCATCTGAATACAGCAGATGACAAATTCAACGCATTCTTCGAAACGGTTCCATGACAACTCAGAATCATGGAACTTTAACACCCCTTTGAAAAGTCATTAAAAGTTATGAAAAAAAAAGAAAAATAGCACTTAATCTAACCTAACGTAACCTATTTAACCATTTGTTTTTGTTCGTAACTTTTAATGACTTCAAATGAAATTGCACGTTGTTGAAATTGCACGTTGTTGAGTTGTCCGGTCACCAAAATCCACGTATTCGAAGCCTCCGTGGTCGAGGGGAAAGACTCTCGTCTGGTCTCCCGAAGATCGCGAATTCGAATCCCGGCACGCACAAGTGAATTGTACTTGATTGATTTGTGTTATTTCACAATGTATTATAATATACTATATATAGTACATTTGCGGTACGTTCTAGAGTGGAAGACACTCTCAGTATCACTCTGGTGTGAGACCATCATTCAGAATTGAAACATTGATTGATATGGCTTGTAGTTGTGTTTGGTGACCAGATCTCAATAGCCAGATACTCTTCCGCATCTCCTCCCCCTCACCACTAAATTTAGTCTCACAACTCACAACATACCCCAATTGGCGATGCCGTAGTCTCACTCACAGATGGGAGCAGTTGGGACTCTTGTGTGGTATTCACATAAACAGCACGCAGACACGTCCAATACTTGATCTACACTGATTTGTGAGAAAATTGAAATCACAAGTTTACATAAGACCTTTAGAAAGTAAAATTGATACAATCAGCTGTTCGCGAAAGAATTTCAAAGATATTTGATCAGTTTCACAAGAAGTACAGAAAAATGTAAGTAAATAACTTTAGTCACACGGAACTCACTACACATGTCTAAAGGTATATCTCTTTAGTGTATTACACCCATCCCGGTGGATTGGGTCGGGCGCGTGAGGGGGATGAGGGCGGGCTATTGATATGCACTAATAATAAAGTAATATGGTAATCACCGATTGACGAAACGCGCGAATCGTATGCCCCTTTTGCCAACTGTACGTCGCGTGCTGTCAGCGCGGGTATGTTTAGATCACTAATTCTCATATTCTCAATTCACCAGTCGAGGAGTCGAGCAGTCGAGTGGTGAAGTCGGGAGTCGCGGTCGCGTCAGGCGCGCCGGCCAGGGAAGGTCAAACTGCGGGCCGGACGCATTCCAAGCGAGGTGAGGGCCGCGCCGGACCCATTCAGAAAGCCAAAAAAATAAATTCAACGGAACTCAGATACACTGAGTGACAGATACTCCCAGTATCGCCCTAGTTTATTGGAAAATATTTAATTTTGGATTAACTGGTAAACCATTTATTGGATTACCAACTCTGCCACAGGTCTCCCCACGCTGCGTTTGGTAACTTAGCAGGGGTGCCCGGGTTCATGGAGTAAGGTTTTTCCGGATCTGAACTTTGCCTTATACCGCAGTGGGAGGGATAGATTCATTTCGACCGGTCAGTGGTCGAGTGGGCATAGCGCTTGGGTCCCACCCGGGCGTCGCATGTTCGATTCCTCGGCTGGCTAAGTCCTCCATCACAACACAAGCAACATTTTAGGCTTTCTGTGGTGGTAGTAGGAGATTTTCAAACATTGTTTGGTTATTCGTAACCCGGGAATGTCTTTCTTATAAAAAAAAAAAATAAAAAATTATATATATGTCCGACACTCCTGGACACACTGAGCTCCTGATTCCTACCCACCCTTCATAACTTTTTCCTTTCCAGAATCCTTTTTGTACAAAAGACCCTCCATACAGCATCCCCATAGATGACATAGGCCCCGAGGGGAATTAATTCTCGCAAGATCAACTGTGTGGAGCTAACGTAAAAAAATATCACCGGACAGCAAAATAACCCCTACAATCGAAATTTGAGTTGTGTATGCAGTTATATGTAAAAGTGTACCCTCTATCTGTACAATTCTCACATTAATCATAAACACTACCAAATCAATTATAATGCAGAAAAGTTTCAGTCTGGGATAATTCTAAACTAGGATATTTCAAAATGACATAGTAATGTACCGAACCGTTATGCCTCCCGGTGTTAATTTATATAATATGTAAAACGCAGACACCTATAAATAGTATTTGATTTATAGTGAGCAATCGAGTATTGCTTTCCTCATTATCAATCAACCTGACGATCGATATGCACAGGAATCGCTGGTTAAAATGTTTCGGATACGTGCTGATAGTCTGTATGTAAAAAAAAACAAAAATAAAAATAATTTTCAAACTTGAACACAGAGGCTTCACTTTGAGAAAAGACAAATGCTATAAAAAGAAACACTGCTATCGTAAAATTGAGGCGTTGTTTTAAATTATTCTATTAAAAAGTGCAGTGTTTCCAGCTGTTTAAGAACTTTTAAGTCAGTAATGAGGGCAACTGTATAACTTTGATAAACGAGATGTTGTGCTTCCGGTTGATCAGAGGTCAGTGGGTTCAGTTTCACAGCTGCTGCATTAGTTGACAGTGTACAAGATAACACCAACTAGAAAGACATCTGAATAAACAAAACTTGATAAAATATTAATTACTATATTAATGAGAGAAGTAGCTGCTGGACTAACCGAGTAAAGCTCCCATAAAAGAAGTCCACTTCCAATGTCTTCAATGTTATTTACTAGTGGAAATTACTAAAACTGGTAGTGAACTATTTGACTGACATTATCATTTGACATTTCTGTTATTCTATTTTTAAAACAGTTTATTCTAAATTGAAAGTTCCTACGTGTAAAGAACTGCCGTTACAACGTTTTTTAATTATTAAAAAATATATATCACCCCACTACTGTGAAACTTTTGACAAAATAATTCATTTATTTAACCCCTACGGCCGTCAGATTATTTCCGCGTTGCAATAAAAACCAAATAAATGGAATAATTCTTCATGTATCCAAAAACTAAAAACTGTTTTTAAAAGGTGATGAAATATACTTTAAAATTTTATTATTAGAGAGAGATATGTAATTTTTAAAATATACAAATTTCGTTTGCTAACATTTTCAAGAAAAAATGGCTCACCTTACGTTTTGTTTTCTAACTAAAATCAGTTTAAATGAAACCTTCAGAAAACAAATTTCGGGTTTGAACCTTGCAATCATACTTACATAAAGATAGCAGCCAATAAAAACACGCGTTAAGAAAATGAAGATAATGTTGATAGTTCTTAGTCGAAGTTACAGTCAAATATGACCGACTCGGATAGGGATAAATTAGCTCAGTTGGTAGAGTTGCGCCCCGGCAAGGAGAAGGTCCTGGGTTTGAGCCCTAGATGTGATCGCATCCTTTTCTGTTTTTGAAGTAAAACTTCTTTAAACACGCTCGACTTGGGGGGGTAAGCTGGTGAATGCGTTACGAAAGATGTGTTACGAAAAGTGTGATGCGAACGGTAATCGATGCGAACGGCGATCGATGGCGAGACGAACGGTCGGGCCTTTACGCGCGCTTGACTTGGGGAGTGATAAGTATAAGGATAAGGATAGTCACCCCAAGGTCGTAGGTCACCCCGTTCGCTACGTTTGTTAACTTAGCAGTGATACCTGGGTTCATGAGGCGAGGTTTGTCTTGTAGTTTTACTTCAATCGTGTGGTCTAAAGAAGCACACTCGTTTTTTTCTGTTTTCAGTATTTCAATTGAATTTCGCTAACAATGTCTTCATTTAATTAAATATTACTATTTGAGGTTTCACTCATTAACTTAAAAATCAAAATCAATAAAATATAAAATGCCTGCGAGCCGCAGATTGAAAACCTCTATCGAATTGAACGTGCCGATCATAAAACGGTTTATAGCAATATATAATTTCTCTTATCAGTGGCACTTGAGAGACAAAGTGTGCACAGTCCCAGACTGAAGACTGATGAAGGTTGGTTGACAACCTCTGCCCGGCGCTGCACGGCACCGTCACAAGGGACACAGTAGCAATACTAGCAGTAGCCACTATAGACAGTGATCACTGTCTGGTGTTTACTGTGCCGCGGATCATTTGGTGCACGTAACAACAGAATGATAACAAACACCAGCTACCAAGACAACAGAAATGTCGAAACAACAGATTTCCAATTATTATGTCGTGTATGGGTACCACCGCCCGGGAACCATTTATTGTATAACCAACGCATCTGCCATAGGTCACCCCAAGTGGTTCGCTACGTTTGGTGACTTTGCATTGGTGCCCGGGTTCATGGGGTCAGATTTGTCCGGATCTTGGCGGTGGATGTGTCTGCCACCAATAGCGTGGCAGACCGGGTCGCGACTCTGGTTGAGGGAGACGTTTTGACCTTTCCAGCAGAGGACTTTCTCGGAACATTGCCTTGCATCGCAGTGGAAAGAATGGATTCATTCGTCCGTCACTCTTGGACACGCTGACCCTTTGACACACTGACCGTGACACTTCTTTAGCGCCGTTGTGATTTGAAACTCGATGAAACGAAAAATAGCGACACTAAAAAGATACAAACACGTACATCTATAGGATAGGAGTCCAAGGAATGAGATCGTATAATCGGTCTCCTCTTTGTGCGGTGCTTTGTAGACTATCGGTCCCCTTTTCCTACGGCGCTTCGTAGCCTTCCCACTCTAGTCTACTTTAGTTTTGTGAAGATTTCACTTTCATCTCGTGTGAATTGCACACTCTGGTTTTTTTTTTTACTACAAGACCTACATCTATTTTCAAATGACATACTTTTAACTCGTTTATCACAGAATACCAAATTTGTCCCATCCCACACAGGTCTCATATAAATCGTTGTAAATCTCCCTTATTATCAGGGTTAAAAATGGTCTAAATCTTAACGGTTTTAGAAAGAAAAAGACACGACGCTTTTTATTCAAATCTAAAAGTTAACCTCAAAATAATTAAAATGTACACCTTTATGAAAGTAAAGTCACCTACAGCATTTTGGAAAAAAAATGAAACTTTGGCAATTTTTGAAGTGAAAACTTCTTTAGCACCGTTGTGATTTAAAACTCGATGAAACGAACGAGCGACACTAAACAGAGACAAACAAACAGAATAATGAGATAGAATAATCGGTGTCCTCTTTGTGCGGTGCCTCGTAGCCTTCCCACTTCTGTCTAATTTAGTTTTCTGAAGGTTTCCCTTCTACCGTGTGTGAACAGCACACTTGTAATTAACAACAACGTGAATTGACGATAACGTTTATAATACATTGCCTAGGTAATCAAATATTTGTGTGTTTTTATCAGTTATTTTAGTTAGAAAAAACGTGAGGTGAGCAATTTTTAAAACTTTCTTATATTTGCATTAAAAAATTTATATTACAAAAATTACATGTTTATTTCGAATATTATAAAATTTTAAAGCGTATTTCATCATCTTTCAAAAACAGCTTTTAGTGTTGGGATGCGTTCAGAAATATTTAATTTGTTTTGATTTTATTGCAAAGCGGAAATATTTTGACCTACTGACAAAATAGGCCCGATAGGGTTAAGGTGATGCAACTAAGCAATGCAAAATCATGTTTTTGGTTTCAAAATTAGATTGCTCAGAAATATTTTAGACTAGCTGGTTCCCGGCGTACGTTGCAAGTTGCAATGTATATATTTAAAGAAATAAATTGTTTCTCCTTGAATCATCTTTCCCATGCGTCCCCGTTCCCCTCCGCTAACTCTTCCTTCTAACTAACTTGAACACTTTAAATTTTAAATTATTAAGTTATTAAAAAAATATATTATGTTATTTTTGAAGATAATATCTATCTATACTTTCGTAGAGCCGGAATGGTAATTATAAGAAATTAACTCGATATAAAAAAAATCGCAAAGTATGTTCCGAAAATTATTTAAAACACATTTTCTTCTGTAATTTAACATGTTAATAGGTATAAATAAATTCACATTATATCTTTAAATGCAACTTAGGCATATGTCGAAAGATTTTTGCTCTAATTTAAACGACTCGTGTTTGATTAAATATTTCACAATTTTTGCTAAATTATTATCTTTTTTTTATATCAGCGCGCTTCCTCTAACATTCGTATTTATATATATACATATCGAACTATCTACTTTTTCTTTTTGAATGCAAACTGAAGGCGCGGTAAGATCTCTTTCTAACATCATATTTCTCGCCGTAATACAAAATGAGATATTTTATGAGATCGTGCCATGCTGGGACATATATCTCCCAAAAAGACTACGATTGTTTGTTATCTGTGAAGAATATCTTACAAAATTACCCAAAGGGTTAACTACTTTATTAAGTTCACTTCACGTACCTAGTATAATTTTATTTTATTTTCACCACATTGCCACTAGAATTTTCTTCACTTATTATTTAAAAAAATAATAATTCAGTTTTGTTGCGTATTTTGACACAAAATACGTATTGTATGAAAGAGGTCGCGCAGACGTTCCTCTCAACGACACTCTGGCATACCACTGATAGCTCCGTTGTAACTTCTTCCTATTTCTTTCATATAGTTGTCGAGTGATAAGTTGCTAACTGCAATGTCATCATTTTGAGATACCAAATTAAATCAACACATAAAATACGAAAGCAAAACAAAGTTTTATACAAAGTTAAATCAAAATTAAAGTGTAAAGTTATACAAATCAAAATTATTATTGATTTATTAAGTTAGGTAGCCAAGAATGATTCAATTGCAGTGATACAGAGAGGTTACTATGGAGCTCTCATCGGTAGCAGCTCACATCAATGACGTCACCCTGCCCCCGCCATTGTAACGCATCTTTTTTTTTTTAAAAGTGTTCTTTACACAACACGACTGAAGTAAAACTTCACTAACTTAGAAAAGAAAAGAGAAAGAACATGTGCGCGCGCACTGCTCTCTCTTGCTCTTACAGTGTGATACAGACAATAGGCCTGCACTGTGTCTTAGATATACGACACGTAACTGGCTATGAGAGAAAGAAAATGTATGCTCGCATCTCTCTCTCTGGCCCCTACAGTAATAAATGAAACGTAACTATCTCTCTCTTTCTATCTTCACTAACTTATATCTTCCTCTAAACTTCCGTTCGCCTCGCCTGATCACACTTTTCGTAATGCTCTCGTCACGCATTCACCAGCTTACTCCTCAATTCAAGCGTGCGTAAAGAAGTTTTACTTTAAAAAATCAGAGTTTGCAATTCACACGCGATGGAAGTGAAACCTTCAGAAAACTAAAGTATTCAAGAGTGGGGAGGCTACGAAGCACCGCACAAAGAGGAGACCGATTATACTATCTCATTCTTTCACAGGCTAAACCCTTCAGATGTATGTGTTTGTCTCTTTTTAGTGTCGCTATTTTTAGTTTCATCGAGTTTTAAATCACATCGGTGCTAAAGAAGTTTTCACTTGGAGTTATCAATGGTAGAGAAGGAAAATTCTCCCTCTTTCACATAAAAGCAGCACGTATTAGAAAGAATCGTTCAAACAACGGCTCTCTCAGCGGCAGCACCAGGAAAACACACTGCAGTAGATATTATTTATTACACACACTAACACTACTCGGAGCTCGAGCTGTATACACACACGAGTATAATATAGTTGTAGTGGTAGATACCCATAGTGACACGATGCTTACATTGGTAACGTACTCATTTAGCAGCGAAGGTCGCCAAGACCGGCACACGACACGACACACGACACAAAACGCTACACGCCGGGCGCGCTGCTAGCGAAGAACTGGCAACAGGCAAAGTGGCAACAGAACAGGAGCTGGTAACAGTGGCTAAATAATATTGAATGCAATTGAATAGTGGCATGGGATAACGAGGTTAAATGTGGGCACCTCGCAACTGGGAACATATTTGAATCTGATAGTATTATAATCTTAAGACGATGCAGTACTAAACAATGCAAAATCATGTGACTTTGTTTTGAAAATTAGATCGCTTAGAAATATTTTAGATGCTTCAATTGAATACTGCGAGTAGAACACGTATTTTCCTTTGTTTTTTTTTAAATTAGTGTTTTTGTAAGCCCAGAAAAAAATAAAGCATCTGGCTTATAAAAATTGCGTAAAAGTTCAAAATCTCCTACTTATGAACCCCTTTTCGGATAAGGTTTTATTGTTAAATGTGGCAAATTAAGTTCTTTTGAAAATGGTCGTAAAACATTCCAAAATTTGTGATGTTTTTTTTTGCGAATAAATCAAAACAGGCGGCTAGTGTTAAACGGAAATTTAAGCTTTATCGCCATCTACCTAAGGAGTGTTATTGTTAGCGGCCTGATTTTTACATTTTCCTGACCCATTTTCGGACCAATTTTCCGAGCAAAATTTTTCCAATATGAATGAAATGTTTCAAAACTTAACCAAACAAATAACAAAATCGAAAAGATAAATGTTTTATAAAAATTTCCCAACCAATTGTCCGAGCAAAATTTTTACGATTTTCCAATTTTTCCAGTAGAAATTTTCAGAAAAAAAAACTTAACTTGAAATTTTAAAACTTTTTAACTTAAAATTTCTAAACTACCTACATCTACATATTATCACAAAAGAAAAATGTGTTTGAAAAATTTCACGACTAATATTCAAATTTTTCCTGAAAAATTACATTTTCTAGGAACAACAATTTTCCGACAAAAAAAAATTCCAAACTTCACATAAAGGACCCAGCGCCCTTGAGTTGATTTTTAACTCAAAACCGTGCTCTACAAATTATCTAATAATACGACTTATAAACCTACGTACAATTGCCAAAAACAGTACTACCTTTCAACTTAAAAATACTGAAATGGAAAATACTTAAATAAAATTACCGGAAATGGAAAATAGTACATTTAAATAGCAACATCCAAAAAAATCAATCAAATCATCCAAGAAATTCCAAAAAAGCATATAGGCAAAGACAACTGCACTATTACATATGATATATGATATATAGGCAATCCATTATTATTCACAATCTTGAGCTTTTGTTCCAATTTTCTTCTATTTCGCAGTACCTAACTTAAGTCAAATATTACGTTATCTATGAACATTCAAGATGACCGCAAAATAGACGGGAAATGATCCTTTTTTTTTAAGATCAAGTTTGAACGAAATTGCCATTTTCCACTTCCCTTAATTTTTTACAGTAATTTAGATGAACCAAAGCATTGTTTTTGTTAATGATGCGTTTTAACCCCCAGTGTGCCAGAAATCGACCGTAGATTTGCTGGTAGTTCACCGCAGTTGCCACGATTTTATGATATTTTGAACCTCAATAAAAGCTCCCAGCAAATTAAAATATATTTTATTCGCTTGGCAAGGATATAGTCTTCTTTATATGGTTGTAGCTTGTCGTATCGTCACTCGCAAATATGTTTATTTTATTTGTGAAAAAGCTCGAATAAAACTCGATGTCAAATGTAATATTTCGATTTTCAAAATACAAAGTACTGCATTTAATTAAAGCTAATCCTCGTGTTATGTCTTATTTTTATTATGAAAAACGTTTATTTAGCTGAAAAGTATAATAAAACTGGAGAATATTTCCGTATGTCTGCTTCATCATGTAATATTTTTTTAAATGATATATTAGAGAGAAAAAAAAATATTTTTCTGAAAGTAAGTAGCTATCCTGGAGAAAATAAATAGTATTTATTTATTAACGCCCTTTTTATTGGCTTTTACACATGAATGGTAAAAATTATACAGCATTTATTGTACATAACACTGCCTCAGTAACAACATTTTGTACTTGTTTAGTGATATATTGAAGATGACCACTGACTTAATATAATTATTTCCCTCCATTTGTATTCTCGGAAAAGAGAAATACATATGGTAGTTAGTCCCAGAATTTATGAAATAAATCCCAACTTCTAGTATTGCGTAATGCAATCTGAAAGTTTATCAATGCAAGCAATTCTGGACTGGAAATTCTGGAAAATTATACAGAAATACCAACTCAGTGAAAATCCAATGTGAATAACATAAAAAGAAACCAACCTTCGCCAGGAGAATATTAGAACTATTATTAATTTTAATATTCCCCTGACGAAGGAAGGGTTCTTCCGAAACCGAAGAATGTGAATAAAATTTAAAAAAAAAGCCCTTCCTTCGTCAGGAGAATATTAGAACTCTTATTAATTCTAATATACCCCTGACGAAGGGAGGATTCTTCCGAAACAGAAGAATATGAATAAATTAAAAAGAACCCTCCCTTCATCAGGATATTAGAACTATTCTTCTAATATTCTTCTGACGAAGGAAGGGTTCTTTTGAAACGGAAGAGTGTGAATAAAATAAAAAGAAACCTTTGTCGAGAGAATATTAGAATTAATATTAATTCTACTGACGAAGGAAGGGTTCTTCCGAAGAGTGTGAATAAAATAAAATTAAAGTGGTCTGTAACAAATTATAACAAGTCACAAAGTTAATACTTTTACAAATACATGTTCATATAATTTAAAAGTGTGTTGTATTCAACAAAATTGATAGAAAACCCGTTTTAAAACTTAAAAAACTTTAGAATTTATTTTGTATTCTTTCAATAGCTTATTATGAATATAATTGCCGGTGAGCGATTGGTATTTTACCCCTGGCATTCCAAGGGTTAAGAGCGCGTCGAAATATTTACCGAAAACTGGACGAAAAAACAAATCGTAAAACACTCATAAAGTAAAATAGAAGGGAATCAGAAAACACTTACTGGGCGGCTGGGCATTGACGCTCTTCTCCAAGTTATCATGCTGTCTCGCCAGCTGCTCCACAACCTCCTGCAGTCTCTGCTTCTGCTCCCTCTCGTGCTGCAGCAGTCGTCCCCACCGGCTGCCCTGAGCCCTCGCCACAGCCAGGTACTCCTGACACGCGTTCATCATCACATTGGTAGCGATCCTGAACAGCGTGGCCCTCTCCGCCACCTGCTCGTCCTGCTGGCCAAGGTCTGCCAGGGCGCGCTGCAGGGCGGCCCCGTGCTTGCTGATCAGCTCGGCGCAGGTGTGAAGGGTGTCGAGTCGGGCGGCCAGCTCGCGGGTGGCGGCGGCGAAGGCTTGTTCGGCTGGGGCGGGCGCCGCGTCTTCTTCTTCTTCGCTTTCTGCGGCTCTGATCGCCTTTGCTTTGGCGAGCTCTAGCGCCGTCACCCAACTCTGACGCTCCACCTGAACGGTTACATTCATCATTTTAATGTGTCGATGGAATTACCGACATTTAATGAATTAAGGGGGTATTCTAGTAAAGAAAAAAAATTATATTCCCATAGTTTAGATATTAAATAATATCACCTTAAAAGGATTTTTGAAATTCAAATTATTTTTAAATTAAAGTCATTTTAGTGTAGCGGTTTAGACGGAATCTAAATAAAACAGAACTTTGAACGCATTTTCCTCTAAACTACTTTTTTCGAGACGATTGACACGATATCTCAAGTTCTACTGAACCAATTTACTTGAAATTTGGTGTGTATACACTAATAACTTCTCTATACACTAAACTATGGCACAAACCAAAACTATAACCAAATATTCAATTTTTACTATTTTTAAAAAATTCGAAAAAGTAAAAAAAAACATGTAAAAAATTACTTTTTATTTCAGACAGCCGCTATTTAGCAAAAAAAAAATTTACATTTCCGAGGATTGGGCCATAGCAGCATTTGTTTGAATTAAGATTTTTTTCTGATTACTAAGAGGGTTGCAATCGTGTAACCTCAGCATGGGTGGCACCCGGGGCGGATAGGGCGGATAACGTGGGGGGGGGAGGGGGGGGTGTAATAATTATTCTGAATTTGCCAATCATATTTAACACTACGGGCATACAATTGGATAATTCAGAAATTTTAGAAATTAGAAAAAGCATTAGTAGTAAATTAAATATTATAAATAACCAAACATTTTTTTTTAAATAGCCATCTTTTAAATTTATTTTCTTATTAATACTTACAATAATTATTTACGGTGCTCCAGATTTTATGTCCGGGTTAAATCTTTCCCAAATGAAAGACTAAACCCTTCCACACACTTTTCCACAACTGATTATCTAGTAAATTCACGCAATGTAAGTGCACTATATAAGTATAATAAATACAAAACAATACGAGAACAATACGTCAATCCACCAGAAACATAATGGGAAAATATTTCACCGACTCATATTTAGTTTTTGATTTAGACTAATTATTTTAATTATTTGTTCTTAAAAGTTTTTTATTATCTAAATGCAATTTTATTTTTCCTTAAATAATTTTTATATTTAATTTTGTAACTATTTTCAAGATTTTTAAGCAATTAATCCCCTCTACTTTTATTTATTTTGTCTATACTCGTTTGTCATTTATTTTCTTTAAATTAACATATCCTGATGAAGATAACATTGTTATCGAAACATGTAGATATTGTTTATAATATAGTGGTTTAAACAAAGTGATCTATTATTCATTATATAATTAATAATGCCACCAAGTAATTTTGCGAAGTTTGAAGAAGCAAAATTAATAATATCAATAACTTCGGTTCGCGAAATATCAATAACAAATAAATCAAAAAAGAAGCGAGAAAGCTCTCATTAAAACGTGAAAATACTAAGCTATCTTTGTGATTAATCCAAGTATACAAATCGTGGAATAAATGTTTTAAAATATCTCTTCAAATTGGCCACAATTTGGCCAGCAAGCGCTCGAGGGTGTTTGCAGATTGGTCAAAATGTGATCAAAAACGCCCCAGTGATTACTGGACACTAGGAAAGATGAATTTATTCATATATAAAATGTGAAGGTTGGTTGGTAGTACCTCACTGGCCGCCTTGATGTGGAAGGTCTGCGTGCCGCCATTAGAGATGACGAAGGTGCAAGAGTCCACGGTGTGGATGAGGGCCCCGCCCAGCGTGATGGTCCCCCGGCACGTGTGTGCCATCTCCGCCTGGTTCCTGCGCACCGACCAACAAACCAAAAGTACTGTTATTTATTTACATCTATAAACATTATACAAGATGGAGTAACTATATCTAAGTACAATACAATAATAATGTAAGCGAAAGACACTGTTCCGCGAATTTGTGTCACTGAACGTTCCTGACAAACTTTAACTTATTTATACACGGTGTCCGGTAACTAGTAGAATAAGCAGGAAACTGGTGAATCTACGTAATGGTTCGTACACACTTGCGTGTCGTGGCGTGTCGTGGCGCGCCAGAAGCCATCGGTTTCATACATTACGGCGACACGCCACGACCTACAAATATGTCTCTAACCATAGTAAATGTATGAAACCGATGTACTTCTAGCGCGCCACGACACGCAAGTATGTTTCTGCCTTAACAGAGAGAAGACCGGTTTTAAGTTTTAAGAACCGTTCAAAACTCAGGCGAAATTACCTATTGATCTTCCTTGGACTAAGGGGGAACTCTAGTCTAGAAGCATGAATTGTAGGTATTTTTGCGGGTGCAATAAAATAAACAAATAATATTTTAGTAGCCATTATTTTACCAAATATTTATTAAACATATAAAAAAAATCAAACGAAAAATTAAAAATTCATAAAGTTACAGGGTGTTGAAAAGAGGGGTCTAAAAAAAAGGCGTGCCCTGGTTGGCACGATTGCAACCCTCCAAGTTAAATTATAAAAAAAAAAAACAAATTAATTCTTAATCCAAACAAATGCTGCTATGACCCGATCCTCGGAAAAGCTCAAAATGGCGACTGTCAAAGTGGCGAATAAAAAGAGAGTTTTTTTACTTTTCCCAATTTTTTTAAAATATTGAAATTTGACATTTTGTCATAATTTTGGTTCGTGCCATAGATGATAGAGAAAAATTAAAAATTAAAAATTTCATTACAGAGAAACTCACACCAAATTTCGAGTAAATTGGTTAAGTAGAACTTGGGATATCGTCAACCGTCTCTAAAAAAGTAGTTTTGGCAAAAATGCGTTTAAGTTTTGTTCTATTTCGACTCTAGTAAGATTCCGTCTAAACCGCGACACTAAAATGGTAATAATTTGTAAAATAAGTCTGATTTCGAAAAATCCTTTTAAGGAGATATTTTTGAATATATAAGCCATGGAAATACAAAAAAATCTTCATATTTCGATAGTTTAGATATTCAAGAATATTTCTTTAAAATTCGAATTATTTTAAAAGTTGCATCAATTTTAGTTCGATTGGTTTAGACGGAATCTAACTAGAACCGATTTTCCTGAACATTGCCATGAATTTTCGTTCTCCTTTGGTAAGTCTCTTTGGTAGGAACCAACAAAAAATCAAAAATTTTAATTTTTATTATATTTAAAAATTCGGAAAAGTCAAAAAATAACTGAAAAACATAATTTTTTTGAGTACCTGCCATTTTGCGAGATTTTTTGTTCTTTTTATTTTTCTTGGTTCCTACCATAATTACATTTATACTGATAAAGAATCTACCTTTTTTTATTTTTCAGATGACCAGAAGGGGTGAAATCTTGTCAAAATTGACAACCTATTTTTTCCCCCTCTACTTCAACTGCGTATAACTTCGTGAAATTATTTTTTTTTCCGATTTTTTTATAAATTTTTAAAATATAATTAAATAAATTATTAAAAAATGTATAGTTGAAATATTTATGTTTTTCTTTATCGACTGTCAAAAAATGCCCGAAATTCGGGGTCTAGACTAGAATACCCCCTTAAGCAATAGGTACTATAACAATGTAATAATCTCATTTAATTTACTTACCTAATTACTTGCATCATTATATACTATGTTTGCCTTAATATACAAATAGACAAAAATAAACAGAACCCAAAAAACCAGTACAAAAAATCGACCCAAGCATACGAGAATCTATTTTTTTTCATTTTTTCGGCAGAGTAAAAAAAAAAATGGAGCTGGTGCGTTTCAACACAAACGCAAACAGAATTTTGACGGCCTCCGTTGATGAGGGGTAAGGTTTTTTTTCAATTTGACCTAAAAAATTCTAACTTTGAACTCGGTTTACTCGAAAACGAAAGTGGAAATCAAAAATTTGTCACAAAATCTACTCCAAATGTGATGTAGATTTACTAGTTTCCCATTTGCACTACGAGTTTCCGGACACTGCATGGATTAAAGATTCAGGTGTAATTTTCAATGGTGTTCGGTGACATTTTTTGTCAATTAAATAAAAATAAAAAAATATTTCTATTACTTGCCACCACTGCTTTTTATAACATCGCAAAAAAACGAAACGCTGCCAAATTATAGCATACACTTTTTTATATGTATAGATCATCGAGTTGATTAGTCAGACATCTTCGAATAATCGACATTAAAGTTCAGTGGGCAGTTTATGTAAAAATGCACCCTATAAATTAATCATAAACACTACCAAATCAGTCATAATTTATAATGCATAAAAACTTGTAGTAAATTAAACCAAATATCAATGTTGTTTCGAATTGAAACTTTGCATGAAACGGCTTTAGTCGTGTTTGTTGACCAGATCTGATTAGCCAGGTGCTTCCCCGCATTCCTCTTCCCGATCTCCTTACCCTCCCCACCACCTTCAACTTCACAACATGTCCCAACCGGGGATGCCATAGTCCTGTACTGTGCGGTATTCAAACAAACAAAAATCAGAGTATGCAATTCACACGCGGTAGAAATGAAACCTTCAGAAAACTAAAGTAGGCAAGAGTGGAGAGACTACGAAGCACCGCACAAAGAGTAGATCGATTAGTCTATCTCAAGTGGTTCCCAAAGTGGTCCGTACGGATCCCCAGGATCATTCAGGGGGTGCGTGGAAAATAAAAATTGATTTAAGGGTCCCTGAATCCACCCCATATCCCATTTCGCCCCCTCCGTTGTGGTAAATTTGCCGTCTCACCCTATCCCATTCCTCCCCCTCCGTGGGCCAAAACAGTTTGGGAAAGGGGTCAGTGGGCCAAAAGACTTTGGGAACCACTGGTCTATCTCATTCTCTCTGTATAAGTTTGTTTCTTTTTAGTGTCACTCGTTTCCGTTTCATCGAGTTTCAAATCACAACGGTGCTAAAGAAGTTGCACTTCAAAAATCTAATATCCCTCGTAAGAATCTCAAGCACAAAATTGAATATGTATTTATACTCCTTTACAGACAAAATTTCGTGTATAGTACCTACAGCGATTATATTGTATTTCATTCAAATTCATAATAATTACTAACAACCCACGCAAAACGTTCACAACTTTAATTATGCAGTCCCAATATACATATGATATATTATAGTGTAGATTGTACTATGGCGTGTATATTAATACTTGCCGCATTGCATCACACTTCCAAACTTGCAGCACGCGGGACAGGAAAACTCCTTATACGGTGATAGTTCTAATAAAACCGGCAAATCTACCTCTGTCAAATAATCACGAATCAAATATCAAATATATTGTTGTCCTTAATTTTACTGAGTCCTACCGGATAATACTAATATGGAGTTTTGTTATATTAATACTGCGTGCTTTAAATTATTAAAATACTGAATATTAAATAGAATAGTTAGTGGGCACGTCAAATTGTTAACACAAGCTTTTAAATTCTCGTATATGGGAGGAATACAATCCGGTCCAGCAGATTTATTAGTAACTAATGACTTTATATCCTTTTCTATTGCATATATGTATAAAGTCGGGTTAGTTACACCATTTATAACTAAGGAACGGCTGAACCGATTTTTATGATCTTTGATTTGTTGGAATTGTCTCCGCCCCGAATAGCAAAATAGATTAAAACATCATAATGTCTTTCTTCACACATTTTTTTATGGAATGAATTCTCATCTTTTGAAAGAGCTGCAGGAATATTGTGATAATATTGAAAAGTGAGTGAATTCCAAAAATTCAAAAACGTCAAATTTCAATCGCTGATTGTTTTGGTTTTGTTCTTAAACATTCTGCCCCTCTTTCTTACACGCTAAATGTCGACAGCCAAAAATGGGACAAGCGGTGAACGTATGTCTGTACCCGTCCAAAGAAAAACACAATAATTATAATAAATCTCCTCACACGCATAAAGAAAATGAAACGCAATTTTCCAAGTAGGTGGAAAAGTAAGAAAATAACAAAAATTATAAATCCGTACACAACGCCATCTCTGATATTGACAAAAACAAAACACGGACAGTTGCACATCGATAATTGCTTCATTGTGTAATTTTTAACTTACTTAATAAAAAACTGAATTTAATTCAACTTATAAGTTAACAACAGTTATTGATTTGTTGGTACGAAGTTCTCCGGGTCAGCTAGTACATCAATAAAACATGTGAACAATAAACATGTGTTTAGGCCGCTAACAACAATACTCCTTAGATGGATGGAAATAAGGTTTAAATTCCCGTTTAACACCAGTTTTGATTTATTCACGAGAAAAACGTAGCCAAAAAATTTATTTTTTTTGCGATAATAATATTATTTTACAATATTTTACGATATTTTACAAGAAAATGGTAACCGAAAGGGGGTTCATAAGTAAGAGAACTTTAAACCCGTTTTTATAGGTTTGATATTTAAAAAAATTCTAATCCTATTATTGATTTAATAAGATTATTAAGTCAATAATAGGACGATTGCAGTTAAGATTATTGACATAATAACAGGACATCACGGTTTCAATTAAGATCATTGAATTAAAAATAGAACGATTACGGGTGCAGAAAACATTATTGAAATAATAATAGGACGATTACGGTTAAGATTATTGACATAATAACAGGACATCACGGTTTCAATTAAGATCATTGAATTAAAAATAGAACGATTACGGGTGCAGAAAACATTATTGAAATAATAATAGGACGATTACGGTTGCAGTTAACATTATTGAAATAATAAGAGGACGATTACGGGTGCAGTTAACATTATTAAATCAATAAAAGGACGATTACGGTTGCTGTTAGGATCATTGAATCAATAATATGAGGATTATGATTGCAGTTAACACTCCAATACACGCGCCCCCTAGTGAGACATAAATACACGCGTGTCATCTGTCAGATGACTGTTCACTTATTTGTCAAAAGTGAATATATAATTGTTTTTTCGAAATTTTGCAGAACTGTCGAGCTAGGCGAGCTTGAGGAATACTAGGGCGGGGGACCAGGCTCCCCTCCCTTCATCAAACTTATGACGAAAAAACAGAACCGGTCATCTGTGAGATGACGCGCGTGTGTCGGAGTGTTAAGATCATTGAATCAATAATAGGACGATTACGGTTGCGGATCATTGAATCAATAATAGGACAATTATGATTACAGTTAAGATCATTAAATCAATAATAGGACAATTGTGGTAAGATTATTAAATCAATAATAGGACGATACGGTTTCAGTTAATATTGTTGAAACAATAATCGGAAAATTACAGTTTATCTAGATTACTTTCTCTGAAAAATATATTAATAAATTATCGGTCGAAAAATAATAACGTGATTCCCCTAATTATAAGGGAATATATTATCGTTTAAAAATGCATTGACGAAATCGGAAAAATGGAATTTAATTATGATATACATTATACAGATTATTCAGAAAACCACATAGGTAATTCGTGAAAGTGGTTCTTTGTAAAATTGTCTTACATCATAATTTTATATTGTCACTATTGTCTTTGGTCTTATTTGCCTGTGTTATGATATCACCTATTATTTGCCATCACTTTTAAGCACTCAGTCATACTAACAAGTTCAGTAAATATTTGTCAGAAATCGTGTTCCATTCATTGTACCGTAATATAACAACAATAGCCTTGATTATATCACCTCAAAGTATAGGTAAACTTAGAAATAAAATTACCTCAACAATTACATTTTTTAAATCTTTGATTTCTCCCAAAACCCTTATGTGATGTAGATTCACCACATTCCCGCATGCACTGCCAATTTCGTGTACAAAACTACTGAATTATTAATAACAACTAAGTAATATATTATATTAGTTTTAACAATAGTAAGCTACGAGATTTGGTAAAATTCTATGAATGTACATTAGGGTGGAATGAAAAAAAATTTCAACTTGTTCCTGGTTTTGCTTCACTAAGAAAAAAATAGCAATAAAAAATACTGCGCAATTATTTCTTTAGTGTGCGTGTGTATCCACTCGAGCGATAGGTGTTCAGTTTTAAAATATTAATGTGGAAACTTGTGAACTGCTTACTGCCGTTTAAAGCCAACGAATCCCTAGATTTCACCGCTTATCCCATATTTTTAGATTCTGTAAATTTGGCAAGCGATCGCTCAAGACGTTTTGCAAACTTGCCATAATTTGCCAAAAATCGCTCGAGTGGATATATGGTTAAAAGTTTTTTTTAATACTAGTCATAAAAACTTTGGATAGGGTTTTAAAGTCAATGGATGTAACATGCAATAAATTAATGAAAAAAATAACGTTTTCAGTCTGTGGTATAACGTTTACTGTTTACCAAAGCTTTCACTACGTATTCAAAAAAAATTACGGTGATATACCTATTTAATTATTTTGTTTTGCATATTTTATTAGAGGTAGGTAGTTGAATTAGCTAAAAAAATAAATAGCAAGAGACAGCAAGTTTAAAAAAATGGATAGGAGGCCCTATGAGTCTAAGGATAAACTTTTTTTTAAATTTTACACAACTGGTAAACAACCGTTTACCATACACAAATAAATGTTTATCAATTGTGTAAAATTTAAAACACGTAAGGGACTTCAAATAATAAGCATTAAGAGTTTATAAAAAGGTTGATAAAATGTATGAAATAATCTCAAGGTTTCGTAATGTTGTTAGTGAATGGCTGCTTTTATAATTACCATGGTAACGACATGACAACGGCAACGGCACGCGGTATCTAATTTCTTTAACACGAGTGAGAGAGATGTATGATAATGATTGCATTTCTCCTTTGGGGGAATCAGACAAACGTACATCGTTTTTCTCACTCGTATTTAGTGTGTAAGAAAGAGCTGCAACAGTACTGTGATAAACAATACTTTTTGTACCGTTGCCGTGCCGTCGCCATGGGAATTATAGCCCGATGAAACATGTTATTTACACCAAAACTATCTTAACAAGGTTTCCCGAAAGATAACTTCTTAAGGCGATCCAATAGTCCAGGAAAAAATCGAAATCGGATTTCACGCCCTTTATGGGAGGAGTTTAAAAATACTTGAGAAAAAGCTCTCGGAAAGGTTGAAATAGGTATTTGAGTTTTTTTTTTACAGATTGATTTCGTAAAGGCCTGTAAAAAACATTAATTCCTTTTTTACGCATTGTTTATTGTAATAAAATGGAAATTTAAGATTGATTTCGCGAAAGCCAGCGGCGCGGAGCCTCACGTGTATTTCCCGCTATGGCCGGGGCGTGACTGATACGAAATGGGTTGTGTCCAGTGCATGGTTCTTGTGCCCATGCCATAAGGGTCATTTCAAGATCCAAATTCGTTGAGTGTGGGCCGTATTGATTGATGTCAAAAATAACAACGAGAAAATGCATGTTTTATTTTATTTTGTGAAGTTCGGGCGTAAATATCAATATTTTTTTGCGATTATTATAAAAGAAACTGAATTTGCCACATTATACAATACAACCATGTCCGAAAAGCGGTTTATAAGTAGGAGTGTTTGCACTGGAAAGTGTTTTTAATAGACCTAATACTTTATTTTTTCTAGGCTTATTAAAAGACGTGTAAAAAAAATGACCGATATTATTAAGGGCCAAGGTATGTTCTACACGCAGTATTTAATTGAAGCGTCTATAATACTTCTAAGCGATCAAATTTTCAAAACAAAAAACATATGATTTAGTATGATTTTGCATTACTTAGTATGACTTCATCTTAAGGGGGTTTAAATGCAAACCTGATTATCAAAGTTATTTTACTCCACCCTAATTAACATGCATTTTATTAAAAATACTGTTAATAATATATAAAAAGAAAAACAATTACATGGGTCACCTGTTTAATATATATTCGAAAAGCAAATTCTTAAGGCCGGTCTCCTGCGACAAAATGTTTTACAAAACATCGGACAGAAACATTGGAGCAGAGCCACATCTTTTTTTTCTATCCGCATAACGAGACCAGCCTTAAGAATAAATTGTAAGCAAAGTAAAGGGTGTTTTAAGAAATAACTCGGTTTTAAATGGACACAGTGGGTGGTAATGAGAATGAAAATATGTTGCATAAGACATGCATTAGTAAATCGATATTTCTCACATAAATATAGTGTTTCACGCTACGGTCATATCGCGACACTTCACGGGGGGTGAGGATGCATTTATGATATAATCTAAGAAAAAAAAAGTTTTTCAAGCAGCGCTATACTTTAAATTTTTTTTTTTTAACAATATAATATTATATACTATTTAATTAAGCATGGTATAATTGTATCTTACTTGCTAAGGTTACGCGCATCAATCGTATTAGGTTGCATTTAAATACGTAAGTTTTTTTCCCCGTAAGTCGCTTACGTAAGTATCTTATGGCAAAATTACAAATGTAAACCTACAGTCATTTATAGCAAATTACAGAATTCATTATTAGGTTGCCTTATAAGTTTTTTTCCTGCAAGTCGCTTACGTAAGCGACTTACGGCCAAATTAGCAATGTAAACGACACCAAGAGTCACTTAGCGTATTTATAGTAAGTTACAGAAGTTTTTTGAGAGGTCTAATCGCGTTCGCGCGAAATTACAGCTTTCTCACAAATTACGTAATTAGTATAGAACCATTTATTGGATAACCAACACCCCTGCCATAGGTCACCCCAAGTGGTTCGCTAAGTTTGGTGACTTAGCAGGGGAGCCCGGGTTCATGGGGTCAGGTTTAGGTCCTGGACTAGGTCTAGGTCCTGGCGGCCAATGAATTTGTCCACCTACTGCATGGCGGGCCGGATCGAGAGAGATTGGTTGAGAAAGACCTAACCTAGACCTCTCCAGCTGGGCTCTCTTGAACCATCGTCTTGCACCACAGTTGGAGGGATGGATTCATACGTCCATCACTCATAGGCACATTGACCCCCAGATTCCTACCACCCCTCATACCCTTTTCCTTCCCAGAACTTCCTCTCCTTCCTTTCCCTAGACCCCCACACAGCGTCCCCAAAGATGAGATAGGCCCTGAGGGAAATGATTGTGGAGCTAATGTAAAAAAAAACGAGCGTGCTTTAGACCACACGACTGAAGTAAAACTTCACTAACTTATAAAAGAAGAGAAAAAGAAAATGTGCGCGCGCACTACTCTCTCTCTTGCTCCTACAGTGTCATACAGACAATAGGCCTGCACTGCGACTTCGATATACGAAACGTAACTGGCTATGAGAAAAAGAGAGAAAGAAAATGTGTGCTCGCACCTCTCTCTCTTGCCCCTACAGTAATATACGAAACGTAAATCTCTCTCTTTCTATCTTCACTAACTTATATCTACCTCTCAACTTCCGTTCGCCTCGTCCGATCACACTTTTCGTAACTCTTTCGCCACGCATTCATCAGCTTACTCCCCAAGTCAAGCGTGCGTAAAGAAGTTTTACTTCAAAAACGCTTTTTAATTTTTAGCAGATCCGACATTGTTCGTCGAAACCGTCAATATTATTTACGTAATCGCTCCTTTGAATAACTGATAACTTACGTAAGTCGTAAATTTTACTTATGAGTGTAAAAGTGTAAAGACAGCCTATGCACGTGTTCGAGACTTACTTAGGTACTTTATAAATTAACTACAATACATTCAACATCAGTACATTGCAGAATCGACGATTAATTGTTGTTGGTTATTAGTAATTATAGTTAATCAGCTTGTTTACACAAGTGTTGTTATCTGTCGGAACTTGACTGGCTTATGTTACGATAAAATTACTCAATTGGTTAAATAAATACTTCAAATTCAATTAAACAACATTTTAATCAATAATTTATTACTGCATAAATAATGTATTAATGTCGCTTGCCACAAAGGCTATTTCTACTTCTTTGTATGATAGGTAAATATATGAATCAATGAAATGAGACATTTGCAATTATTATAAATTGAAAATCATTTAAATGGAGTGCAAAGGCTACTAAATACACGAATAGTTGGCTGTAATATTTAAATAAACAAATGATGTTTCTTTGAATCAAAACAAAATACCTATTTTCTGATGTAATTCCAGTTGTTAGCGACTCTGGGTCGGCCTTTAATGCCAAAGCCACACGAGGCTAGTATATCAAGCCAGGACAGCAAGCTATTGCTAGTAATCTAGCAAGCTAGTAACTCTAACTACATGTATACAGAATAGGCCACTTGCATAGATTTCATAACGACTTGGAAAAAATCGTGTGGATAGATTTTTTTACTAAGATTACGAAAATGTTAGTAAAATTTTTTAGAAATGTAGTTTTTATTTTATTTTTAAATAAATAAATCCATTATTTGAGATCGTGACGCCACTACATGAAAATGTCCCGTCTCCGATTATGTTCCCTTAATTTTGTAAAATTCCACACTGATTAATTATTTTTTTATGTATGGCAACACTTTGATTTCCGGCGAATTTTTGAATTTTCTTTTAACTTCACTAGATTTATTGTTTGTTCTATGCGAACTTATCCTTTGGTTTGATTTTTTGATAAAGATGACGGTGTTTTTACAGATGTTACGAAGAGAACCCCGTACAATTTATTGCTATTCGTGTGGAAAACGTTCTTTTTTTTAAATGATTTTCGGCTATGTAATTATCGTTTTTTCGCATTCATAAAATTATGTCCCGTCTTTCCGGTTTATAAAGAATGGTCTGATTTTTCGGATTGAAATTTTCAAAAAATCGCCAGGGTTTCAAAAATACCATTTAAAAAAAAAAATAAAAAATGGGAATGTCTTAGAATATTTGTCTAAACAGGAAAAAAATTTAAAAAATTGTGATGCAAGTGGCCTATTAGCTCTATTTTTAACCTTATATGCTAGTGGGGAAACCAGTAGGCTAGCAACTCAAGTGAAGATAGTTTAATAGGATGGGGTTTTATTATTTGAGTTAGTAGCGCCCCTCACCACGGAAATTACTATCCCGGCTTTGTGTGACCGGCGAAGCTAGTACATGATCGGCTAGTGTACGATTGATAGTTTATGTAGTCACTGCAATCTGCAATGATACTGTCATTTACTACATACTGCACTGCAATTAAACCCTGTTAAATTGTGACATTTCAAAACCAACAAAACACGCAGATGTTTTCGGATAATAAATATATCTTTAGTAAATTGCAAACTAATGTTTTATAATTATAATTTGATTTTCTACAATCTTGGCATACTTTTTAGATTCTTACGCGCCTGCTCAGGGTTAATAAAGTTTACCACTATTCCGACCTTATGCGCCGCGTAATATTTACGCCGCGATTGTAAGCAAAAGGGTACGATATAACTCTAAATTAATTAGGTATACATACAGTTTATTTCCAACAACGTCATTACTATTTAGACCATGTGGCCCTTTTAAAAAATAAAAAAACGAATGTTCAAACGTCATTAAAGACTTTAAGGGGAACGGCTGCGCTGCCTTTTTCATGCAATACTTAAATTTGGATTTGGATTTGAGACTTAAATACACTAGCAAACTGAATAATATATTTTTTAACCAAAGGAGTAGCAATTATATAGTACGGATATGGGCTACTTTATTTATTTGTGTTTCAAATTATAAAATTCTAGCAGACCTGGCCATACGTTGCTGTGGCTAGCTAAACCTTTATAACCAAAGTCATCTGTTAAATCAAATCCACACCACGCAGCCCGCTGCCGCTTGGCCCGATATATTATGTATTTCAACCAATTTACACAAAACCTTGACAAATTATATCTAAAAACCTTCCCCGTGAATCACTCTATCTATTGGTGAAAACCGCATGAAAATCCGTTGAGTAGTTTAAAAGATCTAAGCGCTCATACAGCGTGAGCGACTTCAATACTTAGTAAAGTTTAAGATAATGTAGGGAAAAATAAATCGATTTTCACGATTTTAGAAAAAACTTTGGCAATTATTTGGGGGTGACAATTATAAAAAAAAAATATTTTACCCTACATACTACGTAAATATAATAAAAAATAAAATAAATTAATAAAAAAAACTATCCACTGGGCTTCATTTTAAATTACTAACAACCAATATATTGGAAGATGTATTATTTGTATATCTAATCATGTCTCTTGCCTCTCTCTCTTTTTATTATTTGTCATTTCATTTGAGTGAATTTTGTAATTTTATAATTTCCTATTTCTAATTGTTTTGTTTTGTTAATATTTCTGTGAAATAATTTCAAGATTTATAAACGTATAATTTGTTTGATTAGATTTATTTAATTCCTCGTACCTCATTCCTTGTATTTGTGTTTTTATAACTGGATTGTTCTCATGTAAGTGAGAAATCTGTAAAAACCCACTATAAATAAATAAAATACAAATTTGTCATATATAAATTTTAAATTTCAACTCAAAAACGCTTTTTGTACGATTTTTTATTGTTTTATATTTTACATTTCATTGGGGGGCATACATTAATTACGTGAGCAGTTTTTCTTCCAATCTAGACCCCCCCCCTTGGTGAGATAAATTTGGACCACTTTGTATATTCTTTTCAAGTAAAGTGAGATTTTGCTGAACCCCCCCTCTTTCCACCATTTTGAGCTCACGTAATTAATTAATGTATGCCCCCTTATATTTACGTAATAGAAATGCACAGATTATTTTTTGTAATAATTACAATTAACTAAATAAAATGTCGAAGATGCCTATAAAATCATGAAAAATTGAATTCTTCAATGGCCTATATTTTATAATTAAAAACGCAAATAAATTACACATCCGTAATAGAGATTTGCTATATATACCTTTTGAGTAAAAAAATACAAGTGTGTAGTTCACACGCGGTAGAAGGGAAACGTTCAGAAAACTAAAGTAGTAGACAAGAGTGTGGAGGTTACTAAGCACCGCACAAAGAGGAGACCGACTATTCTATCTCATTCTCTCACAGGCTAAATCCTATAGATGTATGTGTTTGTCTCTTTTTAGTGTCGCTATTTTTCGTTTCACCTAGTTACAAATCACACCGGTGCTAAAGAAGTTTTCACACGTCTGCGAGGAGACAATTCATAGGTGAAAACTTATTCCTGTAATTTCACTTTTGACATCAGCTTGACACTTTTGTTAAGAAAAAAAAAATATTTAAAAAAATCTAATTCTGTGCCCCAGGCCGTTGTCCAAACGTTTGCTACTCCACTGCTATAAATGTAGTAAATGCAAATTACAGTAATTTAAAAACAAATGTTGCTCCAAGAAAAAATGATTGTATGAATTAATAACAATAAATTAACAATGTAATTGCATTATAATGGGAACATGATATAACATTGTTATATTGCATGATTATAACATTGTTATGTTACACGATATAACATAAATAACACAGTAAGAGGTTAATAACACATATATTAATTCTATTAGGCCAAGTGCCAAGTTCAACCAGTCCCACATTTAGAACAGTTTCTTACAACTTAAATAGACAGAAGACGTATTTAGTTGATACTTGTTTATAAGTCGTATTTATCTTAGGATGGAATAATCAGACATATATATCATTTTAAAATCAAATTCTAGACGTATTGACTCTTTTCTACAAAAAAATATAAATTGATTTTGAGAGATTGTTATTTTATCTAGTAAATTTATATTTTAAAATTTGAAAAATACGTTTATTTCTATTATAATAAGTAGACATCGGATTATATGCACTAACAATGTGCCAAAATATGATGCAAATATGCACTAAAAAAGGCCGAAATATGCACTAAAAACTCTTAATATGCCTAAAATATGCACAATGCAAAATCAAAATACCATTTTTATTTTTGTATATTTTAATTAAAGACAATATAAAAACAGCGAAAATTTCTTAAAATTATGCATTGTTTTTGGGACAATATATAATTAAGTATTTTTTCAAATTTTCGGGCAAAAATTTTTGAGGCATTAAAGTTCTTCATGTCTTCGAAACTCGGATTTTTAAACAAAATAGCGTCTAACTTTTCACGAATCTTTTCTGATATTGAATTGGGAAGGGCGTTGGCGAGTTCAATCATTGTTTCCAGTATTTCTATTGATTTAAATAGAGGAAGATTTTTTTGTTTCCAATTTTTCTATGGCATCTGGTAACAGTGGTAACTTGTGAAAATTTGTTGAGATGAGGGCGATATTCTGTTTAATGGATGCGTCTTCAAATGTTAAATATTCACGATTGGGAAAAAAAGGCTAAAATATGCATTAACGACGTAATTAGAGAGTTATATGCATTTGCATATGCAAATATGCAAATGCATATAATCCGATGTCTAATAATAAGGTTTATACCGTTGGTCATTGGCAGATTTGTTCAATTTTCAAAAAAAATGTTGTGTTATACAACACACATTTCAAATCAAGTAATAATACAGTAAAATAAATCAATACATTATATATCCAGGAAAGCTACTTTTTAGAATATTAACTTTACTTTAAATAAAATCATTAAAAAACTAATACATTTCAGATTTTTTGACACACTTATTTTGCTTAGACTTTAATGAAAAATTATAAATTATAAAAAATACATCATTTTAATAATTTTTGCATCGTTCGAGCATTTTTATCGCTAACTTGAATGTGGATACAATTTGGTAGGCGGGAATGGGTACCGCAGCCCCGGGAACCTTTATTGGATAACCAACACCTCTGCCATAGGTCACCCCAAGTGGTTCGCTACGTTTGGTGATTTAGCAGTGGTGCCCGGGCTCACGGGGTGAGGTTTGTCTAGGTCTTGGTGGCGTATGACCAGGATACACTGAACCCCAGATTCCTACCAACCCCTTAAACCCTTTTCCTTTCCAGAATTCTCCTCACCTTCCTTTACTTTAAAAAACCCTCCACACAGCATTCTTAAAGATGACATAGACCCTGAGGGAAAAATTTTCCTCAGGGCCTCCTGTATGGAACTCATGTAAAAAAATATATACATATATACCTATTAAAGCAAATTTTGAATGACAAAAAAAATGAATTTGTTAAAAATAAAAATATATTGCTGGTATGGAAAATAATCAATTTTTCTCATCAGAACCGCCCTGTACAGTTACAAAGGTTTTGCAATTTGAATTCTGGGAATTCTGAATTTGAATTCTGAGAATTCTGAATTTGAATTCTGAGAATTCTGAATTTGAATTCTGAATTTGAATTCTGAGAATTCTGAATTTGAATTCTGAATTTGAATTCTGGTTAATTGGCCTTAATAAATTGATACCTGCTTATGAATTGTATGTAATTAGATTTAAATTATAAGTTATGTGTAACAGGTACAGCTTGATACGGATAATTTAGCATGCAGCCAGAGGAGGAATTAATATGTCAACTAACTAACTAACCATCAAGCCATTTCCTCATAGGGGTAGGCAGAGAGGACGGACCGCCAAACAACTCGATCATGGCACACAATCTTTGCCTCATTCTTATTCATGCATTGTCTCATACATACTCTGCTATTGTTCTGACTCTTGACATGGCCCAACTTAAGCATCTGTTCACTTGAAAGTACGTGTCTTCCTCGGGCGTCCACGACTTCTTCTGCCATTCACATTTGCCTTATGTATTCTCCTTTCTTCATTTATTCATTCTACATGCCCAAACCATCTGAGCGTCTCTATCTTAATCTTACTCATTATGCATACATCAGCCTTTCATTTTTTGCAAATCTCCACATTACTCACACGATCATAAGTGGTTTTACCACACACACGCCTCAGGGATCTCATTTCTAAGCATTGAGTCTACTTTCATCCTTCTTCTGCCAGTTCTATGTCTCACTGCCGTACATCAGGGTAGGTTCCAGCACTCCATTGTGTTATTCTGTGTCTAAATATTGGGTTACTTCAAATATAATTGTTTGTTTTATGATAATAAAGCTCTGCCAATTAATGGGAAGTAAATGGCTATTCAGATTTGGTCATCAAACACGTCATCGCAGGCATCGTCAGGCAACGTTTCGATTCTGAATGGTGTCTTCCAAGGCAAAAATTTAATTATTAATCAGGGGACACTCGAGAAAGACATGGCACGATCAAGTGAAGTAAAAATTTGAGTCGGGTCAAGTCAAGAATTGAGAGTAATAGGATAGTATCTATGTATAAGATGATGCCCGAACCTGAATTATGCAAGGAGCACATGCCAAGACAGAGTTGTGTGGTGGCCTATCCTTTCTGCCTACCCCTCAGGAGAAACAGTATAATATTTTGGTAACTTAATTTAAATTAAATTAAAATATTCAGAATGATTGCATTATGTTCCTAATAAAGCCAAGTTGTAACAAATATAATTATTATATAGTATTTGAGAAGTGTTCCACACTCGAATACTTTCTCTGTCTAGCATTTGCCTGTCCCTTACTACCGCCGCCGCTAGGGCAGCGGGCCAATAGGTATATAAAGACAAGCGAAACCATAAGTTTTTGAGTTTGACCCGCCGGGGTGGCCCGCATTGAGCTCCAGGAAATAGTAAAAGTCGAAGTATGCCTTCCGAGGTGTCTCGCTCTACTTCAAGGTACTCATGAACCTTTTGTATAAAGTGACGAGTAATTAAGGGATAATTAGTGTCCTTTGGGGTTATTATTGTAATAATAACCATACAGCTACTGTTGCAGTTTGTACGTTTAAGTTACTACTGTTTTTACGATTACTGAACTGTGTACGTGTAAATTGACTGTACCCACCCAATAAAGACTCATTGTGTTTACAGAAGAAAAGCGTGGATTGATTTTATTTAATTACCCCATTATAAAGTGATTTATTTGGCACCGGTATTCCCTATATATATATATGATGGCAACACCACCGACTGCAAAGTTATGTGTGTCAATCTTTAAATATTAAAAACTAATGGATTGAATGACTAACTGATTGACAGCGAAAATACATTTAGTAATTTAAAACAATCGGAAGCAATAAACTACATTAAGCGCACACGACTTAGAAGCAAAGACCTGCCGAGCTATTCCGTATTTTTTGTGAGATCTTAAGATAACGTGCGAGATCTCCTGTCAAATGAGTGTCAGATTTGGGTGGTAGAGTTGGCAACGCTGCCTGTCATAAACTCAGATATGGGTGATTTTCTATGGCTGTTATTTGCTTTTTCTATGGATATCCGCCAGCTTCGCCGTTTTTAAATAGTTTTAAACACGAAATACTGTAAATATACATGATTATTTATCCACTTAAAGTATGTTTAAAGTTGTATACCGTGGATTTGACATTTACGAAATTTCGTTTCAAACCAAATTCGCATGAATTACTTAGTTGATCAAATTATATTTCACTCGTATTTGTTTGAGAGAATCAAGTTTGTTTATTCTCTTTAGTTGCTAAATGTATAATTGTTAGTGGCAGATAATGCCGAAAAACACTTTATTTAGAAGAAATCTAACCACAGGCGAAGTACAATCGCCGCAATAGTGACTTTAGAACTTCAAACTTGTATTACTTGAACGTATGTCAGTAAACTAGATGACAGCCAAACGTCAGTATGAAATTCCAATATTCGACATCTCCACCCGTTGCTTTTTTTATTTAATAACTTTGTCGTGCAAATTACCACAGTATGCAATTAAAAACGTAAAATAAATAATCACGCATTCATAAAATATGTGACAGCTATGACAGTCAGCGTTGCCAACTCTACAATCTGACACTCATTTGACAGGAGATCTCGGACGTTATCGATCTCACAAAAATTAGGGAATAGCTCGGCTGTACTGTTAATACAATGAAAGTAACAAAATTGTCTCAAGTAAATTAGAAAACAAATACTTTGCAGAGGCAATCCAAATAACGGATATAAATGGCTTTTAACCTTTAGGCTAATTTGTTCGCTTTTCAGAACAACTGGTATAGATCTCATAGAAATCGTTGTGTCTCCCTTACTATCATAGTGAGAAATATGATCTAAACGGTGTTAGAAAGAGAAAACACCAAGCTTTATATTAAAATCTAAAAATTAACCACAAAACAAGTAAAATGTACTCCTTTATGAAACCAAAGTTTAGGATCGCAATTTTAAAAAAAAAATTGCAACTTTGGGATTTTTTTATTTAATATTTTTACATGGAACGACAAAAAAGTGAGGTGACAATAACGTTTCTCTAAAAAACATGCATGTGTTTTTATTGTTTTTCGTTATCACTAACTTTAGTTAGAAAAAAGTATGGTGAGCCATTTTTAAATTTTTTTAATATTTATTTCGAATTATTATAAAATCTGAAAGCGTATTTTATCACCACTCAAAAAGAGTTTTTAGTTTTCGGACACGTTCAAAAATGTTCCATTTATTTGGATTTTATTGCAAAGCGGAAATATTTTGACCCACTGACAAAATATGGCCAGGGTCTGAGGTGTTAACAGAATGCGTCGGATACTAACGGCTGCGACTGCAAGCGATTTAGCTGCTATTAAAATAAACTGTTTGTTTACGTCAAAATCTATCAAATGCATTTGAAGCCAAAGTAATTATATGAACGACTAAACTATAAGCGTACATATTTATGATTGTACAATATGCGCTTGTAGAGATCATGTTTGATACAATATGTTGTTTAATGTTCATGATCTGTAAACATACGATGAACAATTCAAAATTATAATTTTGATTTTCACGGCCATTATTGCGATTTATGTTTGGGGTATTATGCCATGTTGCACTACCTGCTTGTTTAGCCAGCATTACAGTGCCCATCATCAGGGCAGATGTGTAGGATTACAAGATTACCCAAAAATGAATCAGGATAAATTGAAAATTATATTAAAAAAAAACTATTTGGCATGTTGTCTTATTTTTTGACAGATATGTAATTGTACATTTGAAAGCTCTATAGCTCGTGTCCAGGCTTCGATGTTCCCCAAATTTCTTTACGGTGTGGAAACATGGGACAGTTAGAGCCAGCGACAGAAAAGGGATAGACGCCCATGACATGTGTTGATGGAGAAAAATACTCAGGATTACATGGATATTGGAGGTTTATATCCACCACTTACCCGCCTTGGTATAAGTAACAGATGGTTATTCCTTCGCTGAATTTTTTTGAAAGAACGAATCTACATTTAAGTTTGAACGAAAATAGACCTCCAGTGTCCCTGCATACAGTGTTAGGAAGCAGTATGCACGGACGGCCAGACACACAGGTGAGGTGTGGATGCACCTGGATGCGGGCCAGATCGAGAAAAGCCGGTTTGAGGAAACCCTTTGACCCCTCCAGCCGATCTCTCTCAACCCCATCGTCTAGCACCGCATGATTCAAACGTCCGTCATTCTGGACACACTGACTCCTAAATTCCTACCCACCCATAATCATACCTTTATCCTTTACAAAATTTTCCATCCTTATTATCTATCTCTATTAAAAATACCCTCCATACAGCATCTTTTTTTTACATTAAATCCACACAGGAGGCCCCGAGGAAAATAATTTCCCTCAGGGCCTATGTCATCTGAGATGCTGTGTTGAGTGTCTTTTTGAGGAGAGGAACGAGTGAACATTGATCTTGAAGAGACTCATGTTGTAGGAGGGAGGAAACACAGAGGCCGGCAAATCGTTCCGCAGCCGAGCTGTTGAACTCAAGAATGAGTCTTAGAAACTATCCGTTCTCATGTGACTAATGTCAACAGTTTATATATCGACGGTCCCGAAGAACAATGTCGGATGTGTGATTTTTAATTTTTGCAGTGGAGCTTTTTAAAGTATCATTTCTGCATGTTTACTGTTTTTGGTATCAAGAAATGTAGTGTTGTTTAGATCTTTGATATTTCATCTCATTTCATTAAAAAATCCGAAAATACAGACTTTTAAATCAACAAAATAACCCAATAAATAAGGCAACAGAACGATTTTCAATTTTTGTCAGATCCGACATTGTTCTTCGGGACCGTCGATATGTTGGGCGCATAAGTTTGTTTATGCGACTATGCACGGGTGCCGAGGGGACCAATGACGCTAGTTCCTCAGAGCCTCTCTCCATTGTTATACTGGTAGAACAAAGACAACATTCCCACCTGACGCCTGTGCTCTAAAGACAGCAATCCGTTTGGTAAGTTAGGAGAATCTATCAAACGGACTGCCCATTTCTGCACACACTCGAGGGTAGGGCATTCAATACCGTTATATCGTTACCGCAATTTTGCAAATTTCGCAATGTTTTTCAGTACCGCGAAAGCGAGATTAGAAATGCTAATGTCGCAGTATTAAAAACAAACCGTGATCCCCGCTACGAACAGTGCGTCGGGTAATTCCCTACAGCGAACTAACATTTGTTTGTAGTCTTGCTTAGTCTCAGTCTCACTCGCAACTACTCGCAAGTGCAACACAAATATATTAACGTACTATACTCGTATCCGCGTATCAAACTTTTTTTTGTAAAAAATGAATACTACAATTGATAGATTATAATAAAACAAATAAAAAACTTTATTCCACTTAATTTTATTTGGCCGTAACCGGTTCAGCTCGTCAGAGCCATCTTCAGACTAGTACAAATAATTCTTAGTCTACGGTTTATATAAGTTGTTTTAGACTGTGGAATTTCTAAATATTTTGGTAATTCCAGTAGGCTAATTACTTTGGGTTTGTAACTCACTTCAATATCTATTGATTAGGGAAAAACCTTATAAGTAATTTGAATTATTAATGGCCTAATTTTATTGTCAAATCGTTATGGCACATATTTATGAACAATGGGATTTTTTTATAAGGCGTTTACCAAGTGAACTGCGCTAACTGCCCATCATATTACGTTGGTCAAACAGGGAGATCATTCAAAACCCGAATTAAAGAACACTTTACAAACTGGTTGAATGACAAAGGCGAATTGTCGAATGTAGCATCACATTTATTAGAAAATAAACACTCGTTTGATAAAGACAGAGATGTTAAAGTCTTCATACTTGCAATAAAGGTCATAAACTAGATAGACTAGAATCTTTAGAAATTACTCACTCAACTAAAAAAATAGACCCTAACTTTGTAATGAATAAAAAATTAGAATCATTTGCTAAGTCTCCACTTTTGTATCCATTGTAATTTTCATAATAATTTCGAAATTAAAATATATATTTAGTTTACCTCGACAGTCTAAAACGACTTAGTAACAAAAATAATTTATTAAAATCCTTGTAGACCACCCCTCTCCCCCTGCCCCATATGTTATGTATATAAACCGTAGACTAAGAATTATTTGTACCAGTCTAAAGATGGCTCTGACGAGCTGAAACCAGTTACGGTCAAATAAAATTAAGTGGAATAAAGTTTTTTATTTGTTTTATTATAATCTATTATAATGGACTTCCACCACGAATTATCAGTTTCAAAAATAGAAATACTACAATTAATGGTATTGAATTCAAAGACTTCAAAAGTTCTAATATAGTGTGGAAACATTTGTTGCGATCTATAGATCGTCAATCAGCGAAGTGTAAACTCTGTCCAGTTATTATTAAAACTAGTGGATGATCAACAAGCGGACTACATACTCATTTACGCACTGAGCACGGAATTGGAGCTAAAAATGTTAACTCCGACGAGATATCAGAAGAGGTTGATTGTCCTAGCGCAACACCAACTACGAGCCGCAGCCAATCTACCGAGGTAGCAGCTAAAACCTCAACCTCAATTGATGAAGATGACCACATCGAAAAACTACAATCACTGGCGAAAAAAGCAAGATATCACACTATTTCGAAAAAACTGATTCTTTTTCTATGAAAGTGTCCCGTATGGTGGCAAAAGATGGATTACTATTTTAAGTTTTCGTAAGTTCAGAAGATATTCGGTCTTTGTTACTAATTTTGCAATATTGCAAATTTTACAGTATTACATGTCTGTACTAAATATTTACTCCGGTATTGCATGCTCTAGTCGACGGTTTTTTTTTCCAGATATTTTGGGGCTCGAAACCAAAGGTGGCTGTCAAATTCAACAGTGGGGCTCACTTGTGATTTGTACAGGGTTAGCAGTTGTGTAGCATTCTGACCCCGAGGGAAATTATTTTCAATACCATGCTTTGGATATAGAAAACATAGCCAAAAACCCAAAGACAAGCCTAGTAAACTTCATAAAAGAGACTGGGCTACTGTCAAAAGAAAAAAGTGAAACACGGGAGCACAATGAATCTAGGCCCATGTGCTTACAGAAGCCACTCAAAAGTGTCTTCGAATCGATATTAATTACAGTAAATTGTATTCAAGGTCCAAATTATTGCTAAAAAAATCAGTAGGTACTAAATATACTAAAAGAAGTAAACAACATAAAAAATGTATAGTCATCTTTGATGAATTATTATGCAAACAAAGATGATATAACACGTTTAAATAAGTTTATTTTAACACTTCCGCTTCGTATCCATTGTTTATTATCAGATGTCGGCCAAGCCAGAGTAGCAAGTTGAGTCATAAAGACATAAAACAGTAATCAATTTAGTGATGACGCGCTGTCCACAATTTTTAAATTTATTATTTTGATATTTTCGTGTTAAGCAATTTATGATTTGTGTTAAACTTGCACAATCAAATGTAAATAATATGAATAATACTTATTTTATTTTCAGACTTATTATCTAGGTTTTCGATTATACGGACTGTTTCCGGTATGGAATGAATGGTCTGAAAAATAGGAATTCTACTGTATGTCGGTGAATGTAGTTTTTTAGTCTGTTTTTTTTTAACGTCAATTTGTAGCACAATTTCAACTTTTTATTTTTTTTACGTAAATACCTCACAAGAGTCCCAGCAGCTCCCGTCTGGAGGCAGTGAGACTATGGAATCCCCAATTGGGGTATGTTGTGAGGTTGAATGTAGTGGGGAGGGGAAGGAGATGGGAAAGAGGAAGATAGGGAAGTACAGCCGTTTCAAGCAACGTTTCAATTCTGAATGGCAGTCTTACACCAGGGTGGTACTGAGAGTATCTTCCACTCTGGAACGTGCCGCAAATATTCTATACATTATTTTTAATGAATTAATTGTGAAATAACACAAATTAATCAAATAAAATTTATTTTGACTATGTTATATCAATAGTCAATTTATTATGTGATCTATTAGCCAGGATTTAAATAAACAATCTATTTGGGAGGCGGGTATGGGTACCGCCGCCCAGGGAACTGTTTATTGAATAACCAACACCTTTGTTGTAGGTCACTCCAAGTGGTTCGCTACGTTTGGCAACTTAGCAGGGGTGCCCAGATTCATAGGGTGAGGTTTGGCAGGTCTTGACGGTGGATGCATCTCCCCACCAGCTGCGTGGCAGGACGTATCGCGAGAGACTGGTTGAGGGAGACATTTTGATATCTCCAGCCGAATTCTCTCGGAACATCACCTTGCACCACAGTGGGAGGGATAGATTCACACGTCTGTCACTCCTGGACATACTGGCTACCAGATTCCTACTCAACCCTCATACATTTTTTCCTTCCCAGAACTTCATCTCCTTCCTTTCCTCAAAAGACCCTGACATGATATAGGCCCTGAAGGGAATTATTTTCCTCGGGGCCTCCTATGTGGAGCTAATGTAAAAAAAAAACAAAACAAAAGAAACTCTCTCTGTTCCTGTTATAAGTATGAATAGTCAGTAGATTTTATTGTATACCGTTGTGTTTTATGCTATATTTCAAAACATTGGGAGGTGATGAAAACATAAGGAAAATGTTTAACTTCTCTAATCTGAATAACACCCACATACCTAAGATAAAATTACTTTTATAATTACGTCCGGTTTACAAACCTTCCAGATATTTTGCGAACATGTGCTGAAACGATTGCCGCATAAGTAAGTAAAAAATTAAGCTAAGCTCGCACTACATCAACAACAAATATGCAACAAATAATGCACAAAAATAAAAACCTGAAAAACTTCATTAGAGCCTTTTTCTTAGATCATTATTATTTATTCTTCGGACCTTTAAACATTAATTTTCTGCTTTTCACTGTTGAAAACCGTGACCCTTTCAATAAGGCTTGATACGAACATGCGTTCAAAACAAAACATTACGCAAAAACAGCGCTGGAACTCAAGATCTTGCGATTAGGTTTTCTAAAAGAAGGGAAGGGGTTAATTTATGTATTAATTTTCCCGGTCCCTTAGAAAGTCAAAGGTAAGCCTTAACCACTTCGATACGTAAACGGATATACATGATAATTTAACCATGGCAGTCAAGTACAATAAGCGTGTTTTCACATCAACGCGTGTGTTTCCAGAGAAATCGTTATAACTCCGTTATTGTTCTTGTGACATCCCTAAAACAAAAAGTAGAAGCTCCATAATAAATCAAGCTACCCATCACTATTCAAGCTGTCCATAAAAAGACCTATTCTGTCAGATACATGGTAGAACAGATTTAACCCGCCAAATCACCGCTGGACATTGTTATTTATTTTATTAAATATTCTTGTATGAAATGATTAAAAAGTGAGGTGACTAAATTGTTTATTATACATTTATACGATAGAATAAGTATGGTTTTTTACATAATTCGTGATTTTTAGTACCGTTTTCACATAAAAACAACATGTGAGTCATTTTTACATTTTTTTTATGTTTGCATTCTAAATTTTAATATTTAAAAACGTTAATATTGATTTGTAATATTACAATTTGAAAGCTTATTTCATAACCTTTCAAAAACAGTATTTAGTAAACACAAAGTTTTTGTAAATATGACATTTAGTTTAAGACGAAAAAAGAGCATATTCGCAATAGATCGGAGTGGTTAAATACATAAAAAAAAAACAAGATTTAAAAGAAAAACATGTCAGAGCTGGAAGGGTAAGCGATATTCCAACCAGCTTTGGAGTATAACTCCCTGAAGTATCACGGTATGATTGTGAAACACTATTTGAGCATCCGTGAGTGCGGTGAATTAGCGTAACAAATGAGGTGATGTTATAGCGCTACGGCGGCATTGCGTGACTAATCTACTGCTAGTGTTAGGGCTGGCGGGGACTCACCGCTCGCGGGGCCTCGGCTGTCGGCGCAGGGAGAGCGCTCTCACGGGCCCCGCACACCTACAACACACACACACACCCGTCTGTCTCTACATTACACTACTACACCCCCACTGTCTTCAACCACAAACAAATAACCCCTCCCTGACCGATCAAAAGACTCGGCCAGATACATATACATTTTTGGGAACAATAACATAATCGACAAATAGAATAGATAGATGTGCAAAATAAAATGAAACATTTAGCTTAGAGTCGGTTCTTTCCGGAAATAATACACGTAACCTCACCCATCAAGTTTAAATACATTTAAAACTTTTAGCTTAGAGTCGGCTCTTTCTGGAAATAATACACTTAACCTCACCCATCAAGCTTAAATACATTTAGCTTAGAGTCGGCTCTTCCCGGAAATAATACACATAATCTCACCCATTGGGATTTAACAAAGTTAGAGCAATTAGTTTAACAACAGTTCTTTCTGGAGTTAAAACACGTAACTTCACGCGTTGGATCCTAACTAATAAAGCTAAACATTAAGCTGAGAGTCGGTTCTTTCCGAAAAAAAAAATGCTTAACCTCTCATACATTAGACTTAAAGTCGGTTCTTTCTGGAAATAAGATATGTAACCTACATGGGTTATTATTACTATCCAAAAGAGCAGGTACAAGCTTAACACTGTAATTGTTATTTTAACTTCTCACTCTCAAATATGGCCTATCAGTGGTCTACGATCCGTTTGTACAGAAGCATTGCTAACATTGGGTGTCAAAAGATCCGAAAGCTTCCAGAATTTGTGCCCGATTCATATGTATTCACATGGAGTGCAAGTTTTTATGACACAATAGTCATGGATAATTCATTTCCAAGTAGATAAAGAATTAATCCAACAAAAAAAATCATGTTCGAAAGTAAGTCAGACATAAATCATTGTTAAATATCAACTCCTATTGATAAAATAAATTGTTGAAAGTAAAATTCGGTCTACATAATGTAACTAACTTCTGCAACTAATGTTTTTAGATCCACGGTTGCAAAACTGCTCAACAAAATTGACAGGCTGCGAGTGAAGTATGAACAAACGATTCTGAACAAAAGCGAGATGGCAATATTTGCATTGCACTAAAAGAATTTCAATGTGAACAGAGTTATTATCAGATCAGTATCTTAGCTGTCAGATTCAAAGTGTCAGAGGACAAAGTGACATTGACAAGTGACATTTGATGTCAACTGTCAGTTTTATTAAATTGTTCTGACCGAATGTAGGGTCACTCGGTGTGCTTTGTCCAGTCACTCGGCGTTTCGAAAAACAGCCATGCCCCATGCACCATTCCACACCCGAACAGAGAAAGCCAATAAACAAAAAGCATTCCCTCAGACATCGGTCCGTTTAGAGGGCAGGTAACTTTTCAAATAGTGGCCTGGTCATCTAAAGGACTTCAACATGCGGGTAAGGTAGAACTGAAGGCCTCGCTGTTGAAACGACGAGAGGAATACGATATTAACTTATGCAACTTGTTTACAACGACATTGACAAGACTAGATACGACCGAGTGACATGAGACCTGTTTACCGAGCGACCAGCAATTGGGCAAATTACGCGTATCAATTTCCGATAAGAACACAGTTAGAAGTATCGGCAAGATTTGACAGTACAGGAGTCGACCATTGACAAAAACAATGTACCTGTAATATGACAGCACTCCGTTGGAGAGGACGAACCATCGCCTCTGGTAGCCCTTGAGGTAATTCGTCCACTTGAAGAGCCAGCCCTTCATTTCGGGGTCGCCTTGCACAGGCACATTCTTCACGGGTGCCGTGTCGGACATTTTGCTGGGTTATTTCAATACTTTTACAAAAACATACTAAACACGGGCCACGTCCACCATACTTTTTTAGGCCATAGACTTTTTATCCATTTCATACTGATTATTTATCATAGACATTATTGACAAAACTACGACTTATCAGCAGGCTGCCACCATTGCCACCCCACGCTAGCGATGAGCACAATCTATGATTGATCGATGATTTCCTCGACTTTTTTGACCATCGAAATATTTCGATTAATTGTCACAGACCAGTGGTCGCAAACTGCGGCTCGCGAGCCACAAGCGTCTCTTTGGCTACATTTGCGGCTCTTCGACGAATAAAGTGTTCAAAATACATCTTATTTTACTTAAATTATTACCAAAATTTAAAATTAAAAAATATTTTTGGTACTTCATATTGAGGTACTAAATAAGTAAAACATTCCTTGTCCGCCAAGATGCATTGCCGGTGGTCGCATCGCATCTCGATGTCAAAATTTATTCGACAACACAGTCCGAGAGAATCGTTATATGACAAGTGAGAAATCATGCTAAATGGAATCAAAACAATCGATGTGAGACGTCAGAAATAATCGCAAACAGAAATCGAGACAATCGTTTTCAAAGTCAGAATTCATTTGAAAATGCAAATCGATACTCAAATCCAAGAGGTTTGAGATGCACGTCAAAATTATATCAGATAGCTTTCACGGAGTTGGGTACATGTTGGTTATTAGAGATTTGTTACGCATATAGAATTATAATCAAGCCGTTGTGTGAATTGTAAACGATAAATAGATGCATTTAAGCTACGATTTATGTGTAAAAGATTACCGGGTGATTATTTTTCATAATTTATAAGGGTTATTTTGATTTATCTATTCGATGAGTGTGTATTTAATTTATTTGGAATGATCATTGAATTAAATTTGTAAGGTTATCGAGTTCCTCAAGATATTTTATGTGATCGTATAAAATATTGGTAGTAACCATCGATTCGTTTGATGTTTCGATTAAAATATTTCAATTATATAAATGTTTCGATTGTGGTCATCACCATCACTACTACAGAAAACGGAAAGAATAACTTTCATCTATGGTCTGAAACGTCAAAACATGTTCAGGCAACCAACACAGAACAAATAAACAAAATATTTGAAATTTTTGACTTTGACGTCTTCTCAACTTCTCAGTGTTCTCACTTCTGACGTTTGTTAATAATTTTTACGTAGTTATAATGTTTGCCCTCTTTTATTTATGTAACTGTGCTAAATAATATATTTTTGTTATGAATCGTAAAGGAATCAAATATTTTACCCATCGTTAAACTCTGTGAATGTATTACGACATTATTACCGTGTTTTTAGTTTGTAATATTTGAAATTCAATGCGAAAAGATGGATGTTATAGACCTATGTGATTACGAAGAAAGTTCCACTCCTGCTACAATTATACACACTGGCAATTATGATTATGTTAGCGGTATTATCAACTCAGGTAAAATTATAAATCTTTATCTTCTCTCTCGTAGTGAGAACTTTCCTATTCTGGCGGGAATATCATAGCATCATTGTCTCCAAATAAACCATATAAATATTTGGTAAATACAGAAAACCGCAAATGCAATATATTGTGTACACACATAGAAAGCAAGACCGATATTAAGTTCCTGGGCGTAACAATAAAATGGTCCCCACACATAAATATTCCGAACAACAGAATAAGGAAACTAACATATTATATATTTAGATGTTTAAGAGGCCGGTCAGTGGTTGAGTGGGCATAGCGCTTGGGTCCCACCCGGGCGTCGCATGTTCGATTCCACGGCTGGCTAAGTCCTCCATCACAACACAAGCAACATTTTCGACTTTCTGTGGTGGTAGTAGGAGATTTTCAAATATTTTTGGGTTATTCGTAACCCGGGAATGTTTGTCTTTCTTTTAAAAAAAAAAAAATATATATATATTTTAAACGAAAAATTACTTATTATTTCAGAGTTCGACAAAACTAAAAGTGCTTTAAAAGATGACAAAATAAATTCATCTTGGACCGTGGAAGACAAAGAACAGGGATATATTTCTCTTCTGTCCGATGATGAGGACTTGCCTCCACCACCAAAGTTGCCCAGAACTACTTCTTCGGGCGTCTCTAGCTTGGGGGGCAGCCAGGACCCTTTGGGGGAGCCACCAGAGACCCTGGGGGTGTGCTTGGAGCCCCCCAAAGAGCCCCTGGGCCCTGCAGAAGAAAAAGCCCGAAGAAAAGCTTTCTTGGCGAACCTTAAGACCATGAAGCCTGGGGAATGTATGAAGGTATTCCTTTTATTTTTCATTTTATTTCTTTAAATGTTACATAATAATTACAGTAAATCCAGTTAAACTGCTAGACAGCAGTTACCAACGAGTTCTCAAAACAATCTATATTTTTAAATTTTAGGATCAGTAGGTACATATATATTACTTACGTTATTATTTTCATCGTAGACATAAAGTATTTGTAGAGAAAAAAAATGCAGAGAAAATTAAAATATTTGTAATATAATACTGACCCCCAGATTCCTACCCACCCCTCATACCTTTTTATTTAGGAGCATCTGCTTCCTTTCCTTAAAAGAACCTCAATACAGCATCCTCAAAGATGACATAGGCCCTGATGGAAATTATTTTCCTCAGCTAAAGTAAAAAAAAATGTTGTAAATGAACAACACGTCAATTTTGTAGTAAATAGTAATAATCAGTTTCATAACAAGGAAAATTTTTTTTTTTTTTTAAAAGAAAGGCAAACATTCCCTGGTTAACCTGACAATATTTGAAAATCTCCTACTACCACCACAGTAAGCCGAAAATGTAGCTTGAGTCATGATGGAGGACTTAGCCAGCCGAAGAATCGAACAAGGAACGCCTGGGTGCAGTACCGGATCATCCCTTAGGCAGAGTAGGCAATAAGGCGGGTCACGATTGTATGGGGGAAAAAAAAACTTGTTTTGGTTTGTCTGTTAGTGATAAAAGGGTGTTAAATGAAGATGTAAAATCACGTAATTTTTTTAATAATATTTGGATATCATCTTCTTCCTCCGGATTGAGTTTGAAATTTCACAAAATAGAGAAAAACCCACCCTTGTTAAATCTCTAAAAAATATTAGATAAACAATTAAAAATGAACTTTTTTTCAATAAAACACAAATTAGAGAGAATATTCTGACTTATTTATTAAAAAAATATGTGATTATAATTAACATTATCTCAAGACAGTGTATTCAAATACCAGCAAAATCCTTCTTACTCTCAAATTTCGGCATTATTTTGCGAGACTCAATCTTTGCCTTAATAAGACCTTCTCTTGCAGACTTCGTACATAAAGTAGTGGAGGCTTCAGTAACAGTCTTTACAGCTCTTTCAACTGCTTGAGTATGACATGGCAGACGCAGAAGAGGCAATTTACCTTCTCCCCCCTGTGCTACAAATAATTGAAGATCTTCATCCGATATATTCTTCAGTATTGGGGGTTCGGTTACATTTTGCTGCCAATTAATAAGGTCGTAGTAATATGATGCATCGAGGTTTATGTTTGGAAGTTGGAACAGCCTTGTTTTACTTAGTTTCTTACTGCGTCCTTTTAGAACACAACGCGCAGCTAATTCACGGATATGCTTGTGAGGGTCAGTTAACATTGCAAGTAGTAAATTTTCGGGGTGTGCGAAGTAACTGTTTCTTTCTATGACTGGATCAATTATAGTTTTTAGTTCAGGGGATAAGTAACTAGACGCTGAAATTAGCTGCCATAGGTGACGTGCTCCATCTTTACAGGTGGGATGAGTTTTAATACTGAACCAAGTCGGAGCATAAACTTTAACAACTTACGTTGCTAAAATAATAAGATTCTCTGTAGGAGCTTCCGTTGCAACATAAAGACGAAGAATTCGGATAGCACGCGAAAACCATCTGGCATGAGACATTTTTCCAGGACATTTGTGGCCTAAATCTTCAGGTAATTGCTCCACCGTAACTGCAGATACGATTTTATACAAATATAACTGATCTGTACTTAGGTCTTTAGTTAATAATTCAGGCAACTCTCCGTCAATTTTCTGAAAATGAACAATAGGCTTTTTTTCACAGTTTTCTAAAGCTAGTCGTATTGTCCCTGAATATGTTTGAGGTCCAGATGTATTACCGTCAAGATGTGTGAACAAATGACGAAATGGTAACTCGTTCATGTGAAGCAAGCAAATTATCCATTGCAATGGTTTATCCAAACGTTTTTCAAGCAAACGTATTATACCTCCATGTTTTCCAACGTTCACGTTCGTTCCGTTACATCCAATAGCCATTAATGGTTCAAATGGTATTTCTTCCTTTAAAAAATAATCGACAATTGTTCTTTCTATAACTTTCGACGTGCCAGAGTTTGGTGCAATATAACCCAAATATATTGAGTCTGGCTCTTTTATCATTGAAATATGCTCTTCAATGATTAGTTCTCTGTAATGCCTCCCCCCTTTTTCCCTGATAATTAATGTTTTATCTTTCCGCCATCAAAATATAATGCGGGTAGTTATAAAACTATGTGTTGTGCCTTAATATTTTCCCTTGTTTTTTTTCGTTCTCTGCGAAGTTTACTTTTGTCAATAACTGGAATATTAAACTTGATGTCATACAGAACTGCTGAGGCAATGGCTGCCGCTGCTCTATCCGAAACTCCATATCTATCACAAGTTTTCGACAGTGTAGAATAATCAATAGTGACCGCATTCTGCTTCTGAGGCATTTGAGATACAACATTTGGTTTGAAAACATCATTGCAATCGGATTCATTTGATGCAGAAGACGTGGAAATATCGATTAGAGAGGTAGTTGGCTTACCTGTGCTTTCCTTTTTAGACGTACGCAAGGATTTTTGCTTCAGAAGTTTTCTTTTCAACGCAGTTTTGTCGCTGCGCTTAGTGCAATCGGTGCTTCCCCCGCCCTCACCTCGAGCCACTAATAATCAAAACTCAGATTTTTTGTAAATGAATTCGTAAATACGTACCATATTTGCCATAGAATATTACAAAAATATAGTATAAAGGATTCGTAGTAACTTTTATATACACTAGAAAATACCTCTAAAAATGAAAATTTTCAAAACTTTGAAGTGAATCCGGAGGAAGAAGATCGTATCAGAAATTTAAAAAATTTTAAACACGTCGGTTTGAACCCATTTGGCACCCTTTTATCGCTAACAGAATCTAAAATTATCATTTTGTTTTAAATGACCCACCTTAGTAGGCAACTGCCTAGGGGCCCCGCATCGGCTTAGTACAGAGCGGTTCCAATGAGAAAGACTAATTACTCTCCGTACCAGTTTTTTAAAATTATAACTCAATATCGATTTTATTTCATTCCATATTTGCTTTAATTTATACCTACTTACATCCAAAAATACTAAAAGGCGTGTTGATAAAACTATGTACTTTTTGTAATTATTTTTTGATCATAAGTATTTATCATTTTTCAATAATGTCTGAGCAAAATAAGAATGTAAAAAAATCTGAAATATATTAGTCTGTAAGTGCGCAAATAAATACACAAATGGACCAATTTTCGTCAAGTAACACATGTACGTATATATTTTTTAATGATTTTATTTAAACTAAAATTTAAATTCTGTAACATACACTTACCAGATAATGTATTGATTTATTTTACTGCATGATTATTAGAGATGCCGCGAATACTGATTTTGCCGAACACCGAATATTCGGCGGCATTCGTGACACTTAGTACATTTGGCAAATAGTTTTGACGTAAAAATCAATAAAATTTCGCAAATTAAATTGATTTTACTTTAAATCTGTTCGCCAAGAACGGATAGCAGGCCTAAACGCAAAAAGGTATCCAAGCCTAGCAGAATTTGCTAAAATTTAATTATCATCTCCCGGTAGCAGTATGTATATCGTGAGCGGTTATTTTCGGAAGCAGGTATAATTTATGAGGAAAAGCGCCATCGTTTGCTGTCAACAAATGCTGAAAAAAATGTTTTCATTCACCATAACTTACCACTGATAGATTTTAAGTATTAAATATGCTAATTTTTTGTTAAAATAAAAAAAAAAGTGTGTAATATGTTATTTATTATGCATTTTTTTCATGATTTGGTATTCGGCCGAATATTGCGAACTATTCGGCCGAATACCGAATAGTAAAAAAAGTATCCGAATAGGCCGAATGCCGAATAGTAGCCTGGTATTCGTGGCATCTCTAATGATTATATGATTTGAAATGGATGTTGTATAATACAAAATCTTTTTTGAAAATCCAACAAATCTGCCAACGACCTATGGTATAACCTTATTATACTAAAAATAAACATGTTTTCTCAAAATTTAAAACATACGTTTACTAGATAAAAGAACAATCTTTCGAAATCAATTTATAATTTATTGTGGAAAAGAGTCAATACGCATAAACACTGATTTAAAAATGACATATTTCGGTTTATGGTTTTCTCTGGTTATATGCTTTTAATCAGCCGAATTTTCACACTTGAATTGTAACTTTGAAGTTTGATGATTTATTGGAATTATTTGAAACAACCCGTCCTAAGAATATTAAGATAAGATATCTGACTATAAAAAGGAAAATAGATTTTAAAACAATAAAATAAAAATTCAATAGTCATCCATACCTTTACTGCCGTGGTAAGTAAAAATACATTTTTTTTTAACATTAGCTCCACTCAGGAAACCCTAAGGAAAATAATTCTCCTCAGGTCCTATGCCTTCCTTGGGGTTACTGTATGGAGGGTCTTTTTAGGGAAAGGAAGGAGAGGAAGTTCTGAGAAGGAAAAAAGGTATAAGGTGTGGGTAGGAATCTGGGGTCAGTGTGTCCAGGAGTGATAAACATATGAATATCCTTATCACTGCGGTGTAAGAGTCCTGCTGGAGAGATCAATAGATCTCCTTCAACCAGTCTCTCTCGATCCGGCCTGCCACATAATTGGTGGGCAGGCGCATCCGCCGCCAAGATCCGGACAAACCTCACTCCATGAAACCGGGCACCCCTATAAGTCACCAAACATAGCGAACCACTTGGGGTGACCTATGGCAGAGGTGTTTGTTATCCAATAAATGGTTCCCAGGGCGGCGGTACCCATACCCATTAAGATTCATAGAGATACTATGTTTTTACTTACCATCATATTTATATTATACTTTTTATTTCAATTTTTTACCTGTTTAATGTTAATTATTATTGACATCTCTTTTGTTTTTCCCAGTACATAACTCTGGAGGTAGACCCCGCCCTGCTGGTTCGTGCGGAGTTCCTGCTGGTAGCGGGAGCCCTGGGCGAGGCGGGGGTGGGCCTGACCCCCGCAGCCCCCGCTATCCCCCCTGGCTGCCTGTCCTGGACGCGGCGCCCCCCTCCCAACCGACTACTCACGGAACTTCATGGACAGGTAATAATAGACTTATATATATTTATTTCATTGAAGAAGTACATTCACTAATTAATCTAAATGAAAATATGAAAGAGAACAAGACACAGAAAAATAAAAATATGACAGTCGTAACTGGGACACGAAACCAGAACCTCTCGTCTAACCGGGACAAATGCCTTACCAATTTGGCTTCTGCCCCCATGTGTACATCTTTCAATTCTGAATGGTGGTCTTACACCAGGCGATCCTGAGAGAATCTTCCACTCTGGAACATGCTACAAATATACTATGTATTATTTTTATTTAATTAAAAGACCACTTGCATGGATTTCATAACGACTTGGAAAAAATCGTGTGGATAGATTTTTTTTACTAAGATTACGAAAATGTTAGTAAAATTTTTTAGAAATGTATAGTTTTTTTTTATTTTTAAATGAATAAATCCATTATTTGAGCTCGTGACGTCACTACATGAAAATGTTCCGTCTCCGATTATGTTCCCTTAATTTTGTAAAATTCCACACTGATTAATTTTTTTTTATATGGCAACACTTTGATTTACAGCGAATTTTTGAATTTGTGTTTAACGTTCACTAGATTTATTGTTTGTTCTATGCGAACTTATCCTTTGGTTTGATTTTTTGATAAAAATGGCGGTTTTTTACAGATGTTACGAAGAGAACCCCGTACAATTTATTGCTATTCGTGCGGAAAACGTTATTTTTTTAAATGATTTTCGGCTATGTAATTATCGTTTTTTCGCACCTATAAAATTATGTCCCGTCTTTCCGGTTTATAAAAAAATGGTCTGAATTTTCGGATTGAAATTTTAAAAAAATCGCCAGGGTTTCAAAAATACGATTAAAAAAAAAAACAAAAAATACAGCATGTCTTAGAATATTTGCCTAAACCGGAATTTTTTTTTTTAAAATGTGATGCAAGTGGCCTATTGTAAAATTACACAAATAAAATTTATTTGCGCACACAGTGATTTAAACCCGCGTCCTTCGGGTTGCTGGTCGAAAGCCTTACTCTTCAACCACGGAGGCCGTCAAATTGTGTTGGATTATATAAGAAATTAAAAAAAATATATTACTATTATTATATATTCACAAGTTGTCAAACTTTAAAACGGGTTTAATTGGGAAACTTGAATATTAACATTTCTTTATTATTATTTATATAATTTTCACAACACTTGTTACACTTAGGACTTAGTAGATATTCTACTAAGTTGTTCAATTCACGGCAGGATGAAAGTTATGTATAACATCTTGTTTAATTGAAGTTTTTTGTTCATTCCATCGTATTTGCACTGTTAACTCTCGACAAGCCAAGATGCCAAACATCACATCCGTAACCATGTGGGTCAGTTGACGGCCCCATGCAATTTTCTGTTTTATGGGCATTTAAACCTTAGAAATCCCTTTTTTTTTGTCCATTTATTGGACAGGGAATATTACCTATATTTGACAAAATATTTTTTCCTGTGATCAATGATTTTTTCACATTTTTCTTAAACAGCACATTATTTATTAATCCTTTGTGCAGGAATGCCTAAAATACTAAAAACATATTTCATGTATTCAAGTAAAAAGTAAAGTTAGGCCAATCAATTATCACCCACGGTATGATTGGTTGGGGTGGTCCTGCGAAAACTAACATGGACCCTCTCGACAAAGCGCAAAAGGCCTTAATTAAAGTTATTACAAAAAAACCTTTTAGATTCTTGACAATACAGTTATTTAGACTTTGCTATATTGAACGTACAGCAACTGTTCATCAAAATTATATCTATACATTACCAAAAAGAGAAACTAAACCATCATACTGCACAACACAATTACGACACAAGACATAGACATCAACACATGACTCCGAAGACAAATACTACATTTTGACAAAGACATTATCATAATCTGGCTCCAAAAATTTTTAATTTAATTAATTAGAGCATCATGTCAATCGTATAAATTGTTTAATGCGCATATTTATATACATACATACACATATTCACACACGCACATACACACACCTTCCTACTACACACATTACCCGGTAATTACTTAATATGCACAACATAAATAAGACACTACAATGAAACACATAATAGGTACCAACCATGAATTATATTTATTAATTGTAAATTTTTTCTCACCAATGGATAATATAATGTACTGTTGGTTTCTGTTTATAAATAAAAATAAAATAAAATAAAAAGATATTCAAGTGACAAAAAATGCAAATCTAAAACACAAAATACATATGTGGATAGTCAACAAAGGCATTGCATATTGCGGGCAGATAACTTGATCAATACAATAATTTTCCTCTCAATTATTTTCATTTCTTTCTTTCAATTTTTTTTTTCATCTCTTGTTTTTCTTTTATTCTATTTATCTATTTAAATTAAAATTATTTTTTTTATCTTATTTTATCTTCCAAGATGTATCAAAATTAGATTAAATTCCTGCCACCTCGGAAGAGGCTCAGCCTAGTGAGGTGGTATATACCAAAATTGTTTTTTTTTTTAAATATACATATACATATACATGTATATGTAAATTGTATATATTGTTATCTTGGTGTAATAAAAAAAGTAGATATAAAAAGGATAGTAATTTTGGGGTCTACCTTCGGCTTGTTGGCTGCGGGAGAGTTAAACAAACTATAAGTAAAGATTCACAATTCATGTAATCCATGAGATCCGGGCGGCATTTTGGTTACATATTCGCATATAGTCGTGGCAGACCAAACATGTCAAAAAACATACATATTGACTGTTTGCAGCTCTCCATGTCTACAGTGAGTCGAGAGCCCCATCTGTTGTTGGTGATGTTCATTTCGGAAGCCCTAGAGCTGCTGAAGAAACGGGGGCTCCTGCCCCACCTGGCAGACATCAAGAGGTCTGTGCCGGAGTCCCAGGTCACTCTACTGCTCTACGGGGCTGCTAGCCACTTCAAGTTAGACTATTTATCTTCGTACAATTTGATTTAATTTCTTTCTTATCAATAGTGATACAATCCTCGGAGAGTCTCTGCTGCCTCTGTGCTACAAAATTAATTTGCTGTGTTTGAAGAAATAATTATTTATTTAAGTGTTTTACAATGTGGAAATCATTACTTACAGAATTGATACAGAAATTGTATAAATTGTTAAATATTTACTATAATTATTATCTTCTTTCAGAAAACAAAAGAACAAGAAAAACTCGAGATGGAAAAAGCAAATGAGAGGAGAGGCAGAACAGGACATGGATTTGATGGAAGTCACTGAGAACGATTTGGATTACTATTTAACAAGTGAGATCAAATTTGACATTTTATGAATACATGCAAACAATGTCTTATCGTGAATTATTTTTGAGTTATTATGCCATGTTGCTTTCTTTCTTTAGCCAATGTTTCGGACAGTATTACAGTGTAAATCATCAGGGCAGATATCGTTGCATTAATTCGTGGAATGCGTAACCACCAAATGTCAAATTTTACAGGAGGCACAAAAAGCCTCGCGGTGAAAAAAAACGAAAGACGGGTCATTGTTTTTATTTATGTTATGAACATATAATATATTTCGAAATTTATTTTCCATCATTTAACTTTTGTAAGTTAAGACTTTCTATTTCAAATCGGAGTTAGGAAGTTTACATAAAAACTGAGAATGGAGACACATATTTTACAAAGATACCTACATACTTTTCTGCGAACAGTTTTATGAACAACTAGCTGAAGACTTGGGAGATAGGAATTTTACATTAAAATAATAAAACACAACAATACAGAACTGCGATAATTATTTTATGAATTACTCAGTAACATCCTAATTGACTTTTATATTTAGTCTCAGTATGTAAGAATAACAGGATAAATATAATAGTACTTAGTACACAAAGCATAATAGCACAAATAATTTTAATAAACATACTACGAATAATTTTGAAGTTAAATAATATGACCTGAAATGGTAAATAAAATAAAGTATGTGGAATTAAAGGAGTTTCGAAATATTCGCAAGTAAAAATGGCAGCATGGTGTTACGCAGTTTCCTAATTTGTGGTTGTCTAAAAAGATATATTTTTTTTAAATTTGTGAGTTTTACTAGTCGATGCTGAGTAATTTTAACACCCGATGGCATTAAAAACGTATTTTCGAAAAATTTGGAGTTACGCAGTCTACGAATTAAAGCGACAATATGTAATATGTCAATGATATTAGGTCATGGAAGCTCGGCATTTCAAAGGTTAATAAACGTTAGAAATTTCTCCTTTCCGTAAATAAACTATAACTTTTCTTTCTTTGTGTGTTGCAGAATTACTGTTCTCGGAGTCAGTGATCTGCGTGAGGGCTGAAACTTCTGCAGAGTTGGCTCAGGTGGTTCTACAGTTCACCAACGCTGTTGCGGAGGCACCCTTCAAGTGAGTTTTACCCGCTTCTTTTCCATTAACCAACACCTACCATTTATCTCTTTTATATCTTGATTTACACTAGTCCATTTCAATAATTGTAGTATCCGTAAGCTGGCTTCAGCATGGCAACATTTACGGAAATAGCCGAACGCTTCCGATGGCACCCGAAGTCGGTAGTCGGAAGCAGGCAGCGCGCGGTACTTCGGCCGCTGTGCGCTCATTCTCTCGTAGACCTTAGCATAGGAGATACTATTACACTGTAAACTTTAGAACGTTAATAAACTCGTCTATTACGATCCTATCTCTCATTACAAATTCATTTAGTTTTGTCTTGATTCAAGTCTATCAAGGGCATTACAATAATCGACTGTGTAGATAGTTGTTTTGCCCAGTTGCAGATACAAGTTACAAGTATCTATACATACAAAATATAGTAAAATTTTAATTCAAATGTTACCAATTTATAAATTACTAGCTGAAGTCCCCGCGATGCCCGGGCTTTACACCGAGTTTTCGAAATCAAATGTAAACAGTGACCTTCCCTTTGTTTTGAAGGTCGCATGTGCAAAATTTCATCAACCTTGGCATAAAACTGTAGGTTTGCATACAAATCAAATCCACACCGCCCGATTGCCAGCCCGCTCGTCCACCACGTACAGAAATTCTCCTTTTTATTTCATCCAATTTACACAAAACCTTGATAAATTATGTACCTAAACGTGCCTCATCAATCACTCTATCTATTGGTGAAAACCGCATGAAAATCTGTTAAGTAGTTTTTGAGTTTATCGCGAACGGACGCGGCCGAGGACTTTCATTTATAATATGTAGAGATGTAAGTCTTAACTTCAATTTAATTATTTATTACCCATGAATATTTTCGTATTTCGCTAGGACTGGTTGTCTTTATATTATGTAACTCATCACACCGGTGCAACGTGGCTTTTCGTCGTATCGGAAAACACGCCTCTACCATTTCGGCCACTGGGACCTATTATTAAAATGTAATTTTTGTCAGTCTCATATTTCAAATTTAACAATATTATCTTCTTTTTTTAATTAAATGAAGACAATATTAGCAAAACTCAAAAGATCTGGAGACAGAAAAAGATATTGGCAGATACTGGGACTCGAACCCAGAACCCTTTGCTTACATGGCAAGTTCTCTACCAACTGAGCGAAGGTGTTCAATTTGGTCACTTTTAACTGTATCAAACTTCGACTAAGAACTAACTAACCTAATTATTTTTATTGACGTTGATTTTTAGGAACAGTTGGTTCTAATAAGTTCTAATAAAAATCGAATAATAATTTTATTTAACCATTATGTAGGAAAGAGAAGCATTCCCAAGATCTTCAATCAGATTTCTACATGCGCGGAGACAATCGGGACTGCGTTAAAGTTGATGCCCAAGGTAATAATACAATACTTTTTTTAAAATATTATTATTTATTTATTTATTACAAACATCTGCCGAGCTATTCTCTATTTTTTGTGGGAACGAGATCGATATCGCGCGAGATCTCCTGTCAGATTTGTGTGGTTTTCAATGGCTGTTATTTGCTTTTTCTATGGGCCGATGTCAGAATCTTAGCTATGAGCACACAAACACATGTTGAAACACACGCGTTGACGTGAAAACACGCTTATTTTACTTGACTGCTATTGTCAATTAAATTACTTTATTTTAAAACTACACTAATTTACATTGATAATTTCAAAACACAAGAAATTAAAAATATTAGAAAAACTAGATCTCAGATCATTGTGGAACATTCCAGAACTCTCGAATGTTCTGGAACATTGTGGACCATTTGAAGCCTTTTTTTGTATGAGTGTGGCTACCCACTGGTAGAGGGATATAAAGCAAGATCCGTTTTTGAGTTCGAACATCAGTTCAATCTCATATCAACTACCCCGGGTACCCCAGCTGGTCATTAATAATAAGGAACTCCAGTGAAAAATATTATGGCTTTTAAAAAATATGTATAATAGACCAATAAACGCTGATTCTGAATATATAAGTCTTTTTTAATAATATTAAACATACAGTTTTTAAAAAAATATTAAAAAGTGAATTTTTAATATTCTCGTTAAAACACAGCATCAAGTTGGTATGCTGTGTAATGCTGTGTGGTGACGTCACAATGTAAGATTCACCTGGTGATGGCGTTTTGAAGTATGGGGCAAGCCATTCAAACACAACATTTCGTGTTTTTTATTTGGTTTATTTAAATACTGTTAATAGAGATTTAGACATATAATAGTTGTTGTGTTTATTGAAACGTTATTTAGGCCTTCACAATTAAAATTATGACAGAAAAGGGCTATATTTGCGGACAATCTGATATTTCCAGGATAATGTTTTTCAAATATAATACGGACTATGTACCTTCCTAAGTGCTGAATTTCGTGGGTTAAAGCTACTAAGTAAATAAATCATCTTATTAGTTGTTTTTGAAAGTCGTAGTAAGCTGTAAAAAAATATTTTTGATAATCTACAGTAAATGTGGCCTGTTTGAGGTTAAAGTCGTGTCAATTTTGTCATTTTGTTTACCATAACATTGATCTTATTTTCGAATTGATTTATTATCAAGGGCTTTTTATACAAGTCATGATCAGTGTATTATAAATACCAGTGTTTCTGTATATGTTATACAATGTATTATGTTAAAGCAAGAGTCACACCTGAACACAAAATTCGACGGCTTACGATGTCATTTGCATTTGCAATGAAAAATATGATTAATTGCTATTGTATTGCACTTTGGTACAATACAATAACAGTAGCGATGAGATGTTGACATTTTACCTAATGATTTTCTTTATTAAAAGCAGTTAATCTTGAATAAAAAAAGCCTCGACTTCTCACACCAAAAATCATTCGTCCATCGATTTTTCAATATAAAATGAGTAAAATGACAGCACCTGTTGAAAGTGAATAAAACTATCGATGACGTGATGACGTCACACGATGAACCATAGATATGGTGGTTTTCTAGGGATCTTGAAAAATCAAAACTTCGAAAATTATTTTAAATATTAAACCTAACTCTAAAAACACAAATAAATATGCAGTTATTTAAGTTAGAAGGTCATTATTAATAAAAAAAATAAAAAAATTGGTCTGGAGTTCTTCTATTATATAATAATATTTTGCGTTGCTAGGTAACGGCCTGCTGCGCCTATGGAGCCAGGCCTTAGCCAAGTTCCCCCAGGGCGGGCTGGACGTGGGCCAGGCTCTCTGCCGGCGCTATCCCTCCCCTCGCATCCTCGCGCAGGCCCTCCAGGGCTCCCCGGACCGGGTGCTGGAGGAGCTGGCAGCCGTGGAGGTGCGCCGGGCAGCAGGGCCCCAAGCAGCCCCGCGGAGACTGGGCCCCGAGCTAGCCAAGAAGCTGAGGACTTACTTTACGGCAACTGATGGGGATGTTCGGCTCGCCTGAATTTTATACATACATAAATATATACATCCGTTGGGGTGTTGGGATTACACTGCCAGAATAACACATGGAAGAATTTTACCTGCTTAAATTTAAGTAATTTAACCGCTTGGAACCATAAGACATTTTTTATGATAATATAACATTACCAGACATATTATGTGTGACGGTTCCATTATGTGTGACGGTTCCATGACAGTTCGTCCGGCGACAGTTGGTCCGGCGACAGTTGGTCCGGCGACAGTTGGTCCGGCCGATAGTTCGTCCAACCGACAGTTCGTCCGGCGGACAATTGGTTCGGCGACAATTCGTCCGGCCTGATCATTTAGAAGATTTTTGGATGGCGGACCGTATACTGCAGTTGGAGGGATGGATTGATATGTCCGTCATACCTGGATATACTGAACCCCAGATTCCTACCCACCTCTCGTACCTTTTTCCTTCTCAGAACTTCCTATCCTTCCCCTCCTTAAAAAGACCCTCCACATTGCATCCCCTAAGATGACATAGGCCCTGAGGGAAATTATTTTCCTTAGGGCCTCCTGTGTGGGGCTAACGTAAAAAAAAAATTCTTCTTCGGAGAGTCGAAATTATTGTTAGTAAAAATATATTTACAGCGAATTGTCGGGTCACCATGTGAGACATGGGGCGTACCTGACTTTTTTAAATATTTTTTTTATATGAATTCCTCACAAGAGTCCCAGCTGGGGTGTGTTGTGAAGTTGAAGGTAGTGGGGAGAGGTAGGAGATGGAGAAGAGGAAGGTGGGGAAGCACCTGGCTATTCAGATCTGGTCACCAAACACGGCTAAAGCCATTTCAAGCAGCGTTTCAATACTGAATGGTGGTCTTACACCAGGGCAATACTGAGAGTATCTTCCACTCTGGAACGTGCTGCAAATATACTATATTTTATTTTAAATGAATTAATTGTGAAATAACTAATTGTGACCTTCGGATTGCGAGTCAAGAGCCTTACCGCTCAACCGCACCGGCCGATTTATTAAGAAAATAATTTCCACCAGGGCCTATCTCATCTTGGGGGAGTGGAGGGCCTTTTTAAGGAAATAATGAAGTTCTGAGAAAAAAGGTAGGATAGGTGGATAGGAATTTGGTGGGTGCCCAAGAGTGACGGACGCATGAATCCGACTCAAGAGAGTCCGGCTGGAGAGGTCAAAAGGCCTCCCTCAAAAGGCCTCTCTCTTGATCCGGCCCGCCACACGGCTGGTGGGCAGGCGCATCCGCTGTCAAAACCTGAACTACAATATTATTTTTTTGATAAATATTTCACAAGGATGCCAGTGCCTTAAATTGATTTCATAGTTTTATAAAACTGTTAACAATATTTTTATTTTATTTTTTTATTTCATGCGATAAAGTTTATACATTAAAAACTTCTTTTTTTTTTTTGTATTATTATTTCGTCCAGCATGCTAAGGGTGTCCCTTGTGTTATGGCGGTTTATTTACAAAGCTTTTTTAATAATTTATTTATATGTATGTCTTAAAACAATTTGTAAATAATATTAACTTGAAAAAACGCGTTTTAATTTCTATCTTCCTGTTTTGTTTCCTACTCCCAACCAAATACAAAGCTGTAAAAATTATAAACAAATTGAGTTTGCAGATTCTTCACCTAGTTCAGATTAAGGGATTCAATTTTTGAAGTCCAGTGGAATATTTATTATGGGGTATTCAATTGAAAAGGGGCAAAATTAAATAAACATTTTGTATTATTTGGTAAATCTATACTTTTATTTACATTTTCTATGCATCCCAATTTGCAGAGTACAAGTTACTTTAAACTTAAAATTGTTTGATAAGTTTTTAGATTTTCACGGCCAAAAGCATTTTTATTGTTAGTTTTTGGGATGTTATGCCATGTTGAGCTATCATAGCTCAACATGGCATAACGTCCCAAAAACTAACAATTAAAATTGTTTGCTTTATGGAACATCTCATATAGGTCTCATATAAATCGTTGTGTCTCCCTTACTATCATGGTTAGAAATATGATTTAAACGGTGTTAGAAAGAGAAAACGCCACGCTTTATATTCAAATCTAAAAGTTAACCAAAAAATAGTTAAAACGAACGCTTTTATGAAACCAAATCGCAATTTGAAAATAAATTATGAAACTTTTTATCAATTATTTTTTCATTAAACATCAAAAAAGCGAGTTTACGAAAACGTCTATAATATATTTGCCTTTTAAAATACGTGTGTGTGTGTTTTTTTTTTCGTAATTCGTTACTTTAGTTAGAAAAAACGTAAGGTGAGTAATTTTTAAAATAATTTTATAAATAATAAATAATGTAATTTTATGTTTGCATTCAAAATTCTTTCAATTTTCTTAACTTGAACCAACTCAAAACAATTTACTATGCACTATGTCAATCTCTAATCGAGTATGGTATCATAGCCTAGGGAGGAGCAAACGCTGCCGCCATTGATCCGATCTCTAAAGCCCAGAAACTACTAGGGCTGTCCGTAAAATGAGGTCTCCAAGGCGCTGCCGTCGCGAGGAATGATTTTACGCGCTATCCAAAAACACTGGCGTGTAGCCTGGTTTCCCCTTGTCAAATCCCCACCACCACCACGTTGCACCCTCTGTGATGCCTAGTCTCGGCGTGGCAGCCATTCGCGAATGAGCTTCCACTCGCCGCACCCGCCAGGTGTGAGTTACGCTCTGTAATTAGACAAATCTTATTTTGACAAAAAATTTGGGAGAAAATCTTATTTATATTTTGGTCTTCCTGACATCAGGGATCATATCACATAGCTACTGAACCGTCACCCGTAGATTTGCAATCATTGTTTTTTCCACTTTGGAAATTTTTAAAATCTGAAACCGATGGCCGTCTGGCACGCTGTTAAATTCTCTGCACCATTTGTTTTCGCACTCATACACTGTTTCCCGTGCACTTCAAGTATCTGAGAATGAATTTCTACCGGGGTTTTGTTCTTCGCACAAAAAAAACTAATTATAGACCGTAATTCACACCTGGCGGGTGTGGTGAATGGATGCTTCATCGCGAACAGCTGCCACGCCGAGACTAAGTGTCGCAGAGAGTGCAGCGTGGTGGGGATTTGGCGTAGGGAAACCAGGCTACACGCCAGTTTTCGCGGATCTTGCGTAAAATTGTTCCTCGCGACCGCAGCACCTTGAAGACCTTATTTTAAGGATAGCCCTCGTAATTGTAAAGATTATTCTAAAACTACCGATCATAAGCAGTTCGGATGAAATCTTTAGGAGAATCGGTGTTTTGGACATTAGGCAACTTTATGCCAAAAATATACTAACTTATCTATTCAAAGATAGAAGCGTTTTTGACAATATCCAAACTGTTCGTGATACGAGAACCGAAGGGCAAAATCTCTTACTTATCAAGAAAAACAACGTTTGGTCCTTTAAAATAAATACACTTCCAATGACCATTAGACAGTATACTAATTACGTAAAATATAAATCAGATACCAAGTCTTGGATCACTAGCTAAATAATATATTAACAATATTTTTAGAACCTCCTAATGCATGCTTTCCCATTGGTACGATGCTGATTGTCCTTGTACTTTTACTTTAAATGTAAATAACATTGTTGTTGTTTTCCTTATTTTTGTATTAAACTACTTATGCTAAAATGCGCCTACTCTCAACACAGGAATTCCTAGTGAGACAGGCACAGCACAATCACCTATGTATCTTAATAAATAAAGATTATAATAAAAATAAAAATCCATATCAGCCTTTGCAATTCTCGTAAATTCTTACACCGTGATATCAATATCTAGGTGTGTTTTTTTAGATAACTGAATAATTTCTTATCGAATTGATAAGATAGCTTTCAAGGCGTTGGCAAAGTTCTTACAAAAGCGTATAGTTTGTCAAATCCTTCAAGTTACATTAACGTTTTTACACTAACTTATAAATATTGTTAATTTTTTCAATTTTAATTTTTGAACCATTTTTTAATTTCCCTGGTCACTTGTGTACACCTGATAATAACAGTAACTATAGTGCAGTGATAGTGCCAATCCTCTCAGAAAGAAGTCACTTCAGGTAAGTCTTTTCTATTTTCTGTCGACCTGTCACATTATATTGACGGCCTCTATAGTCGAGGCGTAAGGCTCTCGACAAGCAATCCAAAGTTCGCTGGATCAAATCTTGGCGTGTGCAAATAAATTTTATTTGCTTAATTTGTGTTATTTCATAATTTAGTATATTTGCGACATGTTCCAGAGTGGAAGATACTCTTAGTATCGTCATGGTGTAAGACCGCCATTCAGAATTGAATAATCAGGTACTTTCCCCCCTTCCCCTCTACTTTCAGCCTCACAACATACCGCAATTGGGGATGCCATAAGGGGGTGAGGTCTCATGAACTGTTTTATGCCAGTTTTGATTGTTTCTATTAGTAAGGTTTTCACATACACGGTTGATTATTTATTAACTGTTAATTTTTTTAAAGTTGGATAGAAATTAATAGTTTACATTTATTACTTACATAAATCATTTTATTAATAGTACCTACGTAATATTGACGGTCCCGAAGAACAATGTCGGATGTGCGATTTTTAATTTTTGTAGTGGAGCTTTTTAAAGTATCGTTTCTGCATGTTTACTGTTTTTGGTATCAAGAAATGTAGTGTTGTTTTGATCTTTAATACTTCATCTCATTTCATTTGTATTAGAACTCTTAACACACAAAAAAAGTCTAACTGCAAAATAAAGTAAAATAAGTTTATTTATATCTTCAAAGTAAAAGCACCCATTCAAAGCAACACTATTAGATAATTGTAATGCATCACAACACACCCCTTAACATCCATATTTATATTTATTATATTATTAATCAGATTGTTTTTCCTAATTTGCAATATATTTACATATTCCCTAATTGCATACATATCATTCTTATACTCCTACAAGATCATAAGCTTACCCTTTATTGTGTTTTTCTATATTCTTATCATGCATATTTAAGTATTTAGCTTCTCTTAACTATTTTTTTCTTAGTTTTTTCTTTATGTTTTAATTTAACTTCTCTTAACTATTTTTTTTCTTAGTTTTTCTTTATGTTTTTTTGTCTAGCTACTAAAAAAAAAAAAAAAAAATTATCAGCGAAAACATGTTTTTAGGCTTACTGTTTTATTTTAGCACTCTTTCTTTTTTATGTATTTTTGTAAAGCTGTTTGTTTTCCAAATAAAGATATTATTATTGACAAACTACTAAAAAGTAGTTTATTGGGACTTTTCTTTTTTTGTGTAAAATATTTTTATTTTGTCATATTGTATTACTTTGTCTTTAAATAAAAAAAAAATAAAATTAAAACATTCGAAAGTAGAGAATTTTAAATCAACAAAATAAGCCAATAAATAAGCCAACAGAACGATTTTCAATTTTTGTCAGATCCGACATTGTTCTTCGGGACCCTCGATATGGACACATGTAAGATGTTACAACCGGTCAGTGACTGAGTTGGCATCGCGTCTGAGTCCCACTCAAGCGTCATGAGTAAAATTCTTCGGCTGGCTAAGTCTTCCATCACGACAAAAGCAACATTTTATGCTTACTGTGGTGGTAGTAGGAGATTTTCAAATTATTGTCAGGTTATTCGTAACCCGAGAATGTTTGTCTTTCTAGTTTTATCCGGTACATAAATATATTGCTGAGTAGCAAAAACATGAACTCTGTTTTTAGTATATTACAGAGATATTCATAGACATTCAAATTGATGGACTAGCTAATCAGAGAAAGGGGACCAAATCAAGTTACTCGGAGCACGGCTGGTGGCGTGACCATGTCCCTTTCTGTGATTTGTCAATTTTTATTTTTTTACATTAACTCCCTCAGGGCCTACGTCATATTTGAAGATGCTGCGTGGAGGGTCATTTTGAAGAGAAAAAGGAGTAAACATGGGTCTAAAAGAGGCCCATGTTGTAGGAAGGAGGAAACCGTTCCACAGTCGAGCTGTTGAACCTAAGAACGAGTCGAAGAAGCGACCCGATCTTATGTGACAAATTTCAACCGTGTACATATGGTGGTCAATAAATTAATCTTACAGTAAACAGGCAACTTGCATTGTAATATCGCTTTTCAGTTCTTGAAAATAAAATGTGCTTAAGAATTACTAATCCTTTTTATAATGGCGAGCAAATTACTGGCCTCGTAAAAACTTAACGACTAATCCCAAATTGGATGAACAAAAGTTTGAGCTTGTTTCCAAAATTTAACATTTTATTACACTATTTAGTTAAGACACTTTTACAAATGTGTTATATTTTATAATTTACCCACCTCACTCGTCTTTAGCGTTCCTACGCCGGGCGGTTCATTTTAAAATGAACATTCAGATCCTGCGCAGAAAAGTCCCACGACAGACCGCGCTGCTAACATTTGCGTTACTTTAGTGAACTTTACTTTCCTGCAAAGGATCTGGTTATATCAATGTGCCATCTTTGGCGGTCAACGTACGACTAATGTTGTAGATTATTCAAAGCATTCTCTAACCCTCCTGGTGTCAAATATACGGTCAAGTGGTTTGCATATAGCTCGTCGAAATGATACCCAGATTTCAATTAAGGGCAAGTCTATCAATTTAGATGTTTATCTTCATATTGAAATATTTATGACACGTCAAATAAGCTGACTGCATCGAAAAGGAAGCGTATTAAGAGGAAACCCTGTCACCGAGAAATTTGAACAGTATTTTACCAAACTATTGCTATCACTATTGCTCTTACGAAAGGCATAACTGCACCAAAGGCTGGCTCTGTGCCCTCTGGTTGGAAAAAAACAGTTATCCATCCTATTCCAAAGAAGGGTGACCGCTCCAACCCGGCCAACTGCCGCCCCATAGCGATCACATCAGTTCTGTCCAAGGTGACGGAACGTATGATCAACGACAAACTGCTCACAAACCTCGAGAAGAACAAAATTATTAATGACCGTCAATAGGGGTTCCGGCAGAACCCGTGAGACCCAAACGGTTGCACTGGACATTTCCAAGGCTTTTGACCGGGTTTGGCACTGAGGAATTGTCAACAAACTGCCATCTTACGGACTTTCCGCATCCTTGTGTACGTGGATTGCCAACTTTTTGAGGGAGAGGTCGATTCAGAAGGTTGCTGGTGGTTTCACCTCTTCCTCGCACTCGATAAATGCTGGCGTCCCACAGGGATCGGTTCTGTCCCTGACATTGTTTTTGTTGCACATCAATGACCTTTTGACATGTGCACCAATTTATTGCTACGCCGATGACCTTTGTGTTTTCTCCTTCCTACAACATGGGTCTCTTCAAGACCAATGTTAATTTCTTCCTCTCCTCAAAAAGACCCTCCACACAGTATCTCAGATTACATAGGCCCTGAGGGAAATTATTTTCCTCAGGGCCTCCTGTGTGGAGTTAATGCAAAGAAATTATATTATTTTAATAAATAGAACAAAAGAAATACACTAATTTTCTTTTTATAAATATAAAAAAATAATAGGTATCTTTATTTGGAAAACAAACAGCTTTACAAAGATACATAAAAAAGAAAGAATGCTAAAATAAAACAGTAAGCCTAAAAACATGTTTTCGCTGATAAATTTTTTTTTTTAGTAACTAGACAAGAAAAACATATTTTGCTTACTGTCTGTCTTTCTGTCTGTTAAAGTCTTGAGTGGGCTTAATACCTATTCTGACTGTTGTCCATTTTGCAGATTTAGTCTCCAGAATCCCCATCGCACTTCATATCCATCTCTTTAATATGGATGCGGACAAGGGCTTGATATACAGCGCAACCAACTGGGAGGAAACCCTTAAAGCATTCAAACCCATCAAAGATAACACAAGTAAACTGGCTTTGGATCCATTTCCAGATGTCAAAGTGCTGGCGGCCTTTGCTAAGTTGTCATACTCGGACTGTGCCGGGCAGCTGGACCTGCCTGAAGGATGGCAACTGCTCACCACGGCACGGAATAACTCCTATGGTAATGGGTACTTCGGCTGTGCATTCCTGAATCCTTCCGAGCAGCAGGTCGCCATAGCCCATAGAGGGACTGACCCTAAGAATGTGGGGGCACTCTGGGCTGATGGAAAGAGTGTATATTTCACTGGATACACCGAGCACATGTTCTCTGCCATTACATTTGCAGACCGCATCAAGGAAGCGATTCTGAAAATAAAGAAACAACATGCCGAAGGTCGCTATGTATTATCAATTTGTGGCCATTCCCTGGGAGGGTGGCTGGCCGGAGTCACCGCCTTGACGGTGAAACATCTTAAGAGGAAAGGCAGTGGCTTCTGCAAGACCGTCAACCCCCGTGAAGGCATCCACGCGCACACTTTGGTCCTGGATGGTCCGGGCGTCAGAGACATGTTGATCAAGCTGTGCGCAAATTATGATGTTGGTTATGACCGGTCCATGAGCACCAAGTATTTGGATATAACCACCATCTTAGCCGCCCCCAATGCGGTGAACAGCACTGGATTTCACGTGGGAGATCTACAACAGATTTATACTAAACGTGTCGCCCTCCCCAGTGACTCGAAGAAGCCCACCATGATGACCAATATAGATACCCACAGCTTAGACAAATTTATCGATGCTATTAAAGAAGGGAAGGAGACCTATACCGTAAAGAACTGGCCACGGGGATGGACCGATCGGAAATATTTCCACTTGCACGAATTTATCTGCAATTCTTATTTCTTGCATTTGCTTCCTGATCCCGATCCTGAAAATGTACCAACTGCGGAATCTAGTGGCAGCCACCGGAATGCAGAATCAGAAGAAGAAATTACTGGCGAAAACCTCGAAGAAACACAAACATTACAATACAAAACTATTAAATCGTTGGGAGACACTTGCCACCTGGGAGTATTTACCTTAGAAGAGCTTAGTTTCATACAAAATTGGCGCTTATTTCATAGCAACCCACTGATTAAATTGACTGAAATTGAAAAATTTTTCTCTCAAAAAAAACTGAAAAAATTAGATGTTCCAAAATTTGAGATTGATACTAGACGAAACACCATCACTTGCAAATCAAAGGAAAATTTGAAAAATTTAATTGGACTAACCAAACAATTGCTGCGCTGGTTTCCTAAAGATATCACGGATGCTGTGCGTAAACAAAACAAAAGTATAGAATCAGGCCCCTTATACATGGCTGGCCAGGGATACCTTCGCACCCTGCCCGATATCGTGGACTGCGTGGACTCCTTGGGTATACAGACATTCTTAGAAGCATCTGAGCAACGTGTTTTACAAATTGAGAGTGGTGATTTAAAATTTGAAGCTGCCAGAATAAACAATATCTTAATTCAGATTAAAAACACACCTTTGAATGAAAAATATTTGAAAGAAAATAATCACATATTCCTCTGTTGGAATGATCTGGCCAGAATAGCTCAGAATGTAGACATCGAAGCATTAAACAAGAGCAACGTAACTATTGACAACCTGCTTGTTCTTGAGTTTGATTCTTCAAATAATGATTATTCAAGCGACGATATTTTGAGTAGAATATTAAATAATTTAGAAACATGCATCCACAAGAAGCTTATTGTCATTATACGGGAACCGATAGATTCGGAATTTTTAATGAATTTTAATCTGACCATTGAAACTAAGCCTTTCAAAGTGTTTGAATTAAGCGATCTCGCTCCTGCGTCTATTGAAGAAATACTCGAAAGAGATGCAATAGCCTTAGGGGAAAAAAATCTTAGTCTCAATAAATTACTGGGAAATGATTATACATGTGACGACGAACACGTTCGAAAAAAAATTGATAAATTAATTTCACCTATTCTGAATAACCTTACCACAGACCCACAGTATACAGCTAAAATCCCGAACAATCTACCGAGGTTTTGGAAATTAGATGCTTTCTATTCCAAAGGAAGCAAAGTAGTGAGTAAAGAGAAGCTAATCAAACTCCTGGAGAAGAGTGGGGCCGGTGGACCGCTAGTAGTGATCAGCGATCCAGATCAGCTCAGCCAGGACTACTGGGGGGAGGAGGCGGAGGCTGTTCAGGTGAGAATATTCACCACTGATGAAGATGGACAGAACCTGTTTCTGCAAAAGTGTCAGGAGAAGTCAGACAGAGTAATATATTGGCTGCATTTATGCACAGAAGGCCTCACCCTGGGTGAAGTTTACAACAGCAGTCTCTACATGCCCAGGAAGTTCCACGCTCGTTTCATCATTAAATCCATGGATGCATTTGTTCGCTACAGCGGAAACAAGGATATATTCATATTTAAAAATGTTGAGAATAAATCAGGACTCATTAACGCCTTTAATTTATCCAGCGAGGCGGAGGGTTTATTTGTCTCACAAGATCACTTTCAAATTCCAACTCATTCTCTAGAAATAGAATTCCAAGATAATGAAAAATCGTTTAACAAACATTATTTTAAATTGCTGGTGATTAGAGGCAGCCCTTGTCTGGTCTGGCTATACTCCCACGGCTCTCTGGATGGTCTGCGCCCCTTCATCACCAGGGACAACACGGACCCCATCGAGGAAGGTGACTTCAGCAATACGGAGAAGAAGCTGACCATCATTGCTGATGATCCTGGTATGGGAAAGACCACCATCCTGACGCGCATTTCGGAGCTCATCCGAGGCTCTTGGGTACTGAGAATTGAACAAAATCACTTGAATGCAATCGACAAACTACCTTCAAAATTTAACCTTCAATCGGTAGCAAAATGTTTGATTTTGCCTTCGGGTTTGCCTACTGACGACAATTTGCCGCGCAATCTTTTACAGCATTGCCTCGAAACGGATAGTTCGTGGCAAGTGTGTATTTTGGTGGATGCTTTTGACGAGATAACTAAAGAAAAAACCAAAGTCAAATTGGTAGAACTTCTGAAATATTTAAAAAACACAACAACTTGTAAAACGATAGTCACCACACGTGTATACCCGCAAGAAGAGCTCGAAAACGGATTTGGAGAATTTTCCGCAGAAATGGTGAAAATCACAGAAACAGAACAGGATGATTACATGATGAAGTCGTGGCTTCCCCACCTGGCCCTGGAACTCCCAGAGCATGGAGAGTTGGAGAAGGGGAGGCTTCGCCAGTTTGCCAGTGAGCTGCGGGTGGAGGTGATGGGAGTGCTGGGGGAAGATGTGGCCAGCTTCATGGGCATCCCGCTGCAGATTCGAATGCTGGCCGAAGTGTTCCTCAATCAGGCCGTACAGTCTGTGGTGTCTCCTGAACAAGCTCAGAACTCAAGCAAAATCACAAATCTGTCTGACTTGTATAAACAGTTTCTCGAAGTCAAGAAATCAATATACTTTGAGCAAAAGACTAATCTCAACAAAGATCTACCACCTACCATTCAAAACCAGTTGGTTAGAAACATGATGGAACACCACTGCGTCCTAGCATTTCAGTCCCTTGATCCAAAGTTTGCCGCGGAATATTTCACAAACACAATAATATCCAGCCAAGACTTGAAGGACATAAGCAGACTAGGGATAATCCGAGCTAATATAGATGGAACCTTTCCTTTCATTCACCGCACGTTTGAAGAATACTTTTGCGCAGATTTTTTCGTCCAATGGCTCAGACAGGGAAGAACCAAAGAAGATAACATACTCATTAAAAACAAATTGTGCAATTTATTACATAGGCCAGAATATTATTTAATAAGAATGTTCATTGAGACTCAGCTTGATACGTCACCACCAATAACGAGTGATACATTGGAAAAAAATCTGATGTTGTACAAAAGCTGGTCTGAACATCGTCAGCTATTCTTCAATGATCGTGATAAAACTCCATTGCATATAGCAGCTGAAGAACAGAATCTGCACACCGTTGCAGTCCTCCTAAGTGGCCCCAGCAGCAGGATATCTGAGGAAGCCTTCGTGTCCTTTGTAGCAGCTAGAGACAAGGCCGGGAGGACCGCACTAAACATAGCATTGGAGAATGAGAATCGCAATATTGAAAATGAAATAACAAAAAACGTGAAAAATTGCTCATATGAGTCACTATTAGAAATCATGCTTTCCACTTTCATAAATATGGGAGGCGAATCAGATGACCACTTGTTTGGAGAATATTGTTCAAAGACTCAGCCTTTAACTAGTGTAAACATGGCCTTAATGAGAACTGAACAGATTAGAAGGCAAATCACTCCATTTATGGCAGCGGTGAGAGAGGATGACTACAGGACTGTGCTAGAGATATATGGCGGCATGGCAAGTGACACTGAGCGAACTTACTTACTGATTGCTTTTGATAGTCAGGGTGACACTGCCATCAATCTCGCAGCAAGTAAAAAAGACAATTTGCTGTTCAAAATATTTGCTAAACAAGGAGTTTGCATGTCATTTGATAAATTTGAACAGAATCCCGTACATTGCGCAGCACGGGAAGGACACACTGGTATTGTGAAATATTTACTAAATCAATCGAAAGAAACCTATGACAGCATAAAAACAATCAATAATGATAAGTACTCCGATGAAGAGGAAACTGCAATTCAGTACGCTGGAAAGAATAAAATATTTTTTTCTATAAATTCTAAGCAACATAAAGGGTGTACCGCTTTGCTACTGGCTGCGAGCCGAGGGCATAATAACATTGTGCGGGAACTATTGGAGAAAGGAGCAGACGTCCATTTAAGGAATAGCATCGGCAACTGTGCATTAAGCTCAGCTGCACTTTACGGACACACAGAGGTTGTTGAACTCCTACTTTTGAAAGCAGCTGATGTGAATTCCCAGAATAAAAAAGGTTATTCTGCTCTTATAGTTGCTACTTTAGAAGGGCACCTTGACACGGTACGAAAACTGTTGGAGAAAGGAGCAGACGTCCATACAAGGGATAGTAAAGGTAACTGTGCATTAAACTATGCTGCACTTTACGGACACACAGAGGTCGTCGAACTCCTACTTTTGAAAGGAGCTGATGTGAATTCCCAGAATGAAGAAGGTAATTCTGCTCTTATCGCGGCTACTATAAAAGGGCACCTTGACACTGTACGAAAACTGTTGGAGAAAGGAGCAGACGTCCATACAAGGGATAGGGACGGCGACTGTGCATTAAACTATGTTGCACATTTCGGACACAAAGAGGTCGTCGAACTCCTACTTTTGAAAGCAGCTGATGTGAATTCCCAGAATAAAAAAGGTTATTCTGCTCTTATAGTTGCTACTTTAGAAGGGCACCTTGACACGGTACGAAAACTGTTGGAGAAAGGAGCAGACGTCCATACAAGGGATAGTGAAGGTAACTGTGCATTAAACTATGCTGCACTTTACGGACACACAGAGGTCGTCGAACTCCTACTTTTGAAAGGAGCTGATGTGAATTCCCAGAATGAAGAAGGTAATTCTGCTCTTATCGCGGCTACTATAAAAGGGCACCTTGACACTGTACGAAAACTGTTGGAGAAAGGAGCAGACTTACATACAAGGAATAGCTATGGCATCTGTGCATTAAATTCAGCTGCACTTTACGGACACACAGAGGTCGTTGAACTCCTACTTTTGAAAGGAGCTGATGTGAATTCCCAAAATGAAAAAGGTTATTCTACTCTAATCATGGCTGCTATAAAAGGGAACCTTGACACGGTACGAAAACTGTTGGAGAAAGGAGCAGACGTCCATACAAGGGATAGGGAAGGCGACTGTGCATTAAACTCAGCTGCAATTTACGGATACACAGAGGTCGTCGAACTCCTACTTTTGAAAGGAGCCGATGTGAATTCCCAAAATGAAAAAGGTTATTCTGCTCTAATCATTGCTACTATAGAAGGGCACCTTGACACTGTACGAAAACTGTTGGAGAAAGGAGCAGACGTCCATACAAGGGACAGTGAAGGCAACTGTGCATTAAACAAAGCTGCACTTTACGGACACACAGAGGTCGTCGATTTCCTACTTTTGAAAGGAGCTGATGTGAATTCCCAAAATGAAAAAGGTTATTCTGCTCTAATCATGGCTGCTATAAAAGGGAACCTTGACACGGTACGAAAACTGTTGGAGAAAGGAGCAGACGTCCATACAAGGGATAGGGAAGGCGACTGTGCATTAAACTCAGCTGCAATTTACGGACACACAGATGTCGTTGAACTCCTACTTTTGAAAGGAGCTGATGTGAATTCCCAAAATGAAAAAGGTTATTCTGCTCTAATCATGGCTGCTATAAAAGGGAACCTTGACATGGTACGAAAACTGTTGGAGAAAGGAGCAGACGTCCATACAAGGGATAGTGAAGGTGACTGTGCATTAAACAAAGCTGCACATTACGGATACACAGAGGTCGTCGAATTGCTACTTTTGAAAGGAGCTGATGTGAATTCCCAAAATGAAAAAGGTTATTCTGCTCTAATCATGGCTGCTATAAAAGGGAACCTTGACACAGTACGAAAACTGTTGGAGAAAGGAGCAGACGTCCATACAAGGGATAGGGACGGCGACTGTGCATTAAACTATGTTGCACATTTCGGACACAAAGAGGTCGTCGAACTCCTACTTTTGAAAGGAGCTGAAGTGAATTCCCAAAATGAAAAAGGTGATTCTGCTCTAATCATGGCTGCTATAAAAGGGAACCTTGACACGGTACGAAAACTGTTGGAGAAAGGAGCAGACGTCCATACAAGGGACAGTGAAGGCAACTGTGCATTAAACAAAGCTGCACTTTACGGACACACAGAGGTCGTCGATTTCCTACTTTTGAAAGGAGCTGATGTGAATTCCCAAAATGAAAAAGGTTATTCTGCTCTAATCATGGCTGCTATAAAAGGGAACCTTGACACGGTACGAAAACTGTTGGAGAAAGGAGCAGACGTCCATGCAAGGGATAGGGACGGCGACTGTGCATTAAACTCAGCTGCAATTTACGGACACACAGAGGTCGTTGAACTCCTACTTTTGAAAGGAGCTGAAGTGAATTCCCAAAATGAAAAAGGTTATTCTGCTCTAATCATGGCTGCTATAAAAGGGAACCTTGATACGATACGAAAACTGTTGGAGAAAGGAGCAGACGTCCATACAAGGGATAGGGACGGCGACTGTGCATTAAACTCAGCTGCAATTTACGGACACACAGAGGTCGTTGAACTCCTACTTATGAAAGCAGCTGATGTGAATTCCCAGAATGAAAAAGGTAATTCTGCTCTTATCGCGGCTACTATAGAAGGGCACTTTGACACGGTACGAAAACTGTTGGAGAAAGGAGCAGACGTCCATACAAGGGACAGTGAAGGCAACTGTGCATTAAACAAAGCTGCACTTTACGGACACACAGAGGTCGTCAATTTCCTACTTTTGAAAGGAGCTGATGTGAATTCCCAGAATGAAACAGGTGAATCTGCTCTTATTCAGGCTGCTGCAGGAGGGGACCTTGACATGGTACGAAAACTGTTGGAGAAAGGAGCAAATGTCCATTCAAGAAATAGCAACGGCGACTGCGCATTAAACTATGCTGCACATTTCGGACACAAAGAGGTCGTCGAACTCCTACTTTTGAAAGGAGCTGATGTGAATTTCAAGAATGAAAAAGATGAATCTGCTCTTATGTACGCTGCTAAAAATGGGCACCTTGACACGGTAGGAAAACTATTGGAGAAAGGAGCAAACATTCATACAAGGAATACTGTGGGTTGGACTGCATTTAACTATGCTGCGATTTTCGGACTTCTAGAGGTTGCCAAACTGTTATTACTGAACGAAGCTGATTTGAATTCCCGAGATATAAATGGTGATACTGCTCTACTCCATGCATCTGCTTTTGGGCGCACTAAGATTGTGGTATTCCTGCTGCAGCGCGGTGTTGATGTCAACATCCAGCGTGATGATGGCAGAACAGCTTTGTCATGGGCAGCACTCAAAGGAAATGGGAAAGTTGTGGAGATCCTTCTGCAGTACAACGCCGATGTTTCCTGTCAGGACAAGGATGGAAAGACGGCTCTTTCCTGGGCGGAAGAAAAGGGACATGGAGAGGTGGTTGATCTTCTTCGCAGCCACCAGGAAGCCAACCCGAGTGATTCTCCTCTTCCATAAAGCTGTACCACCAATAGTGACAACAGTTTTTGAGGGCATTACCACCAGCCCTCTATTGCAATATAATATATGAAGGATTAAACAATAACAATGTGAAATCGTTCAACTTTAAAATTAAACAATAACAGTTTGAAATCATGCAACTTAAAAATTAAACAAAACATTGTGAAATCATTCAACTTTAAAATTAAACAATAACATTGTGAAATCATTCAACTTTAAAATTAAACAATAACAGTGTGAAATCATTCAACTTTAAAATTAGTTAAATCAACATAGTACCTAAATATTTCTATAAAATGTAAACAACCCAGTGAAATATTAAATCTTGTGAACCCTGAACAAAAAAAATGTATGTATTCAGTAAAATTCCGTACCTAACATTAGTTCGCTGTTCTGTTATAAACCAACATATTAAAAACTATTATTTTAAATACATTATTTGATAAGTAAAGACAATCAATGCAAGTGCTTTCTTCTTACTTTAAATGACTACAAAAGGGGTTCTTGAAACAACGTAGAACAGAATGTGCCCACGAAACATGCACTAAAGTGTATATATTAGTCTGTAGCAGTGACAAGTTAGTAATTAGTGTGTGAAGCTATGGCTACCCTGTACGCAGTCCAAGGAAGAGACAAGGCAGATGCAGCGCCTGCTGATTGAACCCTGGACTAATGAACACATGCTCCAGGAATCTACGGCTCAACCTACTTCAATACAGGTAAAGTTACCTATTTCATACCTGCATTTTTTTAAATTTACCTCCATACCGGAGGCCTTGAGGAAAATTATTCCCCTTATGCTGTGAATGTCATCTGATGTGGTTTCTCACAAGGAATGCAATGCCGTTGTCACTATTTCCAAAAGTCTTCTAGTTTCTTTATATATAGTGTTTAAATATGGGTCGGAGTTCCAAAATAGTCCGTAATTGATACATCCAACCTGAAGTCAGTATTTCGTAAACATCACAATGGCCGCCAGATTATTTGCATACAATTTTGTTGCGGATCGTTGAGTTTCGTCTTGCTTATTCTACTAATTTCTCAACAAAATCATGTATAATTATCTACAAGCAGTGGCTGAATACCTTCCTGGTAAATCAAGGAAGCTAATGCAAAAACCAGAAACGTGAAGAATATTTTAGAGCGAAAAAATCAGTATGTAAACATTAGAATGTTTTACCCAAATTTCATTTTTTTTTTAAATATTTTTGATAATAATATAATTTTATGAAATTATATTTCCAATATTTTTTCTAGACATAGTAAATGAAGTCGAAAATTTGTTAAAAAAAAATTGGCATCGATTAGAAACAGTTAGAAAACCTCAGTTTCTACAAAAAATCTGTGATATCTCCAAAAAACTTTCGGAAATTACACAACAAGAAACTTCTCATTTGAGCTTAGGTGAAGTCAGAGAAGATTATATTGGTCTGATAAATATAATGCCTTTTAAGTTTTTAAAAACAATGCTCCCTTACCGTATATAATTATAACGACTAACTAATATGTCTTATCTTAAGAGGGAATAACCAGACAAAACCAGAAATATGTCATTTTTAAATCAAATTTTAGACGTATTGAATCTTTTCCACAAAAAATTATAAATTGATTTCGAAAGACTGTTCTTTTATCTAGTAAAGTTATGTTTTAAATTTTGAGAATATATGTTTATTTTTAGTACAATAAGGTTTTACCGTAGGTCGTCGGCAGATTTGTTAAATTAAAAAAAAATTGCATTATACAACACACATTTCAAATTATATAATAATGCAGGAAAATAAATCAATAAATTGCAATGCTTGGCGCCGGGGCTAGTCCTGCCCCACGAGGGAGCGCCAGTGCTATGCTTGGCAACAAACCTGTCCCGAAGGCTAGCTCAGTCAGTCGGTAGGTTTCCTCTCATCATCAGGGGGTGCGGTTGCGGCTAAAAAGGGTTAGAACTAGGGTGACTCCCGCCAGGCCCACACAGGTGGACTGGTTCAAATGAAAGAGTGGTTCAGGGTGAAACAGAGCATTGTTATGAGTTGCCCATAAATCCTACGAACGAACTATACAAGCGGCAGGCAGCTAGGTAGGTACAGATTACATGGATCACGAGAAATGGTACATAGCCCTATCTATGAAGTGGCCTAAATAATCTCTCTCTGAGCCTGGGGTCTATCGTCGCGTAAGTTAAATGGACGAGAGGACACATTAAGAATAGTTCGAGGGGTTAACTCACAGCATCGTGGTAAGGAGCGGCAGCTCCCTTTTCAGGCGGTCCAGGGTTCCAGGTGGCATCCTCGCGTCAATCCGGGAGGATACCGGAATGCACGCCGAAAGTTAAGTTAACGTTCGCAAGGGTTCCCGAGGCAAATCACTCTTTACATAGTTGCAAAATGCGTAAAATCGGGCTAAAGCCCAGCAGCGTCGAACGCGGTGCCGAGGCATGTATTGTCGCCGCAGGGGCCGTGACGCATAAATAAACCAATCATTAGATTGATAACTTCGTGCTTTTTGTATAGACAATTTTTCGACGCTATTTTACGCCTTTATTTTTCAGCGAGTACAACCGACGTCACACATACCATCGACAAGGATAGAGGAAACAAAAAAAAAATGGATCGACCATAGACAATATAATTCTCTTTCGGTACCTACCCAATACCACCCAAATCATTAGCCTAAAATATTATTTTAAAAATAAAACTCGTAATTACATGAAGAGAATTTTATTATAAACATTTAGAAACAGGAAATACAAGACAGAATATATAATTAAAATATGATTATGCGATACTGAATTTAAAAAAATTTCATCTTAGAACAGAAAAATGTAAAACTCAGAATTACATGTACTTATTTTAAACAATATAATAAAAGCAGGTTATATTTCTGTAGCAAATTGCCACATGAAGACGTTGTTTTAGATAAATTTCTTCTTTGAACGTACCTATACAAGTCATCCAACGATTATTAAGTTATTTATACCTTTGATGTAATTATGCTCTTGATATACATCAATGTGCTCTTGAGCAACTTCAAAATTCGTGTTGCATCTTAGTGGTGTACGGATGCGGTCTAAAAAATAAAAATAGATACATTAGTATAGATACAACACATCAGGAACACAAAACAATACACAAAGACAGCTTCCCACCTGTACTTGGGTTACACTTACCGATCTTCTTTTCACGAGGAAAATCGGGAAGATTTAGCGTGGGCAATGCATTTGGTTTTAACCGTCCATTTCTTGTTTTGCATTCGAATACGAAATGAGATCCACATACACGGGCAAGAGTCCCCATAATCGGGTAATCAATATAGTCGAGTCTGCCAATTCTCATCGACCATTCCCGAAACATATTCTCCTTGTTTTCCCTGGATGGAAGCCTATGCCGGGGTGAATATGCGTCCACACAACCTCTCACACAACACTGAGTTTTATGCATTTCACAAAAAATAAACCGAATATTTACGTTGAGTCGGAGTTGAGAGCGTCAATTTTGTTAGGTTAGATTTTACTGGATCTTACCGCCAGCTGTCAACAATAACAAAGCCAAACAAAGCTCTTGCTAACAAAGCTTTCCATTGGACGAGCGAGGAGAAGCGTACAGGTGACGTCACACAGACATGAATATCGATACGGTTGAATTTTTGAATCGGAGTTATACCCCCCTGCCGTGACGCGACTGCCGCGGGCGGTCGCGGGTACGAACGGGGGTGACGGGCAGGCAGCGGGGGGTGACGGGGGGTCACGGCCTCGGCTATCCACCGCTGGGTTTATACTCAGGAGCGCGAAAACAATTGTTATTTTAAAAAAAAGCTTCTTCGGTGACCTACTTTGCTTGCTAATTGTGTTATATAACAAAATATCTGGGAAAGCTATGTTAGAGAATTTTAATTTTAGTTTAAATAAAATCATTTAAAAAAAGATTCACGCTCGTGTTTTGTGACTAAAATACTTCAGTTTGTCTATTTATTTACGGTCTTACAAACTAATTTATTTAAGATTTTTTTAACATTCTTATTTTGCTTAGACATTATTGAAAAAATAAAAATTACAAAAAGTACACGATTAATTTTAATAGTTTTATCATCACGCCTTTCAGCATTTTTGAATGTAGGTATAAATTAAAGCAAATTTTGAATGAAATAAAATCGATATTGAGTTATTATTTTAAAAAGCTGGTACGGAGAATAATTAATCTTTCTGGTTTAAACCGCTCTGTACGATCATAAGAACATCTTTCGATGAAATATGAATTCTCGGCCGCTGGCTGGTTAATTTTACTAGGTATTGTTACATTTTTATTAAATATTAATTAAATGTTCTCTAACAAGTTGCGTATTTTTATTTTTGTAATACACATAATATTTTTTATATGATTTCAACCTTTTCTCTCCTCCGCACAAAAAAAGTGTGTTACAAAACCCTCTGTATTTAACTCGATGAGTTCCAAAACCCTCCGTAATTGAAAGTGAGTTCCAAAATCCGCCCTAATAAAAATTAAAACATGTTTCTTAAATACATTTAATCGTTTAAATAGAATATAACAATTATATCAGGTTATTACAAGATCGTGCTAATGGGTAAAAAATTAAATAACTCGAATCATGAAAACTCGTATGTTTTTCTTGATTTACTCGAAAGTAAGAAAATCCATTATGGCGGGTTTTGGAACTAAACGACTCATATTATAATTACGCCTAGGGGACCATTACATATTGATAGATCCTCTAAAACTAAATACATTACTCATTACAATCATATTCCATGAGAAAAAATGCTTACAATTTAAAGGGGCTACATATTTTTTATTGACGTGTGTAAATGTACAGAAAAATACTACACAATTACGAATAATCACTGTCTTCTGATATCAACAATGAGGAAATATCAAAAGCAATACATTCACTAAAAAATAACAGGCCTAAGAAAGGAATAGAAAATAACACAAAATATTTTACTGACACTGTAACAAAATAAAAAGATTAAATAATTAGCAAAAGTTTCCCATGGGTGTTTTAATTGCTTTATTATTTATTTTTAACTTAATGCGTAAAATCTTAAATTGTTATATTTTAATTAATGAAGACAATTTTAGCGAAATTCAATTGAAAATCTTAAACAGAAAAATCAGAAAAAGGTACAGTCACATCTCGGACACAAACCCTGAAACCGAACGGGTTTGTGTCCCAGTGACAGTATCTTTTCCTGATTTTTTCGTTTCAGATTTTTTATTGAGTTTTGCAAGTCTTCATAAAGTAAAAACTTTTAATTATCATTTACTTTAATAAACTACATAGTTAAATGTTTCAAATTCGGATACACTAACCCTGGACGTCACTTGAAGATACACCACCCTTAAGGCAGCAACGTACATACTATCTTTGGTCATGGACATCACTTGAAAGATACACCACCCTCAAGGCTGCAACGTACTATCCATGGCCTGGACATCATACTCCGGGCAACATTGTACTATCTTTGGCCATGGACATCACTTGAAAGATACACTACCCTCAAGGCAGCAACATACTATCCATGGCCTGGACACCATACTCTGGGCAACATTGTACTATCTTTGGCCATGGACATCACTTGAAGGATACACCACCCTCAAGACAGCAACGTACTATCCATGGCCTGGACATCACTTGAAAGATACACCATATTCAAGGCAGTAACATACTATCGTTGGCCATGGACATCACTTGAAAGATACACCATACTCTGGGCAACATCGTACTATCTTTGGCCATGGACATCTCTTGAAGGATACACCACCATTAAGACAGCAACGTACTGGACATCACTTGAAAGATACACCATATTCAAGGCAGCAACATACTATCGTTGGCCATGGACATCACTTGAAAGATACACCATACTCTGGGCAACATCGTACTATCTTTGGCCATGGACATCACTTGAAGGATACACCACCATCAAGACAGCAACGTGCTATCCATGGCCTGGACATCACTTGAAAGATACACCATATTCAAGGCAGCAACATACTATCGTTGGCCATGGACATCACTTGAAAGATACACCATGCTCTGGGCAACATCGTACTATCTTTGGCCATGGACATCACTTGAAGGATACACCATCCTCAAGGCATCAACGTACTATCCATGGCCTGGACATCACTTGAAAGCTACACCATACTTAAGGCAGCAACATACTATCGTTGGCAATGCAAATCACTTGAAAGATACACCATACTCGAGGCAGCAACGTACTATCTTTTTACCATGGACATCACTTGAAGGATACACCACGGTAAAGGTAATAATAATGAATATTCGGCTATATTTCTTTTTTAGAATGCTGACGTTGTCTTTTTTTACATTTTTTAAAAAGTTTTCTTTATTCATTGAATTTTTTATTACATAAATTGGTGATTTTTCGACCACAATGCTAGGCACATGCCCGTGTTGTGGTGGTCGATTTTATATACAGTACATTAACATACGCAATATAAAGAATGTGCGAGAATATTAAGAAAATATGTACATAAAATAATATTATATTAAAGAATACTTGAATGAGATTGTGTGTGTGTAGAGTGGATTTGATATTTGCGAAGATTGACTAACGAAGGACCTTGAATTTTGTGTTACTGTTTACTGCTTGGAACGAGGAAAAACATATGCTGCATATAAAGGAAAGGACTCACCGAAACAGGATAAAGAACTTGTATGCTGGCAATTTTGTCTTCTTTCTCCCCGTCCAATTGGCACTGAAAACAGCAATAGGCGTGCGTTTCGTGTACACGGCGAACACGGCGGAATTAGGTTAACAGATAGCGGGAGCACGGGGGCTATAGGGTATGTTGCGGCGCGGGCTGTTGATTGCAGACTGACGTGGTGAAGGTAGTTATAGGTGCGGATTTTGGGAACAAGGTAGGACAGGATTTGCAACAATATTAATACCAATCCCAAGCAGTAACAGTATGTATGTGTGCTATGTAGGTGTGTGTATGTGTGGGTATATGTATTGGCGTAACCATGCCCCCCGCCTGGAAGGGGATGAAAGAATCCACTTCCATAAACCAAAAGAGTGCCAATACGTTTCAATGCGCAAACAAAATTATAATGACACGCGGTAGAATGTAATAAATTATGTAAAAGTTACGAAAATATTATGTAAGTTATATAAATGCTTTACCAAATGGTCAAAATGACTGATATAGCAAGGAAATAAAATGAATAAAAAACATTGAAACGAAAAATATGACTTGAAAGGATTCAATAAATAATACTGAACCTGCGGTAGATAAAACTAGTAGGGTTTGGTACCTATTTAACAATGAAACTAATCTAATTGATTTTTAAAAATTAAAGTATTATGAACTAACTTCTAAGATGTCGTTAAATCTATTGTGACGGTAAGGGACAGAGTTTAACGACTGCCCTGCGGTATGTTCCGGAGTTAGTTTTAACTTCCGCAACCCGGATCACCCCATCTGCCCCGGGGTAGACATTGACTATTACCCCAATAGGCCATTGAAGGGGCGCGATGTTGTCACTCTTAATCATTACTACCGTGCCTGTCTTTACCGAATTAGCATTTGTATTCCATTTCTGGCGAGCTTGCAAAGTATTTAAATACTCAATTCGCCATCGGTTCCAGAACGTCTGAACAAGACGATCCACGAGATGTTTGCGTTGTATCAAGTTGACTGGCTCGTCTGACAAATCAGCAGCGGGTAAAGATTTTAAGGGAGTGAGCGTTAAAAAATGCGCGGGGGTTAGCGGCAATGGAGCCGAAACATCGTTAACGCTAAGTACAGATAGCGGGCGTGAATTTAGAATTGCTTCAATCTGAGAAAGCACTGTTTGCATCTCTTCATAAGTCAGTAGAGAGGTGCCTACTATTTTATTTAAATAACCTTTCAGGCATTTAATGTTACTTTCCCAGATCCCACCAAAGTGAGGAGCTTGCGGTGGATTCATCTTCCATTCGATTCGATTCTCCAACAGATTGTCTGAGAATTCCTTTTTGTAATTGGGTGACTCTATAAGTGCAAATAAAGACCTTAAATGGGATTTGGCTCCCACAAAGTTCGTCCCATTGTCGGAGTACATTATACTCACAGGACCTCGACGAGAAAGGAAACGCTTGAAAGCGTTGAGGAAGACTTCGGTGGAAAGATCCGAAGCGAGTTCAATATGAACTGCTCGGGTCACCAAGCAAATAAATAAGCAAATGTATGCCTTTTGACTTCGCACCCCCCGACGTCTATAAGGGATTATTTGAAGCGGGCCAGCGTAGTCAACCCCCGTGTGAAGAAAAGCCTTAGCTTCGCGGACGCGGCATGCGGGTAAATCTCCCATTAATGGGAATTGTGGTTTAGGATTGACTTTGAAGCACGTATTGCACTGATGCACACGTTTCCGAACCAAATTGCGCGAAGAAAGTATCCAAAATCTTTGTCTTAGCAGCGACATCAGTAACGTAGGACCCGTATGTAGGTTCTTAATATGATAGTAGTCTATTATTAAATTGACTACATTATCACGAGCGGGTAATAGAATGGGATGACGACTGTCAAATTCTGTTTCAGCATTACTCAATCTGCCTCCTACCCTTAGAATTCCGTCATGAAGAAACGGATTCAATTTTGCAATCGCTCGCCGAACCTTCTTCCCATCTTTGACTGCCTTTATATCTTCGGAGAAATGTTCTTGCTGTATAGAATTTATAACAGCGATTTCTGCAACTAAGATATGGCTTAATTCGAATGCTCGTGGTAATTTCTTAATGAAACGAAAAACATAAATTACTATTCGAATTAATTTCGGCCATGAACTAACACGAGAAGCTAGTGCACACAATAACGGTGGAGCAATTGTTTTGGGGCGGTTATTGTCTTGAACGGACATCAAAATTTTTGTTTTTAATTCGGGTGGATCAGATATCGATTTCGTATCAAAACGTTGTAAAGGCCAATCACTTTTAGGTAATTGGGCAAATACGGGACCGTTAAACCATAACGGATGGTCTATTAGCTGAGCGGGAGTAAGACCCCGCGATAAGCAGTCGGCGGGATTGTCTTGACCTCTTATATAATGGAAGCATTCAGCCCCAAGATGGTTTTGTATTTGTGAGACACGGTTGGCAACGAAGGTCTGCCATTTTGCAGGCGGTGAATTTATCCAAGCTAGTGCAACCGTGCTGTCGCAAAAAGCTAAAGTCGTATGAGCTTTTGAATTTGATGTGTAGGTATTACTGACCGTATGCATTAATCGTGCAAGTACTAGCGCTCCACATAGTTCTAATCGCGCAAGTGAAATCGTCTTAGCCGGAGCGACCTTGGATTTAGCGCATAATAAATTAATTGTGGTTTTATCGGTATTCGGACAGTAAACATGTAAGTAAATAACACCTCCATATGCGCGTTCGCTTGCGTCTGAAAACCCGATAAGCGTTAATACACATTGGGGTTCGATTCCTAAAAAACGAGGAATTTTAATAGATTGCAGTAATGGCAATTCCTTTTTAAACTGTCGCCAAAGTGTGACAACTGTTTCAGGAGGAGTATCGTCCCAATTCAGGTTATACTCCCATAGAGATTTAATTATCAGCTTAGCCAATAATACAACTGGTGCGGCGAAACCCATCAAATCCCAAAGACGAGCAATCGTCGAGAGAATATTTCGTTTAGTACACGTTCTTTCGTCGGTGTGTACGACAAATACAAAATGATCAGAAGCGGGTATCCAATGAAGCCCTAGTATTTTTAGGTTTTCATCGGGATTAAATTCCACATGTTCCTTAACACGACGAGCTGTAGGAATCGTGGATAAAAACTTTGGAGAATTAGAAGAGAATTTTACAAGGTCGAATCCTCCGGCAGCGAATAACTGAATTAATTCCGTCGACAACTCGGTAGCTTCCTCGACTGATGAGCAACTGGTGACGAAATCATCCATGTAGAATGAGCCATTTTCCACCAAGTTTGCCGCGAGTGGGAAACGAGGTTTTTCATGCGTTGCGAGTTGACGCAGTGAACGCATAGCCAAAAATGGGCTACAAGACATGCCGAAAGTGACGCGATTAAATTCGAACAATTGTAAAGGGTCACTATTGTTAAATCTATACAGCATGCGCTGATAACGACGGCATTCTTCTTGCACTACGATTTGTAGGTACATTTGTTTTATGTCAGCGGTTATAGCTATTGCGAACAATCTGAAATTGAGGATAATGCGAAACAAATCACCTTGTAAATTCTTTCCGGTATGTAGGATGTCATTAAGCGAATAACCCGAATCGGATTTCATACTCGCATCTAGCACCATGCGAATTTTAGTAGTAAGTTTATCTTCACGAACTACAATATGATGCGGTATAACGTAATGAGGTAAGTCAGAATTGTCGACCGGCGAAATGTACCCTTTCTGTAGGTATTCGCGTAATATTTTGTCATATTCTAACTTTATTGCGGGTTGAGATATCAAGCGGCGTTCGAGAGATCGAAACCTGCGTTCGGCGGCGGGTAACGATTCACCGAGAACAGAGGGACTGTTTCGAAACGGCAACGCGACGATATAACGACCTGCCGTGTCACGAGAGGTAGTGAGTTTAAAAATGTCCTCACACTCTTGTTCATCAGGCGTTAAAAACTTCTCATCTGGAATGTCTTCCAATTCGAAGAAGCGCGACAGGCAAAAATCATTATTTTGCGTGAACGTACAAAATGATTGCGTGGCGTTTATACTTGGGTTTTCAATCATCGTTGGGGCAGTACCCAAGATGAGATATCCCAAAGTGGTTTCAATAGCAAATGGCTGGCCGAGAGAACCTGATATTTTGTTTGCCTTTAGAATGCGAGCAAATATGTCACATCCTAAGATAATATCAATCTCACCGGGCGTACAGAATGTTGTGTCTGCTAAGGGCAAATTATCAAGATACGACAAAGAGGAACGGTTAATGTTAACAGTAGGCAACTCACTGGTTATAGTTTCTACTACATATGGTTTAATCGTATATGACTGAGCAATGTCATAGCGGGAATGTAATTTTAAGCAAGTTACGCCATTTGTCACATTTCTTACGTCACCTATTCCCGTGACGTAAGTACTTGGAGATGACCGCACCGTAAGATTCAAGCGTGAACAGCATTTGCGCGTAATTATGTCCCTTTGGGAGCCGCTATCTATTAGAGCCCGTATCGTCTGTACCTGGCCCTTAGCGTCTCTGGTAGTGCAAACAGCCGTTCCTAAGAGTGCAGTAGTATTTGCACTAGGGCATGAATTTGTTACACATAGCGAAACCGGATTAAAAGAATTTAAGTTATCATTATCGGCATCTGCTTGTAACGCGGGAGATGGTATTGGGTCTGTTTGTGACTTCCGCCCATCAGTTTGTTTGAAATGCAATAAACTATGATGGTTGAGCGCGCATGTTTTGCATGTACTTTTTGATTTACAAGCTTTCGTGATATGCCTAGTACTGAGGCAGTTCACACAAACACGAATATTCGATGACTTAATAAAGTTAAATCGATCGCGCGGTTCTAGACTTATGAATTTAGAACATTGGTATAAAGGGTGCGATCCCTTTTGACAACAAAAACAAATTTCGATGGAGTGATTATCGATTTTTTCGACATTAATAAATGCCTTTGCGGAATTAGTTTTTTGCGGTTTAGCGGAATAATTAATATTTGAGCCAAGGCGGTTCGAGGTCGGTTGCGTAATTTGCGCGCGGTTGAGAATTCGTTGCTGTTGTCTTACAACGTCGATTAGTTCCGCGCTGGAAGGTAAATTTTCATTATTTTTAATAGAAGATTCGAAAGCCTTTACAGTCTCTATGTCAAGCCGTTTAAGACCCAGTTGTAGCAATATTAATTCTGCGAGGTCTTTTATTTTTAATTGCTTCAGCGCGGCGATGTTAGCGGAGTATGCATCTGCGAAATTCTCTAAAGAAGCGGGCGTGGCCGAGTTAACTGGAGGCAATTTCAGCAATCGGTCAAAGTATGATTCAGCAAGAACGCGTTGATCATTATACTTAGTACACAATGCGTCCCAAATAACTTGATAATTTGTACCAGTAGGCGTAATAGTTTTGCAAATATTTAATGCTTTTCCGGTTAATTTAGACATCAGATACTGCATCTTTTCAGCATTATCCAGAGAATCATTCAAATGTATAACCGAATTATATGTTTCATAGAAAAGAGGCCAATTATCTAATTTTCCGTCGAAGCACGCTATTTCCAAAGGCGGTAACTTAATTTGACGGCGAGGTTTCGCAACTGGATTGGACAGCATATTTGCTTCGGTATATTTAATAACCCCGAAGAGTTCTTCAAATGCATTTAATTGAGAGTATTCAGCAATTGCTTCCGGATTCAATTCCAGTTCGCAATCCACTTTTTCATCTAAAATTGTTATAAATTCAGAACGAATTTTTTCAACAGTAGTTGCGCCTGACAAAAAAGATTGGCGATTGCTAATGCTTTCCGAAGCTTTCCTTATCTTGTCATACACCGACTGTAAGCTTGCAAAGCTAGCTGATAGTTTAGCATTTAAACGTTTGAGACGTCTTTCGTCCCGAGACGACCCGGATGACGCGCTTGTAGCCATTTTATTTATTCCGGTTATATTTTACAAAATATGAGACGATAAACAACTAAAACTGCGGTTAAAATAATGTGTCTGTATTATTTATGCGGAATTAATTAATTAATATTTAATAAATATTTAATTACTTCACAGTGATAACCGCACGGGGTTAAATTGACTGGTGAGCTGTGAAAGGTTAACAGATGCGCCGTGCACTACGTCGGTAAATCATTAACAAATTATACATATTACGATCGTATTATTCTATTTGTAATGTAATCCAATAATATAAACAATACGAATATTAGGAAATAATCGTATTATTTATAAGGTAGGTAATGCGATTTGATTAGCAAGATATAATTACATGAGTTATCAGAAATAAATATCAAAGCAGTGTCTTGTATCTATTTATTCTAATAGCGGGTAAATATGTTATTTCCAACCATAATACGATAGGTATAAAGAAACAAAATAACTCATGTAGGTATATCAAACTGCGGGAATGCGGGTAATTATTTATATGCGGTATTGTAAAAACGTATTCACACTCTGCTGGATTATTATCTACTAATATTATGGTTCAAAAATGTCCGGCTCGTTTGGATCAAGATGAATGAGATTGTGTGTGTGTAGAGTGGATTTGATATTTGCGAAGATTGACTAACGAAGGACCTTGAATTTTGTGTTACTGTTTACTGCTTGGAACGAGGAAAAACATATGCTGCATATAAAGGAAAGGACTCACCGAAACAGGATAAAGAACTTGTATGCTGGCAATTTTGTCTTCTTTCTCCCCGTCCAATTGGCACTGAAAACAGCAATAGGCGTGCGTTTCGTGTACACGGCGAACACGGCGGAATTAGGTTAACAGATAGCGGGAGCACGGGGGCTATAGGGTATGTTGCGGCGCGGGCTGTTGATTGCAGACTGACGTGGTGAAGGTAGTTATAGGTGCGGATTTTGGGAACAAGGTAGGACAGGATTTGCAACAATATTAATACCAATCCCAAGCAGTAACAGTATGTATGTGTGCTATGTAGGTGTGTGTATGTGTGGGTATATGTATTGGCGTAACCAATACTCAAGAATACAAAAGAATATAAAAGAATTTAAATTACTGTAACTGTACTGAGTAATATAAAACAGTTAGGAAGAATACATTAGCTCCACAAAGGAGGCTGATAGGAAAATAATTCCTCTTTGGTCCAGTGTCATCTTTGGGAATGCTGTGTGAAGGAGTTTTTTGAAAATGAAGGAGAGGAAGTTCTGGTAAGGAAAGGGGTATGAGGGGTAGGTAGGAATCTGGGGGTCAGTGTGTTCGGGTGTTCCGGGAGAGTCTTTCCGGAGAGATCAAAAGGTCTACCTCAGCAAGTCTCTACTGATCTGGCCCGCTACGCAGTAGGTGGGCAGACGCATCCACTGCCAAGACCCGGCCAAACCACACCCCATGAACCTGGGCGCCCCTGATAAGTCACCAAACTTAGCGGACCTCCGACCTTCTGACTTCTAAGGCAGAGTTTTTTTTCTCTTTTTAAAGAAAGACAAACATTCCCGGATTACGAATAACCTGACAATATTTGAAAATCTCCTACTAACACCACAGTAAGCGGAAAATGTTGCTTGTGTCGTGATGGAGGACTTAGCCAGCCGAGGAATCAAACATGTGACGCCCAGGTGGGAACTAAACGCTATGCCAACTCAGCCACTGATCAGTCAAACGTTTCATTGCTTATATTCCACACATATTTTTTTTATGGCAGATGTTTACTATTTAGAATACAGCCATTATTTTTGTTACAGATACTCCGTCTCCAGGCATCACTTGAGGGAAACAACATTTTTAAGGTAGCCACACTTTATCTAAGGCCCTGGACATCACTTGAGACGGGCATCACTTTCTACAGATACTCTGTCCGTGGACATCACTTGAGGAAAGCAACACTTTTAAGGCAGCCACTCTTTATCTAAGGCCTTGGACATCACTTGAGACGGGCATCACTTTCCACAGATACTCTGTCCGTGGACATCACTTGAGAGAAACAACACTTTTAAGGCAGCCACTCTTTATCTAAGGCCTTGGACATCACTTGAGACGGGCATCACTTTCCACAGATACTCTGTCCGTGGACATCACTTGAGAGAAACAACATTTTTAAGGCAGCCACTCTTTATCTAAGGCCTTGGACATCACTTGAGACGGGCATCACTTTTTACAAATACTCTGTCCGTGGACATCACTCAAAGGAGACAAAACTTTCAAGGCAGCCATGTTATCTACAACAGGGATGGAGAAACTGCATACTGTGACGCCATTTGGTGCAGCCCGCAAGCACTTATGGATGCGACCTGCGGAAAGCACCTTAAAAATAATAATAGTAAAAAAATAAAATTAATGTAAAGTAAGAAAATAATATTTTTTGTGTGTATAGTGGGAAAATATTTTGAGATTTGACATCCGTTTTTGAAAAAATTAGAAGCAAGTTATGAATGGATTGCATTATAAATTATAAGCACATTATTACCTTTAACCTCATTCTGGACGCTTTAAGTTATTATCTATAAGAATCTCAGCTATAGTGCAACTTTAAATTGTTTTTTTTTTTGTTTTAGACCAAAGGACATGTTGAAGCACTAAAAAATTATGAAGCTCGAAAACTTCCTATTAAAAGAAGAAAAGACGGTGAAACAGAAACTCAAACTCCAAAGTTAAAACATTTGAAACTGTAGGAGAGAATGACTTCCTCGACACCCTGATTTTAAAATTTGTCATCGAGACTATGTCTCCTCTTTCTATTGTGGAATGTTGTATATCTAAAAGCTTCCGAGTTTGTTACATAGAGGGCAATGCTAAGAGCTGTCCCGAAAGTCCGCAAGATGGCGGTTAGTTAGTACCAGGGGGGACGAAGGCCTGGGAGCAGGTGGCAGGAGCTCACATAATTCAGACCCATGCTATCTAGCTTCTAGTTAGGTCAACTATTCGTAGTAACAACATTTTTAATATGCGAAGTAATAATAAATCCAGATTAACATAAAGAACTCTATTATTCCAAAGAAGTAATCTCCTTAAAAAGACGAGTTGGAGAACCTGAGTGTGTGAATTCAACAAGTGGTGAACACAACATGGAATATAATTATTTTCAAAATTTAATACATGGAGCAAATAGTATGCCTAAACACATTAAAATTTTAGGAAGACGTTCGCTAACACAAAAACTCGACCTTGATTATGAGAAAATAAAAATGAAAGTAATAGAATCTCTATGTACTACGGCAGATGTGTGGTCGTCATCGAAACCTGGAAATGACAGTTCACTGGATTGATAAAGTGAGTTTAGAAAGGAAGAGTGCTTCCTTGGCCTGCAAGAGGTTTAAGGGGGCTCCTTTGACAAAGTTACTGAAATGATGACAGAGATACATTCCGACTTTAACCACTGGGGCGATTTTTGCCATGTATTGGCACCATTTTAAATGTCTCCGATTGCTTTTCGAATAAAAAAGGCAATCATCTCTTTGATTCGACAAATTTAAAAAATATGTATATTTATAGCTCCCACGTTTGTTATTTAGGATTTAAAAGGAAGCTATTGAAATGTTTTATCTATTATGACCATAGATGTCGCAAATCCGAACTTCGTTGACTATTTTATAACAATGCTAAAAATAATTTTTTCACGCAGAATTTCTGATCAGCTGTTTACGGTTAAAATTAAGTCCTTTTTCCATATAAATTCACCTTTCATTATCAAGTATACCACAGGCAAAATACAGAAATCGAAAATATTCTATGTTAACTCGAATAAATATCTCTCACGGCAGTTTCAAAGAAACAAACAATCAGCATTCACACGGATATAAACTTTACGATTTTTTTAATATATCTTTTATAAATCCTCCAAATATGAGATAGACGGTAAAATGCAGGTTAATTCATTGGCTATAAATAGCAATATAATAAGTTTTTATGTCCTTGTGTTAAATTTTGAAGGTATAATTTTTTTAATGTTGGCGAAAAATTTAAAAAATGATCTTCTCAAAATCTCGAGCAAACGGAGAAAAAGTTTTAAGATGTGCTGTCGCTCCAGAGGTTAACTTAAAGTTTAACAAAATCACCAAAACCATAACGGATAATGACTCTAATATTGTAAAAGCCTAGTATTTGGTCAAGATGAAAATATAAAACAAGGCACCTCATCCACTCGCGATGAAAATGATGATGAAATTGATGATGACGATGGCTTTTTACCAAGAGATTTTCCTAACGTAAAGGAAAATAGCTATGGCTCGGATTATGAACTTCCTTCGCATGAGCGGTGAGCTACAAATAGTGGCCGCTATCGATACAAAAAACATTGAAATATCATCTTACAAGAAAATTCACAATGATATTCTCGCAGTACAGGAAAAAAATGAACGTTGCCATGAGAGTTCTGAAACTCAATATATTCAAAGATGCAGACTTACCCTTCCGAAAAGAATATACAGTATGCCTAAAACCTTTTGCAGATGCCATTCAAATTTTACAGGGTGAAAAAAAACGTAGTATGGGGTACTCCTCCCTGAATTGTGCAGAATTAACCAATTTTTAATTTCGTTAGGATTAGAAAACCTCGTGTACTGTCGAGCACTTCGGAGAAAAGCTAATGATCGCTACAGTATCGCATACTTTTTTTAAAAATGAAGTGGACACCGAAAGAACAGATGGACAGAGTCCGTTCAGTATTTTTACTACACATAAGGAAATTAAAAGAAAGTAGTAAAAAATCTAACGTAAATCTACAAAGCGGAAATAATAATTTCGTAGAGCACGAATCTTCCAAGATAAAATTCATCTGATTCCTCCGCAACAATAGAAGGTACTCCGGATCTAGAATCCTTGCAATGCCTTCAAGACAAAAGAACCATTTTTGAAATGTTGCATGACTATGTTAGACATATGTTCAGTGGCGTAACTATACCATCTGGGGCCCGTGGCAAATTTATTGGATGGGGCCCCCCAGTAAAAAAATCGTCACGTTGTAATTGAATTTCAAAAAAATCGATTAAGTAATACCCAACAGCATTACTAATATTGTGTGCATTTTTATACTTTGATTGCAAACATAAAAATGTTTTATTAAATTTCTAATAAATTTTATTTTCAAACGCATAGGTATTACATATTTTTAATGAAATACCTAACAATTAAACTTTATAAGATATTTATTAATAAAATTCTTTTCTCCGAGTTTTCTGTTCCGCAAAAGTATCAATAACGTCATCAAAGTTTAAAGATCGGGTCATAGACTTTCAATAGAGTGTCTTGTCCCATTGAGTTATTATTTTTATTTTCGAAAATAATCTTTCAGCACTAGCTGTAGTCGCAGGAATTGTAATACATAACATTAATGCAGTACATACTTCAGGAAAGCTGCACAATATAAAATGCTTATTTATCCCTGGCAAATGATTCAGATATATATTTTTTATATATATCAACAAATTGTAGAGCTTTTTTAAGAGATAAAAAAAAAAAAAAAATTGCCAAGTGACAGGTTGCTAAACGCTGAAATTGGAAACAATTTCATTAATTGGAAAGAAACGCGATTTCAGTTGATTAATAATGATGGTCATGAATTATCTAACGAATCAAGAAATGAACAACAGTATTCTCAAGATTATGCTTTTTGCAGATGATGTAGTGCTGATAGCAGATAACCACTGTGACTTACGGAATAGCCTGGAAAGGTGGAGAAAGATCCTGGAGGATAATGGCCTAAAAATTAGCACGAAAAAGACTGAATATTTGTATTTGCCTTTTGAAGACACAAATGCTGCAAACAAACTCCTTCAATGCAACTGGATGGAGTAACATTAGCCAACTGTGATTCATTTAAGTATCTGGGCTCACTCATCCACAGAGACAGATGTCACCCATAGAATAGGTGTGGGATGGATTAAATTCAGATCCGTAACGGGAATATTGTGTGACTCCAAAATGCCTATAAAACTTAAAGGAAAGATATATCAGACTATTGTTAGACCCGCGATAATGTATGACTCCGAATGCTGGACTATGTACAACTCCTACTCTAGGCAACTCGAAACAGCAGACATGCGAATGCTTAGATGGTCGGCAGGAGTATCACTAAAAGATAAGATTAAAAGTTCACGCATTCGTGGTAGCCTGGGTGTCAACCGATGATGGCCCTAAGAAACTTCATTAAAAATGACAATATTTAGTTAACCCTCGACCTCTTGCGTGGGGTCTTTAAAAGCCCAGGTTTTACAGAAATGCTAATTACGTACATTTGAAATGTTCTCACTGATTCCTTACTTTAGGTAGCTTCCTAAAAGGGACTATACTTGACGCTAGCGCCGCCACCATTCGTGAGATACAGACTTGTGTTTAGGCATGAGGCTAAAAAATCAACAAAATACAATGAAAAACCAAATTTATATGTTTTTTTATCGTATTTTGTCATTTTATTTTTATTTTTGGTAGTAATAAGTCTGTATCAATCTCAAATAGTTATAAGTTTGATAAAATTGGTTAGATTTTTATATTAAAAAAGTATGATTCAAAATTATAAAAAAATGTTCCTTGTTGATTTTTAAGCTTTTACATTGAAAATAAATATCTAATTTTTAATATTTCTTTTTATTTCCATGCAGTCATTATCACCTGATTATTATCAGTTAAAATAACACAAAATTAAAGCTATAACAACAATTTAATGATTCTTATTTTTGGGGTCCTCAGCGACCCCGTGCAACACCTCGCGTTATAAAAAAGACGCGACGGGCGGAGGATTAATAATAATATTATATATTTTTACAGTGTACTTATTCGAATCTACGAAAGTTTTTCCACAAGATGTACTACTATGATGTCCATTAAATAAAAAATCAATAATTGTTTTATTATTTTGTTTGTTTTTAATTTTTCATTGTTTGACCTGAGAAACCAATTTGCATTTTCAATGCATTTTGAAAATAGGTATTTTGCATTTGAAATGCTTTTCAAAAAACCATTTTACATTTTAAAATGGGAAAATTTTGACCCATTTCCATTTTGCATGGTTTTGGGTACCCATTTCGCACATCTCTGGACAGATCAATAAGCTTGTCCCGGTAATAATAATAATAATAATTGGATAATTTATAGAGCGCCGTTTTTGTGAAAAATCACCTCAAGGGCGCTAAAAAATCACCTCAAGGGCGAAAAATCACCTCAAGGGCGGTAAGATGAAAGATCTTGGGTTTGAGTCCCAGATGACGACCGGCTTGGTCTAGAGGTAAGGCTCTTGACTCGCAATCCGAAGGGATCGAATCCCGGCATGGAAATTTTTTTTTTTTTTTTATTAATTTGTGTTATTTCAAAATTAATTAATTTAAAATACAATATAATATATTTGCTGCACGTTCCAGAGTGGAAGATGCTCTCAGTATCGCCCTGGTGTAAGACCACCATTCAGAATGTACTTCCCCACCTTCCTCTCCTCACTTCAGCCTCACGACATACCCAAATAAGGGAAGCCATGCTGGCTCCAGAGTGGAGCAGTTGGGACTCTACTGGAGTATTCACATAAAAAATAAAAATAAAGTTGTGACCGTTACCTTTTTATTTTTCTTTGTCTTGTTCTTTTTCATATTTTCGTTTTCGTTTAGATTTCTTAATATAATCTTTTTTTTCATTGATTTATTATTACTAAAGACCGGATTATATGCAACAAAAAAAGCCCAAAATATGCATGCAAATATGCAATAAAAATAGCTAAAAAATCCATAAAAAGGGCCAAAATATGCAACATGAAACAATATAGGAAGTGGTATTTTTAAATATTTTATTTTATTTTAGTAAGCTATTAGGTAGTTCTCAAGGATAACAAACGTATTTTCGAAAACATCAATTACAAAATGTATTTAACAATGAAATTTACAATTTACCTTTAAAAACTTATATGACTAAGTACCTACTGTTTTAAATGTTCTGTGGACAAATTGTGTCTGCGATCGCTTAATATATTTTTGTAAGCGGAAAGGAGCGTTCTACGTCTACTGGTGTGACTGGACAGAATTTAAATTTGGGTGCGATTTTTGAACTTATTGTGCCGGGCAAAATTTCACCTGCCCCATTGATGAAGCTATCAATTTGTCAACCCTGGGTTATTTTTCCATAAGTTTTCAAACTTTTCTTTGAGTTTGCTCGGGAAAGCTTTGACAACGAGGAATTCATAAGGCGGATTTTCTTCACAACCTGAATAGATTCAATCAACGCCAATCCATGAGTTTCAAGCGTTTTGGTTTTTACACTTGCAGGTATGTGGCGAAATGAGTGCTAATCATAGCTAGGTTTTTTTTTAAATACTAGTATCGTCAAATGCTTCTTTTCACTGGAAAACTGCCAAAGCCTCTGCACTATCGAAGTCATTGATTGGTGTCACTATGTGAGGCATCTGAACGATGAACAATATCGAGCGTAAATATGCATGATCTCAATTTTTTTGCTAAAATATGCAACTTTTGCCGAAAAGGGTCTAAATATGCAAATGTATATGCAAATATGCATTTGCATATAATCCGGTCTCTAATTATTACATTGACGATAATAACCTCCAAATATCTAATTTAATTTTTAAGTCAATTTTTAAGTTAATCTTCTCCGTTAATCCCGCGTAATCATGTTAGTTGCAGACCATATATTATATGATATTTATTACTAGCTGGTTCCCGGCATGCGTTGCTATGTCATTTAATAAAGACATTGTTTCTCTCTGCGTGTCTTTTCCCATTCGTCCCGGTTCGCTTTTACCTCCTCTTCCTTTCCCGCGTCCCCTTCCCCTCTCACGTTCCCACTACGCCTCCTCCACCTTTCCTTTCCCCACTCCACTCCCCCCCTTTCCGCCGTCTTCCCACGAATCCCCCTACCGAGTTCTCCTCCCCCTCCCAGATTCCCCTAGCCCCTCTCCCAGATTCCCCTAGCCCCTACCGGGTTCCCCCCCTCCTGCGAATCCCCTGCCCGAGTTCCCCCTCCCCTTCCCAGGTTCCCCCCCCCTCCCGAGTTCCCCCTCTCTTGCGAACCCCCTACCCGAATTCCCCCTCCCCCCTCCATTTTTATGTATATAGATAGATAGACTAGCTGGTCCCCGGCATGCGTTGCAATGCCATTGAAAGAAATAAATTGATTCTCCGTCCTTTCCCGTGAGTCCCCGTTCCCTTTCACCTTCTCCGCCTTCCCCCTCCCTCGTCTCTTCCCTCTCCGCAAACCCCACTTCCCGCGTGCCCCTTCCCCCTGCCTTTCCACCCTGGCTCTAAAATATATGAAATACACACATTTTCATTTATACAAATTTCATAACGCCAGAGCTTACCATTATATACAGCCTATATGTTTTTCTGATGTATGAGATATATAATTAAAAAGTTTCATTATCATACGTCAATGATTAAAATCCATTCAGTAGTTTTAGCTTGAAAGAGTAACAAACACACATTATTCTATACAAATTTTCGCGTTTATAATATTAGTAAGCTTATAATTATTATATAAGTAATTATATAAGTATTCTTAACCGTGTTAGAAATAGAAAATACCACGCTTTATATACAAATCTAAAAATTAAAATAATTAAAATGTACAACTTTATGAAACCAAAGTTTCTGACCGCAATTTGAAAACAAATTATGAAACTTTAGGAATTATTTATAATTTATTTTTTTTATACATGAGCTTCACAAAAATAATTTCCCTCAGAGCCTATGTCATCTTTGGGGATGCTGCGTAGGGGGAGGAAAGGAAGGAGAGGAGAGTTCTGGGAAGGAAAAGGGGTGGGTAGGAATCTGGGGTTCAGTGTGTTTTCTTATCATCCGCCTCCAAGACCTAGACAAACCTCACCCCATGAACCGGGGCACCCCTTCTAAATCACCAAACGTAGCGAACCACTTGGGGTGACCTATGGCAGAGATGTTGGTCATCAAATAAAGGTATCCGGGGCGGCGGTACCCATTCCCGTCTCCCAAATTGTTTTTACATGAAACGACAAAAAGTGTGGTGATAATAATTATGTACCTATGTTTATAATACATTTGTCTAATAAAATATGTTAGTGTTTTATTTTTTTTTCGTTATCAGTAATTTTAGTTAGAAAAAAACGTAAGGTGAACCATTTTTTGAAGCTTTTTTATGTTTGCATAAAAAAAATTATATTTCAAATATTATACGTCTACATCGAATTGTAACATTTTTAAGCGTAACTTATCACCTTTTAACAGTTTTTAGTTTTTTGATACATTCAGAAATATTCTATTTATTTGTAAGCAGAAATATGTTGACCTTCTGATCAAATATGCCCGAGGCCTGGGGGTAAATTATCTCTGCTTCCACTCTAAGTAGGTAGTTGGTGGGACTGTCATCATGAAGGTGCTAACTGAACGTACATATCTCTAAAAAGGGACATCTCTTTCTTAAAAAATCGATTCCAGGTCTTGAAGTTTCTGAACTTGAGAGGTGGTGATGTTGTGATCCTCTCTTCCTAACGTTAAAAAAACGCTGTACAAGAGGAGATATCAAGTGGATATCAGTATATTTGTGGGTCACCATCAAACCAATCAGAAGGGAGTCAAATAGCAAAGAACATCAATTTATCGTAAGTATCCATATGAAATTACCTTTGCTGTATTGATTTCGGTACATAAAGCGTCGATGACACAGGGCGAGTTTACAAGCTACTATCTCGGAAATTCACTATCTGTTAGTAAACTCGCTCAGTGTCATCGTGTTACTTGCTAACTAGCAGATTGTCGACAATCCACGGAAAAAGTTGAAAGGTCAAAGGTCCTCAACTTTACACGCTACAAGCCGACTCGTGATTGGTTTATTTGTGTTTCCAATATGGCTGCCAAAAACCAGCTGATTTCGACTGTCAACTGTCTGAAGGATTAGTTCACGTTATTTCCGCTATTGGCGCTAGCAGCTACGTGCGAGTCCAGTTTCCTACAAAAATGTCGCGAGCTACTGAGCGAGTGGACAGTTTTGTGTGTCATCATGACAATCTCACTCGCCGATTCGACCGCTTTTAAATTTAATAGATAGTAGCTTGTAAACTCGCCGTGTGTCATCGAGGCTTAACCAATCGAGACCTCACAAATATGTTACGCATATAGTGGACATTTCGTTCCACTATAACCCATGTCAGATTGTGCCACGGGCTAATCTTACATTTTTTGGTGTTCAGTTCCTCTTTCATCGCCAAAGATTGACCACCGCTTTTATTGTAAACAGCATGTTTTTGAAGTAAATTTAATATTTTTTCAACCGTGTACGCGCTCAAAAAGAAGAAGATGGTGAAAAATTACGAATGTTGGAGAGAGCGCGCTAATATTTAAAACGATAAAATTGATGCGAAAATTGTGAAAATGTTCAATAAAACACGACTCGTTTAAAATAGAGCAAAAATCTCGAGGGGAACATCTAAAACAGCATTTAAAGAAACACTGTGAATTTTTTCATACATAGAACTTCTAAAATAACTGAAACAGACGTGAAAATAATAATTTTCGGAGCATACTTTGCGATTTTTTTCTATCGAGGGAATTTCATAAAATTTGCGTTTCGGCATGGGGAACGTCTAGATATTATCTTAAAAAATAACATACATTTTTTAAGAGCTTAAAAACTTCAAGTGTTTAAGGGAGATAATATACATATAAGAAATCGGTAGAAATTCAGGATGCGGCGGCTGAAGAGTCAATGAAACGCCATGAATTTTTCTCCCCAGTAAATTTAATATCTGAAGCCGATATAAATGTACCTATTGGTAGAAAGCAGGAAGGTTAAAAAAAGTCGAATTTTCCGTGAGTAATAACTAATTTGGGAATATTTTCCATGGATCTGATACCAGACATGCATTGCATTAGGTGTACCATAGATCCTCAACATGTTCACAGAACAATAAATCCGAAGTACGAGTATTTTCACAGGAAAGGATCTACCTAGTACCTACCTAAATAAGGTTCTAAAAAAAGGTATTATTCTTTGGAATTCGAGCATTTAGTTAGGTAAAAATATATTTTTTTTTATTGGTGCCCTTTTTTACTCATTTAAAGTACGCTCTAGCGTGTTTAAATCGCACTTTATGGAACGCGCGTTTTTTAAAGTTACCATGGCAACATCAACAAATCAACAAAATGTGAAGTCTAAATGTCAACTTTTAACTATAAATCTGAAAGGATTAATGTTTGTGTTTTTCATTTCCATGACAACAAGATATTGTCATGTCACATCACGAATTCATTAATAGTTCTTATTTCCAAATTTTTAATAATAATATCAATATTTATGTTTTCAAAGTGTACCAATAAAAAAAAATAGCGTAAAATATTCGTGGATAACTGGTCTTTAAAACACTTGCTTTATTTCGAGCACTCGGCTACGCCGTCGTGCTCGAAAAATCGCGCGTGTTTTAAAGACCTGTTTATCCACTTATATTTTAATATACTATTTAAAAATCATGAAAAATCAATTTAGAATGTTCTGAAAATTGTTAAATGTTTTAAAATCCGTTATAGTACCCAGACATACATTTATTGATGGCGCTGCGAGATGGCTTATAGGAAAATATAAGTACATAAGTGTAAAAATGCGCTTTGAATTTCTTTTATTGGATTTTTTTTTTTTATTATACTGCCCCGGAGGCCCCGAGGAAAAATCCCTATTTCATCTTTGGGTGTGCTGTGTGTATGGTACTTTTAGGGAAAGGAAGTTCTGGGAAGGAAAAAGATGCGAGGGGAGGGTAGGAATCTGGAGATCAATGTGTTCAGGAGTGACAAAAATTTGATTCCACCCCCCCTCCCGCACTGCGGTGCAAGCGATGTTCCGAGAGAGTTGTTCTGGAGAGGTCAAAACGTCTCTCTCAAACAGTGTCTCGCGATCCGGCCCGCCACGCAGTAGATGGAAAAAAGTATCCGCAGCCAAGACCCAGACAAATCTTACCAAACCTCACCTCACCCGTTACCTCTGCTCACCAAACGCAGTGAACCACTTGAGTGGTTAATAGGGCAGCGGTACCCATATCCGCCTCCCAATAGTTATAATTGGTATATGTACTTTCCGAAAGGAGATGATTCTACATTATATTTCTTAGGAATTCTGTGAAAGTTCTAATAAAGTTCTGTTATTAATTCAATTTTGTGAATCGACTGGTCAATAATGACATAATAACAGATCTGCAAAATAACCTTTACACAACTTGAAAACTAACTTAAAATTAATTAACTAATTAAAATTGATGAATCGCTCAAATTCTGTGAAATAACCCGTCGTAAAACAATTTTATGCTTAATTTTTTTATTTATTTTTATTATTCAGCACTTCGCAAGGAAGATAATTTCATAATAATAATAACAATGTACCTACATAAATAAATATACGAGTCTAGTGTAGCTACAAAAGAAAATGAAATTGAATTCTCAGTTCAAAATTACGACTTTAAAAAATCTTATTTTAATCGAGTACCTAATATAGTTTTTCCTTGTTTGTTTAACCTTCACGTACCTACCTGAAGACAAAAATGTCTTTTTACAGGGGGTCACTAGGATCAACCGTATGTCGCGGACCGTATTATTTTTGCCATTTACAGTAAAACTCAGTAATTTTAGTTACCTATACTATTCTTTATACCCACCATTTTATCCGGATATCATCCATCTTGACGCGAGGTCTAAACTGTTCACTGTTCACAGAACCTTTTTTCAGTGCCCTTTAGGTAATTTTTCACAAAAACGGCGCTATATAAATTAGCCAAATATTATTATTAACTACCAGTTATGTAAGTAAGTCGCAGCCCCCAGTTTGGTGAACAGTGAGTTTATTACGAAGTAGACGCCGCGTCTACTGTCTGTTCCCTGCACTATACAATATTAGGTAGGTAAGTACATTCACACTGTAGGTTGTAGGTAAGTCTACAGTAGTAGCCAGGTAAGTACTAAAGGATTCCCCCGGTACCTGTCTGTACTCTGTAGGTAGATAAGTAAGTACTGCAGCGATGTGGAGTACCTATAGATTGAGTACATGGCTATGGCGAATGGCGCTACTCAGTGGCAATGCATGCTGGTCCCCATTATTATTTAAAGCGGTGCATTCGCCTCGCTCCATTATGACATAACAGTTCCGGCGAGGGGAGGTAATGTTAAAACTGTACCGCTGATAGCCCACTCGCAACCTCTCACTCTCTCACACAAACTGCGCAAATAACAGAAAGGGAAGATGTCATTGAGCTTTCGGCGGCAGGGCCATTGAGGTATCGAGCGTCAGGCCACGCGTGCGCACAAGCACGATAATATTATTGAAAGCTCATAACCTCTGCGTTTAGTGTTTACTGCAGGGGGGTATAACTCCGATTCAAAAATTCAACCGTATCGATATTCATGTCTGTGTGACGTCACCTGTACGCTTCTCCTCGCTCGTCCAATGGAAAGCTTTGTTAGCAAGAGCTTTGTTATTGTTGACAGCTGGCGGTAAGATCCGGTAAAATCTAACCTAACAAAATTGACGCTCTCAACTCCGACTCAACGTAAATATTCGGTTTATTTTTTGTGAAATGCCTAAAACTCAGTGTTGTATTAGTTCATTTATGGTGTTGTGTGAGAGGTTGTGTGGACGCATATTCACCCCGGCATAGGCTTCCATCCAGGGAAAACAAGGAGAATATGTTTCGGGAATGGTCGATGAGAATTGGCAGACTCGACTATATTGATTACCCGATTATGGGGACTCTTGCCCGTGTATGTGGATCTCATTTCGTATTCGAATGCAAAACAAGAAATGGACGGTTAAAACCAAATGCATTGCCCACGCTAAATCCTCCCGATATCCCAGAATATCCCGATTTTCCTCGTGAAAAGAAGATCGGTAAGTGTAACCCAAGTACAGGTGGGAAGCTGTCTTTGTGTATTGTTTTGTGTTCCTGATGTGTTGTATCTATACTAATGTATCTATTTTTATTTTTTAGACCGCATCCGTACACCACTTAGATGCAACACGAATTTTGAAGTTGCTCAAGAGCACATTGATGTATATCAAGAGCATAATTACATCAAAGGTATAAATAACTTAATAATCGTTGGATGACTTGTATAGGTACGTTCAAAGAAGAAATTTATCTAAAACAACGTCTTCATGTGGCAATTTGCTACAGAAATATAACCTGCTTTTATTATATTCTTGTTTAAAATAAGTACATGTAATTCTGAGTTTTACATTTTTCTGTTCTAAGATGAAATTTTTTTTAATTCAGTATCGCATAATCATATTTTAATTATATATTCTGTCTTGTATTTCCCGTTTCTAAATGTTTATAATAAAATTCTCTTCATGTAATTACGAGTTTTATTTTTAAAATAATATTTTAGGCTAATGATTTGGGTGGTATTGGGTAGGTACCGAAAGAGAATTATATTGTCTATGGTCGATCCATTTTTTTTGTTTCCTCTATCCTTGTCGATGGTATGTGTGACGTCGGTTGTACTCGCTGAAAAATAAAGGCGTAAAATAGCGTCGAAAAATTGTCTATACAAAAAGCACGAAGTTATCAATCTAATGATTGGTTTATTTATGGTTTACTGTTTATGTTCCGAAGTTAGACGGTGAATGTTGTGTTTCTGTCAGTGTTACCGGTCATGTTCTGCCGCTGAGAGCTACGTTTTAACCTCTCTTTTTGTTATGAAGTCTTTGTATCCTCGGAGGGACTGCCTGAAGGAGCCTGAACGCGAGAGTGTAGTTAACGCGCTCGCCTCGCTTTACCGGTGTTCGCGTAGCCTCGTCAGCACTCCGTACTGTGCCGATGTTATGTGCCAGAATCAACCATCTCCTCGAATCGGGTAATGGGGTTACTGATGATGAATGAACGTTGTCATAAAAAAACAATAACAATCTGAACAACAACGGCGCCAAAACAAACGAAAGAAGTGCCACTCTCGCTCCTGGAAAAGACCCTTTCATTGTAAAATACAACTCACAATGAATGCAAAACAGTGTTTCTGGTGTTACTTATCAGAAAGGAAGAGTTAAGAACTGATCTATCAGCAAGCTGTCTGAAAGTGGTGAAATCCTTTATAAGAACACTGTGGGAACTACCTCACTACCAAAGAAATCTCCATGAGTGTGGGTATTATACTTGTTATTTTTATGAGAAAAATAAAAAAATCTCAGAACTAAACTATCACCTGAATGCCCGAAAGACGTTAGTCTTTTACAAGAGAACCCTTAAAGAAAATTCTCAACGACAAAGACAATAACTCCCCGCGAATGAAAAACAGTTAGAAATAACAGTGTAATTACCACCCACAAGCTTGAAAGTGGGTAAATTCTTTGATCTGAACACCCTGGGAAAAGATCCTCTCTTTGTCGAAGACAATTTGCCATGAGTGTACAGAAGTATTACATTCACGATTTATGAGAAAAGAAACAAGAAACATTTTACAGCAGAACGCCTGAAAGGGACGAAGATCTACGATTGATCAGAGTACCTACCCAGAGAGAGATTTTCTTTTTGTCAAGACATTTCCCATGGCGTGTAGAGCAGAATTATTTTAATACAAATGTAATTTATGATAAAGCAAAGATTTTACATCGGAACGTCTAAAAGAGGTGAATATCTACGACATTTATCAGAGTAGGTACCTACCCAGAGAGAAGACTCTCTTATTATCAAGACGTTTGTCATGACGCGACGTGTAGAATAGAATACTGCCATGCTATATACTGAATACTGCATGAAATGCCAGACATGACGTGTAGAGCAAAATACTTGCAACACATGTTTAATTTATGATAATGCAAAGATTTTACGTCAGAACGCCTAAAATAGGTAAATATCTATAACCTTTATCAGAGTATCTACCCCGAGAGAAAACTCTCATTGTCAAGACATTAGAGTAGTAGGTATCATGTGCAATTTATGAGAAAAGGAAAGATCTAACAGCGGATCTATCAGCATTAAAAGAGGTGAATAACTACTTCATTTATCATAGTACCTACCTACGCCAGGAAAAGGCTCTCTCATTCTCATGAGTGCTGAACAGTATTACGTGAGTAGTTTATGAGTAAAATTAACAACGGATTTATCACCGAAAGAGGTGACGTCCTTGATCAAAGAACCTTTCCGATTGTGATGGATTGGCAAGAGCGACTCTGCGGGCCCCGTCTGCTGCATTGCGGGGTCCCCGGGCCCCCTCTTCCCACAGCCCAAGCGCTACGCCCCGCGCCCCTTATCGGGCTGTATTTCCCCTGGGCGGGCGGGCAGCAGTTCACTGAGCACCTGCGCTCGCTGCACGCCACGCTTCCTGGTGCGCTGGAGATCGTGCACGTGGCGTGGGCTTCGCTCAGTGCCTCCGTGCAAGGGGAAGTGGAAGACCCTGAAGCCTTCTTAAGTGATATTCAAGCTCTGCCCTGGTGCGCTGTACCCTTAGAAGACGTAGAAACTAGAGTGAGTAAACATCAATTCCTTCAGCCTTCCAACAACAACAATAACCACATATTAAACCTCCCTCAATGCAACACTAAAATAAAACATTCATTCTTTTAACACGTCATACAGTGAATTCGATCTATTTAATTCAGCACCTCACAACTTCAAACCCTTAGAATAAAGAAGAAAACTAGAATATAAATTTGAATACAAACAAATTAATGTTCGATTTAGCCCATTTAGCACGAGTTCTGTCTCATTTACATTCGTCTGATATCATAGAATTCCATCCCATTTGAATATCTTAAACTTGTGATGAATCGCAGTGGATACGAAAATATAGTAGCTTCCACCTTACGAATGAATAAATAATAATTCAGAATTATAACGAAATCAACACACTAGCGACATCTAGCTGATTAAGTTTGATTGGGCCATGGAGACTGCAGAGATCTATAATTATTAAATTAATGTCAAGTTTTGATAAATAGAACACAGAGGGATCCAATTATAAACACTTAAGATTGATCTACCAATCAGAGAAGGGGGAGGTTACCTTTTTTCAAGACAAAGAGATGGACTTTGGACTAGACCATTAGTCTGAGATTTATGGGGTAAAAATCATCATCAACCCGAGAGATCAATACGCTTTAAGATAAACACAATCCCACGTTCGGTGCATTTGGTACAATGACCCTAATTTTGAAGGTAAATATTGAGTACAACAGAGGAATCGACAACCGCAGTTAACGAACAAATAAATCCATATTATGTTGAAAAAATGATGCAATAAAATAGCAAGGAAATATAATGAACGGAAGATTAAAGAAAAGACCTGGAAAACGTGGGAAAAGCTACTGTAGGGATACTCAATTGCATAACGAGAACGTGAAGAACAAAAGGAGGCCAGATTCAGAGGAAAACGTACGTTTGATATTTAAAAGAAAGAAAAACGATGGAAATTAGGAATGTCACCTTTAAATGAAGCAATACGGTCAGGGAAAACGATTTGAAAAGAAAATCTAATAAAAAAAACGGACATTTAAACGGAAGTATTTATTGAACAATATAAGATTTCGACTTAATTTTGCGTTTCAGACGAGTTTAAATAGATATCGTTATATATTTGAAATAGGATGGTTATTCTAGTTATATTACGTTAGATTAATTCAAAGGAAGGGATCGTTTTACGTCATTTGCTATGAGAAAATACTATAGACGATAGAACAAATTGCTGAGGCAATTGATGTAAAAAAAGGTTGTCGAGCTCACACACGATTTTGTTGTTTAAACAATAATATTTCCGACATGGTTTTGGGTGATTATGATAGTCTTTATTGCTTTTGGGGCAATAAAAGTTAACATGGAACTTATGCAATATTTGGATAAGATAAAAGAGATTAAATTTAACGAGTTAATATTAATTTATTATTTACGACCAAGTACGTAGAAATCGAAAACATCAACATATGTCAGCGATGATACTTTATGGGGTTTTGGGATGAAACGAGACACAATTTTATATGTTTTTATACAAAGCAATTAACCGGACACATATCCCAGAGTCAAATTGGAATTTTCTTCTATGAAAATTATGGAAAAAATAGCAGATTGAATATTTATGACTAGAAGGTGAAGTTTCTAAGAGAAGATAAGCAATGGAAATTATGCAAATGATGGTAAAGAATGAAGTAAAGACAGTTTAAAGACGATTCCGTAAGGAAAACTCATGAAAATTCAGAAGTATTGATGAAAACAGTAAATTTGGCTTGGAATATAACTAATCATATAGTTATGGACAATGACATAAGAATGAAGCAGAGAAATCATAAAAATAACGTCGTATATAAAATATAATTGAAGAAAATAAGAAAATTCAAGTCTACGACATAAGTAGAGACAATACAGCTTAAAATTGAATTGATTCATATAGGAAACATGAAAATGTGGGGAAATTTAGGGAAATGAAAATTGGAAAATGCGTAATGAAGATTTCGACATGAGTTTGTTCGTGTTCTGGTAACGATAAACCAAATTGAGAATTACATACAGTTTATTGAAGACGTACCTATTATATATTGAGAGAAAAAAGGACACGAAAATCATGATATTTTAGTTAAATTTGTAAGACCTGAAGACAAAGGAACGACGGGGCAAAATTTGACATAATGGTAGGTTCGACACTGGAACAATTTACGTAAGAGACGGAAGATTTCTAAAATCGAGGGGGCCGGACTTAACACGTTGATACGAATATAACAGAATTGATATATGAAATCTCGAGTTGTTAGAGTTTGAATTAGAAAATCAATGAACGCGTAATTAAGATGTTCTAATCCTGGAGGTACATATAAAACCTAGGACTTAGAAGAATCGGGATGAGTTTTCGGTGTTAGCTGTCGGGAAGGAGACGTCGGGGACAAATCGTCGGGTTAAAACGTGGAAGTTACGTGACGTAGCGTCTAAAACGGTTATTAGTTGAAAATTTCTTAAGTGTTGTAAAATTTTGAGACTTAGAAAAATTCGGAGTGGGAATTCTGGGACTTATAAAAATTACGGTCGTGATTAAATCTGTGGAGTGTTGAAAATTAAATAAAGTGTTTTATATAGTTTTACAATAAATTCAACTTGTCATTAAAATAAAAGGTTTATATAGTGTAGCGAATTTAAAGAAAATCAACAGTGTTTAGAGAATTTTTTTTCAGCAGTGAATAATAATATATTTATTTATAAATTCAACTTGTCATTAAAATAAAAGGTTTATATAGTGTAGCGAATTTAAAGAAAATCAACAGTGTTTAAAGAATTTTTAACAGCATTGAATAATAATATATCTATTTATAAATTCAACTTATCATTAAAATAAAAAAGGGGTCCTTCGACAAATGGCAAGGTTGATTAAAACGTCGCGCGTGTCGTGAGAATTACCCTGGTAATTAATTAATAGAGTCTAGAATCAGTTTTTATACTTTAAAAATACAGTGGAAAAATAAAGGAGTGAAGTGCCCGGATAGGGTTAATCGTGCAATTTAACGGAGTGTATGATCTTATAATAAATCTAAAAATCAGTGTTTGCAATAATTTCCGATTCAATAAAATCTAATAATTAATTAATTAATTACAAATTCAATGCGGGTGGAGTTTAATATAGTGTGTTTGAATTGCTTTAAATTTGTTCTATGAAGGTTAAAATAGAGTTATTTAGTCCGAGGTTATATAAAGAAAATTGCAGTCTAATAAGTTTCATTAAATAAAAAATTTACGTTTAGGTCGAAAGTTGGAAATTTTTATTACGAGATATTAATTATCGTTAGGTGACAACGCAATAATAATAATTGATCCGAAATCTGGAAAATACTTAGCCGAAGTTTAAATGAATAACCCAAGTGATTAATTTGCTGCTAAACAAAAGTGTTATAAAATAAAGTGGAAGGGGTTCTTTCAGTTTTGTTGTAATCTGAGTGACGAATAATATTTAGTTATTCGTTACAAAAGGATTCTAGTTCAGATTGGAAACATAAATAAAACTTTAGCTTGTCCTTAAGTGGAATAATTCAAATTTAAAGAAAATCTTTAGTTGTTATGAAAAAAAAATATATAATTTAAATTGAGAAAAAAATAAATAAAACTTAAATATTTTTATAAAGTGGAATAATACAAATCTAAAGGAAATTCAAATTAATAAATTAATTTATTAAAGAGTAAATGGGTATAGTTATATGTATACCACATAATAAAATAATATTCGAACGAACGATTATTAAGAATCGATTCCCCTCTTTAGATTGGAATCAAATATGGAAGGAAAGGGGAGGAAGGTGAGGGTTGTCGGGGTTAATTAGATAGGATCGTTCTTCTTCAATAATAACGGCAGATATTAAAGGAAAACGTGAAGATTTTTTACATCAGAGATCTATTCAAAGGAGAAAGGAAGGAGATGAGTTCCGGATCTTGTAGGATTAAATCGTTAAAAGTGGGAAGTCGAAATAAAAGTGCGAAAAGTTACACAGGTAGATCGGATGCTCTAATAAGTTTCTCGCCGATGATAGTAACCCGGTGGAGCTGAAATTAAGACATTAGAGCTTGGTGAGTCCTTACAATATTTAAGCTTTTACAGGTTCCTGTGGATATCCTGACACTGATGGACGTAACGCCAAGTAAGGGTAAATAAATAACTAACCAATTTATTAGCATTCGCATGTCACACCTCCCATACGGAATGAAATGTTGCTAAACAAATACTTAACACATAATTAGATAGAAACGCATCACTAAACCAATTTTGGTATCTTAGCGTATTTGTAAGATAAATACCTATTGTTTCTTTTCACTAGCACGATTAGGGTATGGTTATATGACCTTCGATAGTGTACCAAAATTTCGATTTGAGTTCAAGGCCATCCATTGACCCAGTCACCTAAATTCATTAACGAATAAACAAAACAAAACTTAACGTCAGGGACAAGTTTATCAATTATAGCTTGAGATGAAATCTGCGGTCAATATGTGAAGGCGACATTGACGTTAAATTCACTCAATTCTAAACGACTTGATTTTACTAGAGCGATCGCCAATAGGTAGCATTGATTCAGTATGCAAAAATTTCGCAAAGTAAAGTACTGCGACTAGCTTCAAACTCTAAGAGAGCACATCACAATTATTCAGGAGGTCATTGATTCAATGTCGACTTGATTTATCTCATTTTTAAATCTTTCTTATAGGAAGTAGGTATCCAAGAACCCATAAATACCCATTATCCTAAATACCTAACACACGAGGAGCTAGTGACCTCATTTAAACAACACTGGTGTTCAAATACTCATACAGTCCTGAATCCTAACTTGTCTTCGAACGTAAACTTCAAGGCTTCTGTATGTAGGTATGAGCCATCTGGAAATGTAAGTGTCAACCTTTCTCGAACGGACGGCTTTGATCTTGTGGCGGTATTGTCGAGGTGGGCATGCGGGGAAGAGGAAGGACGTATGCGGACAGTACGCTGACGCGGCATTAAAGCCACAGGTTATTTGCATACCGTGAGTCTTGTCGAACCTGAAAGCAAACATAAGGTTCACGAGGTGAGTTTTATGTCAGCTAGTCAGAGGTGGAATGTAACGCTGGGTCGGTTACGTGGGAGGAAGGATCTGCCCGTCACAAGCTTACGCCACATTTAACGGATAGAGGCATGATAAGGGAAGACATGAAATACCCCTTCTAGACTCAGTAGAGTTAAATTCAATCCGGCGGAGATGGAAGTCGGAGTGAGGCAGAAAAACGGCATGAAGACTTGGTATTCCCCCATCTGGCGTGAAGAGTCCCTTTCGTAACAAGAGACGCTCGTCGAAGAGAGTAAAACTCGGACTTAAGGATAAGCTTAGCAAACGTACTTGGGAGAATCCGGTTTGAAATTGTTGTTCATCGGTTTTCACTTGGTTAGCGGAGGTGCCGACTTTTTAAGCAAACATATTATCCCCTCCCCATATCCCTCCATTCCTGCTCTTTCAACAATGTTGCGAATACTAACCAAAAGCACTAACTATGACTACAAACACATTATGTTAGGAGAAGTTGCAGACAAGGACTTCAATTGAGAAAACTGGACCTTCGAGTTCGATCATCCTAAGGTAAGGTTTGCTTTCTTGAAATGTTTAATTTATTAACTGTTGTTTATGTTATCGATGTATCAGCGGTGATAGGAAGAATTAAATAAACACACTAAATTCCTATGGAAATCAAATAGACACAAGGTTTAGGGCGGGGGTAGTTTATCAAACTCGGTTAAATATTCTAAAATAATAATAAATAAATTGATCGGAAAATTCTCACCCTTTCTCTAAAAGAATCTATGGGTTACCACACGTAATACATTATCTTCTCTACATATGTGTGCATATTAAGTATGCAAACAGATGTAAAATCTAAAACAAAAAAATTACACAACGCAGATTATAGAAATAATGTGAACAAAAATCTTAAATCTTGATTACTGTGAGAAAATCGCAGGGATTTAAGAAGATAGGGTAGGTTTAGCTAGATTATAAGGTATAGGGGTTTAGAAATCACGAGCCTGAGGTAGAAATAAACCGAAAGGAGGGTTGAGTCAGGCCATCATACCTAGTGGTGTGATCAGTAGGACATAAGGGTAGAATTATGAGCGTGGCTACGAGACAGGAGCTACGAGATTTAAACTACGAGGTAGAAGCTTAGAAAAGTAAATCAGCTAGGTAGGGTTCATCACAATTGGAGTCCAAAGCCAAGAGTGGCCCCCATTACAACTGTTGCTGCGTGACCAGGAGAGTAAAGGTTACAAGTTGAGAGAATTCTGAGATATTATAAAAATAAAATAGAATGAACAAATAAATGAAATTATAATTAAATGGGAAAAAAAAAAAGTGAATATTTTAAACGAAAAGTGAAAAACGTGCCATTAAAACAACTTCAGATTACATAAAACAAGTGGAATAAAAAATTCGCATCATTAAATTATACAGTAGAAATATAACAATAAATCAAAAAAATAATTTAAACGAAAAGTGAAAAACGTGCCATTAAAACATCTTCATTAAACGTGAAACAAGTGAAAAAAAAAAACGTACCATTAAATAAAACAGTCGGAAAAAAAAAAATAATAACTCAAAAACCAAATATTTTAAAACGAAAAGTGAAAAACGTGCCTTATACCAGATAAAAATCATAAATCACATAACGCCTAGGAATGTTGACCCAGATTTAGAAGGGTGGTGCGTATTGAAAAAAAAAAAGCCGTTATATAAATAAAAGCGCATTCCTTCGGTGATTAATAATATTATCATTCAAATTGGTTCATTGACTGAAGCCCGAATGTAAACAAGCGATTGAATAGACACCGTCGCGAGGGTATGTTTGTGTTGCCACAAACATAAGTGGTCTTACTGATAAATATGTTCGTAACAGAATAGATAAATCTTTGTTATGTTCGCATTGGAACATCCCGAGATATTACTTTAAATAATAAAGAGATACTTAGATAGTTAATAAAATGACGTTGTTTATGTTAATAGTGGTCGAGGGTATTATTGGCTCCTTCGAGTTGAAGGATTTTATAAATAAATACTTCTTTTGACACGGCGACATAAAAATAAATAAAATCAACATAACATACAAAGCAAAGGACGGATAAAAATAAAATAAAATATTACACATAAAACATAAAAGTGAGCTTTTCAAATCGTTGCATTCAAACATTTAACAGGGGTGGATTGGACCTTTAGATACACCATTACATAGATGTCAGCTGAATAAATTAGAAATTTAGCCTTACTGGGGGTTGGCATATTTCTCGGGTGACCGGATTATTTCCGATTTGCAATAAAGAGCAAATAAGCGGAGTGGTTTAAAACGCATACGAATTTAGGAGGGGGGGCTTGTTTAAAACGGGGTTTAGGTACATTATACAATTGTGTATACGTGCAAATAAATAAATAAACAAACAAAGCCGGTGTGGAAAAAAAAAATGAGATAGTAAACGTTATGGAGTGCATTCGGATGAGTAAACATACAACATAGATCAAATAAACCTCAGATAAAAGATAAATAAGAACAGCATATGAAGAGATTACATAAAAGTTGATCCCATTAAAAAAAAAAAAAAAAGGGTGTGTATGTGTGCATATATGTGTAATACGTGTATGTTCATATGCGCATTGTTGCCATTAAAACGTTCCTGCGAGAAAAATTCGTGTGGAATTCTAGAATCGCGAAAAAAAAAATATATATATATATGAATAAGGAAAATCAAAGGTTGGAAACCGTCTCGATGAAGAAGAGGGAGTAAGGGTCATAGGGGGGAAGGTATAGGGGTAAGAATCTTAGGGGGGTAGGACAAAGAGTAGGGACAGCAACTGACGTAAGTTAGCCGACTTAAATAGGCCATTGGGTAGACAAGAGTAAATTGAAAAATGGTTTCAGCTCAGAGGAACACCGAACAGGATTCTACGATATGAAATAGTGAAAGGTAGGGGCGCGCAACCAGTTAGAATTTCGAAAAAAAAAAAAATGCAAATAAGAATAAAGAAGACTTAAAGAAAATTGTAGAAAATTAGATTGCCTATGTTTAGTTTTAATTCCATCAACTAACACTAGGAGGCGTGTTTACCGCTGGAATTATAACTATAGGGGGGCTGTGATGAATCGCAGTGGATACGAAAATATAGTAGCTTCCACCTTACGAATGAATAAATAATAATTCAGAATTATAACGAAATCAACACACTAGCGACATCTAGCTGATTAAGTTTGATTGGGCCATGGAGACTGCAGAGATCTATAATTATTAAATTAATGTCAAGTTTTGATAAATAGAACACAGAGGGATCCAATTATAAACACTTAAGATTGATCTACCAATCAGAGAAGGGGGAGGTTACCTTTTTTCAAGACAAAGAGATGGACTTTGGACTAGACCATTAGTCTGAGATTTATGGGGTAAAAATCATCATCAACCCGAGAGATCAATACGCTTTAAGATAAACACAATCCCACGTTCGGTGCATTTGGTACAATGACCCTAATTTTGAAGGTAAATATTGAGTACAACAGAGGAATCGACAACCGCAGTTAACGAACAAATAAATCCATATTATGTTGAAAAAATGATGCAATAAAATAGCAAGGAAATATAATGAACGGAAGATTAAAGAAAAGACCTGGAAAACGTGGGAAAAGCTACTGTAGGGATACTCAATTGCATAACGAGAACGTGAAGAACAAAAGGAGGCCAGATTCAGAGGAAAACGTACGTTTGATATTTAAAAGAAAGAAAAACGATGGAAATTAGGAATGTCACCTTTAAATGAAGCAATACGGTCAGGGAAAACGATTTGAAAAGAAAATCTAATAAAAAAAACGGACATTTAAACGGAAGTATTTATTGAACAATATAAGATTTCGACTTAATTTTGCGTTTCAGACGAGTTTAAATAGATATCGTTATATATTTGAAATAGGATGGTTATTCTAGTTATATTACGTTAGATTAATTCAAAGGAAGGGATCGTTTTACGTCATTTGCTATGAGAAAATACTATAGACGATAGAACAAATTGCTGAGGCAATTGATGTAAAAAAAGGTTGTCGAGCTCACACACGATTTTGTTGTTTAAACAATAATATTTCCGACATGGTTTTGGGTGATTATGATAGTCTTTATTGCTTTTGGGGCAATAAAAGTTAACATGGAACTTATGCAATATTTGGATAAGATAAAAGAGATTAAATTTAACGAGTTAATATTAATTTATTATTTACGACCAAGTACGTAGAAATCGAAAACATCAACATATGTCAGCGATGATACTTTATGGGGTTTTGGGATGAAACGAGACACAATTTTATATGTTTTTATACAAAGCAATTAACCGGACACATATCCCAGAGTCAAATTGGAATTTTCTTCTATGAAAATTATGGAAAAAATAGCAGATTGAATATTTATGACTAGAAGGTGAAGTTTCTAAGAGAAGATAAGCAATGGAAATTATGCAAATGATGGTAAAGAATGAAGTAAAGACAGTTTAAAGACGATTCCGTAAGGAAAACTCATGAAAATTCAGAAGTATTGATGAAAACAGTAAATTTGGCTTGGAATATAACTAATCATATAGTTATGGACAATGACATAAGAATGAAGCAGAGAAATCATAAAAATAACGTCGTATATAAAATATAATTGAAGAAAATAAGAAAATTCAAGTCTACGACATAAGTAGAGACAATACAGCTTAAAATTGAATTGATTCATATAGGAAACATGAAAATGTGGGGAAATTTAGGGAAATGAAAATTGGAAAATGCGTAATGAAGATTTCGACATGAGTTTGTTCGTGTTCTGGTAACGATAAACCAAATTGAGAATTACATACAGTTTATTGAAGACGTACCTATTATATATTGAGAGAAAAAAGGACACGAAAATCATGATATTTTAGTTAAATTTGTAAGACCTGAAGACAAAGGAACGACGGGGCAAAATTTGACATAATGGTAGGTTCGACACTGGAACAATTTACGTAAGAGACGGAAGATTTCTAAAATCGAGGGGGCCGGACTTAACACGTTGATACGAATATAACAGAATTGATATATGAAATCTCGAGTTGTTAGAGTTTGAATTAGAAAATCAATGAACGCGTAATTAAGATGTTCTAATCCTGGAGGTACATATAAAACCTAGGACTTAGAAGAATCGGGATGAGTTTTCGGTGTTAGCTGTCGGGAAGGAGACGTCGGGGACAAATCGTCGGGTTAAAACGTGGAAGTTACGTGACGTAGCGTCTAAAACGGTTATTAGTTGAAAATTTCTTAAGTGTTGTAAAATTTTGAGACTTAGAAAAATTCGGAGTGGGAATTCTGGGACTTATAAAAATTACGGTCGTGATTAAATCTGTGGAGTGTTGAAAATTAAATAAAGTGTTTTATATAGTTTTACAATAAATTCAACTTGTCATTAAAATAAAAGGTTTATATAGTGTAGCGAATTTAAAGAAAATCAACAGTGTTTAGAGAATTTTTTTACAGCAGTGAATAATAATATATTTATTTATAAATTCAACTTGTCATTAAAATAAAAGGTTTATATAGTGTAGCGAATTTAAAGAAAATCAACAGTGTTTAAAGAATTTTTAACAGCATTGAATAATAATATATCTATTTATAAATTCAACTTATCATTAAAATAAAAAAGGGGTCCTTCGACAAATGGCAAGGTTGATTAAAACGTCGCGCGTGTCGTGAGAATTACCCTGGTAATTAATTAATAGAGTCTAGAATCAGTTTTTATACTTTAAAAATACAGTGGAAAAATAAAGGAGTGAAGTGCCCGGATAGGGTTAATCGTGCAATTTAACGGAGTGTATGATCTTATAATAAATCTAAAAATCAGTGTTTGCAATAATTTCCGATTCAATAAAATCTAATAATTAATTAATTAATTACAAATTCAATGCGGGTGGAGTTTAATATAGTGTGTTTGAATTGCTTTAAATTTGTTCTATGAAGGTTAAAATAGAGTTATTTAGTCCGAGGTTATATAAAGAAAATTGCAGTCTAATAAGTTTCATTAAATAAAAAATTTACGTTTAGGTCGAAAGTTGGAAATTTTTATTACGAGATATTAATTATCGTTAGGTGACAACGCAATAATAATAATTGATCCGAAATCTGGAAAATACTTAGCCGAAGTTTAAATGAATAACCCAAGTGATTAATTTGCTGCTAAACAAAAGTGTTATAAAATAAAGTGGAAGGGGTTCTTTCAGTTTTGTTGTAATCTGAGTGACGAATAATATTTAGTTATTCGTTACAAAAGGATTCTAGTTCAGATTGGAAACATAAATAAAACTTTAGCTTGTCCTTAAGTGGAATAATTCAAATTTAAAGAAAATTTTTAGTTGTTATGAAAAAAAAATATATAATTTAAATTGAGAAAAAAATAAATAAAACTTAAATATTTTTATAAAGTGGAATAATACAAATCTAAAGGAAATTCAAATTAATAAATTAATTTATTAAAGAGTAAATGGGTATAGTTATATGTATACCACATAATAAAATAATATTCGAACGAACGATTATTAAGAATCGATTCCCCTCTTTAGATTGGAATCAAATATGGAAGGAAAGGGGAGGAAGGTGAGGGTTGTCGGGGTTAATTAGATAGGATCGTTCTTCTTCAATAATAACGGCAGATATTAAAGGAAAACGTGAAGATTTTTTACATCAGAGATCTATTCAAAGGAGAAAGGAAGGAGATGAGTTCCGGATCTTGTAGGATTAAATCGTTAAAAGTGGGAAGTCGAAATAAAAGTGCGAAAAGTTACACAGGTAGATCGGATGCTCTAATAAGTTTCTCGCCGATGATAGTAACCCGGTGGAGCTGAAATTAAGACATTAGAGCTTGGTGAGTCCTTACAATATTTAAGCTTTTACAGGTTCCTGTGGATATCCTGACACTGATGGACGTAACGCCAAGTAAGGGTAAATAAATAACTAACCAATTTATTAGCATTCGCATGTCACACCTCCCATACGGAATGAAATGTTGCTAAACAAATACTTAACACATAATTAGATAGAAACGCATCACTAAACCAATTTTGGTATCTTAGCGTATTTGTAAGATAAATACCTATTGTTTCTTTTCACTAGCACGATTAGGGTATGGTTATATGACCTTCGATAGTGTACCAAAATTTCGATTTGAGTTCAAGGCCATCCATTGACCCAGTCACCTAAATTCATTAACGAATAAACAAAACAAAACTTAACGTCAGGGACAAGTTTATCAATTATAGCTTGAGATGAAATCTGCGGTCAATATGTGAAGGCGACATTGACGTTAAATTCACTCAATTCTAAACGACTTGATTTTACTAGAGCGATCGCCAATAGGTAGCATTGATTCAGTATGCAAAAATTTCGCAAAGTAAAGTACTGCGACTAGCTTCAAACTCTAAGAGAGCACATCACAATTATTCAGGAGGTCATTGATTCAATGTCGACTTGATTTATCTCATTTTTAAATCTTTCTTATAGGAAGTAGGTATCCAAGAACCCATAAATACCCATTATCCTAAATACCTAACACACGAGGAGCTAGTGACCTCATTTAAACAACACTGGTGTTCAAATACTCATACAGTCCTGAATCCTAACTTGTCTTCGAACGTAAACTTCAAGGCTTCTGTATGTAGGTATGAGCCATCTGGAAATGTAAGTGTCAACCTTTCTCGAACGGACGGCTTTGATCTTGTGGCGGTATTGTCGAGGTGGGCATGCGGGGAAGAGGAAGGACGTATGCGGACAGTACGCTGACGCGGCATTAAAGCCACAGGTTATTTGCATACCGTGAGTCTTGTCGAACCTGAAAGCAAACATAAGGTTCACGAGGTGAGTTTTATGTCAGCTAGTCAGAGGTGGAATGTAACGCTGGGTCGGTTACGTGGGAGGAAGGATCTGCCCGTCACAAGCTTACGCCACATTTAACGGATAGAGGCATGATAAGGGAAGACATGAAATACCCCTTCTAGACTCAGTAGAGTTAAATTCAATCCGGCGGAGATGGAAGTCGGAGTGAGGCAGAAAAACGGCATGAAGACTTGGTATTCCCCCATCTGGCGTGAAGAGTCCCTTTCGTAACAAGAGACGCTCGTCGAAGAGAGTAAAACTCGGACTTAAGGATAAGCTTAGCAAACGTACTTGGGAGAATCCGGTTTGAAATTGTTGTTCATCGGTTTTCACTTGGTTAGCGGAGGTGCCGACTTTTTAAGCAAACATATTATCCCCTCCCCATATCCCTCCATTCCTGCTCTTTCAACAATGTTGCGAATACTAACCAAAAGCACTAACTATGACTACAAACACATTATGTTAGGAGAAGTTGCAGACAAGGACTTCAATTGAGAAAACTGGACCTTCGAGTTCGATCATCCTAAGGTAAGGTTTGCTTTCTTGAAATGTTTAATTTATTAACTGTTGTTTATGTTATCGATGTATCAGCGGTGATAGGAAGAATTAAATAAACACACTAAATTCCTATGGAAATCAAATAGACACAAGGTTTAGGGCGGGGGTAGTTTATCAAACTCGGTTAAATATTCTAAAATAATAATAAATAAATTGATCGGAAAATTCTCACCCTTTCTCTAAAAGAATCTATGGGTTACCACACGTAATACATTATCTTCTCTACATATGTGTGCATATTAAGTATGCAAACAGATGTAAAATCTAAAACAAAAAAATTACACAACGCAGATTATAGAAATAATGTGAACAAAAATCTTAAATCTTGATTACTGTGAGAAAATCGCAGGGATTTAAGAAGATAGGGTAGGTTTAGCTAGATTATAAGGTATAGGGGTTTAGAAATCACGAGCGTGAGGTAGAAATAAACCGAAAGGAGGGTTGAGTCAGGCCATCATACCTAGTGGTGTGATCAGTAGGACATAAGGGTAGAATTATGAGCGTGGCTACGAGACAGGAGCTACGAGATTTAAACTACGAGGTAGAAGCTTAGAAAAGTAAATCAGCTAGGTAGGGTTCATCACAATTGGAGTCGAAAGCCAGTAGTGGCACCCCATTACAACCTTAAACACTTAAGTTTGGTATGGAAATATAGACCCTAATTGTGCAAAGATTTGGATGTCGAAACCTGCCTACAAGGCACTTCTTGTGTTATTATTTTTTATATGCACTACGAAAAATGAATAAACCCACTAATTGACACTCATCAATAGCAAGTTTCTACTTAGATTCTAATATTATGCCTACAATACACGACATCTTTTTTCAGCCCGATTCCAATTAGAGACCAAAGTCAACATTTTTCGCTTTACGCGATCGCTATTTTCATATCTACGATTTCATTTAGCATCAGAGCAAACAGCATGGTTCATGTGTTATTTGAAGGGATGACAATTGAAATCGTAGATATGAACATAGAGATGAAAATAGCGATCGCGTAAAGCGAAAAATGTTGATTTTGATCTCTAATTGGAATAGGGCTGAAAAAATATGTCGTGTATTGTAGGCTATAAAAAATAACTATAGCCTATAATACACTACATCTTTTTTCAGCCCGATTCCAATTAGAGACCAAAGCCAACATTTTTCACTTTACGCGATCGCTATTTTCATCTCTATGTTCATATCTACCTTTTGGTGTAAAAAATGAGATCGCTTAGAAATATTTTATATGCTTCAATTAAATACTGCGAGTAGAACAAATATTTTCCTTTGAAATAATTGAGCACTTTTGAAGTGAACAGCACCGCTGTGATTTGAAACTCGATGAAATGAAAAATAGCGACACTACAAAGAAACAAACACGTAGGTAGGTAAGATTTAGCCTGTGAGAGAATGAGATAATATAATCGGTCTCCTTTTTGTGCGGTGCTTCCAAGCCCATCGGTCTCCTCTTTGTGCGGTGCTTCGTAGCCACCCCACGCTTGTCTACATTAGTTTTCTGAAGGTTTCACTTCTAACGCTCGTGAACTGCACACTCTGATTTTTTTGTTAGTATTTTATTAGCCCAGCAAAAATAAAATGTTAGGCCTATAAAAACTGCTTTAAAGTTCCAAATCTCCTACTTACGTGCTCCTTTTCGGTTATTATTTTATTGTGTAATGAGGAAAACTAAATTATTTAGAAAACGATCCTAAAACTTTTAAATATTTGTGCTTACCTTTACTGTATAACAACAGATTATCCAGGTCAATTAGCAAGCCATGTGCATAAAATTCCTAGCGTCCTTTTCGTATAAAGGGGTGTTCAGACACGGCTATAAAATATAAAATACAAATTTGACATATTTAACTCTGCACCACACTCCTTAAAATCACACACACGCTCTCTCGATACTTTACAATAACAAACCCTCTAATACAACCACCACTCTATTAACTTCCTTTTTTTTTCGCTTTTAATTTTTTGTTACGCATATTTTTATTACTATACGTCAACCTAACCGATCCCCCCCCTATCCTACCCCTCCATATTCCCCCTAAATAACTTGTCTCTTGAAATGTAATTTTTTATTTAGTAAATATCTCTGGAATCACTACACTTGTATTCAATACCCAAGTGGAAACCTGTAGATGGTTCAATTATTGCGACTCAATTACTATTATGCTCTGTTATTAAGTTGGATTATAATCGGTACTATATTTCACACAAAACTACATCGAGAGCCTCTAGTGGACGTTATGGTCCTTTCGATAAATTTGGAATATTTTTGGTTTCAAAAAGTTTGAGTTGTTTTCGAAAGATGTCGCTAAAAAACAAGGAAAAAAGGGAGCATAAAAACATTTTATGGCTCCATCGAAACCCGAATTGCATGTACCCGAATGTCTACCTACACATGGCAAAATTCCGATCGAGGGTATTCCAGATGGGGTATGTTGTGAGGCTGAAGGACGTGGGACCTTTCTTTAAATTATCTCCGCACAGGAGGCCCTGAGAAAAAAAAACCCTTAGGGCCTATGTAATCCTTGAGGATGCCGTGCAGAGGGTCTTTTTAGGGAAAGGGGAAGTTATGGGAAGGTCAAAGGTATGTGGGGCGGGAAGGAATCTGGGGGTCAGGTGTGATGAACGTGGGAATCCATCCCTTCCACTGCGCTGCAGGGCGATGGGTCAAAAGGTCTCCCTCAACCTTTCTGTCCCGATCCGGCCCACCACGTAGTAGGTGGACAAAATCAACAGCTTTCAAGACAAAAAAAAACTCGTAAAAAACTAACAACGGATAACGATAACATTTTATATTTCCGTCTGAAGTCATTATAATCGTTATATATTTTGGTATGTTGTGTGTTTGGTAATTGGGGTATGTGGCACACTGCCCCCAGATTTCTACCCACATATGTATATTATTTATTTATTGAAATAAAAGTAGAAGAAAACATAAACAAGAAGTGTTTAATTTAAATCACGAAAATATTCACATGTAAGGTTCGCGTAATAATATTATATTGTAATAAAATATATATATTTTTTAATTATTATTAATTGATATACATGTGCAAAATCCTCTCGTCAGTCAACACTTCTACTAGCCGATTACTAAAAATAAAAACGGACCATAAAAACATTTGATGTATTCATTGAGACCCGCATTGTATATATCTATAACCACATGTCAGTCTTTCGACTAAGGGTCGAAATAATAATAATACATTCCTACTACCTAGAACATTTGAAAGCGTATCGATATTCCAAACCTTGGTGGTTGAAGTTATTTCTAATCTTGTTACGATCCTTGGCTACGAATCCGGAAGTCACGAGTTCAAATTTCGGCGTGCGCAAGTACCTATCTACATTTTATCTGATTAATTTGTGTTATTCCACAATATATTATTTTTAAATAATTTCGTTTAGATTACCTCTTATTGTTGGTTATCCAATAAATTTGGGAAACGAGTGTGGGTGCCGCTGCCCCGGGAACCATTAAAAATGTGTTTTAATTATCGTTGGTGGTATCATTTGTTATGTTTATATTCAACCGCAGACGTTGTCATCGTTGATTCACACACACACTCACACACACATGCAAATATAGGTGAGGAAACGCAATCACCACCAACACCTAGACAAACCTCATTCTAAAAACTCGGGTACCCCTGATAATTCACCAAATTTTTTTTACCTCCCGTAATAATATCTTAGATTCTCACCGCGTTTGATTACTGCCATCTTTTGAAATGATTTGAACAAAGCTTTTAGTTTAAAATTGTCCCGTAAGCCGAAAGATAAAACGGCGCCACACGACAGTGGGCATTTGCTAGTAATTTAAAATCCCCTATGTCATTGTTAAATTGTAGTTTAAAATTATAAAATTATCTTTAAAAAATGGAGAAAGATTTTAATATGTTGTTGTCATTTCGTTTTTTCTAATAAACTTAAGATGAAGCTATACGTGAAATCACTATTTAGATTAATCTTTACAACGAATCGGTTTACAGTACGAATATAAAAAAATGTGCTACGGATAAATTGAAGCTTTAACTACCTTTTCTACGTAACAGAATAACAATAAAATTATTATTTACGTAACAAAAAATATAAGCGTAAACCACTAAAAAAAAAGTTTTTTCATGACTTTACTATGAAGGAATGTAAGTAACAATTTTTAAAAAATACCCCTTTATGGCTAAGACTATTTTTGACGTTTTCTACGTTCTAACTTTTTTTCGTTCTTATAAAATTATGCACAAAAAAAATAAAAACCGCTTTGGCGCTTACGTCAAATTTTTAGAACCGTACTAATTCATACGATCTGCGGCCAACGCTTGTATTCCACCATAATGCCGCGAGCCGTGGCCAGAAACGGACGTGGGATCTGTGCCCGTGTTTTCGAAGTTTTTTACTAGCAATATAATCGTAGACACGTAGCGGATTCGTCGTTACAGCGAGCATTTTTGGTTCTCAAACAGCGAAGGTTAGTTTGTGTTTTTTCGGATATTGGCCTGAGGATAGGATCTGGCCTGGTACATAAATGAAAATTCACATTTTAAACGTACATAAAATCTTACACTTGTCTTGAATGTTATAGGGTTGTCTACAAATACAATGATTAATATATCTTCCGCATTGTTACCAAAAATATTTATTCTGATCGTGCAAGAAACTATTCTTTTCTGAGTTTTACTTGTCACAATTTGTAGTTTCCTTTTTCTTTTTAAGCAGAAAAACTTGAAGGTCTCTCCACGGGGAAACCACAGGGAAATTAATCGCCGAACCGCATATGAAATATTTATAACCAAATTTAGAAGGCTATTGTTGAACACTGTCAAGGAAAACACCTGTGAGAGGTAATGGCGACCTCTGTGGTACTCGTTGGCTCAGAACTCTGAGTTCACGGGTTCAAAACTATTAAACAATATAATTTCGGTAGTTTGTACATGATATTATTATCTATATATTAGATAATAATATCATGATATTATTATCTATATATTAGATAATTATATCATGTACAAAATATTGAAATATTTATTTAAATATATTATTATTTATTTAAATATATTATTATTATTTTATTTTTTTTACGGTGCTCCAGATTTTATGTCCGGGTTGATTCTTTCCCAAATGAAAGACTAAACCCTTCCACACACTTTTCCATAAATGAATATCTAGTAAATTAACGCAATGTAAGTGCACTATATAAGAATAAAACAATACAAGAACAATACGTCAATCCACCAGAAACATAATGGGAAAATATTTCACCGACTCCAGATATTTTCATATCAGAGGGTTCGGCTCTGATGAAATCCTAACTGATCCGATAAATCCTACTGATCCCTCAATATAAATATTTAAAAAATCTTTCGTAATCCTACAAAAATTAAACTTAAATTTATTATTGTTATTAAATATATTATAATTATATTTTAATTTTTTTTATTTTTTTATTTGAATAACTCATAAGAGTCCCAGCTGCTCCTGTCTGGAGCCAGTGAAAATTTGGCATCCCTAATTGGGATATTTTGTGAGACTGAAGGTAGTAGGGAGGGAAGGAGATAGGGTATCTGGTCACCAAACACGGTTAAAGCCATTTCAAGCAACGTTTCAATTCAGAATAGTGGTCTTACACCATATTATATAATAAGGCCGCAAATATTTAATATTTTATTTTTTATTAATTAATCGTAAAATAACACAAATTAATAAAATAAAATTTGTTCGCGCATGCCGGGATTCGATCGCGCTTTGAAGAGTGGGTATTCTTACATTTAAAACATAGATGCATAAAATGTTTTCTGATCTGGCCAATATCCTAAAGGATCCTGATCTGGCCTGCCAAGCAGCTGGTGAGCAGGCGCATCCACCGCTGCCGCCGCCAAGATCTCACCACACCCCCGCTAAGTCATCAAACGTAGCGAACCACTTGGGGGTACGACAGAGGTTATCCAATAAATGGTTGCCAAGGCGGCGATGCTCATACCCACCTCCCAAATTCAGTTTATTTTTTTAATATGAATACTCCACGAGAGTCCCAACTGCTCCCGTCTAAAGCCAGTGATGGCTTTCCCAATTGGAGTATGTTGTGAGGCTGTAGGTAAGTGGGGAGGGGAAGAATATTGGGAAGAGGAAGGTGGAGAAATATCTGGCTATTCGGGTCTATAACGCATAACGGTATAACGCAATCATCAAAAGAGTTACAAAATGATATAAATACCGAAAATGAGTCAGCATCAACTATTCCTGATTTCAACTCTTTTGATGTTCAGAATGTTATATCATTTGAGAAATTTTAGGTTGACGAATATAATGCTTAAATTCATTATCGGTAGGATTAATATTTTAAAAGAATAATTTTTAAATATATGTAGCTGTGAGCTGTTCCTTGAAAATGTCTAATACTGAGATTTGCTTGCCGGGGTTTGAACCCGCGATATATATTGTATTTGTTTTAATTATGCTCTTTTAGGATAAATTCGAAATAGGTAGATACAAATTATTTATTTTCACCGTTTTTTTAAGTGTATGTATCCATAAATTGATGTATCTAATGTACAATATTTTTAAACCTAGCTGTGAGTTGTTCCGTCATCATTTCTAATACTGGGATTGGTTTGTTGATTTATTTGCAAAAAATTTAGTTGTAAATGAATTTTACAAAAATTTTAAATGCGGAAATTTGATAAAAGTGTACGTAAATTTGATAATAGTATATATTCCTAGTTTTGTAATATTATATCGCATTCGTTTTAATTATGCTCTTTTAGGATAAATTCAGCATATGTAGATGCAAGTTATTTATTTTCACCGTTTTTTTTAAGTGTATGTTTCAATAAACTGATGTATCTAATGTAGAATATTTTTAAACCTAGCTGTGAGTTGTTCCGTCATCATTTCTAATACTGAGATTGGTTTATTGATTTGTTTCCAAAAATTTTATTTTTGTAAATGAATTTTACAAAAATTTTAGATGTGGAAATTTGAGTATATGTAATTTGGGTATTTTAAAAGTGTATGTAAATTTGATAAAAGTACATACCTATACCTAGTTTTATAAAAGTACGTATTAGTTACATTTTTTAACATATATACATATTATATTTAACTTGAATCAAGTTTCTTTTTATTAATATTTATATGTATTTAAAATAATATGTATTAATAATTCACTTTCATAAAAAATTTTAGATTGTAAATAAATAAAATCAATTCAAATTTTATAAACATTTACTTTTATTAGCATTCCCCATAGTTTGAGGATTCTCGATAATATCAACAACGCTCCCACCACGGCCGCTGCTGGTAAAATAGAATTGACGGTATTCATCCACCGGGTAACAAGGTATGTATAAAAGCATCGGCGAACGGAGATCTCGCTGGGCGCTTCTTACGTATTGCAAGCACCACGTCATAGCAACAGTATTTATTTCAAATTACATGCCTCGTGCAAATCAGACCGAAATATGACGGTGCACGGCGCTCGGTTTTAGATTTAATAAAACACAAGAATCGAAATATTTCTAGCGTTTATATTCCTCTTAACCTACGTTTTGTAATTTGAATTTTAAAAAACATTGAATTTAGGGTTTATGAAAAAATTAAACCAAAACCCTATTCTTGATTTTTTTTTTAAATTTACGTATGTCGGTTTAAAGAAAAACCTCCAGAGTATTTTTAAGGGTCTTCATCATTTGAAAATATTTTGTAAAACATATGGAAGAGCGGTCAGAAAAGGGTCTGATTTCTGATTTATTTTTGATAAATGCTAACCCCCTGTAAATTTTAAAAATACGAAATATTTTTTTTTCCCAATAAAAACATTATACTTATCGTATTACGAAATAAAATTTTCGTTATTTCGAAATAATTTATCATTACATTCCGCCTTAATGTAAACTGTTGGTCTCCCAAATAAAATAAAAGTACAATAAAATAATAGATCATCGCACGCCAAATAACGCTCTCCATACAATCCCTTCAGACCGTTCACACCTAGCGGTTTAAGCGCAGATCAACCGTAGACAATACACACCTTACGCCCCTCTCACGTCGTAACCGCTCCTGAGGCGATATGTAAAAAGTTAATTTTAATTACGGAGCTGCCTAGACCGGTGGATGACAGATGTCAAGTTGACAGTTTCAGTACAAAAAAATGTGTATTCCGTGGCCGCTCGCTAATTCATCTGACCCCTCTCCTACAATAGAAAGAAATATTTGATAGCGTCGTGTGAACGGTACAAAAAATAAGCGCTCGCGGTTCAACAGATATCTGCTCGCGATTATAGCCATGTCTGGACACCCCTTAAAAGTCATGCTATTTCATTTTGTATTACGGTGAGATATATGATTTTAAACAGTTAAGGCCCGGGTTCAGCAGGTGAGGTGTGTTTAGGTCTTAACGGCGGATGAGCCTGCCCCCCAGCAGCGTGGCGGGCCGGATCAGAGGAGGCACCTTTTGACCTCTCCAGCTGGTCTCTCTTGACCCGTCATCTTGCGCCGCAGTGGGAGTGATGGATTCATACGACCATCACACCGATCGCCAGATTCCCACCTAAATCTCAAAAGATCCGAAGAAATAGGCCCTGAGGTACCTAAATTGTTTTCCTCATGGGTCTCCATGTGGGGTTAATGTAAACATAAACAAAAACATCGAATCTATTTGAAATTGAATTTCAAGCGGGAATATTTAATGAATACATAGAATATTCTAAACCATAGATGAATTATCCTGATTCTACGTTTGACCTTTGTACGCTGTGATCTGTGGTTTGACCCCTGGTTTGTTTTGTTCTCAGACGCGTCTAATCTGTCAGCACCGCGTTAAAGCGGGGGCCCCCACACTGGTGTTAGTGGGGCCCGCTGGGGAGGTCAGCCGGCCCTCACTAGACCAGCTGCTGCAGCCCGAGGGATTCCCCTGGAGACCACGCACCATCTCGCAGGTAGGCTAAACCTCTCGATCAATAGTCAAGAATCTTATCAATCTGCTTTAGAGATCATCAAAAACGTCGTGTGTCTATTTTTATTTTTTATTAAAGACTATTTAAATTCGGAGTACAGTAGTTTATTCACAATCCTCCATTTTTCCTTCAGTTTATTCACAGTCCTCATTCAAAGTACAGCAGTTTATTCAGTCCTCCATTTTTCCTTCAGTTTATTCACAGTCCTCATTCAAAGTACAATAGTTTATTCAGAGTCCTCCATTTTTCCTTCAGTTTATTCACAGTCCTCATCCAAAGTACAAAGGTTTATTCACGGTTTTTCATTTTTCCTTCAGTTTATTCACAGTCCTCATTCAAAGTACAATAGTTTATTCGCAGTCCTCCATTTTTCCTTCAGTTTATTCACAGTCCCCATTCAAAGTCCAATAAATTAATTCACAGTCCTTCCACATTTTTATTTCAGTTTATTCACAATCATCCATTTTTCCTTTAGTTTATTCACAAGGATCCCTATTCCAAGGTGAACCGTAGTGTCTGTGTTGCATAATAATTTCCTCATCTTCATATTTGTTGATTCATCATCTTAATCTTAAAGGTATTTGTACCTACTGTAAATGTAAATAAATAAATCTTTGTGTTTGTTGCCTATGCTTGTTGATTTCCTCATCTTCATGTTTGTTGATTTCCTAATCTTCAAATTTGTTAATTTCATCGTCTTTGTGCTTTTTGACTAAATTTATTGTTTTCCTCGTCAACATGTTTGTTGATTTCCACGTCTTTGTGTTTATTGACTGTTGGTTATGTTGGTGATACTTAATATTTTTTTTATGATTCCTTCATCATCATGTTTACTTAGCCATATTTTTATATCTCCTTGGTATTTTAAATTTCATTCAGGAAGGTCATTAATTTTTATTTATTTAATTTGTGTTATTTCGTAGTCAATTATGAAATATAAAATAATTTAGGTACTTAGTATATTCGCGGCACGTTACAGTGCGGTAAATCTTCTCAGTGTCCTCCTGGAGAAAGACTATGATTCAGAATCGAAACGTTGCTTGAAATGGCTCTAGCCGTATTTGGTGACCAGATCTGAATAGCCAGATGCTTTCCGACCTCCTTCCTCCCATCTCCTTCTATTCCCTATTCCCTACAGCTTCACAAAATACCCCGAGTGGGAACGCCACGTTTTCTCTGACTACAGGCAGTTAGCAACATTTAGGAATAGTTGTGACTCCGTATTCTGTGTGCTGATTCATGTAAAAATAACCGCGTTTTCGAACTTCGTACTAAATTGGGATGGCAAAAATGAATCACCGCATCGCGTCAAAAAAGACTCCCGCTAAGAACCGAGCTTGAAAATAAATTAAGTTTTTATCATTGCAATATTAATCCTATTTGGTTAATTTTGGTCTGCAAAAACAAGCCGTACGAATGTGCTTTTAAAATTTGAAATAAAAATAATCTCTTGGCAATTTTTATTATTATTCTTTGTTAGATTCTATTGGTGGTTAAAACAAAGAAATTCTTTTAATTTTGAATACCTATCCATAAAGCATGATTCACACACGTTGGCTGATATTATGGGTGTTCAAATAATGTGTTTGATTTCATAATAAATAAATGAGATTGTAGCTACCTACTGGCAATTGCTGGTAGGTAGGTACCTACCTACAATTATCTACCTACTGGCAACTATCCACTTTCAGTAATTCAAAATTTTATTCAAATATTGGAACACACAAACAAAAGCTACGCAATATTTTTTCATTTCTCAAAGACATTAATACTGGACGCGGGGTAGAAATCTCAAAGTGGGAAGCCAAACACAATACGATTGTAGCTGTCTCTATTTCTAGTACTTTAGTACTAAACTGCTACGCGTCGAGTGAGGTCGTGTCTTACCAGTAAGTAAATTGCATTGCAAAGCGCCAAAATGCCCTCCTGTGTGATGAGAAAATGCTTCAATTACACGGCAAATAGTCGTAAAGGCAAAGGAATAGCACTTAATTTCTAAGTACACGCAAATTACTTATTATTATCAATATTTATAATTATTACAATTAATTTTCATGTTTCCCGCCCGCAATAATATATGAGTAAAGGAGACAGCGAACGCTGCATCACAAAGTGACATATGCATAACAAGGAAAACCTACTAACAGTAGGTCGGTTCACACAGCGTCCCACATTCGTTTTATTCCATTGGGAAAGATGGGGTAAGACGTACAAAGGGTAACGCGTTCATTAATTTAATAATGTCGTTGATGAAAATTGTAAATAGTAACGGTTCTAGGTGTTATTAATCTGTATAGATTTGTATAATCGTTTGAACCTATAACCTGTACTGTATAATAAAATATGTACTTAAAAATACTACTATAATAGTACCAATATTGTATTACTAATGAAAACTCATATAATAAATATAAAAATATTTGCCCGTGTGTCACGTTTTACCCGCCTTTACCCTTCCCTGTCATATTGTGTAACCGAATAAGAGTATCTTGTTATCTCAGTCACACCCGTGATGTGACAGTAGTATTCGGCGAAGAAACTAATAAGCCGCCCTACTATGAATCTATGTCATTCACTCCCATACATTCTTTGATTGTCTGTCTTTATCACACAGGAATGAACTTTTGAATTTAGAAATTATACTGAAAACCGCTGAAAACAAAAGAGTGTTGCTTGCTTTCCACATTATATTGTGAGTATGTGAGACTATGGCGAGTCTATTTATAATATAACGTCATTGTCATTTCTCCCTTCTCTTTAGCTGTTTTAGCCATATAATTAATTTGTTGTCGAATATCATCTGTTTTTAATAATAAATTAATAATAACTACGAATATACAGTAAATCTACTTACACAACAGGCTTATTAAATTAAATACATAATATTATTTGAATTTCACTTTTGTTTTCTTCCAATGTATTGAAATGGAATATTAGACCACTTCTTGACTAGCGATTGAGCTGAAACTTGTAAGATAAACTCTTTGTCGATGATAATGCATTATATCAACTCACAATCACGCACGCACACGCGGACATAAACTCATTTCTCTGAAATTCGATGACATTACAGCACGAAATATATGTTCGTCTTATCCATTCGGCATTTGGCTCAGTTGGGGGCGTGGTTGACCCCAAGTCCGGTCCTGGGTAGGAAGGTTCAGTCCTCAGTCTAACCATTATTTTTTTAAGTTTTAAAAGTTATATGGAAAAATATAAAGGGGTCTCCACACGGTACTGCCGCAGTACCAACTGCCGCAGAACTGACTACAGTTCTGCGGCAGAACGTACTGCGGCAGCACCGTGTGGTCATTTTATTAAAAAAAAAACACGGAGGAATACCTAATGTAGGCCTAGGTATATTATTCGATCACTAAAATTTGAAATTTGTATTGCACAAAATGTTAATTGTTCAGGAGAAAAATTGTATCTCCTGTTTTTGCAAACGTACAATTACGACTTTTTATCCTACTAACATTATAAAGGCGAAAGTTTGTATGGATGTTGGTTACTCTTTCACGCAATAAATACTGAATGGAATTTAAAAATTCTTTCACTAATAGAAAGCTACATTATTTGCGAGTAATATAGGCTATATATATTGGTAAGCTCTGGTGTTATGAATAAGCTGTGGCGTTATGAAATTATTTATCATACGTTTTCTGTCCCTAACAAAATCGAGTTATTGCAAACGTCAGATGAAAAGCAAAAAATTGTTGCCTGGGGTGGAGGGGAAGGAGGGTGGAGGGGTTTGGGGGAGGAAGAAAGGGGAGGGAAGAAAGGGCGGATGGTGGAGGAGGGTGGGGGGAGGGGGAGGAGGGTGGAGGTAGAGGGGGGAGGGAAGAAAGGGCGGGGGTGGGGGGGAGGGGTATGGGAAGGGGAGGGGGATGGGGGTAGGGGGGGGGGGTATGGGGAGAGTGGAGTGACGAGAGGGAAGGTGGAGGAGGCGGAGTGGCAACCCCCCCGCGAGCGAAGCCGGGGGAAAAAGCTAGTTATAAAATAACACTCAATATATCTTTCAGAATACGCACATTAAAGAGTATTTAGTTTATTTTTAATTTATCTGAAAAAAATCTTCTTAAAACGCACGTCGTCGTAAAAAGCGCATTTATTTTCATAGAAATATTTCGACGACGGGCAGATCGAAAGAGAAAAAAAAACGGAGAAAAATGACATTTTTAATTCATTTTTGGATTCATTTATTGTCCTTTACACTAGGTACTTTACACCATTTCAAATTTTCGTTATCGATATTGTTAGGGTACCCCGATGTCGGCTTTTAAACCAACATCAGCACACCAACTCGTCCCTGGCTAGCTCTCAGCGGGACAAGGGTACTCTCTATTCAGGGGTGAGCCGCTCAAAGCTATGGAATTCCTCTCCGTCCTCCGGCGTCCCACGGGATCCACACCGGCCAACAAATCCTCCCGCCGAAGCAGAATAATAACAAGTTAAATCATTTAGACATGTATTGTAAACTCAAACACATACATAGGTTTCTACAGTACAATTCAATTACAAGAAATGCAAATTACACAAACCTAGCTAAAGTGTTTAACTCTCTCTGAATTTCTCTCAAAACGAAACTCTCCGAGTCGTGGTTTCCGCGGGGGCCCTATATTTCACTGAATTACGGACAACATTTAAAGGGGAAATCATGATACAGCTTACATGTAGGTGGGCAGGAACCTCGTCTCATGTGGCAGCTTCATCAGGCACTTCGTAGTCTAAATAGACCGAACTGTAGTACGGCAAAAGGCCGATTTTACTCAAAGTATTTCAATAATACATACATCGCGGCCCCGTTGAATTGGGTCCGCCAGCTACCGGCCGCGAGCGTCCGTTCGCAAAGGCGCTCAGATTTCTTCTGTGGTGCGAGCGCAGCGGGCTGCCGAGTCGCCGGGCAAGCGGGGCGGTAAGGAGAGGCAGACAGGATATGGGGGGGGAGAGGGGGCGGCCAGCTGTGGGCTAGCTGCTCGCGTTCTCGAAACTACTTGCTTCAAGGGCGTATCGTAACAATATATTACCTCCAAAAAAAATCAGAGTGTGCAATTTATACGCGGTAGAATTGAAACCTTCAGAAAACTAAAGTAGATAAGAGTGGGGAGAGTAGGAAGCACTTTTTTTATCAATGTGAAAGATGAATTTTTCATATTTTTGTCGTCATTTCGTCTTTTTATGTATTTGTGTTTTCTTCTTCAGAGTCGATAGATGTTGCTTTCTGTTGTGCTTTCTTTGTCTGTTCATTTTGGAGTGGTTTGAAGATTGGATATTGATGGTACAAACAAAAATTTTGGATTTCGTAAGATTCGATATTTGGTTGGCTAAATGTCTCGCCGCTAAGGTTCATCGGGTGATTTATACCACAAGAACACGGGAGACTTACGTGAGGCCGTGAATTTATCCTGTTAAATTGGAACCGAGTACCCGTGAAATAAATATTTTATAGTTACCTCATTCTCTCGCAGGCTCTCTTTAGTGTCCCTCGCTGCTGTTTCATCGAGTTTCAAATCACAACAATATTTTAAATTTCGTATTTCACCGAGAATATTTGGTATGCCCGTTGTTGAATTTCGAATTGGAATCGTATTTGGTTCCTACCGTCGCGTGGTGTCCATTTCTTTTCCACAGTAGGTACCTACCCACCAAACCTAACCAGCTCTATTCAGTTTGAAAAATGGAACAGAAGAAAGTGAAAAAATTGAGATATTTTATTAGAAAGAAAGGGATTGTCTCGAAGCTGGCGTGTTGTTTGCTGTGAAGAAAATATTATCGTTTTTTTAATATTGGAATCTGTCGTTTCTTGGTACCTAAGTAATTTTATTACTTTTATCTTTAGGCGCGCTCTGAATAATTGACAGACTTTCTAATAAAATTATAATAAGGCAAAATTGTGTGCCCGAATTCCACCAGCAGATGTTCTCGTGGTGAACGATTTGATGAACTTTTGTGTTTTGATTTTGTGTATTTTCTTATCACAGATCCTGGAGGGTGTCCTCTTGGAGCGCTGCAGTGACCTGGCGCCACAACCCTCGCTGACCTACAACGACCTGCCGGAGACCTCAATTAAGGCATTCTACTTCGGAGCTCATTGGGTGAGTGTTGACCTGAAGTCGGGTTTCTAGGGACCAAATGTTTTTAAAACATCAGACAAAAATATTGGATTGGGGTTGGGGGCGAATATTTTGGAGAACATTAATAATTGCATTCAGAACAAATGAATGGTTTCTTTCGAGAGATCGCAAGGATAAGATTCTTTCCAGGTCATTTTGGAGAACATTTAAGATTGCATAATTAAAAATATAGTAAGTAACTATAATTTTTTTTAACATTTACTCAGTATTAGAAATTACACATTTATAAACAAATATATTATGAAATATGAATTCCCAATGACTATGACTATTTAATTGAGTACCTACTATAATTTTAAACTATTTCCTAAGTAAAAGAAATTACACATTTATAAACTAGAATTTATGACATATGAATTCCAAATGTAATTACGACTATTTATTGATTTTTAATAAACAAAAAAATCTTTCGAAACGTTAATGATAGGTTTTTAGATTTTCACGGCCAAAAGCATTTTCATTGTTAGTTTTTGGGATGTTATGCCGTGTTGCGCTATCTCCTTCTTTAGCCGACGTTTCGGACAGCGTTGCAGTGTCCATCATCAGGGTAGATCCGGTAGATCGAGATCTTTTAGATATGCTTCGATTACACCCAACTTTAGCCTGTAGATATAAACCAATCGTCATGTTTCATGATTATTTTATAAAGATATCCCTCACCACTTATCATTTCCATGGTCCATTACTTCCCCGGGAAAATTTGGTATTCTAATGAAAGCAATAATTATTTTCGTTTATCGCTAAGAATAGAAGAGTATTTGACCTAACAATCTATTGCTCGAGAAGCCCCTACAACAATGGGCCCTTTTTGTTTTCCGTCGGCCATGGAATATAAAAACACTGTGGGCTGTGGTCTTGCCCCAATTTTTCGTGTTTGCACAAACATTTGGTTCAATGTCTGTGGTAATATTGTTACTGGAGACGCGATTTAATATTTGAGAGGATTTCAGAATATGTAATTTCGATGTAGATTTTTATCAATATTTGAATGTGTTTTTTTTTTTTAAACAGTGTTTTAACAAAGTGAACGCGTTTTTTTTACGTTGGCCCCACACAGGTGGCCGGGACAAAAATGATTCCAATCAGGGCCCATGTCATCTTTGGGGATTCTGTGTAAAGGGTATTTTTGGAAAGGAAGGATAGGAAGTTCTGCGAAGGAAAAAGGTATGAGGGGTGGATAGGAATCTGGAAGTCAGTTTGCCCAGGAGTGAAGGACGTGTGAACCCAACCGACGCGGTGCAAGGAGATGTTCCGAGAGAGTCCGAGAAGTTAAATTGTCTTCCTCAACCAGTCTCTCCCGATCTGGCCTGCCATGCAATTTGTGGGCAGATCCATCCACAGCTAAGACCCGAACAAACCTCATCCCTATGAATCCGGGCACCTCTGCTAAATCAACAAACGTAGCGAACCGCTTGGGGTGACCTATGGCAGATGTGTTGATTATCCAAAAAATTGTTTCCTCTCTTCCTTTTTTCTATAACCACCTTCCAAATTAAAAGTTGAGGCCCTGAGGAAAATAATTTCTCACAGGGCCTACGTCATCTTTAGGGATGCTGGGTGGAGGGGTTTTTTTTTAAAGAAAGGAGGGAGTTAACCTGGGCCTTGAACCAATGTTGTAGGAGGGATTAAAGACAGAGGCTGGCAAATCGTTCCACAGCCGAGCTGTTGAACTCAAGAACGAGTTGTAGAAACGACCTTTATTTTGTCTCCCAACATACTCACTTGAGTTGCAATAGATCCACTGGTGCTGAGCAACAAAGGAATTTACGTGGTATTCACATAAATAACGAATTATAATACCTATGTTACTCCAAAGTTTCTAAAAATAACATGTGTTAAACCATTAACCCTTTGAGTGCCTAACAACGATTAATCGTTGTTCGTGAAACCGACGAGAAATACAAACATCGACGGTGTTTGAGGTACATAACAGGTGATTTCTGGTTTCAGTGTCCACCCTGCAAGTCTCTTACTCCTCAACTAGCGGAAACTTTCTCCCTTGTGAGGAGACGTGGTCATGACTTCCATCTCATCTATGTTAGCAGCGACAGGTCAGTGGTTCCGTATTTAATGACAATACATTAATAATAATAATAATTGGACGATTTATATAGCGCCGTTTTTGTGAAAAATCACCTCAAGGGCGCTGTACAAACTTACCATACATTGATAATATTTCATTTATATATTTGTTGGTTATTGTGAAAAACAGTACATCCAATTATATTTCACGATTTACAGTTAATAGCATACATGCCATACATACATTTTTTTATTTATTTAAAGGTTTAACAGTTAGCTAAATTTAACACATTGTAAAACGCACGGACGTACAAAATACATGGACTTGCCCTTACGTACTAAAAGGCGTGTTATTTCCCCCTCCCATTGGAACCATTTTTCGGAACCGGCTGGGCTTGCGAGAGCCCCGCGTTAATCTAAAAAATGTGACGTCATCATTATTGTCCGGACCAGTGTCGAGCTCTTATCGTACATTTTACGCACGGACGTTATATGTCTATGGAACACATACTATGACATCGAGATACATGGTGACGCGAAACACAAAGCCGCTGTTTACTGGGGTAAGTAAATCATGAAACATTTGTAAAAGTGTCTAAGGAAACAAAATATTCGACTATGAAAATACTCAGAACCTTACTTTGCGAATTTGGATTTGACACATCTGTTCATAACGTGGCAAGCAATTCGCGCTCCCATATAAAAAGGTCTATTCATTCAAAAGCAGATTTTACTTTCAAGAACTAAATGGTGATATTATAGTGCGAGGTGCCTATAATACTGTTAGATTGATTTATTGGCGAATCACAAGTCTCTTTCCTCTCTTCGTCCCGCCATAGTTGGTTTTTACCCCTCATCTGTAAGTTCTCGTCTAGCTATTTGTAGTCTATGGTAAAACGGGTTAAATTTAGCAGTTAAGTAGTTTAATAGTTATAATACACTAATAAAATAGGTACATATTGTAAAATGGGTTATATTTAGCAATTGAAGGCTAAACAGTTAGCTAAATTTAACACTTTGTTAAATGTCAGCATCTCGTCACTATTCTTATTGAATTTTACCAATGCGTAAAAATAAAGCTATTTCCTCACTCGATTAAATTTTCTTGTTTTTTTTTAAACTCTACAGATCCGAGTTTTCAGGTTACATTACAAAGTTCCGATTAAAAAAAATCTTTACTTTACACAATTTTATATTTTCAAAAGCTTTGCCTGTACATAAGTAATAAAATTATAATATTTTAAATTATATCCTATTGGTTTGTGATGCTGATAATGTGTTTCTGTACGTTGCAGAAGCGAGGAGTCATATCGCCTGGTGACGGGCGGCATGCCGTGGCTGAGCGTGCCGTGGGCGTGCTCGGCAGCCCGAACCGAGCTGGCGGGCGCGCTGGGCGTGCTGGGCATCCCGGCGCTGCTCGTGCTGACGCCCGGCACGCCGCCCGTGGATGCACGTCCCTGGGCAGCCGGAGACCCCGAGGGATTGGTGGGTCTTTATTCTAGTTTTATAATGTGCACGACCGACGGAGGGTTAACATAAAAAAGCAATAAACAAATATGTTTTTTGTACAATATCTCCACACAGGTGGCCCTGAGGAAAACAATTTCCCTCGAGGCCTAGATCCTTTTTGGGGATGCTGTGTTGAGGGTGTTTTTAGGGAAAGGAAGGAGAGGAAGTTCTAGGTAGGAATCTGGAGGTCAGTGTGTCCAGGAGTGAATGACTTACGAATCCATTCCTCCTACTGCGGTGCAAGGCGATTGGTCGAGATAGTCCGTCTGGAGAGGTCAAAAAGACTCCCTCAACCAGTCTCTCCCAATGGGCAAACGCCACGCCGGAAAACTCTCACCTCATGAACCCGAGCACCTCTGCTAAGTCACAAAATGTAGCGAAACACTTGGAGTGACCTATGGCAGGGGTGTTGCGTATCCACTAAATAGTTCCAGGGGCGGCAGTACCCATACCTGCCTCCCAAATCTTGAATACCTAGCGCCGATCTGTGAAAAAATACGGGTTAGTTTTAAAGGCACTGTTTCGTACTAATATCAAGTCAAAACGTGTTCCACTATTATCACGCGAGTAGCAGTGTGCGGGGATTGGATTCGGTAGTTTCCAGTCGTTCGGTATTAGAGCGTTGGGGATCATTTTTTTTTTAAATTAACTCCACACAGGAGGCCCTGAGGCAAATAATTTCCCACAGGGCCTATGTCACCTTTGAGGATGCTGTGTGGAGGGTCTTTTTGAGGAAAGGAAGGAGTGAACATGGGTCTTGAAGAGACCCATGTTTTAGGAGGGAGGAAACATAAAAAATAGACTAATTGTAGGTAAATAAGTTAGGTAACGAGTTATCTCGTTTGGTGTCTCATCTAGACATACGAATGGAGATGATCGGAATTCTCGACATATCAGTTCCAATTTTGAAAATACAATATTATTATAGGTAGATACTTCATCGCTGGTCTGAGTTCTCCAGACATACAGTTCCAATTTTGAAAATGATACTTACATTGTAAGTAAAAAGTTCTAGAGTTCATTGAACCGGAGTTACAGACAGACAGATGGAATCACAGCCGAAATGAGTTATTTCAATCTTACAATTGTCCACAGAACTTCCCCTGGAAACCAGCCCCCGTCACAATCTTGTGCCAGTATTCTCTAGACAGGCTGAGCGACCATCCTGCCATCGTCCTGTTTGTGGGTGAGTGATTTTTTTTTAAAAAAGAAAGACAAACATTCCCGGGTTACGAATAACCCAACAATGTTTGAAAATCTCCTACTACCACCACAGAAAGCCGAAAAAGTTGCTTGTGTTGTGATGGAGGACTTAGCCAGCCGAGGAATCGAACATGCGACGCCCGGGTGGGACCCAAGCGCTATGCCCACTCAACCACTGACCGGTCATAGATGATCACCTACATCGTAGATGATCAGGTGATCACCTACGTGTGAATAAAAAACTATATTTATCGTTTAACAAGAAGAAAACACTAATAAATTTAAACGAATCGTGAAACAGAACAAGACGTGGGAAAATAAAACAGGTAACGATCAGGATCTCTTTTCTTCCAGGTCACAGCACCTAAACCTGACATTATTTGGAGTAAAAAATGTAAACTAAATTTTAGATTCTGCTTATTTATGATGTTTTTTTTTCAACTAAAAAATTCTTTAGATATGTTATTCTGAGATTTATTTAATACTTCGCGTGTACAAGTGGTAACTACGATAGTCGGCCTAACTGGAAGCTGGCTAAATGTATGTATGTATAAGACTGATTACTGTGACTTAATATATTAATAATAACTTTTCTTTTCCAATAACTCTTTAACTTCTTTACCTTCTTCTTATAATCCAAAATACCAACATAAACTCTCTTATTGTAGAAGAATCTGTGTGCATAGTATTAATTAGTGAAAATTTTCAACCAATACTAATGAATGTAATCCGAAAACTGTAAACTTCACCCGTTATAACACAGGGTCATCCCTAGCATGGAGGGTGAAATATCATAAAAAAACTATATGTACTTTCAATTTTTCATGTATTAAATAAATAAATAAAAATGAGATCTGAATTGAATGAGCCCCTGCAGACTGCACCTGGGCCCTTGGCCCCCCTGGTGCCTAAACTCCGAACTAAACTAACTGCCATCTAGCGGACTTTCGGGACAGCTCTTAGCACTGCCCTCTATGTGACAAGCTCGGAATATAGCTTTTAGATATACCACATTAAAAAAAAAATAGATGCAATATAAAGAGTTATGGTCGAGTGATGAGTTAGGCGGTTACTCGACCAAGTGACCAGTGACGATATGTGGACGGAATTTTGTTTTGTTTGATTTTGAAAAAAAAAGGAAAATAAAAAGTCACCGGAGACCAAAATTTCATTAATATCTTATACTCCAAATAATGCCAGGAATCACTGGTTAAAGTAAGTCAAGTACATCCCTTCACCTTGTATACAATAAGGAGTTTATGAAATTATTGACGTCACGTCAATAACGTTTTATCTCACGATAACAAGATGATTATCAAGTGTTATTTGGCATATATTTGAAACATATCAGCATATAAAAATCAAAACTATTCTTGCTTACTGTTTCTGTGGACATTATTTATTATGAGTTGTCTATGTATTGCTACATTAAGCGTAAGAAATGTTTGAAACTTTGAAAATACCTTCTTTCCACCCTCGCGAAGGTTTCTGGATTATTACAACTACATGATAATAGATCTGAAAAGTTTTTTTATCATTACAAAAACTCTTACGAAACTGTCAAAAATGTTACAATTTGAGAATGACATTATACAAACCATCGATTGTTAAATCAAAATTCAATTTTCGAAACTCTTTAAATTAATGAATTTATTTGAAGTAGTCACCTATGATACTAGCCAAAATCGAATACTTTGATTCTGATCAAAAAATATATTTATTTAAAATATGTACGTAAGTTAGGTACTAAATTTGGTTGATTGTTCTTATAATATACAAAAATGAATGTTTGTAACGGAAAAATTGTAAAGAAAAATTGCAATAGGTGGAACGCGAGCGGTTTGAAAATCTGAATGTACCGGGACTGAATATATTGAATGCAGGAGAAGGGAAGGGATCGCGGGAGGGGGTTTCGCGTGAGAGGGGAGAGGGAAGGCCGGCAAGACGGAGGGGGAATGCGTGAGGGGAAGGGGAGACGGAAGGGGAACGGGACGAATGGGAAAAGACACGCTGGGAGAAACAATTTATCTATTAGTGGCATTACAACGCATGCCGGGAACTCGCTAGTCATAAATAAATAATGTTTAGTTATTTAGTTTTAATCACTCGAAATGACCGAAATAGAAGTCAGAATCGTAACCTTTGACTGACGACATAAGATACGCGTATTATGTTGTTTTTCAGTAATGTTATGATATCTATTTTTGTATACCTACATATCTAGTAAATACTCGTAACACTGTCTTATCTCTCCGGAACAGTATGCACTTTGTTGATACCGATGTGTTATCAAACCAATAACAACCCCTAATAAAAACAAAGTCTTTTAAATCTTCAGCCCATCTCTTGGGCCGCCTGTTTTTTTTTAACTTAGCTCCAAATAGGAAGCCTAAAGAAAAATATTTCCCCTCGGGGCTTCTGTCATTTTGGGGATGTAGTGTGGAGGTTCTTTTTAGGGAAAGGAGGTTCTGGAAAGGAAAAAGGTATGAAGGGTGGGTAATCTGGGGGCATTGTGTCCAGGAGTTGTGACGGACTTATGAATCCATTCATCCCACTGCGGTGCACGGCGATGGGTCGATAGAGTTCAGCTGGAGAGGACAAAAGTCTCCCTCAATCAGTCTCTTCCTATCCAGCCCGCCGCGCAGTTGGTGGGCAAACGCATCTGCTGCTAAGGCGTAGACAAACCTCATGTGGGCAATGTGGGCACCCATGCTCCGTCACCAAACATAGGAAATACTTGAGGTAAAAAGTTCGACAAAGTAGCGCAGCGGTAAGACGCTTGACTCGCACACCGAAGGTCGCGGGATCGAATCCCGGCGTGGCAAATAAATTTTATTTGATTAATTTGTGTTATTTCACAATTTATACATTTAAAATAATATATAGTATATTTGCGGCACGTTCCAGAGTTAAAGATACTCTCTGTATCGCCCTGGTGTAAGACCACCATTCAGAATTGAAACGTTGCTTGAAATGGCATTAGCCGTGTTTGGTGACCAGATCTGAATAGCCAGGTACTTCCCCACCTTCCTTTTCCCTATCTCCTTCCCCTCCCCACTACCCTCAGCCTCACAACATACCCCAATTTGGGATGCCACAGTCTCACTGGCTTCAGACAGGAGCAGTTGGGACTCTTGTGCGGTATTCATGTAAAAAAAAAACGTATGTTATGTATTTCTGGGGCGGCGGTATCCATACCCGACTCCCTCGTATATCTGAGAAATGCGTATGTGTGCGCGTACGTGTGCATGAATGCCACCAAAACTTGATAAAATGCGTTGTTATTGACAATGATTCTATCTACCGAGTGTGATGACCGTGGCCGGTTATCCCATATATTTCTGGATTCCTATCTATGGATCCAGATTCCTCTGACTATGATGATTTCAGTACAGGGTATTACTTCATTAATGATACGTAGGTAGTCTCGTGATGTTTATTCCGGGATAAGGTACAATGTTATTTCTTAGGAAGTCTGATGGTAAGAGGACGAATAGACAACAATCACACCCTTTTATACGTTCCTCATGTTGTCTCACTCATACACGCATATCTCTTTCATACCGCAAGACATACGTTCACCACATCCCTCCACACTTAAATCTGAAGACAGTTACACAACATGATTTATGATAATAATAATTACAATACATACAAATATTCATTATTTACAGTAAGTAATTCATTTTCATGTTGAGTCGAGAGCTGAGTCCTGTCTTCATTGACTCATCTGTGTGTCCGTGGTCGTAATCGGTCCTTCCAATTTCCCGACGTGGAAGCCACCGGATCACTGGAGCTGGAAGTAAAAGGAGAATCACCCATTAGATTGTCATCCGGCACAAAGCTGGAGACATCGTAATCATCATACGACAGTCTCTTCGTCTCAGACGCGATATAAGGATTGCTGGTATTCTTTTCTCATGATACACACAATTTAGACAACTGATCAAAATGCCTTTTCCAATACATAAGTTTTCCATTTAAATTAACCTCAATTAATTACAATTTTTTTCCTAATTGTTTATGTACTTTCCCTGGTACCCATTTATCCTTGTTTTGGTCTCTAAAATCTCTAACCATTACTTTTTGATTAATTGAAAAACCTACTGATTCTTTATTATTTCTCTTATAATAATATTTCTGATTTTCCTGACATTTAGACATTTTAATTTTAGTTTCTTTATTAATTTTATTATCCTTATCTCTCCCCCCTCTCGGTACAAAACTGTTAAAGTTAGACCTTAGTTTCCTTTCATTTCCACACAGATGCAATCAATAAAAAGCAGAAAAAATTACAAACAGCACTCAACTCACGACTCTGATGACTGGATGCTGCCCGATCTCGCCCTTCCGCGAACCGTCTCTCGCTCCTGAACCCTGGTCTTCCTTCTAATGCGCCTTCCGTGAGGTCTGCACCAGGTCCCAGCTCTTCTCCTGAAGATCCGGAACTGCTGTATCCACGCCTTACGTGATACTCCTCCAGGTTCTTGGCACTGAATAGCCTTATCCAGCGCCTTGATGTTCCTAGGATGCTTCTTCTGCTGCTCTTCTTCTTCCTTGCTCCGCAATTATGTGGAGTCCACTGTAACCTTTATCTCGGTCCTGATAATAGCCAATGTGATGGCTTTCCTGTTTCAGCTGCGCCAATGTGATGGCTGTCCTATTTAGGCTGCGCCAATGTGATGACCGTGGCCGGTTATCCCATATATTTCTGGATTCCTATCTATGGATCCAGATTCCTCTGACTATGATGATTTTAGTACAGGGTATTACTTCAATAATGATACGTAGGTAGTCTCGTGATGTTTATTCCGGGATAAGGTACAATGTTATTTCTTAGGAAGTCTGATGGTAAGAGGACGAATAGACAACAATCACACCCTTTTATACGTTCCTCATGTTGTCTCACTCATTCACGCATGTCTCTTTCATACCGCAAGACATACGTTCACCACACCGAGTTTCAGCTATATTGGATGTCAGGAAGTGGGTTAATTTCCACTTCCAAGGTTCGCATTCATTAATGAAAACCAAATCTAAATTCAAATAGATTTAAATAAAAAAGGTCGAAGATTTAGGTACTTAATACAACAAAGATAAAATAAAAATAAAAAGTGGAAAAGAAGAAAAGAAGAAAGACGTTGTAAATTTTTTTTAAACTTTTATATTTTCGTATTTTTTTTATCGACATCCAAATCCACACTTTGCGTATCTGATGATTTATTTGAAACCTCATTTAATAGTGTGTACGATATAGGTACCCTCGATTATTCATAGGATATCTGGAGATTGTCTAAAAGAAGGGTTTATTGGAAGTGAGTCGCTGGATGAGGTCGATCATGGTCTTGGGCTGGTCTGCGGGTACCATGTGTCCCGCGTCACGCACCAACACATCGGTCAGGTTACCTGCCGTCTTGGCGTAGCCCGCGAGGTGCTTCCCCACACGCCACTGGCCACGGGGTGCCTTCTTGTACTCGGCCGCCGAGCTGAAGTTGAGCGCTTGCAGGTAGCGCTCCGTCAGAGGGTAGGCCACTATGATGTCCAGCTGTCCGTTGTAGATCACCCCGCGATAGTGTGACAGCAGCTCTCCGACCCAGCCCGCCACAGACTGCATCATGTCTTCGAGCAAGTTAGTTTCTACTTCAGAGCCGTCGTGGTATGTCAGGTTGCCTACGTGTAGGGCACGGCGAAGCTCGTGGCACTCGAACAGCTTGCTGATGTCGTCCGAATGCATCCCGTCTCCTGTCTTCAAGTAGTTGTAGAAGTTCTTGAATCCAGTCAGATTTAAAAAGAGAGACGGGTATGGCGTCTCACCTCCGTCGATGAGCTTATCGAAGACTTTGGAAGCGTCCACCCAGCGGCCGGCTTTAATGAACTCAACCCCGGTCTTCTCGACGGCCGCGATCTGTTTTCTGCCATTGTCGTCCACTAAACCGATTTGGTAAAGATATGGGGAGTAGAACAGCTGGTTGACCGGGTCTGAAAACCCATTGCCGATGGCGAAGCCTTTAAGATTGATGAGCTGCGAGGCGTTCTTATTCTCACGGTGGATGGCATGGCAAACAGCCGGCACGTACTTCCCAGCGTAGGATTCGCCCGTCGCGTAGAACTCATTATTCTGAAGGTCAGGGAACAATTGGAAGAACTGCAGCAAAGCGGTGTACAGGTTGTTCCCCACTACCGTCTCGTTTTTTGCGAATCCGTTGTCCGTCCAGCTGAATCCAGTGCCAACCGGGTTGTCGATGTAGATGACGTGGTTGTTCTCCGTCCAGGAGTACTTGCGCCGCTCTACGCGGCCATGCCTGTAGGCGAAAGGACCGTTCTCGGTGAACAAGCCGTACAGCGAAGAGGCGCCCGGCCCGCCTTGTAGCCACAGGATCACGGGCGCGGTTTTCGGGCTGTTCTCCGCTGGGAAGTACCAGAAGAAGGTGTTGGAAGAACGTGCCTTGTCCACCGTGAGGAATCCGGAATAGCTCTCCACGCCGTGGAAGGCGGGAAACTTCAGGCGGGCCTGATGGCGCCCCTTGGCCAGGAGCCCGGCATTGATGAGTGGGGTCAGGTATAGCGCCTCCCCGCATTCTGCGCACTCTCCGATGGGTGTCGTGACAAACTTGGGCCGGTACGCATTCAGGAAAGAGCCTTCGGCCGACAGCAGAGAGGTCACCACCAATATAACGAAACTCAATCTATTTAGCATTGTATATTTACTTCGTAATGTCTACTCACAGCAAGGAGAATAAAAGCAAACTAAACGAATATCATATGTGTGACTAGCTAAGATACACTCGATCGCCGTGGAAAGAGTGCGACCTTTCCCTGATTAAACTCGGCCAGGGGTCACGGAATCAGGGTTGCCCGTCAATATGGAATTACGATGAAAACATGTTTTCATGATGCGAAATTTAAAAATAGACAAAGAAATAAAAAAAGTTATAAATATAGTAGGTATACGTAAAACATTGTATACCCCCTTCCTTGTTATTAAAGGACGTACTTGACTTACATTAATTAACCAGTGATTTTGATATTATTTGGAGTAATAAATGAATACGCAATTTTGGTCTCGGTTGGCATTTTTAATGTTTTTTTTTTATCAACCTAAAACATAAACAAAATCAATAGGTATTGGACAGGTAGGTTGGAGTGAGGGGTTGGGCAGTTACACGGCTGAGTGATCCGTGATGACATGTGGAAGAATATTTGTTTGCATGGTTTACAAGAAATAAAACATCAAAAAAGGTCACCGGAGACCAAAATTTCATTAAAATTTTTTGCCACAAATAATGTTAGGAATCACCGGTTAAAGCAAAACCTCCTAGATCACAAGGCCGGAACACTGAATGCATGCACTTCGTCCTTCTAACGTGTATGAGAACCTCAATTTTTTATTCATTTATTTTTTAATAACTAAAATATTTTTAAATACATAGTTTAATAATAATAATAGCCTTTATTCAGACAGTAAATTACATTAAAATATTTATAATAAACTTTTCACATTTTATAACACTTATCATGCATCGACTCCCTGTCTGCATGTCACTAGTTGACAAAGGCCTCCAACTGTCACCATTTCTCTCTATCTTTAGCTACTCTTGTCCATGTACCACCTGCTATGGCTTTGATGTCGTCAACCCACCGTCTAAATGGTCTACCTCGTTTTCTCTTCTTGTTCAATAAATAAGAATAATTATAAAAAATAATGTAAAGTGAGAATTTTTGTGGGATCCTATACAAGTTAGGAGGCGGATTTGAAAGACTGTCCTGGCCTTGAGATCTAAGAGGTTTTGGTTAAAGTCAGTCAATTATATCCTTTAACACCCTATTTTATTTTTTTATTTTATTTTATTTTATTTGGGAGACTAACAGTTTACATTCATAACAGAGCATAATAGTAATTGAGTCACAATAATTGAACCATTTACAGGTTTCCACATGGGTATTGTATACAAGTGTAGTGGTTTAAGAGATATTTGCTAAAGAAAAAAAATTACATTTCAAGAGACAAGTTAATTAGGGGGGAATAGGGAGGGGTTAGGATGGGGGGGGGGGGGGGGGAGAATGGGTTAGGTTGAGGTATAGTAATAAAAATATGAGTAAACAAAAAATTAAAAGAAAAAAAAAGGAATTTAATAGAATGGTGACTGGTGGTATTAGAAATTATTGTTGTTATAAAGTATCGAGAGAGCGTCTGTGTGATTTTAAGGAGTGTGGTGCAGAATTAAATATGTCAAATTTTTTGTAGTGTGTGTTAAAAGTATTGGACGCACGAAAAAATAATGTTAAAAAGTGTTTCGTCGTTAATTTCACACGAAATAAAAATATCATTATCAATGAATATAATCTGAACGGCTCAATATTAATCAACAAAACTGAAGTCAAAGATTTGGGAGTGACATTTGACTCTAAGCTTATTTTTGATATTCATATAGACTCAGTCACATCAAAAGCCTCTAAAATGTTAGGATTCATTCTTAGGACATGTAAAAAATTCAATAACTTTTGAACAATGAAAATCCTATATTTTGCTTATGTCCGCAGCTTACTAGAATACGCGTCACAAGTTTGGAACGCGCAATACATATCATATGTAGAAATTCTAGAACGTGTTCAAAATCGTTTTCTACGATACTTAGATTTCCGGAGCTACCGCCCACACCTAAGTCACCAAGATTCAGCCGCGCACTTCAATATACTATCATTGGAAGTTCGAAGAAACTCGGCCGATGTACTCTTTCTTCAAAAAATAGCCAGATCCGTCGTTGATTGTCCAGAACTCCTACAACGAATACAGATACGAGTTCCTAACAGACGAACCAGGTCAGACATGATTCTTAGCCTCCCTCGGTGCAATACTAAATATAAAGGAATAATTTTTGTAGCAGTCTGAAGGTGGCCATAATAGACTGAAACCGGTAACGGTCATAAATAAAATAATAAAAGTGTGAAAAGTTTAAAATTTCTTCAGTATATCTTTCTAATGGAATCCCACCTCGAATTATCCGTATCAAAAATAGAAATATAAAATAATAACATTAAAAATAAATACAAAATGTTCTAGCAATAAAACTAAACAAGTATTTCAAAATACAGCTTGTTTAGAACTTTTCCTATCTCTGAATATTTGCTCAAACAACTATCGCTGTTGGCAGTTCTCGCCAACGATCACAAGAACAGCGATTAATCGTTTGTTGGCACTTAGAGGGTTAAAAGCATCGATACGATGTGGTTGGTCCGCGGTTAAAATCATTCTAATCTCGCTCGCTGAACAGTCAATTGTCATATAAAACTGTCGACAATGAATAATATGATAACGAGACTCATCTTATTATAGCTAACGGCTCTGAACCAGTGTTCTTCAACCGGTCTTCCGCGGACCAGGTGCTGGTCAACACACATTTTTTCTTCTTCTTTAATGGCGCTACAGCCCATTTCGTACTTTGGCCTCCTTTAAGTCTCCACCTCAGCTTCTCAACAAAAAAGCACACGGTCTTACTCCAACTTACCTTATATTTATTTTTCGTGAATAAATCAAAACAGGCGTCTGGTGTTAAATGGAAATTTAATCCTTATCGCCATCTACATAGGGAGTGTTATTGTTCGCGGGCCTGATCCCGAATTTTACACAACGTGGTAAATCACCTTAATGTTTAGATTTCAAATGTTTTTGGTAAAAAAGATTAAATAATTTATATTATTTTTAAATGCTAAAGATTATAAAAATACTGCTTTTATTTATTGAAAATTACAAATTTCTTCCTAAAACAAAGAAAAAAATCATCATGGCTCAATAATTTATTATTTTATAACAAACAAAATATTTATAGTTTACAAGTTTTATTCGAAATAGCGTTCATCAAAGTTAAACAATTGCATTAAAAGGAGAAATCAGCTGATCAAGTTACAAGATTTGTATAACTAGGTAGGTACATAATCAATTAAAAGAAAGTCCAAAAAACATGCGTCCCGCAAAAACTCAGATCGAGTCCCGGGAAGTTATGTGGTGTGGTAGATCTACATCCCCCCTCCAGGATAACGGTTCCCGTTTTATCTAAAGGGCGTGCTTTTGAAGATATAAGGGCTGGAAGTTTTGCCCTCTTGAAACAGTCTTCCGGAAAGTTTTAGAAGGTTCTATAGAGCTCTAGAAAGTTCTGGAAGGAGTGGCGGAGTATGTCGTGGAATGTTCGGGAATAGGGAATCGGGAACATCATTGTGGAACTTTCCATAACACTCTAGAATGTTTTCCTGAGCGAAGCCGGGTAACCCAGCTAGTTTAATATAAATACTAAGTCAAATAATATATGTTTAATAAAATCTTGTAACCACACAGTTGTAGTGTTTCATTATTCATAGGTAGGCATAACAAAGTTTCGAAGCGATTGACATTGACGCATGATCGATAAACGTGTTGACCTATAAAGCCAATTAAAATTAAATTCTCTTATTTCGATGTTTACTAATATTCTCGTTTTTAGATAAATATCTACCTAAAGTTCAACCATTTTAAAATGGGAAATAACTGGCAATCTACAGTATCAACACCGTCTTATCTCTCCGGTACAATATGAATTTTGTGGGATATTGTGTGAGAAAAGAAAACAAAGTCGATAATGATAACTAACAAAGGAAGTCGATCAATGGCACAACATTCACAACAAACTCTTGTCGTCGCTTTAGAGAAGAATTTTCATTTTAGTGAAAACAATATTACAGTCATGGGGTAATTTATACGACCCCCAAATATACTTGGCTCATATCTAAAACATCACGCAAAGGTTTGTATATACGAGTAGGTACATCATCATTTAAACATTTGCATTTTGGACAATTGGAGATTACCTAAAAGAAGGGTTTATTGGAAGTGAGTCGCTGGATGAGGTCGATCGCTGCCTTGGGCTGGTCTGCGGGTACCATGTGCCCCGCGTTGCGCACCAACACCTCGGTGAGGTTACCCGCTGTCTTGGCGTAGCCCGCGAGGTGCTTCCCCACACGCCATTGGCAACGGGGCGCCTTCTTGTACTCGGCCGCTGAGCTGAAGTTGAGCGCTTGCAGGTAGCGCTCCGTCAGAGGATATGCCACTATGATGTCCAACTGCCCGTTGTAGATCACCCCGCGGTAGTGCGAGAGCAACTCTGCCACCCAACCCGCCACCGACTGCATCATGTCCTCGCGCATGTGTATCTCTACTTCTGTACCTTCGTGGAATGTCAGATTACCCACATGCAGGGCACGGCGCACCTTGGAGCACTGGAACAGCTTCACGAAGTCACCCGAATGCGTCACATCTTTTGAATGCAGGTAGTTGAAGTAGAAATTGTATCCCGTCAGGTTGAAGAATAGGGTGGGGTATGGTGTAACGTCTCCGTTGAGCAATTTGTCGAACACGTGGAATGCGTCCATCCAGCGCTTGGCTTTGATGTACTCCACGCCGGTCTTCTCTAGAGCCGCAACCTGCTTCATACCATTGTCATCCACTAGACCTATCTGATACAGATAGGGAGCGTAGAATAATTGGTGGGCCGGGTCCGACAGCCCGTTGCCGATGGCGAAGCCTTTAAGATTTATTTGCTGCGACGCTTTTTGATTCTCAAGATGAATGGCGTAGCAAACAGCCGGAACGTACTTCCCGGCGTAGGACTCGCCGGTGACGTAGAACTCGTTCTTCTGCAGATCGGGGAAGAGCTGAAAAAACTGAAGCAGAGCGGTGTATAGGTTGTTCCCCACAACAGTCTCGTTTTGCGCGAAGCCGGTCTTCGTCCAGCTAAAGCCGGTGCCCACCGGGTTGTCGATGTAGATGACGTGGTTGTTCTCCGTCCAGGAGTACTTGCGCCGCTCCACGCTGTCGTTTTTGTAGGTGAAGGGTCCGTTCTCAGAGAATAAGCCATACAGCGATGAAGCACCTGGCCCGCCTTGCAACCACAACAATACAGGTGCGTTTTCCGGTCTATTCTCTGCAGGAAAGTACCAGAAGAAGGTGTTGGAAGAGCGGGCTGCATCCACCGTCAGAAAACCGGAGTAACTCTCCACTCCGTGGAAGGCGGAGTGCTCCACTCTGGACTTGTTGCGTCCCTCGGCCAAGCGCCCTTTCTGGATGTACGGGGTCAGGTAGAGGGGGTCCCCACAGTCCTCACACTCCCCGAGGGGCTTCGTGTGAAATTTACGCCGGTATGGATTAAGAAAAGACCCTTCAGCCGTCAACACACAGGTCACCACCACCAATACGAAACTCAGCGTGTTTAGCATTGTTTGAATTGTAAGACTTACTCACAGTAGGCAGAGCTAACACAAACTAAACAAGTCAGTGAATACTGTCTGACTGGCGGCGATTACGAATGGTCGGTCGCTGAAATGAGTGCGACCTTTTTTCTGATTAGCCCCGGCCGGGGTCAATCACGAATCAGGGCTGCCCATCAATAATTTTTTTTAATTAAAAATATTATTTATTATTTTATAGTGAACTAGCGGTCCGCCCCGGCTTCGCACGGGTAGATAGGTATTTAAAAAATAATTTAGTTTTCATACAGATCCCTAACTTTTTCAAAATATTCTAGAGCCTATGTTAATCTGGAATAATGGAGCATTATAATAGTAAAATAAATTTTGAAATCGGTTCAGTAGTTTTTGAGTTTATTCTTTACATACATACAAAGCTTTCCTATTTATAATGTTATAGTATAGGGTCCCGCCCCGGCTTCGCATGGGTATTTAATTTAACTAAAATTTAAAAATTAATAATTATAATACACACGCATAAACCCGTTTACATGCGTCAGGTTACTAAAAAAATTGCAAAGAAAGTTTGAATATTATTATTTTAATGAATTTTTATTTTTATTTTTAATATTTTTTTTTAGATTTTTGTTTTAATAAGTATTTGATTATTTTTTTTATTTCTAATTATTGTAAAAATATCATATTTACAAAACAAAAGCCATTCAATTTATTGAGTCAGAGCTTCCCTGTAAACGATATTTGACGTTGTTTTATTTTGTGGCAGCTAAATAAATTAATTTTCAGGAGCTCCGACCCGCGATAGGCCAACATACAGTTGGTCATGAGTAAAACATTATTTTTATAGGTGATGCCCTCGCCAGGGAACTATTTTTGGAAAGTTGAGATCTTGATCTTTTGGGCATTTTAAATTAAATTAAAGTACTAAATTATATTCGATTCCGCACACGACCCTTGCGTAGGGAGCCGACTGGTAAAAATGTTGAAAATAAGAAGAGAAAGTGAAAGAGACTAATAATGTGTTGTCCCGCCCGGCCCGTAGCCGAGCGGGCGAGCGGCGACCACGCAACTTTTTTTAATACTTACATTTTTAAACTCGTGATATCTTTCGAATGGAATGTCCGAATGAAATAATTCAAAAAGTTTAATTAAGGTATTAAAGCAGTCTTGAATATGAAGAAATTTATTTTGATAAGGATTAAAACCAAGATACAAATAAAGAGCCTTTTCAAGCGGTGACATTTTAATCAATTTTTTAAAATAAAAGGACACTTATTCTGGCATAACTATAATAGTTAGACATATGTTGTCGCGACACTTTTTGTAAATAATGATGTGTTCTATAAAGTCGACTTACATTATTTCATTATATCATCAATAGTTTTCACAGCGCACGCGATGTAAAGAATATTTTTTAACACCTTGGGTTACATTATTGGAGTTTTAGTAAAGATCTCTAATTTTTTTGAAAATATAATATAGCCTTTGTCACCCGAGGATAGTGTAGCTTCCCAACAGTGAAAGAATTTTTCAAATCGGTTTATTAGTTTCGGAGCCTATTCAATGCAAACAAACAAACAAACAAATCTTTCCTCTTTATACATATAGTGTGTTAGATAACTTATTGAATAAAACCTAAAATTATAATTTTTCATTATTGAACATATATACGTATTAACAACTTTAAAATAAAAAAAAGTGTGAAACAGAAAAATCGGAAAAACATTTGGTCGCGTCTAGGAATTGAACCTCCTATCCTCTTTGGTCATATTTAACTGTATCATACTTCAACCAAGAATTATCAACATTATGTAATTTTTCTTAATAAACCTTTTCAAATCACTAAACTCACTTCTCTGTTATAAAATTCATGTGAAAACTTATAACTGGTAAAATTAATGTAACCTATATAATGCCATGCTTCTTTTCAATATTATGCTGTTGGTATCCCAAATAAAATAAAAAATAAAAAAAATGTAGGCTATAACTTGTGACGGTCAAAAATAAAAATAGTAGAAAAAATTTCAAGTTTTAACTTGCTAAAAGGCATAGCATCTCTGTATGAAAATAGTAGCAGTAGGGTCCGCGTGAACGGTCAAGATTCGGAAGAATTTGAAGTGGAAATTGGCCTCAGACAAGGGTGCCCTATGTCGCCAATCCTCTTCACTACATTCATGGACCGAAAGAGCCAAACACCGGATTCAGCACTGGTAGCCAGTACTAGAATCAGCTCCAAACTTTTTTGCTGACGACATTGCAAGATTAACGACATCACAGGAGGGACTACAAGAGTGGATTAACCGTTTCAACGAAGAGTGCACGGCGGCGGGAATGAAGATGAGAACGTCAAAAACAGAGGCGATGGTTATAGGAAGGGACCAAACTCAGTGCAACATACTCGCTAATGGGACTCAGCTGAAACAGGTGGACAGGTTCAAATACCTTGGGGTCAAATTCTCCAGCGATGGTCGGCAAGACGGAGAAATTGATAGAAGAATAAGTGCGGCAAGCAGTGTATTGCGTCCTCTCTACAGCTCAGTAATAAGAAAAGCCGAGCTCAGCATCGCCCGCCCGACGCTCACTTACGACCACCAGACATGGATGCTAAATGAACGAACACGCTCCAGAGTCCAAGCTGCCGAAATGAGGTACTTGAGAGGAGTGGCAGGGGTTACTACATGGGATCATATAAGAAACTCGATGATCCGAGACGATCTAAACATTGAACCACTGCAACTCTTCATAGAAAAATCGCAATTGAGGTGGCTTGGGCATGTACTAAGAATGTCTGATGACCGAATTCCGAGGAAGATACTGAGTGCGATTCCAGAGGGTAGACGTCACGTGGGCCGCCTCAGACACAGTTGGGCGAGGCAACTCCAGAAACTGTGTGAGGAGAGGATGGGTCTACCATGGACGGAGGCCGAACAATCAGCACAAGACAGGGACGTATGGAGGAGCCTTGTCGATGCAATGGGTCCCCAACCCGAATAGGACAAGGTGAAGAAGATGATGATGAGAAAAAAGTTCAAAACATATCATTATAACGGAATCCCACCACGAATTGCCAGCATCAAACATAGAAATATGATAAATAACAACACAAATAAATATAAATTGATCTTGCAATAAAATTAAACCAGCGAATCAAAATATACAACATGTTTAGAATGTTTTCTTACCTGTGAATATTTGCTCAAACAGCAATCGTTTTTACCAGTTCTCGTCAACCACACATGGCCGAATTATCGATTTTTATTTGAAATTCTGATCAGAAATGCATATGAGAAGATTACATAAGAAAATCTTTCAAAAAATACATTATTTGGGTTAGTTGGGGTCAGGTTCTGATTAAGAAATATGAATGATTTCGTATTGAATTCAAATTTTGAATTAGTGTTACAGTTAGATAAAACATATAAATATGATTAAACTGTAAAATTATGATAACTTGTAAATTTGTTCATTTTTAAACATTATAAATATGTACATAGTTCTTTTCTCTTAATCTTCATTTCCTTTATAGAGGGGTCGCCAAGACTACTTGAAAAGAATGCGCTCGATTTTTAAAATGGTGGCTTTACGTTATGTAGTTTTATATTCCTTATAAGGTGTTTTATTGAACCAGTAAAATAATGGCGTGGGACTCGGTGGAACCTTTTTTCTAAACTCTTCTAAAGATTTCAATTTTTTTTTAACAAATTTTAATGTTTCATTAAACATATATTATATCTATATTACGTTAAGACAGTTATGTTAAAAATAATTTCAAATTAAAGAACATACCTGAAGCTTCAATATTCATGTTGAAAACTTTTTGATTTTTGATTAGGGAAAAAAGGACGAGCGTGGCTACTCCGCCAACGAATCAGGCACAAACTGAGCATAAATAAACCAATCATCATCTGAGCAATATTGGCAGCGTAATACATATAGGTACATATCTCAAATTTGCGCGCATGCCCAGTCTATTGGGTCGCGTTCACAAATTTTTTTTACGGATCATTGTGGATCTTTTTTACGGATTAACTGGTTAATGGAGAACGATTCAAAAATATTTATAATTAGTTTGAAGACAATCCTTTTACCTATTTTTGGCGCCCTAATTTCCTTTGGCCGTCCTTGTCCGCAACGATCACAAGAAAAGCGATTAGTCGTTTGCTGGCAATCAGAGGGTTAAAAGCATCGATACGACTTGGTTGGTCGGCGGTTAAAAGCCATTCCAATCTCGTGCACCAAAATGTCAATTGTTATATAAAACTGTCAACAATGAATAATATGATAACGAGACTCATCTTATTATAGCTGACGGCTCTAAACCAGTGTTCCGCGGGCCGGTGCTAGTCTACAGAAAGTTTCTACTGATCCGAAATAAATTTAAGAAAATATTTACGTATTGAATCAAATTTTAATGTGATGTTAAAACTTAACACCGATAACTTTGCAGTCGGTGCAGTCGCTACCGTAAATTTTGTGGATAAACGTGCCAAATATTTGGACCAAATGATTATTTTCTGAACATTCTAATTTAGTTGAGAGTTTTAAAAACAATAATTGCACTGGTAACATTAAAGTGAGTTGATTTTTTTGTTGGATATTTTCTCGATCAATATTTCAGATATGTAACTATTTTACCTTCGCCTCAAACCATAAATCAGTGCAAATCTTATTCAAATATATCGGTAGTAGTGCGAAAAAGTTGAAATCGTCAATACATGCGATGCGCAGTTGCCGGTACATTAAGAGTGAATAACCAGCACATGACAACTTCGATTCCGACACTAGCGCTAACACATCAGGGCTCGCGAGCGGGCGTTTTCAGAACTAAATTTCGTTCCGCGGCAATCCGAGTTTTGAGGGTTTTGTTCACTCGAGCTAGGGCTACCCGCTACTATTGCTACTTTATATTACTATTCTCGCTTCCAGAATTTTAATTAGTAGTAGTTATTTGTATATTGAAGTGCATAAACATAAATAGATACAAGTGAAATGCGTAAACACAGTAGGTATTAAGTAGATAGCTACATGAATAAACAATTTGTTATATTCTTTTTAATATTTTGGTTTTTTGTTTTTCAATTGTATTTTACGGCCATTAGAGTGGAAGATACTCTCAGTATCGCCCTGGTGTAAGACCACCATTAAGAATTGAAACGTTGCTTGAAATGGCTTTAGCCGTGTTTAGTGGTCAGATCTGAATAGCCAGGTACTTCCCCACCTTCCTCTTCCCTATATCCTTCCCCTCCCCACTACCTTCAGTCTTACAACATACTCCAAATTGGGGATGCAATAGTCCCACTGGCTCCAGACTTGTGCGGTATTCATGAAAAAAAACGAGTAATATTAAGTTGGATTGTAAAAAATGTCGCATTTTGAAATATTTATTCGTGTGCATAATTAATAATAAGCACTTCAACAAACAGAATGAAAGCGCACAAACCCTTTCTTTCTTTGAGTGGCCTTGCAACGCATGCCGGGTACCCGATGCGAATATAATGTTATATAGTGCAGGCGCTTGCATTATAATTCCCGGGACTTGTGATGGAACCATAACAGTTTAGTTGACCGCGAGGTTACAGTGCCCATGAAACGCATGCCGGGTACCCGCTGTATATAATTTATTTATTTATTTAAGGACAAATAGTCCATTAACAATATAACAATAACACGAAAAACAAGCGTGCGTTAAGGCCCGACCCGCCGAGCAATCGATCACCGTTCGCATTGATTACCGTTCGCATGTCATTTTTCGTAACTATCACCACTTTTCGTAACCCATTCACCAGTTTACCCCCAAGTGTCGAGCGTGCGTAAAAAAGATTTACCCCAAAAAAATATTTTGGAGCAGTTGGGACTCTTGTGCGGTATTCACACAAGAAAAATTTAAAATAAAAAAAATATTCGAAATTATAAAAATTTTTGCAAAAAAATATTCAATGAACATGAAAAATTGCGTTCGGGCAACCCTGTAGATTTAACAAACATGAATCAAGGAATTCGTGTTTATTTCAAATTTCGTTTTCAAATTTCATTTCCAAATATTATTATTCAAAGCGTCGCGAAGACGTGCTCTCCTGGCCGCGTTTGGGCCCCCCCGTAATGAAATCTGAAATTTGTGTTTACGGGCTGCGATAAAAATGGTAAAATGCGATGTTCAAAATTATTTAAAATTAAATACTTCCTGAAATTTTTTTACGATCAAATTATTTATGATTTGTCAATAACGTCTTAGCAAAATAAGTATGTAAAAAAATCCGAAATATATTTGTTTGTAAGTGCACAAATAAATGCACAAACCGACCAATTTTCGTCAAGAAACACATGTCCGTATATATTTTTTAATAATTTTATTTAAACTAAAATTAAAATTCTGAAATATACGTTTACCAGATAATGTATTGATTTATTTTACTGCATGATTATATGATTTGAAATGGGTGTTGTATAAGAAATGTACTTTTTTGAAAATTGAACAAATCTGCGAACGACCTATGGTATAACCTTATTATTCTAAAAATATTTTTTTTTTCTCAAAATCTAAAACATAAGTTTACTAGATAAAAGAACAATCTTTTGAAATCCATTTATAGTTTTTTGTGGAAAAGAGTCAATACGTCTAACCACTGATTTAAAAATGACATATTTCTGGTTTCTCTGCTTATACACTCTTTAGAGACGGGTTAGATCAGTTTTGGCCAGTTTCGTACAAAAACTTAATTTTGGATTTGAGGCCAAAATACTCAACCAAACTAAATAATATTATTCTTTTTAATCAAAAGTTATATAAAATATCTTTTTTATCGAAGGAAGCAAGTACTTTGTGGTGTGATATTATATATTTAATAAAAAAAACACACTTTGTAAAACACCACTTTATTTGAATTAATAATTATTACACAGCCAACCAGGTTTCGCTTAGCTCAAGCTTCATCAGGGCTTTTATATTAACAGTTAATAAAATAGCCCTGATGAAGCTTGAGCTAAGCGAAACCTGGTTGGCTGTGTAATAATTATTAATTCAAATAAAGTGGTGTTTTACAAAGTGTGTTTTTTCATTTAATTTATATAAAATATCTGTTGATCATTTATTTATTTTTGTTTTAATTAATGAATTATATATATAAGTAATTAAAGAATTAAATTTTGCTTCATTTTGGAGGAAAATTTGGAATTTTTTTTGGGGTTTATTATAAATATTAAAAAATATATCTTGCCTTATCTAGTGTATATACACAAAAATTAATATAAAGAAAAATTAAATCAAAAAATAAAACATCGCAAAAAAATAGTTTTTTGGATTGTAATTTTAATTTATATGCGACAAATTTGTGTTCCGAAGTAAATAAGTCATTTGTAATTTATATTTACACCCGTCAAAATGCTTTTTTTATCATTTTAATTTTTTATTTCATCATATTTTTATAATAAATGTTGTAAAATAATTTTTTAAATGTTTATCATTCATTTAAATGTTTATCATTCATCAAAATTCTTTCACTAATCGAAAGCTACATTATTTGCAAGTAACATAGGCTATATTGTATATTGGTAAGCTCTGGCGTTATGAATAAGCTGTAGCGTTATGCAATTATTTTTCATACGTTTTCTGTCCCTAACAAAATCGAGTTATTGCAAACGTCAAACAAATTGTTACCTTGGAAACAATGTTTTTTTTTTAATTAGGCAATTCACCCTAAAAATAGTGCTTTGTTGGCGTCATAGTTAATATCTACCTACCTCTAAAAATGTTTATTGTCCGGACGACGTTGCTATGTAATTATTTGACGTGGGCTGTCATTTTGTTATTTCTTTAGGTTACTCTGGATTCAAATATGAATAAAATACTAATTCCTACTTGAGGCGAAATCATCAGAATAAATTATGGGAGTAGGTACTTAAAATAAATTTCCATAATTTAAATATTTTCTAAAATAGAATTTTTATTTGCGAAATGTCATTCTCAAATTTTGAAATTTTCTATTAAACAATAATTATTTTTTATTAGACAAAAAAGCAAGAATTATAACAATTATGCCAATAATTATGCCAGTAATTACCCACTAATATTTTATAATTTAAAAAACAAATAAATAAAGTAGCACATATTCGAACTAGATACTATTTGAACTATTTGATATAACTTTTGATTACAAAAATAATTTTTCAGTTTTGTTAGATATTTTTGCCTTCAAATCCAAAATTAAGATTGAGGAACGTGCATTCGTTCCTCTTAATTTGCAACGACAACGCATGCCATCCGCAGTTCACGGGTTAAGGGCCTTTAACCAGCCAGCGGCCGAAAATCCACAATTCGTTGAAAGATGTTCTTGTGATCGTACGGAGTGGTTCCAACGAAAAGATTAATTATTCTCCGTACCAGCTTTTTAAAATTATAACTCAATATCGATTTTATTTAATTCCAAATTTGCTTTAATTTATACCTACATCCAAAAATGCTGAAAGGCGTGGTGATAAAACTAATAAAATTATGTACTTTTATAATTATTTTTTTATCATAAGTATTTATAATTTTTCAATTATGTCTAAATGTGCAAAAAAAATCTGAAATGTATTAATTTGTAAGACCGTAAATAGTTGGACAAAATAGAGAATATTCGTCATAAATAAGTGTTTTTAATGATTTTATTTGAACAAAAATTAAAATTTTGAAACATGCGTTTACTAGATAACGTATTGATTTACAGTAATGTATGACAACATGATAATAAGAAATGTGTCTTGTAAAATAAGATTTTTCGTTTGAAAATTTAATAAATCTTCCAACTGCCTGGTATTACCTTATTATACTAAAAATAAACATTTTTTATCAAAATTTAAAACATGCGTTTACCAGATAGAAGAACAATCTTTCGGATTCAATATATATTTTTTGTGGAAAAGAGTCAATACGTCTAAAATTTGATTTTAAAAATTACATATTTCAGATTTTCTCCGGTCCTCTTAATAAAATTAAAGTTATTGAATGACTTCAATATTTGATTTGTCCTATTCTCTTATAGATTATCCTCAAAATTATATCTATATTTCTTTACTTTTTCGGTTCAATGCACTCTTTTTATGGTGAATTGCCAAATTCAATTAAAATTAAAAACTGAATGTTTGTCATCAAATATTATGGACTAGCTGTTTCCCGGCATGCGTTGCCATATGTTCAGATACAATGCCATATTCAAATAAATAAAATGTTACTCCTTGCATGTCCTTTCCCGTGCGTTCCCCTCCAGCGTTCCACGTCCACCTTCCCCGCCACCGCTCTCCCGCTCCCCGTCCCGCCAACCCCCCTGGCACTTCATTTCTTGACTTCTCTCCCGCCCGGTCCGTAGCCGAAACTTTTTTCTAATACTAACATTTTTAAACTCGTGATATCTTTCTAATTAAATATCCGAATTGAAAAATTCAAAAAGTTAAATAAAGGTATTGAAGCTGTCTTGAATATGAAGTAATTTATTTTGATAAGGATTTTTTTTTTTACATGAATACTTCACAAGAGTCCCAACTGCTCCCGTCTGAAGCCAGTGAGACTATGGCATCCCCAATTGGGGTATGTTGTGAGGCTGAGGGTAGTGGAGAGGGGAAGGAGATAGGGAAGAGGAAGGTGGGGAAGTACCTGGCTATTCAGATCTGGTCACCAAACACGGCTAATGCCGTTTCAAGCAACGTTTCAATTCTGAATGGTGGTCTTATACACCAGGGCGATACAGAGAGTATCTTCCACTCTGGAACGTGCCGCAAATATACTATTTATTATTTTAAATGAATAAATTGTGAAATAACACAACTTAATCAAATAAAATTTATTTGCCACGCCGGGATTCGATCCCGCGACCTTCGGTGCGCGAGTCAAGCGTCTTACCGCTGCGCTACGCCGGCCGGATTAAAACCAATATACAAATAAAGAGCCTTTTCAAGCGGTGACATTTTAATTAAATTTTTAAAATAAAATAATACTTATTGTTGCGATCTTTTTGTAAATAATGATGAGTTCTACAAAGTCGTAGTACATTATTTTATTCTATCATCAATAGTTTTCGCAGCGTACGCGATGTAAAGAATATTTTAATTATTTTTTTACACCTTGGGTTACATTATTGAAGTTTTAGTAAAGATACCTATTTTTTTTGAAAATATAATATAGCCTATGTTACCCGGGGATAGTGTAGCTTCCCAAAAGCGAAAGAATTGTTCAAATCGGTTCAGTAGTTTCTGAGCCTATTCAATGCAAACAAACAAACAAATCTTACCTCTTTATATAGTGTAGTAGATAGTAGATAGTAAATAATAATTTACTTTTTAATGCTGAAGCTAACGAAATTACTATTTTATTTTTATTTTTTGGTAATTTTGTAAATTTCTTCCCGAAACAAAGAAAAATACCGTCATGGCTCAATAATTTATTTTATACACATATAGTTTTACAAATTTATTTACAATAGCTTTAATCAAAGTTAAACAGCTAAACAAGTTAACATATTTGTGTACATAATTTATTATAAGGCAATATGTTTGATAAAATATGGTATACAGTGTGTGCATACAGTTTTTGTATTTTTCCTCAAAGGAAACTAAAACAAAATTTCGAAACGATTGTACACGTGTTTACCTATAATGCCAACTAGAATGAAATATTTCACTGTTTACCAATAATCTCGTTTTTAGATAAGTACCTTTCTACAGTTCCACTATTTTAAAATGGGAAATAACTGGCAATCAACACCGTCTCATCTCACCGAAAAAATATGAATTTTGCGGAATATTTTGTAATAAAACAAAATCGATTTCAATGGCACAACAAACTCTAGTCGTCACTGTAGATAAGAATTTACATTGTAGTGAAAACAATATTACAGTCATGATAGTAATTTCTACGCCATCCAAATCCATTTCACTCTATCTAAAAAACCTGCAAAGGTTTGTGCATACATCATCACTCAAACATTTGCATTTAGAACATTTGTAGGTTAACTAAAAAAAGGGTTTATTGGAAGTGAGTCGGTGAATGAGATCAACCGCGGCCCTGGGCTGGTCGGCGGGTACCATGTGCCCCGCGTTGCGCACCAACACCTCAGTGAGGTTACCCGCCGTCTTGGCGTAGCCCGCGAGGTGCTTCCCCACACGCCACTTGCCGCGGGGCGCTTTCTTGTACTCTGCCGCCGAGCTGAAGTTGAGCGCTTGCAGGTAGCGCTCCGTCAGTGGGTAGGCCACTATAATGTCCAACTGCCCGTTGTAAATAACCCCGCGGTAGTATGACAGCAGCTCTGCCACCCAACCCGCCACTGACTGCATCATGTCCTCGAGCAAGTGCATTTCTACTTCCGTACCTTCGTGGAATGTCAGGTTACCCACATGCAGGGCATGGCGCACCTTTGAGCACTCAAACAGCTTCATGAAGTCACCCGAATGCGTCACATCTTCTGAATGCAGGTAGTTGAAGTAAAAATTGAATCCCGTCAGGTTGAAGAAGAGGGTGGGGTATGGTGTAATATCTCCATTGAGCAATTCGTCGAACACGTGGAATGCGTCCATCCAGCGCTTGGCTTTGATATGCTCCACGCCGGTCTTCTCTAGAGCCGCAACCTGCTTCATGCCATTTTCGTCCACTAGACCTATCTGATACAGATAAGGAGCGTAGAATAATTGATGGACCGGGTCCGACAGCCCGTTGCCGATGGCGAAGCCTTTAAGGTTGATTTTCTGTGACGCGTTCTTATTCTCGCGGTGGATGGCGTAGCAAACAGCCGGCACGTATTTACCGGCGTAGGACTCGCCGGTGACGTAGAACTCGTTCTTCTGGAGGTCGGGGAAGAGCTTAAAAAACTGCAGCAGTGCGGAGTATAGATTGTTCCCTACAACAGTCTCGTTTTGCGCGTAGCCGCTCTTGGTCCAGCTGAAGCCGGTGCCTACCGGGTTGTCGATGTAGATGACGTGGTTGTTCTCCGTCCAGGAGTACTTGCGCCGCTTCAAGCTGCCGTTTTTGTAGGTGAAGGGTCCGTTCTCAGAGAATAAGCCGTACAGCGATGTTGCACCTGGCCCGCCTTGCAACCACAACAATACGGACGCGTTTTTCGGACTATTTTCTGCAGGAAAGTACCAGAAGAAGGTGTTGGAAGAGCGCGCTGAATCCACCGTCAGGAAACCAGAGTAGCTCTTCACATTGTGGAAGCCGGAATACTCCACTTTGGATTTGTTGCGCCCCTCAGCCAAGTGCCCTTTCTGGATGTACGGGGTCAGGTACAGGGGGTCCCCGCAGTCCTTACACTCCCCGAGGGGCTTCGTGGCAAACTTACGCTGGTATGGGTTGAGGAAAAACCCTTCAGCCGCCAACAAACAGTTCGCCACCACCAATACGAAACTTAGCGCCTTTAGCATTGTTTATTTTGTTGGTAATACCTACTCACAGTAGGCAGAGCAAACACAAACTAAACACGTTAGTGAATACTGTCTGACAGGCTGCGATTACGACTGGTCGGTCGCTGAAATCAAGTGCTACCTATCTTTTCTCTGATTAGCCCCGGCTGAGGGTCCATCACCAATCAGGGCTACCCATCAATAAATTATTTTAATTAAAAATATTCTTTAATATTTTTATAGTTAATAACCTATTGAGTAAAACCTTATATTGTAATATTAAATCATCACTATTTATTAACAACTTTCAAACGAAAAACGTGAAAAACATTAAAATTTTAAAATTACAAAATAATAAAAACAAATTACAAAGTAATAAAAAAAAAAACGAAAAAAAAGAAAAATCAGATAAACATTCGGTCGCATCCAGAAATTGAACCCCCTGTCTCCTTTTGTCATTATGTAACTGTATCATACTTCGACTAAGAACTACCAACATTCTCTTATGTAATGTATCGGGAGCATCTCCTATCCTTTTCCTCTATTCCTCTTCCTCTCCTCTTCCTATAACCCAAAAATTAATTTTAAGATATTAAAACTTCATTTCCAATGAACTTTAACATAAGAAACTTTTGTGGCTTGACTTCAATTCATTTATATATTTATCACCGTATATTATGTAAAAGCTGTTTGTTTCTTACAAAATAAATAAATCTTCATTTCATCCCTCCCCCATCGCCCCCCCTCCCCCCCTCCATACCCTTTACATTCATTTTTCAAACAGCTCGCGTGCCACCTATTAAAACGTAACAATCAAACACACGCAATTTTGCATTTATAATATTAGTATAGATTAGTATAATTTTAGCTATCAAGGGGATCTCCATAGTAACCTAAGCAAATAACAAAATTACAGCGCACATCAAACAACGCTTTGCTTTTCGTCCGGACAATAAACGTATAATAAATAATTTCATAATGCCAGAGCTTACCAATATATATATAGCCTAGAGTACTCGCAAATAATGTAGCTTTCTATTGGTGAAAGAATTTTTAAAGCCGATTCATTATTTTTTGCGTGAAAAAGTAACAAACATCCATACAAACTTTCGCCTTTATAATATTAGTAGGATAGTAGGATTAGTAGGATATATAGTTGTAGGTCAATTGGAGGTATGTATATAAGTGCAAGTGGTTCACTACGCTTAGCGACTTAGCAGGGATACCCAGGTTCATGGGGTGAGGTTTGTCCGGGCCTTGGCGGAGGATGCATCTGCCTACCAGCTGCATGAAAGGCCGGATCGGGAGAGATTGGTTGAGGGAGTCCCTTTGACTTCTCCAGCCGTACTCTATCGGAACATCGCCTTGCACTGCAGTGGGGGGGGATGGATTCATACGTCTGTCACTCCTGGACAATCTGAGCCCCAGATTCCTATCCACCCCTAATACCCTTTTCCTTCTCAGAATTTCCTCTCCTTCCTTTCCTAAAATACCCTCCACACAGCATCCACAAAGATTACATAGGCCTTGAGGGGAATTATTTTCCTCAGGGCCTCTTGTGTGGACCTAATGTAAAAATATATTATATATTTATATTGGTTGCCCAAAAAGTAGATGTCATTTTGCTGTCCGATGATATTTTTTTCTATTAATTTTTTTTTCAATCATACCTCGCCACTGATCACTCTCCTACGCGTCATGATGGGATCGTGTGATGACAGAGCGCTTATCACGGACCCGCCAGGCTATACCCAACTACTTGTGTGACGTGTGATGGAAAAACATTTTTATTGTTTTTAATTGAAAAAAATATATCATCGGACAGTAAAATGACATAAACATTTTTTACTCCAAATATGCTCAGAAATCAATGTTTAAAATCTTTCGGGTAAGTGCTGTTATATCTTTTATGTAGGTGGTGTAGCTTTTAAGGCACGGCTTCCTGCATTTCTACCGATTTATTACATATTTTCCTTAAATACTTTAAGTTTTAAAGCTCTTAAAAATATATATATATGTTATCCTTGAAGATAATATCTACACATTCCCCATGCCGAAATGGCAATTATATGAAATTCTCTCGATAGAAAAAAATCTCAAATTATTATGAACCGGTTTTTTCAGTTATTTTACAAGGCATTTTATATACCTATAGGAAAAAAAAATCACCGTGTTTCTTTACATATTATTTTAGACAATCCCCACGAGATTTTCGATCTATTTTTAACTAGTCGTGTTTTATTAAATATTTTCACAATTTTCGTCTAAATATTATCTTTTTAATATTAGCGCGCTCTCTCTCTAACATTTGTATTTACATATCTCTCCATCTTCTTTTTGAGTGGGTAAACAGCGCCTTAATCGTTTGAACTTGCAAACACGTTATATTTGATTGAACGCGTTAAAATATCTAAGCTATGCTTACAAAAATCCCGAGCCTTCTAAACTGTATGTAATATGTATCTATCATAAGCATAGACATATGAATATTAAATAAGTTATAATGATAAATATTATGGCTAAAAATAATTTAAGGCGCAATTACCATTTCTTTGTTAATCAGTAAGTCATAAACATCATTCTAACATAAATTATGTTCAGCATTTATAATGCAATAAAGACATCGCATTTCCTGTACTGAAAAGTCGGACATGTGTATGCTATGCAGTCAAAATAGGTAGGTACCTACATAAAATAAAAAATTACGTTATTTTATTTTATTATTTATATGGAATAAAATTCAACTTATTCCAACATGTAATGTTTGTCATTAATATTTCAAAATTAGACAAAATTCAATATAAATCTTTGCGAATAATAACTGGAGCTATGCAATCACCGCCATCAATTCCCTTCAAGTAGAATGTTATGTAGTCTCATTTTTCAACGACTCAACACATTAATCTACAAGCAGAGTTCGAACTAAACCTCTTCTTGCAATATGTAAAACTTATCCAAAATTTATACAAATTAAAATATAGTCACGTCACCCTATCCCCAACGATTTTAAAATGGATCGACATCCTTAAAAGTCATTCCAATCTCCCAGCCCAAACTGTCAATAATATGTTCAATGACATTACATATTTCATTTAAATGGCACAACCAGTGGCGTAGCTAGCATGGGTGGCACCCGGTGCGGATAGGGCGTATATCGTTGTGTCACCCCCCCCCCCTTTCCCCTCCCCCTCATTAAAGTTGATAAACACAAATTTCGAGTTATTGTGCTCTTGGGGGGTGACACTCGGAACTCTAAAAAGAGTTCACAGGTTTCTTCATTGGTGTTCGATATTTTATCACGAAGACGCATTACTTTCGGAATTGAATTCAGATTTTTTCTGGAGCGTGTTAAAGTGAAGTTTTCGCATTATTGGGAAGAGAGCTTTCAGTAGATTTCACATATTCAAATTAAAAGCATCTTTATTGTACAAATAAAAGTATAAAGTACAAAGGGTACTTACAGATATTCACAGGTAGATTAAAGTAAACCCGATAAACAATAAGTAAAAAAAAAACATTTAAAATCCATGAATGGTAGACATTACAAATGGTAAATATACCGAACAAACATACAGGGGAAAGAAGAAGAATAAAACGAAAGATTCGCAAAGTTTAGTCAATTTATATGACCAAAGTATTTGTGTAAGGAGTTTTTTTTGGAATGTTGTTCGTTGGCTTATAGTATTAGGTTTTCTGTAAATCGTGTTGCTGGAAACATGTCTGGAGATGATGTGAGCATCAGAACTTTCAGTTTTTAAAGTTGGAAAATCATAATACTTTTCCAGGAATTTGTAATATTTTGATAATCAACAAATCATTTGAAAAATTGTCAAAATGACTCTCTTAGTATTGAATCTTAGAACTAGTTTTCAAAAAAATTATTGTGTACGAATTGATTATTGGGATGTGAATTATTGTTATTACATTTTGGATTATTGTTATTGCGTATAATCCAGAATCGAGTGATTAGATTAAAGTACCTGAGTGCTTTACTTTTAAATGTCACGTCGCACTTCAACCTGCCTAAAAGAAGGGTTTGTTGGAAGTCAGACGATGGATGATGTCGAGTGCGGCCATCGGCTGCTTCACTGCTACACTGTGCCCCGCATCACGCACCATCACCTCGGTGAGATTACCCGCAGTCTTGGCGTAGCCCGCGAGGTACTTCCCCACACGCCACTGGCCTCGGGGTGCCTTCTTGTACTCGGCCGCCGAGCTGAAGTTGAGCGCCTTCAGGTAGCTCACAGTCGGAGGGTAGGCCACTATGATGTCCAACTGCCCGTTGTAGATCACCCCGCGGTAGTGCGACAGCAACTCTCCCACCCAGCCCGCCACTGATTGCATCATGTCCTCGAACAAATGATGAAAAACATCTGAAGAAAAGCCGTTGTACGTAAGATTGCCCACGTGCAAGGCTTTACGTAGCTTGGGGTTCTCAAACAGCTTTACAAAGTCGCCTGAATGCGGAGCGCCGTCTACCAGCATGTAGTCGTGTACGTCATTGTATCCTGTCAGGTTGTGGAACAGGGAAGGTGTGCCTTCGAATCCAAACACCTTGTCCATTAACTTATAGGCATCCATCCATTTTTCAGCCTTCATTTTATCCACCGCGGCCGCTTCGAGAGCTGCCATCTGTTGCCTACCGTTGTCATCCAGTAGGCCAATCTGATACAGATAGGGAGAGTAAGTCTGCTGGTTGATCGGGTCTGAGAACCCGCTGCAGATGGCGAAGCCTTTGAGGTTGATTTTTTGTGACGCATTCTGATTTTCACGGTGAATGGCATGGCAAACAGCCGGAACGTACTTGCCAGCGTAGGACTCGCCCGTCACGTAGAACTCGTTTTTCTGCAGTTCGGGGAACAGCTGGAAGAACTGCAACAGAGCCAAGTAGAGGTTGTTTCCAATCACAGTCTCATTCTTCGCCATGCCGCTCTTGGTCCAGCTGAAGCCGGTTCCCACCGGGTTGTCGATGTAGAGAACGTGGTTGTTTTCCGTCCAGGAGTAATTGGTGCGCCGCTCCACGCTGCCATTAGCGTAGAGAAAAGGGCCGTTTTCGTTAAACAAACCGAACAGTGAGGAGAGACCGGGCCCGCCATCCAGCCACAGGATGACTGGGGCAGTTTCCGAATGATTCTTTGCAGGTACATACCAGAAGAAGGTGTTGGAAGAGTGCGCTGCATCCACCGTCAGGAAGCCGGAGTAGCTTTGCACATCGTGGAAGGCGGGGTACTCCACTCTGGATTTGTTGCGCGCTTCGGCCAAGCGCCCTTCCTGGATGTACGGGGTCAAGTACAGCGGCTTTCCGCAGTCCTCACACTCCCCGAGGGACACTCCTGGTGATCTGGACTGGTGAATATTCGGGAAGAAGCCTTCTGCTGTAATTATCATTCCCACTCCTACCAGCAACATGCAACTGATGGTACTTAGCATTGCAAATTGTCTAGGCTCTAGGTAGTGCTGCGAGTCCAAATACAAAGTGAATGAAGACCGTCTTTAGATATCTCTGCAATGAGTGGATCGCCGTTGGATTGTATTGCGTAGTATTTAAACTTATTAGCCTCGGAAGAGAATCACTGAATCAGGGCTGCCTTTCAATAGTTCCCCAGATTATGAAATTTTTATTAATTAGTTTGTGAAGGGAGGAAGTGTCTACGTTACTCAGTACAAACATGAATCATGGTATCAAACGTGCTACCATAATGTACCAAAAAACATATACCCCATACCATACCAAACCCCATACCATACCAAACCCCATACCAGACCAAAAATATTCAACAAAATCTCCCACGAGGTAAGAATTGTCATCCTTCAGAAAAAATACTAAATAGCTTCAGAATGGGCTGGGGAGAAATGAATCCATGAAACTGTTGAAAATACTTTTCTTTTCTTCAACTTCGCAACTTCTTGCAACTTCGAAACCAACTGAAAAATAAATTTAAAAATATGGTAAGTAATAAAAATTACACTTTACAACTCAACATAATATTTTATACTCACCACATATTTAATTCTTTAAAACAGGCAATATCTATTCTAGCTAGGAATTAATAACGACTGGAAAACATAATGGCAATGCTCATAAATTTAAAATAAATTAATTATGTTTTACGTATTATAGGTACGAATGTAATAGAGAAAATAATAAATTTAATTAATTAATTAACAAATATAATACATTATACAGGGTTGGATTGAGGATTGGGATTTGTGTGTACCATATACATTCAGAAAACAATTAATTTAACTTAACTTCACTGTTTAAATATGTTTATAAATAAAACATATATAGATATTTTCAAAACAAATCATTTTACCTCACATTTTTCATCAAACATTCCTTCATATTGTCTAAAATATTCATCAGAGAAAGAAATTCGTTTGAAAGAAGTTGTATAGAATTAAATGCCCTTTTAGAATATACATATATGCAAATTAATCTCCAACCAGTCAACATTTTCAGCAATTTTAAGTTTTTTCGTGCCGTGCCACAATAACTTGCTACGATGCTGTTTGAATTGGTAAAAAGGCAATGAATACGATAGTGGACTTGATATTCTCAGACATCAAGTTGTCCCATAAGTATCGGGCATTCCCAATGTTTTCTGTCAGTTCGTCGATAAAAATTCATTGTGAGAAGGTTGTAGTTGACCCAACATTGCTGTTTCAGCGGATGTGTATAAGATCTGTATAAGCGGATGTGTTTATGCAAACGATCTGAAGAGGATTTGATGAAATTCTTTGAGTATGAGTTGACCCCACTTCCCTTGGCACTGTTCAATGAAAGCGGGATGCAAATAGAATAAAAGTTGTAGATAATTTTATGAGCTTTCATTTATTCTAAGAAAATTTTCCCCTGCAACGCACCGTTTTCGAGATATAAGCGAAAACCTGAAAATTCGGACCTTTCCCTTTACAGCATTTCAAATTTCCGATAACGATATGGTATATATAGTATACTGCCCTGAAGAAGCTATGGTTGTAGCGAAACCCTATCGTCGTTAAGTAAATAAAAACTTAAAAGTGATGTTTACAAAGATATATTTTTTTTAATCTAAAAAAAGTTCACAAGTTTCATCACCGGTGTTCGATGTTTTATAATGGAGACGCATTACTCTCGGAAGAGAATAGGCCACTTGCATGGATTTCATAACAACTTGGAAAAAATCGTGTGGATAGATTTTTTTACTAAGATTACGAAAATGTTAGTAAAATTTTTTATAAATGTATAGTTTTTTATTTTTAAATGAATAAATCCATTATTTGAGCTCGTGACATCACTACATGAAAATGTCCCGTCTCCGATTATGTTCCCTTAATTTTGTAAAATTCCACACTGTTTAATTTTTTTTTATATGGCAATACTTTGATTTCCGGCGAAGTTTTGAATTTGCATTTAACGTTCACTAGATTTAATGTTTGTTCTATGCGAACTTATCCTTTGGTTTGATAAAGATGGCAGTGTTTTTACAGATGTTACGAAGAGAACCCCGTACAATTTATTGCTATTCGTGTGGAAAACGTTCTTTTTTTAAAATGATTTTCGGCTATGAAATAATCGTTTTTTCGTACCCATAAAATTATGTCCCTTCTTTCCGGTTTATAAAAAATGGTCTGATTATTCGGATAGAAATTTTCAAAAAATCACCAGGGTTTCAAAAATACCATTTTTTTGGAATTCATCCATGGAATTTTTTTTAAAAATGTGATGCAAGTGGCCTATTAAGATTTTTTCTGGAGCATATTAAAGTAGACATGGGCAGATTCATTCCCAGGAGTGAATAGATTCAGTCTGATTCTCCTGGCCTTGGAAATTGATTGATTCCTTGTATTCATTCCTTTAATTCAATTCCAAAAAAAAAAACCACCTTGTTTTTATATGTGTATATAATATCTACACGCGGTTAAAGTGAAACCTTCAGAAAACAGAAGCAGACGTGAGTGGGGAAGCACCGTACAAAGAGGAGACCGATTATACGATTATAGATGTATGTATTTGCCTCTTTTTAGTGTCGTTATTTTTCGTTTCATCGAGTTTCAAATCACAACGGTGCTAAAGAACACAAAACACTCTTCTTAGGGTGAATTATGTCGTTCTGAAAAATTTTACTAACGACGCGCGAAGGGGTTAACGTAATATTTTAATGTGTCTTATATTGACAACAAAATTTTTTTTTACAAAAAAATAAATTACATTAAGCTAGCAATAAAATTTTTAAATTAAACAGTTTGTGGTTTCACCCAAAAGTTTTACTAATTTATTAAACTTAAAATTGTTCCAATTTAAAAACCATTTCAAGTGATCTAACATAAATAAACATTTTAACAATATTTTGTGACGGCTGACCACAGCCGATTGGCCTTGTAAAGACTTAAGCGTTTTGGACCCTCATGATCGATTCGTTTGAACATTTGGTCATTTGGTCGTTTGGTCATTTGTCTGTCAACTGAACAAGACGCTAAAGTTAATTCACGAATAGAGCGCTTCGGACATGACTCGATAGCGACAGACTAGACACGCGGATCTGGAACGGGTGGGACCTCAGATTGACGGGGACAATACTGAATAGCGAATACATGTATTGATTCTTCGCACAAGTGAAAGGGACACAACGCGTCGTGGCTTGGAATTAAATCATCTGACTCGCTGCCGGTTTTTGCTTATGCGGGGGACAATGATATACATACGCGTGATTTTATGAATGGCGGCGCGGGAGTGGGATAGGTATTTTACTTTAGGCAAGTTCGCGGCGCGCCGCGCATAGAATAATATGTAATTACCTACGAAACGTTATAAATTATAATCTTTCAATTGTTTACGGTACACATCATTAATTGAAATAATTTAACAGTAAATTAAATAGAAAATAAAAAAAATTAATGTGCCATTAAAAATCGTAGGATACAAGGCCAAAGGTAAGGAATGAAGAATCAATTCCTTTTGAAATTGAGAATTAGATGGAGTGTGTCACAAGATTGAATTTATTCATTTAATTCAGTCAATCAATTTTGCCCACGCCTAGTACACATAAAATGCATGAATGTGGACATTACAAAGGGTAAATATACCGAACAAAGAGACAGAGGAAAGAAGAAGTGAAAAAAGGAAAGATTCGCCAAGTTTAGTCTGTTTTAGTTAAATTTATGTGTCCAAAGTATTCGTTTAATGGTTTTTTCCGAAATATTGTTTGTTCGCTTATGGTATTAGAAGTTTTCTGTTAATCTTATCGAGTGTTTCATTGGAAACCTGTCTAGATATGATTAATTATTAACTCCAATTATGTTATAATGGTATGAGCATTAAAATTTTGTATTCTTAAAGATGTAATTTTTTGATAAACAACAAATCATTTGAAAAATTGTAAAAATTTTACTGTTACATCATAGAAACGATTTAAAAAAAAGACTGTTTATGTATTTATTGGCTTTTGGGAAGTTTAATTATTGTTATTACATTTTGCATGATTGTTATTGCGTATAAACCGGAGTCCAATGATTAGATTAAAGTACCCAAGTGCTTTGAAATTTAAATCTCACGTCGCATTTCAACCTATCTAAAAGAAGGGTTTGTTGGAAGTCAGACGACTGATGATGTCGAGTGAGGCCATCGGCTGGTCCACTCCTACACCGTGCCCCGCATCACGTACCATCACCTTGGTAAGGTTACCCACCATCTTGGCGTAGCCTGCGAGGTACTTCCCCACACGCCACTGGGCACGGGGTGCCACCTTGTACTCAGCCGCTGAGCTGAAGTTGAGCGCTTTCAGGTAGCTCACCGTTGGAGGGTAGGCCACTATGCCTGTATCGTGTCCTCGCGCAAATTATGAAACACTTCTAAAGAAAAGTCGTTGTACATAAGATTGCCTACGTGCAGGGGCTTTGCTTGGGGTTCTCAAACAGCTTTACGAAGTCGCCTACATGCGGATCTCCTTCTGGTTGCAAGTAGTTGTGTACGTTATCGCATCCTGTCAGGTTGTGGAATAGGAAAGGTGTGCCTTCGAATCCAAACACCTTGTCCATTAACTTATAGGCATCCATCCATTTTCCAGCCTTCATTTTATCTGCCGCGGCCTCTTCGAGAGCTGCCGTCTGTTGCCTGCCGTTATCGTCCAGTAGGCCAATCTGGTACAGGTAGGGAGAGTAAGTCTGCTGGTTGATCGGGTCTGAGAACCCGCTGCAGATGGCGAAGCCTTTAAGATTGATTTTTTGAGACGCTTTCTGATTTTCACGGTGAATGGTATGGCAAACAGCCGGAACGTATTTGCCAGCGTAGGACTCGAGTAGAGATTGTTCCCAATCACAGTCTCATTCTTTGCCATGCTGCTCTTGGTCCAGCTGAAGCCGGTGCCCACCGGGTTGTTGATGTAGATGACGTGGTTGTTCTCCTTCCAGGAGTAATTGGTGCGCCGCTCCACACTGCCATTAGTGTAGAGAAAAGGGCCGTTTTCGTTAAACAAGCCACTCAGAGAGGAGCCACCGGGCCCGCCGTCCAGCCACAGGATGACAGGGGCAGTTTCTGAATGATTCTCTGCAGGGACATACCAGAAGAAGGTGTTGGAAGAGTGCGCTGCATCCACTGTCAGGAAGCCGAAATAGCTTTGCACACCGTGGAAGGCGGGGTACGTGACTTTGGACTTGTTGCGCCCCTCGGCCAAGCGCCCTTTCTGGATATATGGGATTAAGTATAGCGGCTTCCCGCAGTCATCACACTCCCCGAGGAACACTCCTGGTGATCTGGTTCGGTACACCATAGGGAAGAAGCCTTCTGCTGTCATTATGATTCCCGCCCCCACCAGCAACATGTAACTGATTGAAAGCATTGTAAATTATCTAGGCTCCAGGTAGTGCTGCGAGTCTGAATACAAACTGACTGAAGACCGTCTGTCGATATGTCTGCGATAAGTGGATCGCTGTTGGATTGTTGTTCAGTATTTAAACTTATTAAAGAAGAGATTATTATTATTCGGAAGATATTCACTGAATCAGGGCTGTCTTTCAAAAGTTCACTAGATTATAAAAAAATATTAATTGATTTGTGAAGGGAGGAAGGGTCTATGATATATATATATAACACAAACACGAATCATGGTGCCAAACATGCTACTCGTACCAAAAAACATATTCCCCATATTGAACCAAAATCCTACAACACAATCTCCCCCGAGGTAAGAAACTGCGAGTCCTTGGAAAAAAAACACCAAATAGTTTCAGAATGGGCTGGGAGTTATAAATAAAAAATAATAATTTATAAAATAAGACACATTATAATTCAATATAATATTTTGATATTCATCACATATTTAATTGCTCGGAACAGGCAGTATAGCTAGGAATTTTTGATGCCATATTTTATAGCTAGGAATAAATATTGCCCGGCAAACATAATGGCATCAAACATGCTCCTAGATTTACAATAAATAATTTTTTAAAATTGGATAACCACTATCCCTGCCATAGGTTTGCTACGTTTTATAGGTGGATTACTCGGGTTCGCGGGTTGAGGTTTGTCTAGGTCCTGATGCGTTTGCGTTTCCTCACCTACAGCCCGGATTGGGAAAGACTGGTTGAGAGAAACCTAACCTAGACCTCTCCAGCCGGACTCTCTCAACCCGTAATTTTTTTTTACATCAAAAAAAATTTCCCTCAGGGCCTATGTCATTTAGAGGATAGAAAGGAGTGATTATGGGTCTTGGAGAGACCCATGTTGTAGGAGGGAGGAAACACAGAGGCCGGCAAATCGGTCCACAGCCGAACTATTCCACTCTGGGTCAATTCTAAGGAAACCCGGTAACCGAGAAATTTGAACAATGAATATTTGACCAAACTGTTGCTGTCACTATCGCTCTTACTTCCCCGAATACTCGGCGAAAGAAACAACCACACATCAGGCTGTTAATACATAAATAAAATCATAAAAATTGAGGTTTTGTATTCCCCATTTTTCTCCTCCAAAGCTGGTTAAAGGAGACGTTAGGACTCTCCAAGAATCGTTAAAATTGCCCACATTGAAGGCCATCAAATAACGTTCGGTGTACAAACTAGTTAATATATTTTTAAAAAATCAAAACATATATATATATATACAGAGCATTTTCTTCTAAGTTGGCCCGTATGATTAAATTGTTATTTTAGCTTACATTTTATGTATTATTTTAACTGATTATAGTCAGGTGATTTATGACTGCATTGAAATAAAAATAAATATAAAAAATCAGATATTTATTTTCAATGTAAAAGCTTAAAAATCAAAAAGGAACATTTTTTTATAATTTTGAATCATATACTTTTTTAATAGAAAACTTTAAAAAAAATCTAACCAATTTCTATCAAACAAAAAAATCAACAAAAAACATATAAACTTGGTTTTTCATTGTATATTGTTGATTTTTTTCTCACAGTTCTCACATTCTCACGCCAAAACACAAATCTGTATCTCACATCGCACATGCGCAAATTGTCAAGCATAGTCCCTTTTAGGATGCTACCTGAAGTAAGGAATCAGTGGGAGTATTTAAAATGTACATAATTAGCATTCCTCTAAATCCTGGGCTTTTAAATCAAAATAAAAAACGTACCGACGCTCTGGAGGTCGATATCTTTATTATATTAAAAAATATTTGCAGTGGTATCAAAATCCATAGAGGAAATTGGAGAATATGTTTGAATGGACTAAATGCCGCCCCGTTTTCTCTTAAAAATAGATATTTCGATAATGTTTTGGGGTATCTATTTTAGCCTATTGATTGTTGGGATTCCGGAGATTGATGAGAATTTTCTTTTTTTTTTACATTAACTCCGCACAGGAGACCCTGAGGAAAATAATTTCCCTCAGGGCCTATGTCATCTTTGAGGATGATGTGTGGAGGGTCTTTTTGAGGAAAGGAAGGAGTGAACATGGGTCTTGAAGAGACCCATGTTGTAGGAAGGAGAAAACACAGAGGCCGGTAACTCCTTCCACAGCCGAGCTGTTGAACTTAAGAACGAATCGTAAAAACGACCCGTTCTCATGTGACTAATAAAATGTCAACCGTGTACAAATGCTGGGCGCGTGTTTGGCGTATTTCCCAACTATGCACCAGTGCCGAGGGGAACAATGATGCTAGTTCCTCGGAGCATCTTCCATTGTAATACCGGTAGAACAAGGCCAGCATTCCCACCTGACACCTGTGCTCTAAAGATTGCTTTAGGTATTTTGGAGCTCCAGACCAGAGGAGGCTGCCAAATTCAATCGTGGAGCGCACTTACGATTTGTACAGGGTTAGCAGTTGTGTACTATTAAAGTATCTGCGGGCCCTGTGCAGTACGCCCAGTTTCTGAGAGACTAACTTAACTCTGGTTTCGATGGAGCCCCCATACCTGAGCTGGTCACTTACAGTTACGCCAAGCATATCAATGGAGGTCCTGTTCGGAAGAATGCTTCCATTGAAGGAGACTAGATTATCATTTCGATCCCTTTTAGACGTTTACAAACATGATTGGGTCTTTGAAACATTAAATTTGACGAGGTTATTCTTACCCCAAGAGAAAACACTCTCGAGGTAACCGTCCATTCTTTGCTTCAAAGCCCTCCGAGCTATTGGGGTTTGTGTGATCTTTGGAGGCTTGTCAAACAAAAAGCTATCATGGACTGTACTGTCATCCGCGTAACAATGAATTGGTGGACATGACAAGAGGCCGTTGATGTGCAAAATCGGAGACAGAACCGATCCCAGTGGGACGCCAGCATTTATCGAATGCGAGGAAGAGGTGAAACCGTCAGCAACCGCCTGAATCGACCTCCCCCTCAAAAAGTCGGCAATCCACGCACACAAGGATGCGGGAAGTCCGTAAGAACGCAGTTTGTTGACAAGCGCTCGATGCCAAACCCGGTCAAAGGCTTTGGAAATGTCCAGTGAAACCTTTTGGGTCTCACCAAAACGTCCCAGGCACCGTCCCCAAACATGCATCACATACGCGAGAAGATCACCGCACGAGCGGTTCTGCCGGAATACGTATTGACGGTCGTTAATAATTTTATTCTTCTCGAGGTATGTGAGCAGTTTGTCATTGATCACATGTTCCATCACAGATGTGATCGCTATGGGGCGGTAGTTGGCTAGGTTGGAGCGGTCACCTTTCTTTGAAATGGGGTGAATGATCGCTTTTTTCCAACCAGAGGGCAGAGCCAGACTTCAGGGACATTTTGATGTCAAGATTGGAGCTATTTCTACAGCGCATCTCTGCAATACCAGGGCAGGTATTCCGTCAGGCCCGCTAGCTTTTTTAACATCAAGCCCTCGTAAGACTTGGAGTACATCTCGATGCCGGATCCTCAGCTTTTTCATATGAAAACTGCAATGAGGAACCGACAGCGGGGTTGCACCTTAATCATCGAGGGTCGAGTTTGCCGCGAACATTTTGAGAAGTAAGAGGTGGCAGACTGGGTTTGCAGAAATTGCGACCTATTGAATCCGCAAGCGACCAGAACGCTCTGCTGCCGTGCGGGCAGGCAGCCAGCTTTCTACTGATCTGCAGGTCGTGCTCGAATTTTGACCTGTTAATGATCCTCTTGCATTCCTTTGCCATTTTTTTATATATGTACTACATATTCTGTTTTCAGACGTTCGAGATGTGTTGTAGGCTCGGTAAGCCGCGTTTTTTCGTCGCACTGCTTCGAAGCATTGTCGACTGAACCACGGCTTTGAGCCCACACCAGTTTCTTTAACAGTTAACTTTCTTCAGCCACTCGTTTGGCGGTCTGAAGGTTACGGGGATTGATGTTGTCACCAGGCAGTGGTCGGACGATCCTAGAGGCGCTGTGACTTCAATCTTGTAGCCGTGTAGCACAGTGGTTAAAAACAGATTGAAGCGGTGAGTCTGGACATCAGGAACCCTTGTAGGCTCCTGAACCATTTGCTCCAGTCCGTAGCAGAGGGCAAAGGTTTCCTCCTCTCGTCCAGCCGAGTCAGTTGGTCCTGAGAACTTTAACCAAGGTTATTTATGAACATTGAAGTCCCCCAGGAATCCAAAAACTCCCCCCCCCAAACTCTACTGTAGGGAAGCGGGGCAAGAGGTCATCAACAGTATTGCTTAGATGTTTGAAGAGTTCGGATGTATCTGAAAAGCTAAGGTTTGGTGAGCAGTATAAACACGCATAAAATCTTACCGTACTGGCAAGATTGATGCGCGCCCACATTACGTCAAATTTGGAGTTCTCCAGATTCAACAGTTGCACACAATTGATGTCAGCTCGGCTGAAGAGACAGACACCTCCTTTGGGTCTGCCCATGAGGGTGAAACCTGAAAAATTTAACTTAGAATTAATTATTAATTATTAATTTAATTTAATTTAGATAGGAGGCATCTGTAGGCTCAGCTATCTGCGTTTCGGAAAGGAAAAGAAGGTTGGGACGTTGGGAAATAAGGTGGTGGTGGACTGAATTTAAGTTTTTGTGCAAGCCGCGAATGTTGGTGAAGTTCACCAACAGTTTTGGCCTGCACCGGAGACTCCTGCTTCTCGCCGTTGTAAAGATGTTATTTATGTTTTTTTGTGAATTCATGATTGAGTTAAGCTTTTTGTTTTGAAGAGGAGAAAGGAAGATCTGGAAAGGAAAAGGTATAAGGGGTGGGTAGCAAGCTGGGGATCAGTGTCCAGGAGTGACGGACGTATGAATCCAACCCACCCACTGCGGTGCAAGGCGATGGGCTGGGAGAGTCCGGGTGGAGAGGTCGCCCAATGCGCCCCAAACGCATTTGCTGGGTCCCCTCCGGTCACGAACCGGCACAACAGTAGCGTTGATGGGGCAGCCCACCCTCAGTCGTGAGCCTCAGTCTCAGTGGGTTTTTGCACTCGTTGATGGGGCAGTCCACCCTCAGTCGTGAGCCTGAGGGTCGGGCCCCTGTACTACCGAGCGGCCCGGACAACGGTAACCGGTTGTAAAGGGTCTCCCTCAACCAGCATCTCCCAATCCGGCCTGCCACGCAGAAGGTGGGCCGACGCACCCGCCATCAAGACCCAGACAAACATTACCCCATGAACCCGGGCACCCCTGCTAAGTCACCAAATGTTGCGAACCACTTGGGGTGACCTGTGGCAGAGGTGTTAGTCATCCAATAAATGGTCCCCAGGACGGCGGTACCCAGACCCGCCTACCAAATCAACTTCTATTTCATAGGTCTACGGTGAGGTTGTAATAGTGTAGCAAATTTGCTCCCGAGATTTACCTACATCTTATCAGAAATAATTATGAAATTCCATTGCAGGTTACGACGTATTGGGCGATTGTTTTACCTACCAGACTAATTTATAGTAATGTTATGAAAATAAACCAGTACATGTTTTATTTTCAAATAAATGCAAGTAAGTAACCCAATTGCGTCAACATTTCAATTGCGTTTGGCACCGTAACAGTAACTAGCAGATAAAAACTTGCTTCATATAAAATTCACTGAATAAATTAAAACTAATTCCTACTAAGTAACAAACTCTCATTGAATAAGAAATTTACTTCCAATCATATCTCAAGAAATTAAAGAACCGAGTTTCTCCGCCCTGACCTTCCCTGTGGCAATTTTCAACCAAATTGGATTGAGAGCTCTAAGATTTCAAAATTGCCATTTATAAATAACTAGCGAGTTCCCGACATGCATTGCAATTCCTCTTAAATAAAGGAAAGGTTTTTCCCTGCGTGTCCTTTCCCATTCGTTCTCGTTCCCCTTCCGTCTCCCCTTAACCTCAGATCCCTCCTTTTCTCCCTGCCAAACTATATGAAATACACCCATTTTTCAAACAACTCGAGTAACTATTGTAGTATTTTTATACAAATTTCGTAATGCCAGAGCTCACTTTTATAAATAGAAACATTCGTGAATGTGCCCATAACAACTTACTAAAGTTTCATCGCAATCGGGTGAACGATATAGGAAATAATTTCATAATGCTAGAACTCACCATTATGTATAGAAACCTTCCCAGGCATGTGCATTGCAAAACACCAAAGTTTCATCACTTAGGTATCAGGAACAAACAAAGAAACATTAATTTTTTACATATTTACGGTGATCCAGATTTCATGTCCGGGTTGAATCTTTCCCAAATGAAAGACTAAACCCTTCCACACACTTTTCCACAAATGAATATCTAGTAAATTAACGCAATGTAATTGCACTATATAAGAATAAAACAATACAAGAACAATACGTCAATCCACCAGAAACATAATGGGAAAATATTTCACCGACTCCAGATATTTTCATATCAGAGGGTTCGGCTCTGATGAAATCCTAACTGGTCCGATAAATCCTACTGATCCCTCAATATAAATATTTAAAAAATCTTTCGTAATCCTACATGTATTTAAAATGACCGACTTTTGAATGACAAATTTTTTGACAAATCTAATACGCCTAAATTTTGAATGAGAGAGCTTGGTATAATGCCAGTAGCCGAAATAACAAATGGTAATATTTTTATAGTCTGAGAATGCCAAATTCTTTTAATTTCATTTCCTAAATCTGTATATTTTCTTATTTTTTCAGAAACAGTTTTCTACAAGAATTTGGTATAGCGACATCAATGATATAAGTTATTATATTATTATCATTTAGATACGTTTTGTAGGCAAAGCTCAATTTTCGAAATTTGTTGGAAGCTTAAAGGAACCAATTCCAAAAAAGCCGTTTCCTTCAAAAAATACTTATATCTGCGAGAGGAATTTCGTCTTATTGGGTGAATTTTATTTTTTTCCAAATTTTGTAATTGATTTTGAAAACGACCTTTTACAATAAGTTTTGATTTTGTTATTTGGACTTTGGAAACTTTTCGTGCTGGAAGATTTTTGATCCTGGAAAATGAAATTTTTTGAAAAATTTCTTCTGATTCGAAAATAGGTCGGGAAGCATTTGGTAGATATTCATCATTTTATTTTTAGTATCTTTGGAAACTGTAATGCAAATTTCGAAATTTTTTATTTTCATTTAAAAAAAATTTATGGGAAAATTGGAAATTGGCAAAAATAATTATAGTTTTATTAAATTGTAAATTTTATTAATGTTTTCGATACTGTGAAATTTCAAGATTTGTAAATTTTTTTTTGACATTTTCTCATTGGAGATGCTGTTTGAAACTTCTTTTTGAAAGTAACAGAGGGAACCACTATGCTTGGCGAATATGGCAAACGGTATGCTTGCTGGTGCTCTGCAGAATGGTAATTGTCAAAATATGTATGAAATTATAAGAAAGCAGCACTTCAGGGGCCTTTATCACAAATATCCAGCAAAAAAGTAGTGATACAGCCACATACACATATTATCTTATTTGGATGATTTATTGTCTGTGTCATTTGTTTTATTGCTGTTGGCAGGTTTCTTTCAGGTGGTCAGTTATCGCTAAAACTATTATTTATTTTTAATTATAGTTAAATTTAAAGTGTTAGCGTGTAAAATTTCTTTAACGATGTTCATAAGTAGGTACTCTTTATATTGAATACTAACCAATAATCTGTAAATATTTTACATTTATATATTACCTCGCAATATAAATGGCACTTTGTAAAATTAAGTCTGTTTCCGATTATCGACTGCTTCAAAATAACCTCGACCCACTCAATAATTGGTGTACTGTCAATAATATGCACCCAAATATTGAAAAATGTTAAACTTTATATAGAATATGTTTTGTATCCTTTGACTGTGTAATTTTATGTAAATTTTTGTATATGAACAGAGTTTTTGAACATTCGAATCTAACAGAAGGTTTTATTGGAAGTGAGTCGATGGAGGAGGTCGAGTGCGGCCACCGGCTGGTCCGTGGGTACCATATGCCCCGCGGAACGCACCAGCACCTCGGTGAGGTTACCCGCCGTCTTGGCGTAGCCCGCGAGGGTTGTTTTGTTTGTTGACCCATTTTCCACATGCCACTTACAGCGAGATGCATTCTTGTACTCGGCCGCTGAGCTGAAGTTGAGTGCTTTCAGATAAGACTCCGTCAGAGGGTAGGCCACTATGATGTCTAACTGTCCGTTGTAGATCACTCCGCGGTAGTACGACAGCAGCTCTCCCACCCAGCCCGCCACCGACTGTGGAATATCCTCCCGCAAGTTGTCAAACACATCAGAGCCATTATTGTAAGTCAGGTTGCCCACGTGAATGGCCTTGCGTATCTTTGGTTTTTTAAAAAGTTTGGCGTAGTCGTCCAAAGATGGTAAAGCGAACTCTACGTAGTTGTATATGTTATCTATGGCCGTCAGATTGTCGAAAAGGGAATTTGAAATGTCGAATCCCAACAAGTCATCCAATCCTTTATAGGCATCCATCCATTTTTTGGCCTTCATATTATCCTCTATCTTCTTTGCGAGAGCCGCAATCTGTTTCTCCCCTTTGTCGTCCACTAGGCCTAACTGATACAGATATGGAGCGTAGGACAGCTGGTGAACCGGGTCCGAATAGCCGTTGCCGATGGCGAAGCCTTTAAGGTTGATTTTTTGAGACGCATTCTTATTCTCACAGTGGATGGTGTAGCAAACAGCCGGTACATACTTACCGGCATAAGACTCGCCGGTGACGTAAAACTCGTTTTTCTGCAGGTCGGGGAACATCTTGAAAAACTGTAGTAGGGCCGAATAGAGGTTGTTTCCAACCACCGTCTCATTCTTTGCAATGCCGCTCTTTGTCCAGCTGAAGCCGGTGTTCACCGGATTGTCGATGAAGATGACATGGTTGTTCTTCGACCAGGACTGATTGCGAAGTTCCACTTTGTCTGTGTCATTATTGTAGGACAAGGGACCGTTCTCGGTAAACAAGCCATACAGAGAGGAGCCACCAGGCCCGCCCTGTAGCCACAGAACCACGGACGCGTTTTCTGGTTTTTTTTCTGCAGGAAAGTACCAAAAAAAGGTGTTAGAAGAGCGCGCTTCATCCACCGTCAGAAAGCCAGAGTAACTTTTCACACCATGGAATTGGGATGAATCCACTTTAGACTTGTTGCGCGCCTCGGCCAAGCGCCCCTGCTTGATGTAAGGGGTCAGGTAAAGCGGATCCCCGCAGTCCCCGCATTTCTCGGGAGCCGCCCCGGAAAATCTGTGCCGGGGCATTTTCTGAAATAAGCCTTCTGCCGTCATTATCCCTCCCACTAGCAACACGCAGCTGATTGTACTTAGCATTAGAAATTGTCTATGTAACTCTCTTTACTGCAGACCGAATACAAGCTGACAGTGACGACTGAAGACTGTCTGTCGATATTTATGTGATACAGTCTGTCGCTGTAGGATTAGAACAGCCTTTTCCCTTATATTAGCCCCGGCCAAGGTTCACTGAATCAGGGCTGCGTTTCAATAGTTCACTAGATTATAATAATTTTGATAAATTTTGCATTATTTGTTAAATTATTTTACTATTGATAACCAGTATAGATTTCGACCCACTCGATCACCAGTACCTACAAATCTAACGAATATCAATAAGTTATATGAAAAGTTGCAGAAATACACAATTCATTGACACAGTGTACTTAGCAAAGTCAGGCATAGCTAAAATTTTCAAAATTTTTGAAATCCATAAGGAACCGATCCCAAAAATAGCTGTTTCCTTGTAAAAATAATACAGGGCGATCCAGTGGCAGGAAAGTCACCGGGACAAAAAACTGTAACAGGAATATCGTCAGACTTGAAATTGGGTTCATATTTTCCTTGTTGTTTATTTAAACATTTATCTTTTTGATTTTTTTTATTTAAACTTTTCATAGTGGGCAATTTTTAAACCTGGTAAAAAAATTTCTGAAATAAATTCTTCTGGTAAAATCGAGAAAATGATCAAAAAAAGGGAGTTTATACAATTTTGTATTTTATGTAGTCAATATGTATATTTTGGCTGAGTGGATTTTTGTAATTTTATTTACCTATTTGTGTATTAACTGAGTTTTTACATAATGGATAAATATTGAATGGATGGGTAAATAAATAAAATATAGATTAACACATGTATAGTAAACATTGGGAAGTTATCTAAAAGAAGGGTGTGTTGGAAGTAAGTCGGCGGAGGAGGTCGAGTGCAGCCACCGGCTGGTCCGTGGGTACCATATGCCCCGCGGAGCGCACCAGCACCTCGGTGAGGTTACCCGCTGTCTTGGCGTAGCCCGCGAGGCGCTTCCCCACACGCCACTTGCCACGAGGCGCCTTCGCGTACTCGGCCGCTGAACTGAAGTTGAGCGCTTGCAGATAGGGCAAGGTCAGAGGGTAGGCCACTGAGATGTCCAACTGCCCGTTGTAGATCACTCCGCGGTAGTACGACAGCAGCTCTCCCACCCAGCCCGCCACCGACTGTGGAATATCCTCCCGCAAGTTCTCAAACACATCAGAGCCATTATTGTAAGTCAGGTTGCCCACGTGAATAGCCTTGCGTATCTCTGGTTTTTTAAAAAGTTTTGCGTAATCGGTAAAAGATGGCGAAGTGAACTCTACGTAGTTATATATGTTTTCTATTGCCATTAGGTTGTAGAAGAGGGGATTTGGGTTTTCGAATCCCAACAGGTCATCCAATCCTTTATAGGCATCCATCCATTTTCTAGCCTTCATGTTATCCTCTATGGTCTTCACGAGAGCCGCAATCTGTTTCTTGCCTTTGTCGTCTACTAGACCTAACTGATACAGATAGGGGGCGTAGGACTGCTGATGAACCGGGTCCGAAAAGCCGTTGCCGATGGCGAAACCTTTAAGATTGATTTTCTGTGAAGCGTTATTATTCTCGCGGTGGATGGCATAGCAAACAGCCGGCACGTATTTACCGCCGTAGGACTCGCCTGTCACATAGAACTCGTTTTTCTGCAGGTCGGGGAACAGCTTGAAAAACTGCAGTAGGGCCGAATAGAGATTGTTTCCAACCACCGTCTCATTCTTCGCAATGCCGCTCTTCGTCCAGCTGAAGCCGGTGTTCACCGGGTTGTCGATGTAGATGACGTGGTTATTCTCCGACCAGGAGTAATTGCGAAGTTCCACTTTGTCTGTGTCGTTATTATAGGAAAAGGGACCGTTCTCGGTAAACAAGCCGAACAGTGAGGAAACACCAGGCCCGCCTTGCAGCCACAGAACCACAGAAGCGTTTTTCGGTTTTTTTTCTGCAGGAAAGTACCAAAAAAAGGTGTTAGAAGAGCGCGTTTCATCCACTGTCAGAAAGCCGGAGTAACTTTTCACACCGTGGAAGTCGGGTGACTCCACTTTAGACTTATTGCGCGCCTCGGCCAAGCGCCCCTGCTTGATGTAAGGGGTCAGGTAAAGCGGATCCCCGCAGTCCCCGCATTTCCTGAGAGCCGCCCCGGAAAATCTGTTCCGGTGAATTTTCGGGAAGAAGCCTTCTGCCGTCATTATCCCTCCCACTAGCAACACGCAACTGATTGTACTTAGCATTATAAATTGTGTAGGTCACACTCGTTTCTGCTAGGCCAAAAACAAACTGATAGTGATAACTGAAGACGGTCTGTCGATATTTATGCGATACAGTCTGTCGCTGTAGGATTAGAACAGCCTTTTCCCTTATATTAGCCCCTGCCGAGGTTCACTGAATCAGGGCTGCCTTTCAATAGATCAATAGATTATAATGATTTTAATTAATTTTGTATTATTTGTTAAATTATTTTATTATTGATAACCAGTATAGATTTACCCACTCCATCATCGGTACCTACAAATCTAACGAATATCAATAAGTTATATGAAAAGTTGCAGACATAGGCAAGTCATTGACCGAGCGTACCAAGCAAAATCAGGCATGGCTTAAATTTTTTAAATTTTTGAAATCCATAAGGAACCGATTCCAAAAATATCTGTTTCCTTTGAAAAATAATATCGGGCGGTCCAGTGGCAAAAAAGTCACAGGGACAAAAAACCGTGATAGGAATATTATCATATTTGAAATTGGGTTAATTTTTTTATTTTCTAGTTTTATATTCGATTTATGTATATTACTTCTGTCTCTTACCTCTCTTTGTATTATTTGTCATTTGAGTGGGCATTTATACAATTTTATAATTTTGTATTTTATATAGATAATATTATGTGTCCCTTTGATTGAGTGGATTTTTTAAATTTTAAGGATTACATAGAGGATACACATTGAATGAATACTTACTGGGTAAATAAATAAAATGTAGAAGAAAACGTGTATATTGAACGTTGGGAAGTTATCTAACAGAAGGTTTTATTGGAAGTGAGTCGGTGGAGGAGGTCGAGTGCGGCTACTGGCTGGTCCGTGGGTACCATATGTCCCGCGGAGCGCACCAGCACCTCAGTGAGGTTTCCCGCTGTCTTGGCGTAGCCCGCGAGGGTTGTTTGGTTAGTTGACCCGTGTTCCACACGCCATTTACAGCGAGATGCATTCGTGTACTCGGCTGCTGAGCTGAAGTTGAGTGCTTTCAGATAGGACTCCGTCAGAGGGTAGGCCACTATGATGTCCAATTGTCCGTTGTAGATCACCCCGCGGTAGTGCGACAGCAGCTCTCCCACCCAGCCCGCCACCGACTGCGGAATATCCTCTCGCAAGTTATTATACACATCAGAACAGAAACCGTTGTAAGTAAGGTTGCCAACGTGCACGGCCTTGCGTATGTTTGATTTTTTAAAAAGTTTTGCAAATTCGTCCAAAGATGGTAAAGCGAACTCTACGTAGTTATATATGTTATCTATGCCAGTCAGATCGCAGAAGAAGGACAACAGATTATTCCATGCCTCATAAGCATCCATCCATTTGCCAGCCTTGATATTATCCTCCACGATCTTCTGGCGAGCCTCAATCTGTTTCTTGCCTTTGTCGTCCACTAGGCCTAACTGATACACGTAGGGAGCGTAGGACAGCTGGTGAACCGGGTCCGAATAGCCGTTGCCGATGGCGAAACCTTTAAGGTTGATTTTCTGTGAAGCGTTCTTATTCTCGCGGTGGATGGTGTAGCAAACAGCCGGCACGTACTTACCGCCGTAGGACTCGCCAGTTACATAGAACTCGTTTTTCTGCAGGTCAGGGAACAGCTTAAAAAACTGCAGTAGGGCCGAGTAGAGATTGTTTCCAACCACCGTCTCATTCTTCGCAATGCCGCTCTTCGTCCAGCTGAAGCCGGTGCCCACCGGGTTGTCGATGTAGATGACGTGGTTATTCTCCGACCAGGAGTAATTGCGAAGTTCCACTTTGTCTGTGTCGTTATTGTAGGAAAAGGGACCGTTCTCGGTAAACAAGCCGAACAGTGAGGAAACACCAGGCCCGCCTTGCAGCCACAGAACCACGGACGCGTTTTCCGGTTTTTTTTCTGCAGGAAAGTACCAGAAAAAGGTGTTAGAAGAGCGTGCTTCATCCACCGTCAGAAAGCCGGAGTAACTTTTCACGCCGTGGAAATCGGATGACTCCACTTTAGACTTATTGCGCGCCTCGGCCAAGCGCCCCTGCTTGATGTAAGGGGTCAGGTAAAGTGGATCCCCGCAGTCCCCGCATTTCCCGAGAGCCGCTTCGGAAAATCTGTGAATTTTTGAGAAGAAGCCTTCTGCCATCATTATCCCTCCCACAAGCAACACGCAGCTGATTATACTTAGCATTATAAATTGTAGTTAGCACTCGTTGCTGCTAGGCCAAAAACAAACTGATGGTGATAACTGAAGACGGTCTGTCGATATTTATGCGATACAGTCTGTCTCTGTAGGATTAGAACACCTTTTCCTTATATTAGCCCCAGCCGAGGTTTACCGAATCAGGGCTGCATTCACAAGATTGTTATAATTTTAATTAATCTTGAATTATTTTTTAAATGATTTCATTATTGATAACCAGTACAGATTTCAACCCACTCAAATACCCTGTATAAATCTAACGAATATGGTGTCTACATCAATAAGGTATATGAAAAATTGCAGACATATAACACTATAGGTTAGTTATTGACTGAGTGTAGCGAAGTCCTGTTTTAACTCAGACTACATGAGCGTTTTATACCATGCCATTACCATTAATAGCAATGCCATTAAAAATCATTTCTCTGCATATAAGTAACTATTTTCAGGGAAATACTTATGGTAGATTACAACAAGATACATAAACATATTACCTGGTAAATCAGTACAATTTACAAAAACATAATTTTGCAAAAAAAAACATGTAGGTTTTTACTTGTTTTTGAGAAACAGCTGACGCACAGCAAAAAGTAAGCGTTAGCACAAATGGTTCACTAAATATTATTGATCGTCGATTCGTTGTGTTTATTAATTAAGAGCGTATAACCAGAGAAAACCAGAAATATGTCATTTTTAAATCAGTGTTTAGACGTATTGACTCTTTTCCACAAAAAAATATAAATTGATTTCGAAAGATTGTTCTTTTATCTAGTTATGTTTTAAATTTTGAGAAAAAATGTTTATTTTTAGTATAACCATAGGTCGTTGGCAGATTTATTAAATTTTCAAAAAAGATTTTGTATTATACAACACCCATTTCAAATCATATAATCATGCAGTAAAATAAATCAATACATTATCTGGTAAACATATGTTACAGAATTTTAATTTTAGTTTAAATAAAATCATAAAAAAATATATACGTACATGTGTTTCTTGACAAAAATTGGTCCGTTTGTATATTTATTTGCGCACTTACAGACTAATATATTTCAGATTTTTTTACATTCTTATGTTGCTCAGACATTATTGAAAAATGATAAATACTTATAATCAAAAAATAATTACAAAAAGTACATAATTTTAATAGTTTTATCAACACGCCTTTCAGCATTTTTGGATGTAGGTATAAATTAAAGCAAATTTGGAATGAAATAAAATAGATGTACATATAGTTATAATTTTAAAAAGCTGGTACGGAGAGTAATTAATCTTTCTCATTGGAACCGCCCTGTACGATCGTAAGAACATCTTTCGACGAAATGTGGATTTTCGGCCGCTGGCTGTTTAAGTAGATACGTATTTAAGTACATACCTACTTACAAATCTTGTGATTTCATGGAAAATTTTGGTTTTGTTTTATTAAATTAGAGAAAATCAGATACCTACGAACTTTTTAGCCACGCGGTCTACAGTTCACAGAATTTTACACACTGTTGACAGCTTTAAAGAAAGTGGAGTCGATCATAAATAAAAAAACAAAATTTTATAAAAATTTGAGTCCTACCTGACGTCTTCAGCAATAGGAAGAAAACAATGTTTTCTCTAAAGCCGATGGGAAAATTGTGAACATTCCAATGAACTCTCTAAAAAACAAGGATTAAAACATAAACCTCTCTCTTTTCTATTACATGCCAATTATACATATTTGTTTAACTTTAAAACGCTCATACTATCTCCACCATTCTGGCAATATTGGATTTCAGAGTTACGTCCCATCGATTCCGCTGGTCTTCAGAAAGATTTTTCTTTTTTTTAAATGATCGTAGGTCAATAAGTTGCCTTGTGGCCTTCAGAATTGCTTTAACATTTACGAGGTCCAAAGACAAGTTATTGTTCTCATAGGCATATGAACAATATAAAATGACACATTCAATTAGATCGATGGATTTAAATGCATTCTATTAAAGAACATTCTACACATATGTGCAAGTGCACAGCGTGCTGCATAAAAGCGGCCTTTGAAGTGAGGAATGTCGTAGTGCAGATTTTCATTTTAATTTGCTATATTACTTTATTTAGTTTTCCTAAGCGTGATTTATTATTTGTTTACTCTCTGTGGTTTATAACAGTTCATCAATAAAATTAATAGCGCATTGTTCAAGATGAAATGTTAATATGAAAAAAAAATCAGTTTGTCTGTACGAGGGCTCTTATTGTTGAGTAGTACATAGGTTAAAAAAATAAGTAATTTGTTCGTATTGGATATTGGGAAATTATCTAAAAGAAAGGTTTGTTGGAAGTCAGACGGTGTAGGAGGTCGAATACGGCTGCCGGCTGGTCTCTGGGTATCATGCGCCCAGCGCCGAGCACCAGTACTTCGGTGAGGTTCCCGGCCATCTTTGCGTAGCCCGCGAGGCGCTTCCCCACATACCACTGCCCGCGGGGCGCCTTCGCATACTCGGCCGCCGAACTGAAGTTGAGTGCTTTCAGGTAGTTCACCATCAAAGGGAAGCCACGATGATGTCCACCTACCCGTTAAAGATCACCCCCCGGTAGTGGGATAGCAGCCCTCCCACCCAGCCCGCCACTGGTTGCATTGTGTCCTCGCGCATATTCGCCCGCGAGGTCGGGGAACAGCTGGAAGAACTGCAGCATGGCTGAGTAAAGATTGTTTCCAATCAGTGTCTCGTTCAACGCAAATCCGCTCTCCGTCCAGCTGAAGCGTGATTGTTCTCTGACCAGGAGTAATTGGTACGCTGCTCCACGCTGCCGTTACTGTAGATAAAGGGGCCGATCTCATCAAATAATCCGATCAGAGAGGAGGCACCGGGCCCTCCGTCCAGCCAAAGGATTATGGGTGCGTTTTCCGGTTGATTCTCTGCAGGGAAGTACCAGAAGAAGGTGTTGGAAGAGCGTGCTGCATCCACCATCAAAAAGCTGGAGTAGCTTTGCACACCGTAGAAGGCGGGGTACTCCACTCTGGACTTGTTGCGTCCCTCAGCTAAGCGCCCGGCTTGTATGAGCGGGGTCAGGTACAGCGGCTCCCCTCAGTCTCCAAACTCCTCGAGGGATGCCCCAGGTGAGCTGGGCAGGTGTATATTTTGTAAGTTGCCTTCTGCCGTCATTAGCATTCCCACCAGGAATACGTATCTGATGGTACTTAGCATTATTGCAGATTGTCTAGAGCCTAGGTAATGCTGCAAGTCCTATCCCAAACAATTGTCAGCGAAGACACTCTGTAGAGATTTATCCGATACATTCGGTCGCTGTGGGATTAGTGCAGTATTATTCCTTATTTGCCCTTGCCGAGAGTCACTGAATCAGGGTTGCCTTTTAACAGTTCACTAGATTATAAAAAAAATTAACAAATCTCTTGTATTTCCTTCAATCGCAATATAAAAAAAAAAAAATGTCAAGACAAACATGTTTGTTTTTCCCCGAACCTTTGTGCTTTGTGTCTGGTTAATTAATTAAACATGGCAACTATGTTAGCTGCGGAGGTTATATTTTTAGAAATTTTTAAATTTATTCTGGAGTTCCTCATGGATTGAAACTAGAACCTCTCTTATTTGTACTAATTATTTATCAATGATATTGGATAAACTTTAATATGCTTTTACTATCAGAAGGACGATCCTTTCGGGTTTTCGGAGCTACGTCCCATTGATGTCACTAGTCTTCAGAAAGATATTTTTTAAAATATCTAACTACTAAAAAACACAACACCGGTAGAAGAAGGAGAAGCAGGGCCGACTCTTCCCAAGAAGCTGATAATATCTAACATCTAACACATCGCCCTTGAGATTATTTTTAAGATGAAGTTTTCAAATATATAAATAAACCAATTTATATTAATTGTGTAAAAAATTGTTCAACTTTTTCGTTAGCATTGCTAGAGCATTGTGAGACTAGCAGCCGTTGTTCCCAATCCTACTAATCAATTGTTGAGCCGAAATTTTGGCTCAATACTCCTCAAATGCACAAATACGCTCTTCCCAATGCAACTCTTTGACAAACTGGCAAATCGAGCATTACTAAACAAATCTGTTCACTGATCGGAGACTCAGATTAATCTATCGAAAAGTTCATAAACAACTCTCGGTTGGAATACTTAGATCAATTATATAGTAGATTAAATACCTAAGATGGTAGCATCCTCATCACGGCGCTAGACCTCATTGTGGGATTTAGCCTCCTCCACAAATGTTCTCCACTGATTGCGGTCTCTCGCCATTCGCATCCAGTCCTCAGTTCTTTCCGTTCCACTCCAATTCTCTTCCATACATTCCATCCACTTCTTCCTCAGTCTACCTGTAGGTGGTTTCTACTGGGGCACCAAATTGGTCCTAATTAACAGTTCCCTTTTATCTGGCATTCTATAAGATCTACAGAATCTTACAATTTTAATTTAATTTTTTAAATCTATTCTTGAGCATACATTTTATAAACGATTAGTGGTTATATGTACAAAAAAATGTCAAAATTCAGTATCTGTATGTGAAAAGATTAGTAGTTATAGCATTTTGTTTACACCTCACTGGGAAAACCTGAGCCAAGTTGTTTGTGTTGACATAAGTAAAAACACAGTATCCTCGTTGATATTTAAAGAAGGGCACTGTGGGTCGACCCATGGCGGCAGTATCATATGCATAAATTTAAGGTTAGTAGCCGTTAGATAAATAATTATCTTGAAAAGCAGGTAGGTATATTTTTCTATGGACCACACACCACTGGTCTAAATAATATTGTGGTAGTATCCCGAAAAGATTATTATTGTTTTTTTTTTTTTAATATTATTTTTTAATTCTTGGGTTGGATTATGTTTGATTAGGTATTATAATGTTTTGAGGAAAGGGAACACCTTGTTTTTTTTTTCAGTCTGTGAATAATTGTAGATATATTTTAAGTTAGTAAATGTTTCAGTTTGATGGGCAGTAGTTGGAGTTTATTTTGAAAGAGTATAGTAGTACAGATTTGGCATAGAGTTGCCTTATCGTCATGACGTCTAGCGTTTCGTAAATTTCATTCGAGTTTGTGTAGAAAGGTACTTGGAGGATGAGTTTAATTGTTGGCTTTTGTATTTTTTCTATAAGGTTTATTGCTATGTTCGTTGCACTTCCCCAACCAATATGCCGTATGTGATAATGGATTGACAAAGTGCAAAACTTATGGTCCTGAGGATTGTTCTTGGAAATATGTTTTTGATTAACTTTATGAGATGCATGTCTCATTTCAGTTTGTTTGTGATATAAGTTATGTGGGCAGTCCAGCGAAGTTTGTGTCTATTATAACTCCCAAGTATTTGGAGTGCTCAACCCTTTCTTTACGCTCACATTGCCATGTGGGAGAAGTTGGTCCGCAGTTGTTGTGAAGGGTAAGGTCCATGTGCGGTGGAGTTTGGCCACTTTGTGCGATGTTCTGTGTTGCATAAATGGTTTTTATTGTGTTTAGGGTAAGAATGTGGTCGGCAATTTTTTACCACTGATTGGTTTGGTGACAGATTTGTATTCAAATTATGACAACACTTTTGTCACAAAATTAACGCTCTTGCTAGTTTCGCATACGACTTTAGAAGCTTGTAGGAACGATGAGTTTACATCAAGTTGTTTACATCAAGTTTCATATCTTGTGACGTGATACTGTTCACGATTCCTATTGTCCGATAAATTAATAAATTAGGAACATCATGGGATTTAAGAGATAGCTTTGTCCTCTGTTTTATATTGTGGGGAACAAGCATTTTTATTATCTAGGCCAGGCATATTGAAGATTTTTTGCAACCGAAAATCAAGTTTTCAGTTTTCTATGTTTTGGACTTATTAAATTTATCACATCTTTATAATTTGTGAAATTAGAACTTTCTTGTTATTAGACCTCGGACTCTCGATGGGGGTTTTGATGGATTGCTTGAAAAGTGCCAGGCGAATTAAGGATAAGTGGCCATAGGAAATTAATAAGTGGAGGGTGAGTGCAAAGGATACACATAGGTGCGTGTAGTCAGTTTATGCCTTCTAGCATTCAAGGTCGCGGTTTCAGAATAATAGCATTTTTGGACATTGAATTATGGGAAAAAATTAACGGTAATATCCGTCAAATACCTGAATTCATGGACAGATCTAATGGTCAGTGGATTTCGATGGGAAGTTGTATTATGAAATCACTCATTAAGTGGTGTTATTATGAGATTGAAATTAGGTATCAGAAGCCTAATCTATTGTTATTACATATCTATAGCTGTCGCAGATCTGTAAATATCTAAATAATATACATTTATACGGTTCCGTGACAGTAGATCCGTTGAGAGGATGCTCCGCCGAATAACAAAATTATAAAACACATTTTCATTCAAATGCATCAAGGAAAAATTTGCTTCTCTATTTACTTTGTATACCAGCGCATAAGTACAAAAAAATCGACACTGTATAAATTCGTTTAGTATTCATACCAACTTATTATTAAGGGTATTTATTGAATCGATTTTTTGTTTGAAATTGTTAAATAATGCACAAAAAATTATAATTTTATAACCACTGGTGCGATTTTGGTCCAAAAATGGACCACTTTTATTTTTCTGCGATTGATAGCGGTCCAAAAATGGACCAAATTTTCCCACCGTTTGTAAAACATTTATTGTAATTATAACATTTCCTTGGCAAGCCTTTATTTTAAAACTAAGGTATTTAAATGCTTAATCTATTGTGACCATGGATGTTGCAAATTCGTAGGCTATTTTAGAATGATGTTAAAAATAATTTTTGAAAATATTTTTTTCCTGCCGAATTTTTGATCAGTTGTTTACAGATAAAATGAAGTCATTTTTCCATAGATATATGTACATCTTTCATTATCAAGTATACCACAGATAACATACAGAAATCGAAAATATTCTATGTTGATTCAAATAAGCATCCCTCACGGCAGTTTCAAGTAAAAAACACGCATTTTTTTTATAAATCCTACAAATATGAGATAAACGGTAAAATACAGGTTAATTCATTGGCTAATAACACTATAATAAGTTTTTATGTCTCCATGTTAATATTCAAAGGTATCAGGGGATCAATTGTCGTCAGATCAACTGTCGGGTCACCCATTTGTACATACATAAGTAGTGGTTCCACCACAAAGCGGTTATGCAAATTTTCAATATTCAGCTTTAAAGATTTTGGTGACCCTAATCACTGTACTGTATTGTAATAAGGACAAGTAGAGTTAACAGAGAAATACCTTTTATAATGTTAATGCTGATAATTAGTTGGCAATGTTTAATGATCTGAATACAATGTGATACTAAAAACTACTACAAATCAAGTTTATCACTTACTAAATAGATAACCATATTTTTTCATAAAACTAAGACAGGAAATATAAAATGTAATGACACATGTAACAAATTAAATGCATTTTATCATTTATAGTTAGCTGTAAATCATTAAAACACATCTAATAAATAATGATTTATTGTTAAATTCTACAGACATTGTTTTTTTAACTGTGTTATTGAACTTTGTATCATTAAAATCCAGGTGCAGGTACTTCCTGATTTTTTATAAATGACGACTTAAATATTTTGACGGCGGCTTGTAGGTGGGTATGGGTACCCACCCCAAATGGTTCGCAAAGTTTGGTGACTTAGCAGGAGTGCCCGGGTTCATGGGGTGAAAAGTCCAGATCAGTGGCGTAGCGGGGGGGGGGGGGGGGGGGGGAGGCGGACCGACCCGGTCGGGTGGCCAATCATAATTCCCAGGACAGACAAATTTTTGGCACGAGTCGAAATTAGTGTTTGTCAACTTTAATAGGGGGGGGACACCAACCACGTTGTCCACCCTATCCGCCCCGGGTGCCACCCATGCTAGCTACGCCACTGGGTGAGATCTTGGTAGCGAATGCGTTTGCCCACCTACTGCGTGGTGGGCCGGATCAAGAGAGACTGGTTATCGGAGTCTTTCGACCCATCTCCTTGCACAGCAGTGGCAGGGATGGATTCAAACGTCCGTCACTCCTGGACACATTGAACCCCAGATTCCTATCCAGCCCTTATGCCCTTTTCCTTCCCAGAACTTCCTCTCCTTCCTTTCTCTAAAAAGACCCTCCTCACAGTATACCCAAAGATTACGCATGTCCTGAGGGAATGTTTTTTCCTTAGGGCCTCCTGTGTGACCATTGACTCACAGATTTTTTCCCCAATTTAAACTTAAGAAATCTTTTCTCTATTGAGTTGGGTAGTTTGTTAACAAGAAATGACTTTATTGTAATTATTTTTAATAACAGTGTTTTTTTATTTCTGTTATATTATACCTATGTACATACATCTTCTTCCCCTTGTCCTATTCGGGTCGGGGACCCATTGCATCGACAAGGCTCCTCCATAAGTCCCTGTCTTGTGCTGATTGTTCGGCCTCTGTCCATGGTAGACCCATCCTCTCCTCACACAGTTTCAGGAGTTGCCTCGCCCAACTGTGTCTAGGGCGGCCCACTGGACGTCTTCCCTCTGGAATCGCACTCAGTATTTTCCTCGGAATTCGATCATCAGGCATTCTTAGTACATGCCCAAGCCACCTCAATTGTGATTTTTCTATGAAGAGTAACAGTGGTTCAATGTTTAGATCATCTCGGATCGTCGAGTTTCTTATATGATCCCATTTCGTAACTCCTGCCACTCCTCTCAAGTATCTCATTTCGGCAGCTTGGACTCTGGAGCGTGTTCGTTCATTTAGCATCCATGTCTGGTGGCTGTAAGTGAGCGTTGGGCGGTATACCGTTTTAAACACTGCCATCTTTGTCTTGGTGCTAAGCTCGGCTTTTCTTATTACTGAGCTGTAGAGAGGACGCAATACACTGCTTGCCGCACATATTCTTCTATCAATTTCTCCGTCTTGCCGACCATCGCTGGAGAACTCGACCCCAAGGTATTTGAACCTGTCCACCTGTTTCAACTGAGTCCCATTAGCGAGTATGTTGCACTGAGTTTGGTCCCTTCCTATAACCATTACCTCCGTTTTTGAGGTACTCATCTTCATTCCCGCCGCCGTGCACTCTTCGTTGAAACGGTTAATCCACTCTTGTAGTCCCTCCTGTGATGTCGTTAACCTCGCGATGTCGTCAGCAAAAAGTAGGGAGCTGATTCTAGTACTGCCTACTAGGGCTGCATCCGGTGTTTGGCTTTTTCGGCTGATTCGGTCCATGAATATAGTGAAGAGGATTGGCGACATAGGGCACCCTTGTCTGAGGCCGATTTCCACTTCAAATTCTTCCGAAACCTGACCGTTTATGCGGACCCTACTGCTACTATTTTCATACAGAGATGCTATGCCTTTTAGCAAGTTGCCTTCAACTCCGTATTCCTTAAGCACCTCCCACAGTAGTTGCCGCGGTACTAAGTCATATGCTTTCTCTAGATCAGTCATATGCTTTCTCTAGATCTAGATTATACCTATGTATTTTAAATAAAACAAAAAAAAATCCTACCCAACTCTCATACCTTTATCCTTCCCAGAATTTCCTCTCCTTCTTTTCCCTAGAAATACAAAGGTGTGATGAATGTTATTTTTCTTGTTTTATTTTTTTTACATTGCATAAGCACATGTTCCCCTTCTAATGATGGAGTTGGGTGGATTGTCAATATTCTGAGATTATTTGTAAACCGAAAATAAAAACTCTTTTCTCTGAGTGATTATACATTATTTTAAAGATTTTTGAAATAATATTATCAACCAAAAAAGTACCCTTCCAAACTAAACCGTTACAATACCTAATCACTAAATGAATGGTTCAGCCTACGACTTTCATTAGGTTTTTTAAAATCCTAATTAATTAACTTACCATCACGCTGTCTTCACCGGGGTAGGCAGAGAGGACGGATCAAGGAAAAACAACTCGGTTACACATTTCTCACACGATCACACCACACATACGTCTCAGGGATCTCATTTCTACAGCATTCAGTCTACTTTCATCCTTCCTCTGCCAGTTCCACGCCACCTACAGTAGATATCTATACTTTGGTGAAACTATAATTGGTTCGAGACTTTGCTATTTATCGATTATCAGCTAAGACGTTGTACCTAGAATACCGTATTGTACCGTACCATTGTATCACTTGAGTGATAGCTATCCAAATATGGGTAGGTGATTTTCATGAATTATAAACACGATGTGATTTAAATTTTATAAATGAAAAAATGATAAGGGTGAAATCTACCTAGGTTGATTCATTGGATTTAAACTGCAGTTAGCAGTTCATTTGTATCCGATTTGAAGGTATGATTTTTGTAATGAGTGCGGCCGGAAATCTGTCAATTTTAATGAAACCTAACTATTTTTTTAAGGAATTTAATTTAATTTTATTTTCATCCAATTTAATTTTTTAATTCATTTTTATTTTATTTTATTTATTTATTTCCTGTTTTATATTGGAGGCACTGCTGAAAATCAGCTGCTTTCCAGGAGAAATCCTGAATTGTAGCTGAGCAGTGACCTTTTCATTAATAGAATCAATGATAAGAGAAGAAATGTATACCTATTGTAAAAAAAAATCTATTGATGAATAAACCTATTGATTTATTTATTATTATTATTAACTATGTTTTTATATTTTGTTTGCAGAAAATGACGAGGAAGAGATCCGCTGGGCCGAGTCCGTTCTGCAACCAGCTGCAACAGCATTATTTCAGCAGCCAGGAGGAGTGGAGGGCTCGGAGGGAGAAGAAGATGAATTAACCTTTCTGGTGGCTCCGGAGGGCGAGGCCAGCGAGGCCCTGAGAGAGGCGACGGGTCTGGGGGCCGCCCTGCCGCTCCTGGTGGCGGTGGACCTGCCACACGGCCGCAGGTGCGACATGGCGCTGGGGCAGCCACTGGACGCTCCTGCCGCCAGCCAATTCGTGGAGGCCTTCCGTGCCGGTACCCTGCCTTCTGTTACCCTCGAAGATCAATAGTCTAGAACAACTATCTGCCAGTGCCTTTAGAACAATCGTGTACCAAAACTCTAGCCCCACAAAAAAAATGTCAGAATACTAGAAATACCTGGGTCTCAGATAGTGTACGATTACTGGACGTGCCGGATTAGTGAGTCTATTATCTTTTAAAAACTCTGGCAATGACTCGGAAAACGTTGGATTACTGGAGCTATCGCATCTTAGATAGTGTCGGATTACTGGAAGTGTCAGATTAGTGAGAATCTTATTGTCTTTTAAAAACTCTAGCAATGACTCGCTGATGGATTACTCGAGCTACAGAGCCTCAGATAATATTGGATTACTGAAAATGCCAGATTATACTATCCTCTAGCAATTCAGATAGTGTGGGATTACTGGAGCTACTGGATCTTAGATAGTGTCGGATTCAAAATTTAAAAAAACTTTATTGTACAAAATAAACATAGAGTACAAAAGGGTGTAAGCTTATAGGTATTTCTTACAGCTAACCCAATTACTTGAAGTGCCAGATTAGTGAGATTCTACTGTCCTTTAAAAACTCTGCCATCGTCTCAGATAGTGCTAGATTACTGAGACTAAGATAGTGTGGGATTACTAGAGTTACCAGTCCTCTGATAGTGTGGGATTACTGGAATTACCAGTCCTCTGATGGTGTGGGATTACTGGAGTTACCAGTACTCTGATAGTGTGGGATTACTGGAGTTACCAGTACTCTGATAGTGTGGGATTACTGGAGTTACCAGTACTCTGATAGTGTGGGATTACTGGAGTTACCAGTACTCTGATAGTGTGGGATTACTGGAGTTACCAGTACTCTGATAGTGTGGGATTACTGGAGTTACCAGTACTCTGATAGTGTGGGATTACTATAGTTACCAGTACTCTGATGGTGAGGGATTACTAGAGTTACCAGTACTCTGATAGTGCCCGATTACTGAAGGTACTGGATTACTAAAAGTCCCAGATTAGTGATATTCAACCATACTTCCACCCGTAGTTTCATGTGCTTCTAGAAGCTATTAGTTTGGAGTAACGAGGATTCGTAAAAATTACGCACAGTAAAAATTAGAAAATTGCATTTATTTTTAAATAATAATTATTAATTATAAAATAATAATAGTCTACGAGAAATGTACAAATTAATTTAAGAATCCTTAATAATAACAACATGATATTTGTACAAAGCGTTCATTCCTTAAGAATAATTAGTGGCTTATAATGTAAGATAGTGCGTATAGCGTATTGTGTACTTGTGTAGGCGATCTTCCGAGGTGACGCAGTCCCCCAAGCTGTACAACAATAAATGTTAGTGTCTTATAACAACATAGAAATATTAGAACTCATTTTAGAAATGTATTTTTAGATTTACGGCACAGGAAACAAACTGAAAGACCCAAAACTAATTGCAACATGATTAAATATATTTAAAAGATAAATTTTTAGTACAACTGAATCTAATTTGATAATAAAATAATAGTGGAGAAGAACTGATGAAATGTGGTTTCTTAACTTTTTTTTTTTTATGTGAATACCACATAAAAAATAATAATTGAGATTAACACAGCCCATGCGGTTTGTAACTATGATATAATAGTCACTTTATGTGATTTCTTAATTAATGTTTATGTGAATGCCAAAGAGAGACTATGGTATCCCTGACTCGGGTATGTTGTGAGGCTGAAGGTAGTGGGGAGGGGAAGAGGTAGTACTTAGCCATTAAGTCTTTCACCAGGGCGATACTGAGAGTATTTACTACTCAGTTTAATTTCAGTTTGGCAATTGCAGGTTCAATTCATATTAAACTATGCAAAAGTTTTGTTTTTATATTTAAATAACTCCACTCAGCAGGGACGGTTCTAGACTTTTTAAATGATTTTTTTTCCAAATTTTTAATTTTTTGTACGAAGACTTTTTAGTCTAGGAAGGAACAAACTCCCCAAAATAAAAAAATAAAAAATTTTAATTATCGAAAAAAAAAATTCATTTCCAACTACAACAACTTCAGTAATGTCGTAATTTCAAATTTAGCATTCTAACTGAAAAGTCACGAACCGCCACTTCCACACAATGGTCATCTTTGGGGATGCTGTGTGGAGGAAAAGAAAGGAATAAACCTGCGTTGGCAAATCATTTCATATCACACGGCTGAGCTGTTGAACAAATAATAAAAACGATACATTCTCGTGCGATGAATGTCAACCGTCTATAAATAATATTGGTTCCTGGCTATGCATCGGTGCCGATGGAATCAATGACGCTAGTTTATCAGAGTGCTTTCCATTGAAATACTGATAGAACAGCCTTGGCGCACACTGAGTTTAAAACAATTGAAAAATGAATTTCAAAACTTTTCCATTCATTGTTCAGTTTGAAAGGAACATAGAAAATTCTTTTACATACTGTGGGCTTATCAGTGTGCCCGAAGTAAGCTCATTTTTCTCTAATTCTGGTGAAATTGATCAAACATCGAAAATATTTCTGATGCAGGTGAACAATTTTTTTTTTTTTATATGAATACCGCACAAGAATGCCAACTGCTCCCGTCTGAAGCCAGTGAGACTATGGCATCCCCAATTGGAGTATCTTGTGAGGCTGAAGGTAGTGGGGAGGGGAAGGAGATGGGGAATAGGAAGCTGGGGAAGTACCTGGATATTCAGATCTGGTCACCAAACACGGCTAATGCCATTTCAAACAACGTTTCAATTCTGAATGGTGGTCTTACACCAAGGCGATACTGAGATTATCTTCCACTCTGGAACGTACCGCAAATATACTACATATTATTTTAAATGAATAAATTGTGAAATAACACAAATTAATCAAATAAAATTTATTTGCCACATCGGGATTCGATGCCGCGACATTCGGTGTATGAATCAAGAGCCTTACCGCTGGACTACGCCGGCCGTCAAACAATTAATTTTATTTAAGACTTAAAGTCGAAAGGTTTTAAGGTAAGTAAATTAGCAACATCAATTTTATTTTAAATCAAAATCACTCTTCTAGGTTATTGTCCATTCAGTGTTTTGCAGTTATTTAACGTACCATAGCTAAATAAATAAACATGTGAATAAGTTAAAATCAAGAAAATTCATCTCATTGTTGTAATAAGTTTTGGTTGGTTCCCTGAGAGTAGATCCACCGATAGTTGGCTGGCTCCCTAGAATACTTATATACAATATGCAGTCGGTTTAAGGAAAATGCGGTACACCTACTCACACAAAACATAACTAAATGTCCCCAAAGGGGGTGTACAGAGAAGATGTACCGCCGAATAACAAAAGTGTAAAACATATTTTCATTGAAATGCATCAAGGATAAAACTACTTGTCTATATACTATACCAGTGTATAAGTTCAAAAAATCGACACTGAAAATTAGTTTGTTTGATATCCATACCAACTTATTATTAAAGGTATTTTGGAAATCTGTTTTAGGTTTGAAGTTGGTAAATAATGCACAAAAAATTGTAATTTTGTAATATGTAATTATAATTCCGAGGGGCCAACTAACGAGGGATCAACTGTTGGTCTACAGCACACAGAATGAATCTTTAACCTCTGTAACCTTTTATACAACATTCGTAACAATAAATACATTTGAGTAAGATTCCAAGATGTCAGCGTTTTATTATGAAAATTCTTGATTGTAATTCTTCCATATGTTGCTTATTTTTACTGTTTACTGTAAACCCATCGGCTCATGGAGAAACTGTAAAATAAAACAAGTTGGCGACTCATTCGTTATCCACAGGAAACGAACTTGCGAATTTCATTGGCGGTCCGCATTGGCGGGTAGTTGTCAAGGTTGATGCGACGACTAGCAGTGCCATGTTGACAGGTTGCCACGATAGCGCATCACGAACAGTTGTCATGTTGACAGGTTGCCATGACAGCACCTCACGAGTAGTTGCCATGCCATGCTGACAGTTTGCTATGATAGCGCATCAGAACAGTTGCCATGTTGACAGTTTGCCATGATATTGCTCACGACCAGTTGCCATGTTGACAGTTGGCGACTCAATCGTTATCCACAGGAAACGAACTTGCGACTTTCATTGCCGGTCCGCACACAGGCTACTTGTTAAAGACCAGTTATTAAGGTTGACGCGGCAACATGTTAAATTTGCCATGATAGCGTCTCACGACCAGTTGCCATGTTGACAGTTTGCCATGATTGCGCCTCACAACCAGTTGCCATGTTGACAGTTTGCCATGATATTGCTCATGACCAGTTGCCATGTTGACAGTTTGCCATGAAAGCACCTCATGACCAGTTGCTATGTTGACAGTTTGCCATGATAGCGCTTCACGACCAGTTGCCATGTTGACAGTTTGCCATGAAAGCCCCTCACGACCAGTTGCCATGTTGACAGCTTGCAATGGAAACGCCTCACGACCTGTCAAGTTTTCGAGTAATTTGCAATATGTCAGAGCAGGAAAATATCGATGTTCTTCATTATTATATATTAAGGTTGATAATTGATAAATTTTTTTTTTTTTTGCAACAAGCTGATATAATCACTGAAATTATAAAGTTGAATTGAGTTGCCAACCAGTTTTTGGTTTCTCTATGAGCAGAGGCCCTTATTTTCAAAATGTAAGTATTACGGTTCCTAACATATTAATCTATGATTTAACAATACACAACAAGTAAAAATATACAACAACGGATTTATCAGATTGATTACCATCTTATAATTCAATTTCCCAACAAAGCTGATATCAGAGTTACATAATTGTAGTAATTACCCCACTATATATTATTAAAAGTCTGCCTTTAACCCATCTGCTTGGTTCATTATATTCGCACCTCACAATCCGGAAGCCTCGGTTTCGCACCAAACCGGCCAAACTGTCACTTTGGATCGAGATTGTAAAATATCTATGTAAGATAGCTTTCACATTTCAAAGATAATAAGAAGCATTATTTCGTTATCTTTCTGGTTAAAAGAAAAATACATATGTTTGTATGAGAGGAAGAGAGATATATAGCTTTTAAAATGTAACGTCGCTCGGGATGCTTTTGGTTTTATGAAAGTATAACGCGATTACATGTTTTAGGATGTATTTATTCCTAAACAAGCAGACGGGTTAAAAGCTGTTCAAAACCTCAACTCAATCGTACCATGGGAAAAGTTGTGATGGTCCCATCTTCAAAGTTTGGGCTGATCAGTGGGTGCAGCGGCATGGGGTGATCAGGTGAGGAGTGTGGTGAGTGCATCCAGGAAGGGTCCCAGCTGTTCGGGCAGAATAGACACGGTAGCGGAGTGGAAGCAGTCGGCTACCATGTCGCTGTGAGAGCGGAGAGCTGCCTGCTCAAATGCTTTACCGAAGAGACTGCCAACAAAAAAACTCCATCATATACCCTCTCTAACCAATATTTTAATTCATCAGGGGTGAGCAAAAGATCTTACTAATATTATAAATGAGAAAGTTTGTACGAATGTTTGTGTGTTTGTTACTCTTTCACGCAAAAACTACTATATGGATTTTAATAAAACTTTACAATAATATAGCTCATACATCAGAATAACATATAGGCCATAATTTATGTTGCTAGCCAGGAAGGGGACACGCGAGGGGAACGGGGACGCACGGGAAAGGTGATTCAGGGAGAAACAATGTATTTCTTTGAATATGGCATTGCTACGCATGCCCGGGAACCAGCTAGTATTAAATAAATTACAGAGTTACAGAGTATTTAAAGGAAAAATAGAAGAGGGAGAGAGAACATCAACTTGGGGGGGGGGGGGTGAGGAGGAGGTAACTAAGAGAGGCGGTAAAAGTAGGTGTGGAAAAGGAAAAACGTTTAAAATAGGGCTATTTGATAAATCTAAGTTTATAGATTTTTTTACAATATTCCATCAAAGCCTATGTCTATGGGGATGCTGTGTAGAGGGTTTTTCAGGAAAAGGAAGGAGAGGAAGTTCTGAGAAGGAAAAAGGTACGAAGAATGGGTAAGAATCTGTGGGTGTGTCCAGGAGTTACGGACGTTTGAATCTATCCCTCCCAGCGCAATGCAAAAGCGATGTTTCAAGAGAGTCGAGATGGAGAGGTCAAAGGTCTCCCTCAACCAGTCTCTCTCAATCCGGCCAGCTACGCAGTTGGTGGACAGACACATTCGACACTAAGACCCAGACAAATCTCACCCCATGAACCCAGGCACCCCTACTAAGTTACCAAACGTAGCGAACCACTTGGGGTGGCCTATGGCAGGGGTGTTGCAAATAATAAATAATATAAATATAAATAAATAATTGAATAAATGGTTCCCGGCAAGTAGGGTGAATAAACGAAGATAGGAGTACAAGGAGAATATACGACGCAAATGTGAATGGTAAAAGAAGTCAAAGACATCCCAGGAAGACATGGCACAATCAAGTGAATCAGATACTTACATCAGGCCATGTCAAGAGTCAGAATTATAGAAGAGTATGTATGAGACGATGTATGAATGTGAATGAGGCAAGGAGTGTGTGCCAAGACCGAGTTGTTTGCGGTCTGTCCTCTCTGCCTACCCCACAAGTGTGGTTAGAAAGTTAGTGATAAGCTAAGTAAATAAGATAAAATAACCTACCTCAGATTGGACTTCTACAATAAACATTAAATCAAATATGTACATCGATCTTTCAGGTGATTAGTAAGACATCTCCGAAAAATAGAAATTTGTGTCAAATACGCAGTTATATGTAAAAGTACAATACTCAGATTACTCATAAGCACCACCAAATCAATAATAATTCAGAAAAACTTGTAATGAATTAAATTTAAAAATTATGTTTTCCAGGTAACTAGTAGGATATTTCAAAATGTCGTACTAAAGTATATGTAGAACCATTGAGCTTCTCCGTGTTATTTTTTTTATTTTATAGACTATTATATAAAAAAGACACATACATTTATATATAAATATATGAATGAGATTGTGTGTGTAGAGTGGATTTGATATGTGTGAAGATTGACTGACGAAGGACCTTGATTTTGTATTACTGTTACTGCCTGGAAATGAGAAGAACATATGCTGCATAGAAAGGAAAGGACTCACCGGAAGGATAAAGAACTCTCATGCTGCCAATGCACTTGTCTGCTTTCTCCCCAATCCAATAGGCACAGAAACAGCAATAGGCGCGCGTTTCGTTTATTTGATAGACACGGCGAAATTATGTTATGTCGATTCACAGATAGCGGGAGCACAATGGCTATATGATATGTTGCGGCGCGGGCGGTTAATTACAGACTGGAGCACGTGCTGATAGTAGTTAAAGGTGCGGATTTTGGAGCAAGGTAGGATAGGATTTGCAACAATATTAATACCAATCCCAAGCAGTAACAGTATGTATGCGTGCTATGTAGGTATGTGTATGTGTAGGTATGTGTATTGGCGTAACCAATATATATAATTTGATTTATGGTGAGCATTAAAATATTGATTTCCTCAATATCTCAAAACTTAGTATTTGTTGATGTCTTGACTAATCAACTACACGATAGACATATTCATTAAGATGAAGCCATACTAAATAATGTAAAATCATACGTTTTTTATTTTAAAATTTGATCGTTTAGAAGTATTATAGATGCTTCAATTAAATACTGCGTGTAGAACATATCTTGGCCCTTAAAATTATCGGTAATTTTTTTAAAGTCTTTTAATAAGCCTAGAAAAAAATAAATTATAAGGTCTATAAAAAACACTTTGAAGTCCAAACTCTCCTATTTATAAACCTCATTTCGGATTTGGTTTTATTGTTTAATGTGGCAAATTTAGTTTTTTTTAAGATAATCATAAAAAAAAAATGAAATTTTCTCCCGAACCTCACAAAATAAAATATAATATGCATTTTCGCATTGGTATTTTTGACATCACGGCGACAATACGGCAGTCGACGAATTTGTAATATCAAAGTGAACCTTATACCGTCCACCGAAGAACGACTAGCGGCGGCCCCTATTTTCGGTCACTACTCCTCCGGACGGTGCGGAGAAACGACGTGTTACGCTCCGCGCCGCTTGTTTAAGTGAAATCAATTTAAAAATTCCGTTTTATTACAATAAACAATGTATAAAAAAGGAATTAATGTTTTTTACAGGCCTTTACGAAATCAACATTTAAAAAAAATTCCCAAATATCTTTTCCAACCTTTCCAGTATTTTTAAACTCTTCCCATAAAAGGGCGTGAATTCCAATTTCGATTTTTTCCTGTACTAGTGGATCGCCTTAATCTCTTACATTATTTTACCATATTTTTAATTTTAACGCAATATTATGTAAAATCAACATTTTTCGACAACCATTTTTCCTGTACTATTTTTACTAAGTACTACATAATATGTAATTATAATTAATGTTTCCAATAATATTGGTTATGGCATTATCAATGTTCATTATGTAACATTTTAATTAAATATTGAGTAATACTAACTTGCGAGTAGAGTCGTCTGTGAGTGGTGGAACCCCCAACAAGATAGTGCGCCCCTCTGGCCCCGGGGCTCCCAGCAGCAGGGGCCTGCCCCCGCCCGGCGCCCCCCTCTGTAACCAGCGAGCCAGCAGCCCCAACCATCCTCGTCCACCAAGCCCCTCCTCAGGCAGTAACAGGTAAAGAAAGGGCCCCGCAGATTGCACATGATGTCCTTGCAGCGCCCCTTGAACCGCCCTTCCTGCAGCCCGCAATTTTAACTTTGCCGCTTCTATACCTCTACGCAACTCCGCACTGCCCTCGCTAAACGACAACGCTAACAACGCACGTTGAAATCCTTGCGGAGTCTCTAAAAGTCCTAATAATGCGTACACTGCATCTGCGGCGCAAAAACGCGCACTATGACCACTACGCGCGCAGAAAGCCGGATATAAAATTTCTTGCAGTCCATATTTTTCCGCCAGACGCTCCAATGATGGTAGAATCTCTTTGCGAAGCCCTAGCTCCATTGAAGCGTGCGGTTGGCGCGCTTGCTTCAAAGGTAAACCCATATCTACGAGTAAGCGCTGTAGACGCACAGCACCTCTAGCACCACCGAGTTTTAAGCGTGCCCAGCTTAACGCCGAGTGTTTCAACGCTTCTTCTAAGCTCCAATGACGGTAAAGCGCCAAGCGTGCGTCTTGTTCTAATGCGACACTTAATCCTGCTTGTTCTGAACCGCGAGCGTGTCCCAAGCGTGCGGCGTGTGCTTGTAACGCGCCAGCTTCTAAGACATACTGAGCTACTTCCGCTTTTTCTAGTACGAGTTGTTCTGTTGCTCCGACGGCAGCCCACCAGAGGACCTCCCAACTGTCTTTGGAGAGCGTCCAGGCTACTTCCATCATGCGAACGGCAGAGGCTTGTCCGTAGTAGCTGAACTGGGTGTACTGGAACATGAGGGTGTCTCGGTTCTGCTCCCAGGCCAGGCGCTCCCTTCGCCGGGTGCGTCGCCGTTCTGCGCGCTGCTGAAGAAGCTCTACACGACTTGCTCCGGCTGCATCCGCTTCGTCTACATCACTGGAGGAATCTTCTGCCTCGGACTGTAAACGGAAAAGAAACAATAATATAATTAACCAAGCGTCGCCAATTCCTGTTTTAACTCAACAATTGCAATTGTTTTTGTTATTATCCGTTATCAAAATGTTTTTCATTACGGTTCAGCTTTTCAAAAGTGAAATAGTCATGTATATTAAATTCGGTCTGTGATCTAGACTAGCGATCCAGAGTGAAAAAGTCATGTATATTAAATTCGGTCTGTGATCTAGACTAGCGATCCAGAGTGAAATAGTCATGTATATTAAATTCGGTCTGTGATCTAGACTAGCGATCCAGAGTGAAAAAGTCATGTATATTAAATTCGGTCTGTGATCTAGACTAGCGATCCAGAGATCACGGGTTCAAATCATATTTATTTGATTGATTTGTGTTTTCACAATTTAATCATTTAAAATAATATAAGGTATATTTGCGGCACATTCAAGAGTGGAAGATACTCTCAGTATGGCCCTGTTGTAAGATGATCATTCATAATTGAAACATTCCTTGAAATGGCTTTAGCCGTGTTTGGTGACTAGATTTGAATAGCCAGGTACTTCCCCACCTTCCTCTAATTCCTTACCTTCTACTTACAACATATCCCAATTGGGGATGCCGTAGTTTCACTGGCTCCAGATCTGAGCAGGTAGTATAAAATAAAATAAAATAAGTAGGTAGGCGTTTGAAGGAAATTTTGGTTTCGATTTAAAATAAAACAAAATTAGGAACAAACTTTTTTAGATGCGAGGTCTACCGTTCACAGACATATTTGTATGTATCTTTTATGTGAAACTGAATACTGCGCACGGCTCCAAACTGTTTAGTGCCAGTGGAATCGTGACATCCTCAATCGGAGTATGTTGTGAGGCGGAAGGTAGTGGAGAGGGAAAGGAAATGAGGAAAAGAAAAGTGGGGAACCTTGCGATTAAGATCTGGTCAACAAACATCCGCATATATACTGCATATTATTTTTTATGAATTCATAAAATGAAATAACATAAAGTGAAATAACATAAACTATAAATAAATGCATTATTAGAGACAAACAGTGAAGACTTACCTCATCATCATCGCGGAAGATGTCATCAAAGTTTGGAACTCCTTCCCCTCCCTGCTCCGACTCCTGGCGACCCAGAAGTCGAACCTGTCAACAGTCAAAACTTCGATAAACCCCACAAAAAACTAAATAATGTATAGATATTTGTACAAGGTGGTGCAAAAGTCATCACCCTATCGGAAGATGCTATAATTTTTACAAATGTTTTTGTCAGTAATGCTTTGAAATTTGCGAAGTAAACAGTACAAAATACACGTCAACAAGACTTGAATTGCTATACTCCAAGAACGTGGAAAAAACGGTTATGGTGATTTGCACTGGCCGGCAAGATCGCCCGATTTAACCGTTCCAGACTTCTTTTTGTGGGGTTTCTTGAAGTCACGAGTCTAAGTCAACAAGCCTCAGACTCTTGAAGCCCTCAAGCCGTCAAGAATGTGAGAATCTATCGACGGAAATTCTGGAAAGTGTGATGGAAAATGCCATAAATTGGGCCGGTTCTGACGGTGACCACTTGGCTGTTATCATTTTCTTGACTTAAAAGGAAAAAAAAATTAAGGCATCAAATAAACACAATCCAAAAACAGAACCAAAATTTTTCATCCATAAAATAATTACAGCCAAAGAACATTAGGTGACAACGAATATTTTTATTGGCTGCTAATTGTGTTAAGAAAATGAAGATAATGTTGGTAGATCTTAGTCGAAGTACGATACGGTTAAAAATGATCAAATCAGATAGGAACACATTAGCTCAATTGGTAGTGTTGTGCCCCGGCAAGGCGAAAGTCCTGGGTTCAAGTCCCAGGTGTGACCGTATTTTTTTCTGATTTTTCTGTTTCCAGATTTTTTATCGAGTTTTACTTATATTGTCTTCAATTAAATTAAATATTACAATAATTTGAGGTTTTAGTTGTTAAAAATAAAAGTACTGTTTTATTTTTTAAGAGACAATATTGACGTGACAAACCTGCCCATTGCTGTAAACATTGCATACGTCCGTAGGTCTATGCGCATCCAGTACGAAAAACACCATGTGTTCCTCTGGCTGAAGTAACTCCACTAGATCCAATGCACCCCCGCAGCCCAGCAGCACGGCATAGCGCACATCCTGGCAGTGCTGTGAGTACGCACTCCTCAGCTCCTGGGGACCGCCCACCCCCACAACGGTGTAAGCGATGTTGTCGCTCTTCAGCAGAGCTTGAAGGATCTTGCAGGCGCAGACGGCATCCACGTCTAAATGCACCAGGAGGAGGATGCGCTGAACCAAGAATAAACAATTTCAGAATTATATAACTGAATCAGTTCCATGACAACTATAACGTGATAAATCAACAGATTCTTTTTTTTTATATATGGCGGGGGGGAGTCAGAGGGGAAATTCTAGTGCCTCCCTGCGGACCTCATCGATCGAATGGGGCAGGCCCTCGTTGACCACATGTTGGGTGGTCTGGGGGAGAGTACGATTTCCATGACCCGATATCTCAAAAACTAAGTGAGATATCGAAAAAATTTATTCTTCATTTTCGTCTTATTTTGGGTTGTTCTACCTGAATACATGGTCAAATCGCGGGGTCACGGAAATCGTACTCGTCCCGTGGTCTGCACCGCACCGCATTCACACATCGCCGACTCTTTAAGGCTCCATTTATGCATAATGGGGGCTGTGAGAACAACTTATCTTGTCGATGGAGGAACAGAGTTTACGAAGAAGTGAGAACCCAGGTTGTCTTTCAGTGTTTCATATATAGTCGTCAAAAGTAATGAAAAAAAAAGAACTAGTATGATTTGGGAAGCAAAATTTGGATAACCAACACCTCTGCCATAGGTCACCCCAAGTGGTTCGCTGTGTTTGATGACTCAGCAGGGATGCCCGGATTCATGGGGTGAGGTTTGCCTAGATCTTGATGGCGAATGTGTCTGCCCATCAACTGCGTGATAGACCTGATCGGGAGAGACTGGTTGAGAGACCTTTTGACCTCTCCAGCCGGACTCTCTCGGAACATCGCTTTGCACCGCAGTGGGAGGGATGGAATCACAAGTTTGACACTCCTGGACAAACTGACCCCCAGATTCCTACAAACCCTCATACCTTTTTCCTTCCCAGAACTTCCTCTCTTTCCTTTTCCTAAAAAAACCTTCCACACAGCAGCCCCAAAGATGACACTGGCCCTGAGGGTTTTTTTTTATCTCGGTTAACACCAAAATAGTTTTTTTTGGCTAGTTTATTTATTTTTTATTAAACTCGTATTAAAAACCTGTAAAACCTGTAAAAACCTGGCTCTGAGGTTCATATTTCGGGTTGAGTATAGAAGAAAAAAACTAATCCTAAAACTTTCACATCAATAATAATGGCCAACAAGTGAACAATCGATTATAATTTTAACGAAATAACTAATAAAATCGGTAATTCTTCGGAACAAACGTCAACGGTTAATACGCACTTTTTTTTGATAAAACTTTTAGATTCTTCTTAATTACCATAAAAGACAACTATTTGCATTGGGGGAGGTTGAAAATTATACATTTTTAATTTTAGTTACGTAAATTGAAAATTTGCTTTAACACTGTCAAATCACTCTGTTTGCAATATTATTGTTATTTTAATATGTTGGTATTACTGATATTTTACATTCCATGTTACACAAACCTAGCGTAGCCGCTAAACTACTTGAAAACTGGGATGTTTTTCTTGCCTTGACGTGAGTAGGCGTTATAAAGGGGCACTTTCTTTTGAATCACAAACCATGTTACACAAATCTAGCGTATAGGTTTTTTCGGTTACGCGTCTTTGAATATATTGCCATGAAGTCAGTTACGGTATGATGTAGCCTTCCATATAGTATCAGTAATACCAACATAATAAAATGACAATAATCATTACAAATTGCATATGGTGAAGCGTTGTGTCTAAATACGAAAGCAAATTTTCAATTTACGTAACTAAAATTAAAAATGTATCATTTTCAACCTCCCCCAATGCAAATAGTTGTCTTTTATGGTAATTAAGAAGAATCTAAAGGTTTTATAAAAAAAAGTGCGTATTAACCGTTGACGTTTGTTCCGAATATTTACCATAAAATCATTATTTTCCATTATTGTTTACTGAAATAGTTGTTTCGCTTTGTTATCTAATTACTACAGTGTTTTTAAAATAAAATATGCCAACCGTGTCCCAGTTTTCTGTCTATTTATCGAAGGAAATGTGGAAAAGGACGATCGGAAAGGATCTGACTATTCATATTTAGTTAGTAAAGTTTTTATAACAAGTTTTATCGAAGTTTGGATTGGGTTCTCTACCTATCTAAAACGTGGTGTAAATACATTCAATTTATCTGTGAAATAACTATTAACTAAATAATAAACTACACTGGCATAAAGCCTAGAAGTGTTCATCAGCAGGGCATGTGTGTAGATTGTAGAAAAAGTTAGTTTATTTGTTTAGAACAAACATCATTCGACCAACTGTCAGTTTTGACAACTAAACTGCAATCAAACTCACTATAGTGTTTAGAATTTGCGATAGTTATATAGTGCCGTGCTGCGATATATCCTCCATCATGAGCAAACGTTCCGGACAGCATTTCCTTATTCATCATCTGATAATTAGAGCAATAACGAATCCCAAAATATAAACAACTACACGATACTATCGAATGTGAAAATCTTAATATCTGATTTGACTACTTACGTTTCCGCATAAAACATTATAGAAGTCTTTCTTTATATCCTCGACGTACATATTACCTATTAATTAATAATAGGGATTGTATTATAAATAATAATATCACGTGCAAGTCATCTTATTGACATTGTTGAAGTAAACTAGTAAACACAAAGATTGACAAGGATGTTCCCGCCACTTTCAGAGTTTTGCAGTTGGTAACAAGATATACAGAAAAACTTCAGATTTTTGCAAACATTGAGTAAAATACATAGAATGTTGTGATACATTCTGTTTTTTTTATTCAAAATCGTAAAGGATACACAATTTTATTAGAGTTTTCATAAATTATTATTTTTATACTACGTATAAACGTGTTGCAAATATTACGCTGCTCCTAAGATCGGAATGGTGAAAAATACGTACAACCACAGCGTGGCGTAGTCGTTAGAAATTCAATAAGAATTTTCCTGAAAATAGTAAGAGTAAAATCAATCCATCGTTTGTTTCCAGCTGTTGCGTTCATACCACAGTGACCACACGGACATAAATGCAGTGGTGTTCGCAGGTAAATACCTCGTACCTCTACATTAACTATGAACATTCCAACATGACGAAAACTTACACCCTGTGAACTATGGAATAGTTTATCAGCGAGTATTTGAACCAATTTTTATTGCCATAAAACTTCTATTTTCGTAAAATAGATGTCATTATTCAATTCTTTGGTCAAACCTTTTCACAGGTTTCCTCATAAAAAGCTTTACCGAGAGTACAATAGGTGACAGTAACGATTCAGCAAAGATTTACACCTTTTATGTAAACTAGTTTTACTATTTTAAAACACAGATTGCAGTTGTACATAATAATGAAAACGCAAACCATAAAATTATATTACCTAGAAAATTATGTTTATTTCGATTTATAAAATTTATTTGCGTGCTGCGTATCTGAATCCAAATTACAATAAAGAAAAATGGCTGTAGATATTGTATCGGTGGTTCAATCCAATATGGTATTGGTTAGCCTTCTTGAAGATTTGATTATGGACATTTTATTTATTCAAATTCATACTGCGTATGTACGGGCGCAAAAAATTAATTCATCTTTATTATATTAAAGCATAACCTGTAAAAGGTGTTTTTCCCTAAAATAATTAAACTCTAGCCACTATGAAAGAGTGGGTAGATTATGAATTTATTCTTTTGAGTATCTCTTTAATTCTATTTTCAGGACTTATCTCATTATTGGGTCATTGTAAACCCTCCAAACCAGTGGTTACCGACCGGTGCTCCGTGGACCACGGGTGGTCTGCGAGATCTAAAATGTGGTCAGCGAAACATTCGTTCATTTTACTACAAAACCGAATCGAAAATTATCCAAAAGCTGATTCGTAACCCTTTTGGTATTAGTGTTGGAGAGGTAGCTGAGGAAGTCCAAGAAGAGCTCATTCTTATACCCTGTGGTCTCTGTGAGAACAAATAAATATCATGGTGGTTCCTGGTCAAAAAAAGGCCGGGTTCCTGGTCAAAAGAAAACCATTTGCAGATTTGGCAGAAATAAATCACTATACATACACAGAAAACTTCAACATTTTGATGTCTTTATTGTAAATTTGCATTTTATATTTAAAAAACATACTTTATTTATTAGTAACACCAGTATTTGAGCACATGCTATTGTGGCACTCATTATCTCGAGACTTGTATTTATAAGACAGGGCTACATCATATTGGCGTCATATTGCATCATTTACACGAGTAATAAAAACCACTTTTGCCCTGTTCAAGAACATAGCTGACACTTTCAAAGTCATTTTGGTCACCCAATGACATCAATGATAGCACCATGGCCACAAGATGCTCTCGATCAATACACCATTTTCATACGATGTCTTCTACTTTGACTAATGTCATTACGATCGCACAATGCCCTCGACTAATGGTACCATGACCACAACAACAAACAATCAACCCACAGTTCACTATTACTACACAATGCCTTTGACCAATGGCACTATGGCCACACGATGCTCTCGACCAATGACACTAAGACCACATGATGCCCTCAACCAATGGTACTGTGACAACACAATACCCCCGATTAACACACAATTCACTATGACCACACAATGCCTTCGACCAAAGACAATATTGACTTTGACCAATGGCACTGTGACTACACAATGCCCTCAGCCAATCGCACAATGCCCTCGATCGATGGCAATATGATCACATGATGCCCTCGACCAATGACACTATGGCCACACGATGTTCTCAATCCAGGGCAGGAAAGCAGCAACGCGTGAGAAGAGCACGGCCTGCCCGGGGGAGTCGCAGATGCTGACGTAGCTCAGTAGGCCCACCACGAAGCTGGTACAAGCCACATTCTGCATGTTGTCGACATGCAATGGGGCTCCATGACTAGCTCCCTGAAATACATGAAAAAACAAAAAAAATAATATTACATAGTTATTTATCGACTGTCTGAACGAACTGCTGAAGCGATAACCGATATAAGTGTGCCGAAGCAAATCAGTTTTATATTACTTCGGGTGAAATTGACCAGTTTTTCAGTATCGAAAATTATGCCGAAATATATTTTTTAAGTAACTTAATGTTGTTTTTAATTGTGTTTCTACTTACCCGACATTTGACAAAAGAAGTTTTGGACTCGGCGCATATCTGGGACTCGTTCTTGATCCCCATCTTCAGGTACTTAGAAGATATTATTTTACTTGTGCAATCTTCAGCAGAGATTCCCTCCATTTTCAGCTGAAAAATTAAATAGTTCTCCACTGAAAAATGATTAGATTTAGGTGATGAGTTGTTAGTATTTTGATTTTGAAAAGAGTCTGAATTGAGTGGAGCCAGTAGAAGAAGATTGCAGAAGGATAGAAGATAATAGTCCTGGAAATACGTCCTTCAATAGGCATCCTAAGCCAATGTACGAACTACCACGCTCAGGCGGAATGACACTGGGGTACAGTGTCATAAATGGTGCCTTCGAAATACATCTCAAAGTATTTAGACCATATCTAGTATTTACCCCAGCCCAAAGGCTCTGCTGGGGTTGAACTTCTATTTCCCAAGATACTCATGAGAGATACTCATACAAGAAACTAGGGGTCTTTGGAGAAAGGAGAACTAAGGCCACCTTGGTGGACTCTTCCCTCTTGGAGCCTTCGAGGAACCAAGGGGAAGTGGAATGGAGAGCTGAGGCCACCTTCCTTCCTGAGACTCTTTCCTCCTGGGGCCTTCAAGAAATCCAAACAAGGGGGACTTCTGGAGGGAAAACCCTTCCCGCTGCAGAATCCTCCAAGGGATTCATTCGAGGAGAAACGGGTACCCTCATGGGACCTGGAAACGAACTCAAGGAATACGGTGAAATGGGAGATATCACAATAAGCCCATGGCCTGATTGTCATGGGAACTATTCGTATACCATTTCGGCATTAATAATAAAATTTTAAAAAAAAGTGTGGAAGAATATGTGTAAGTGGAAAATATGTGTCGAAGTCAAACCCTACCATGGAATATAATATATATGGCTGCGATGGTGGCGATACTCACTCTGTAAAATCCCTCTGGTTTGTATTGCACACTACCATATGAATACACATTATCGCTCAAGGGGGCACTGGGCTGAATGCAGGCGGGGTACACGATGGGGGAAATGGTCACCCTGAATGGGACAGATATAATATTATTAATAAAAACACTAATTTCAGACGTGATTCTGTCTGTGACTCCGGTGCAATAAACTTTATAATTTGATTTGCGTTGAATTTAAGGGTCACTTTCAAAATTGGAGCAGACTGTGGGTACAATTTAGACAAGCAATGAAGTAGATACCAAAGTTATTTTATTTTAATTAACTACTTGTTAATTCTAAACTCTAAATGTGTATGTATTTCTTTTGTTAAATTTTTTTACTTTTGGATATAAATAAAATCTTCCATTCTTGCGCTTAGCGTTGAACACATGTTTACGTTGCCAACGACGTCACTGTTGTTAGTCATCAGTATCATCAGGGTCTTCAGTATCATCAGCCTCGTCAGTATTATCAGCCACGTCAGAATCATGAGCGTTGTCAATATCGTCCACAACGTCGGTGTCATCAGTATCGTCAGCGCCATCTGTGTCATCAGCATAGTCATCGACGGCAGTGTCGTCAGCTTTGTAAATGTAAATCTAATATAGTATAGAAAAGTAAAGGAGAACTCACTCTCGATCTAGTTGCATGAGTGAAATGTCACTGTACCACGAATCGGAGCTGTAGTCCATGGGCACTTGGCGATCTACCACCAGGAACAGGTTGGTAGGATCGTGCAACTGGTTGCCGCTGGTGCCTCCCAGTCGGGCGTACCTTTTTGTGGGGTCCCTGGGAGAAATGATCATTTAGTTTATATTTCTGTTGACTTCAACTAAAGTAAATTAATATGATTTTGGCCAACAGTTTTTTAGGGTCTGAAAAATAATAGAAATCGTGGAAATGAAGCCAAAAAATTGGAAGACAATTCGGTTGTAACACCAAATACCCTAGGTCCAGAATAATAATAATACTCCCAAATCAGTATTTTTTATTTGCGGAGACGGTTTACGAATTGTTCCAATGAGCAATTAGGCCATAAGCCCATTGTGCTATCTCCCATTTTGCCTCAATTCTTTAATAATAACCCAGTGCCTTTTATAAAGTTCACCAGAGTTGTCATTGGATATGTGAATATGTCTTCCGGTTCTACAGTATGTCTCCCCAGGTAACTGAGCCTAGTTCCCACCACGGCAGGACATTGGCACCATAAGTGAATTGGAGTCTCTTCATCCTCTTCACATTTTCTGCATCTATTGGTGTTTTCCACTCCCAATAGCTGCTTGTGTCTCCTGAGATGGCAGTGTCCTGTTAGTAGTCCTACAAGTTCCCTCAGCAAGTTTCTATCCATATCGAGTAGTTTCAAACAAACAGAAAGGCGCATGGATGGTCGACTGGTGCAGGCACGCTGACAAGAATGTTTGTAGAGGACTACAGAGAAACTTTACAAGTAAAAAAACTAATATGGTTGATTGGAGTGGTACTTACTTGGCTCCCTCCAGGCAGTAACCACTAGATATGACCCAACGTTCGCTGATTAGCGCCCCAGCACATCTCCAGTTTATCTTATTGCCATCGGTCACACCAAGCAGAACCTGAAGATACCAAATAATTATCATAATAAAGTGAGCACTGAATGTCTTGCATATTACGGATACTAACAGCCAGCGAAATGAAACAGATAGGCATCCGCCATCAAAATCAAGAGAAGAATGCTCAGGATTCTAAAGACAGCACCAATATATCCAGTCTGCACGAGCAAAACATCTAAAGGAGGCCATCAACTGCTTCCCTACAAAGAATCCTGTACTTTGAAGACTTTGCTCGCGAAACTAATTGAGAACCTGGAGAAGTTCATAGTCACTGGCAAAGTGGAAGATCACCGGTGCGATGGATTGACCTATCACTTGGCAACGCTGATGAACTGAAAATGGCGCTGATTGTTGAGCTGTCAACGTGCAGTCTTAAGGTTAAAGATACACTAGTTAAAGTCTGTTGGGTAAGTCTATGCAGAACAGATCTTCTTACAAGGCTCTGGTTTGATATCTTTGTGGCTAGAGACTAAGAATCAAGTAAGAAGAACCGGAGGAAGAATGCCAAAGCGTTTCGAGTGATCAGATATCAGCCGGAATGTCGGTGTCAGTGTCTGCGGCTTCTATGGCAAAGTTTGTACATGATATAAGTATACATCATAAGAATAGTTTAACAATTTTCACCGTCCTCCTCACTAGGGTTTCTTGTAGTTTTTAATATTTTTGTAATAAGTCTTCATTTATTTCCACGAGTGGTGTCCTACAAGGATCACACCTTGGCTCTTGCAAGTTGATTTTCACTCTGTTCTCTCAGCCATGTTTTTACTTTAGTTTTAAATATAATATTGGTTTTGTAACATGAAATTTAATTTTATTTCTCTGTCCAAAAGATGTATAATGCGAAATGGGAATTACCAGTATATTTTGGCTTATTGCTCTGGTTAAGTATTTATGATTGACAGTGGAGTATCATTTATTTATTGTTTTTATGCATTGAAACTTAAAAGCTTTTAAATATTATTTCATCTGAGATTCCGGATAAACGGAACCATCAGAGCTGCCTTATTTGCACTTCCACAATAGAGAAGTCCAGTCCATTTTTTTTATGAATAATGACCTTCAAACTTAAATTACTGCATATTTTTTTTTTTTTTTAGAGTTAGCTTTAATAGTTAAAATAATATTAAAAGTTTTAATTTTTGGAGATCCCTCGAAAACACCCATATCCATGATGAATTTTGTGACGTCATCTACTAAAATAACGATACACGTATTTTATGATTTTTATGTTGGTTTTCTTGAATCTCACATAGATTTGCGCAGGCGCGCGGCCATCTTGATTATTATTACGCGTCGATTGGCTTATTTATTGCAAATGGCGAAATCAAATTCTTGGCCAAACAATGAATGACGTTGATGAATTTTACTTGCAGTTTAATGTTTTTGAAGATAATTTTCGTTTAAATGATTAATTCACTGTGATATTAGTGTAATTCAGCAAAAGTACCAATGCTGCCTTCACTTTTTTTTCAGTTTTAGTCCTTTAAATAATGTTTTGTTGATGATTTAGTTTCGTTAACGATAGGTTTTTAGGTTACTGACATTACTTAATCAAAGGTTTCTTCTGAAAAAAAAAATTATGACTTTTCCGCGTGAATTTAATAAAACTTCCATATAAGTAATATTATTTAATAATGTTAAAGCCTTATGCATGTGTAAATAAATACAAATTCGAGAAATCAACGCATTAATTGCGTAAAACCGAGTCCAAGATGTCGGATTTTTTCAGTTATTTTTTCGGAATTATTATAATATTTTTTTATCCTTTTTAATTGTATGAACGAGATAAAAAGTGAAGTGACAAATTTTATTAAAAATTCATAAAGTAATAGGACTGTATTTTTTAAATTTTGAATTTTCCTAAATTTTTCGACCATTTAATAGAATATGTTTACAGTTAGCTGTTTTTTTTTTAATTTTTTCATTTTGAAACTTAAAATACTGCAATTTTCAAACACAATTGTATATGTCAGATACAAAAATCTAAAAGGCAATTCTATTAAGTTTCTATAAAGGTATATGCTTTTACAACATCTTCAAAAATAAGAATTATATAGAACATTCGCTTGTGTCATACCTAAATTCCCATATAAATGACCCAAATGAATTACAGTGAATCTTCCATCGTGACGTCACCATACAGCATTACACAGCATACCAACTTAACGCTGTGTTTTAACGAGAATATTAAAAATGCACTTTTTAATATATTTTTAAAAACTGTACATTTAATTTTATTCAGAATCAGCTTTTATTGGTCTATATGAACATATTTTTTTAAAGCTATAATATTTTTCACTGGAGTTCCTTATTGCAGTGGGGTCTCTATCTTCCGCAATGAGGCAACAACTAAGAAGAATAAGAGTGTCTTACCAGGTGCGGGAACTCTCCGGCCTGTACTTCTACGGAGCCCTCCTTTGCACCGGTTGTGGCCGTGGGGGTTGCGCTGCCGCAAAGATTACCGCGGCTCCACAAACCTGATTCGTCCTGCCGGCAGGGGTGGAGCTTCTCCGCGAGGCCGATGCAATCTGACAATTAATTTCCAAAATATCAATGTCAGGTATTTAAATATCTTCACAGGAAAATTCAGATTGTCAAACTAACTTATTTGCCTTTTTAAAATGAACCCTGGATACCCTTGGGAAATCATGTAGGTTCAATTTCCTCTTTGAGGATAGTGCGTGGAATATAACGTCATTGGTTTATATAGTTTGAGTTTTTGCCTTGAGTGAAATGATTTTAAATCAACTACAACAACTGTCAACCCCTAAGGCAGGTTTTTTAAAACCAAAACACAGGTGGACTTTTTTTTTCAGGGAGAAAGAATTTTTTAATCTGAAAAAATAAATAATGTGAGGGGGAGGGATGCTTGAAATTGGTACTTTAATTACTGTACAGGGCGCCATATTTCATGGATCTTGTGCCTGACAATTCTTACTTATGTATGTAGGTTGTAAGTTATAATATGTATTGTATAAAATTATTTACTTTTTACTGTAAATTAAATTACATGTATTTACAAGTTCAAATAAATATATGTACTATCTAAGTACTTACATAATATTCAAATAAGTGGTAAGTGGGGAATCAAGTTAGTTGGTGTTACAGTGAATTGAGTCAATGCTGAGGGTCAAGAAAGAAGGGGGCACTCACAGACGTGCGCCTTGCTCCCCGTTGGGCCCACATTGACGTATTCCTGCGGCAGGGAAGGGCAAGTGAGGCTCGGGGGCAGAGCGGGGGCCTGGGGCTCGCAGCACACCGCGGGCACCGTGCCCACACCGGCACCCGGGCACACCTGCAATGAAACATGTGTTTTACTTGACAAGCCCGGATATTCCCCGTGCTAGAGAAGCAAATTACTTGGGGACGAACATACCAATGGGAATCAGCGATGAATAGGACGGGAGGAATGAGGTGGGAAACGGGTGGACGCGGGTACCCGTAAGCGACACTGCCGAGCGCTTGGTAGAGGAATTTGGGTCCAAGTCTCGAGTTCTTTAGGAGTGGTGGGTTTGAAAAAGGAGTGGGAGTGGGATCCGCTTCCCGCAAAGGACTCGAATTCAAGAACCCATTCTGGCTGAACATATGCATAGCTACTCTGAATCAATGACGTTATATTATAAATAGACTCGCCATAGTCTCACGTACTCACAATATAATGTGGAAAGCAAGCAACACTCTTTTGTTTTCAGCGGTTTTCAGTATAATTTCTAAATTCAAAAGTTCATTCCTGTGTGATAAAGACAGACAATCAAAGAATGTACGTGAGTGAATGACATAGATTCATACTAGGGCAGCTTATTAGTTTCTTCGCCGAATACTACTGTCACATCACGGGTGTGACCTATGGGTGTGACTGAGATAACAAGATACTCTTATTCGGTTACACAATATGACAGGGAAGGGTAAAGGCGGGTAAAACGTGACACACGGGCAAATATTTTTATATTTATTATGAGTTTTCATTAGTAATACAATATTGGTACTATTATAGTAGTATTGTTAAGTACATATTTTATTATACAGTACAGGTTATAGGTTCAAATGATTATACAAATCTATACAGATTAATAACATCTAGGACCGTTACTATTTACAATTTTCATCAAAGACATTATTAAATTAATGAACGCGTTACCCTTTGTACGTTTTACCCCATCTTTCCCAACGGAATAAAACGAATGCGGGACGCTGTGTGAACCGACTTACTGTTAATAGGTTGTCCCTGTTATGCTTATGTCACTTTATGATGCAATTTTCGCTGTCTCCTTTTCGACTATTTGCCGTTTAATTGAAGCATTTTCTCATCACGCAGGAGCGCTTTGCAATACAATTTACTTACTGGTAAGACACGACCTCACTCGACGCGTAGCAGTTTAGTACTAAAGTACTAGAAATAGAGACAGCTACAATCGTATTGTGTTTGGCTTCCCACTTTTAGATTTCTACCCCGCGTCCAGTATTAATGTCTTTGCTCTGAATGTGATTTTTTGCCGATAACTTTTTCTTCTCAAAATCCGTGTGCATTCATGGATTCGTTTCATCAGGGCGTGGCGTTTTTAGGTGGTACCTTGTGTTTTCCTTGCAGGTGGATATTTTCTTTCCTACTCGCCTTTGCAAATTAAACACGTTTTGCATTTATCATCGTACTTTATATATTTCTTCAATTACATTATAAAATTATTACACTGGTGGCTAGGGTTTTAGGATGGAACACATTTTTTCTCCAAAACAAGTTAAAGCAAACTTCTTTTGTTTTTAGAACAAATTTGAATTACTGAAAAGTATTAGAATAAACAAAATAGTACCTATCTAAGCCTTAAAGTACCTACCCATAGGATATAGAAAAGTACATACCTATCGATGGCATTATCAATTTTAACCAGATTGTGTTTAGAAAGTTTGTTCTGGGGGCATGGTTGAATTAATTATTGTTACCTGTGGTTCTATTCCATCTCGGATAGCGGCGGTCAGTACTGCCGGGCACTTATCGACAATAGTGCAGATCCCTGCTTTACCACTCCCCTCCAATGTACATGGTGCGCCTGAAAAAGGTAATTCACATCGATCAGTACAATAGCTATTCGCACAACGAGTTATTTATAACTCTTGGGAGGACAAAGTATAATGCGAGGGTCATCCGGAAAGTAGTACCCGTTTACGCCATGCGGAGCGCTGGTGAATAGAGTAGCCGCTGGACAAGTACTAAAATGTTCAGTAGTATTTCAGCTGTATGGGTGCAACGTTACATCTCGCTGGTATTGACTGTGTTATTTCTGTGAATGTTTATAATTTTCAAGAAAATAGAGAACGCCGCCAGTTGTGAAGTTAGAGCTGTGATTAAATTTCTCTGCAAGAAATGTGCGACCTTGCGATACTCATAGGCAAATGAAGAAGGTGAATGGAGATAATGTTATGGACGAGTCGTCTGTTCGGCGCTGGTGACGTCATTTCAACTTGGGAAGAGAGAACACCCATGACAACGAGCGTTCGGGACAGCTATTATGCAATATGGACGAACTGCTGAGTTCAATTGACGAATTTGTTAAGAAAGATCAGTGCGTTACAATTGATGAGATCTGTGAACATTTCTGTAATGTTTCATGAACAGTTATTCATGAAGCTTCAATACGAAAATTTGTGTAAGCTGGGTCCCTCGCATGCTTACTGATAAACACCAAACCACGCGTATGGCTGACGTTTTTGGAATGTTATTCTGATGAAGGCAGTGGCATGCCTTGGGGGGCCCTGTATCAAAATTAGTAGGGGCCCTTATTATTGCTCGGTACAATACGTGATCAGGTATTTTCATGTATTGAAGGTTGCCATTGTTCTTTCAAAAACAAAATTTACCCTTCGCTACTGGTAGATAAATAGGTAGTACTTACCATTGCAATCTAAATCACTCACAGAAGCTGATTGCTGAAAAAATGAAGAAATTTTGGGCATTTTTTTTATAACTTCCTCCCTTTTCTGTTTACTTTTTCTTTTCATAGCTCCACTCTTTTCCTTTCACTCATTCTTTTCACAAATCAAACTAATTAACCAATAAATAATCAGAAGAACAAGGTTGTTGTACTAGACGTTTTGTACACAAATTGCAAAAATAGGGAGCTGGACACAACTTGGCACGCCAATGTCCTTAACTTCTGGATTTAATGATTCTAAGTTAAATTAGCAAAAACTGACTCTATAACTGTTGTCAAAACACTTAAAAGACTTGCAGACTTTTGGAGACTTTTGGAGACTGTTGGGGTCAGGATAATGGGATACTGAGAGAAAGGTAGAACAGAATTTAAACTGATTAAAAAACACTTTTAAAGTAGGTTAGAACTTGGAGACTTCAGTTTCTTGGAGACTTGTGACTTCTTGGCTGGTAGTTTTTGAACTGATTTCCTACCGGTTTGCCGTTTGTTTTATAGGGCAAATCCGGGTTGGACTTTTGGAACACAGAACCTCCCTGTTTCTGAAGGGTGCTTGCGTTTACGTATTTTTCCCAATCGCTATGATTTTCGAGCAGATGTGTTAAAAATCTGTGTGATAACCTTTGCCAAGACAGTCCTGTTCCAATAAACCGAAGTCTCACATAATTTTTATTGTTTCAACAAGAAAAGGTACAAGTTTACAAATGTGATACAAGATACAATATCTAGAAGTAAATATTTTCTTAAAGTGCAATAATCACTGGTAGACGACAGTTTTTTGAGGTGTTATTGTAGTATATACCTATTTTTAGGTGATGATATATATTTCTTGATTCAAATTATTCCCGATTTCCCGAAATTTAGCTCCGAGTTTTTCGGAATGTAAATTGGCTGTCGTAAATATTTACGATTCAAACATTTCCTTTGTTCAGCATTGACCAATGGCGCCGCGTCTGGTAGCAGGGTGGGGATAACGTAAATACTCAATCATTTCCTTGATTTTGATCATTGCTGTCTGGGGTCCCTGGTGGAAGTATTACGTGGTTATTCAGATGTGTTTTCGAGTCCAATGATGCTGCAGCATGTATTTATTATCAATTGCGTTTATGTTTTCAATTGATAAGTTAATTGTAGAATGTAATAGCATTGTAGACATCATTCCAAATGCACAGTGTTTCGTTGGCCAATGAGAGCACTCCCTTTGTTTCGTAGGTTATTGGAAGGGGTAACGCGCAGCGGCACGGTATTATGTGGAAGCGTAAATTCCAAGCGTAAATTCTCAGGGTTGTCATACGATGGTCATACTAAAAAATCAAAACATATTACAATTTTCAATGGTTTGTGCTTCGCTATCAAACCCACATTATTTGTGACGCCACCGGTTCTCTCCAAAAGTTGTTTTGTGGTTATTATATAACCCACAGTGACGTGTTTTCACCCCAAAAGCGTGGCCCCGTCCGGTCTATGCCACACGCGTGTGTAAAACAATCCCTCAGTGTGTGCTCTTTAATGTACAGTAACTCAGTTTAGTGTTAAATAAAAAAAACCTCAGTGCTGTTTTTGTGTACAAGTTAAAAAACCTGGCCCACCCTGTTCGAGGGACGCGCAAAATACTTCCGTGCCTCGATTACCAAGATGGAAGAGTATATGCTAGAATTAAAAAAGCTTGACCCTCCAATATCCGTGCTTGAACAATACCTCAGTACACTAATAAAGCCGAATAAATTCAGTGTCCCGCCGATTCCACCTTTCAACTCCGTACCTAGCGCATCAGACGACACCATCGCCGCCCTCAACACGCCTCTTCCGATCGCCTCCTCCTCGGATTTCCCCCCCCTCTGGATCACCCCCAACCCTACCCACCACGACAGAAAACGCAAAGCCCCTAACACGCCCCCACCAAAATCCCAGACACCTACCTCAAACCGATTCTCCCCGCTAGAACAAAATGACACCGAGACTGTGACAAACTCCGACACAAACCCAACTGACGGTCTCGAGAACACTCGAGACCAGACCGACAATACTGCCCCCAGACCCCGCCCCATCAAAATTCCCCCCATAATTATAAAATCTGACAAAAATTGGAACTTTTTGAGACGCAAGCTGGAGGATGCGGGCGTAAACATCGCCAACGCAAAAGCCATCCCCCAGGGTATTGTCCTCCACACCAGGGACTCCTCCAGCTTCCGTCTCGCGACCAAACTGCTACAAGAGGACAAAACCGACTTCCATACCTTCCAACTGTCCGAGGACAAAACAACCAAAGCCGTCCTTAGGGGCATCCCTACCACAATCTCCGAGGAGGAGATAAAACTTGAACTGCTCGACATGACCCTGCCCGTCATCTCCGTCACCCGCATGCGATCAGGGCCGGACCGCACAAACGTCCCCATGGTCCTGGTCCAGTTGAGCCATGGAGAAGCTGGCCAGCAAATTTTCGGTCTTCAATCCATCTTCCACCTCAAGATCAAAGTGGAATACCTAGATAAGAAATCAGCCCCCACACAATGCCACAGATGTCAACACTTCGGGCACTCCGCCAAGGGATGCAACCTCCCCCCCCGCTGCGTAAAGTGCACATTAGGACATTTTACAGCGGAATGCACAAAGCGGAGGGAGGATGGCCCTGCCACCTGTACAAACTGCGGCGGACCTCACCCCGCCAACTTCAAGGAGTGCCCGAAGCGCCCCGCCGACCCTACACCCGTCGCTCGCCGAACTGAGGTACGCCCCCAAGTCACCTTCAACTCCCGCCCCACCTCACACCACACCTCCTACGCTCAGGCTGCAAGCCCGAACCAGCCTACCCAACCCACCCCCCCACCCCCAGGCCCCCAAGCCACCCCCAACCCTGCATCAACCCCCTTTAATATATTTGATTTCTTTAAAAACATTAATTTTTCCAGGATCGGCGAATTCATCGCCGACCTCATCCCTAAATTCATTTCTGCCTCTTCCACGTCAGATTACCTCTCCATCATTTTCACAGCAGCCCCTCAATTCTTCGCTCTCTTTACCGTCTAAATGGCTAACTCTGCTACTATGTCCTCCGCGCTGCGCTTGGCCTTCTGGAATGCGAACGGTCTCACAAAGAGCTTACAGGAGCTCAAATTATTCACTAATACACACAATCTCGATGTACTTCTCATAAACGAAACACACCTAAACCCGTCAACAACACCAAAAATTGCAAACTATACACTGTACCGAAACGACCGATTACACTCACGAGGTGGTGGCACAGCCATCTTCGTGAAAACTAAACTCGCACACAAACACAACATCACCCCCACGCTTTCATCCATAGAGAGTACCTCAATAACCCTTTTTACCAAGCAAGCTGGCCCTTTGAGAATTAATTCAATATATAATCCACCACAAAAGACTTTACAAAAGTCTGATCTTGAATTACTTCTGGAAGGACAAACGCCTACTATTCTGATGGGAGACTTCAACTCGAAGCATCCAAATTGGAATAGCAGGCGCGCAAACGCCAATGGTAGAATCCTCCTCGAATTCTCCAAATCCCACCCTGACCTAGTCGTCGCAGGCCCTGTGGATCCCACACATTTCTCCGCCCAGGGCCACCCACCCGACGTACTAGACATCGCAATTTTTAACAAATCACCCTGGATGTACTGTATCGAATCTATCAACGACCTCGACTCCGACCACAACCCCGTGTTGCTAACTCTCAATAAATTCTTAGACCCCTCCCCCCCCTTGCCCTCAAAAAAAACCGATTGGACATATTTTTCACAGATAGTCGGGGATAAATTATCCATAAATCACTCCCTCCAAAACTCGGCCGAACTCGACTCAGCGGTTGACACATTCGCCGAGACAATAATGTCCTCAGTAAATGAAGCCTCAAAAACCCTCCCGGAGCGCTATCAAAATCTCAAAGAAAACCTCCCAAACACAATTAAAGAGTTAATTAAAACAAAAAATAATCTTCGCCGCCACTGGCAAAAAAATCAGAATCCCAAAGTCAAAACCAGTATAAATCGCCTTCAAGCCCTCATTAGGAAAAAACTAACTGAGCATTCAAACACCACTTGGAACATGAAAATTCAAGAGATAAATCCACAGGATGGCTCCCTGTGGAAACTATCCAAAAACCTCAAATCTACCCCCACACCGAACCACCCCATTCACGCCGAATACGGCCTCGTATTCGACGACCTAGACAAAGCGGAGGCGTTCGCCGACAGTCTAGAAAAACAATTCAGCCCCAGCTTCAAACACGCCAACCTCGATCACATTGCAGATGTCAACCGCCAAGTAAATAGTATATTTAACTCACTCCCCCCTACAAATATCCACTTCACTACCCCGGCCGAAGTCATAAGTGCTATCAAAGGCCGTAAAAACAAGAAAGCTCCCGGCCCGGACGGCGTCACAAACTTCGCTCTTAAAGCCCTCCCCCCAAAAGGAATCCTAGCAATAGTCAATCTTATAAATGCCGCCCTCAGACTGCGCTACTTCCCCAAAAGTTGGAAGCACGCCCACGTCATCGTTCTCCCAAAACCGGGAAAAAACCCCCTCTTCTGTGAAAACCATCGCCCAATTAGTCTCCTGTCAAACATCGGTAAAATTTACGAAAAAATTCTCCTCACCAGGCTCCTAAAGCATATTCACGAGGTATCCACACTACCTGATGAGCAACACGGTTTTAGATCTCAACATTCCACCCTCCACCAGCTCCTCAGAGTCACGGAACACATCATAGATGGTTTCAATACCCAGCGATCAACTGGCGCCATTTTCTTGGATATCGCCAAAGCCTTCGATAAGGTATGGCTATACGGCCTACTTCTCAAACTCCACAACACAGGCATCGACCCCCAATTGCTCGGTGTCTTAAAATCATTTCTCCACCGGCGTACTTTCCAAGTAAAATACAAAGGTGCTCTCTCCAAAATTAGATTCATGACAGCAGGTGTCCCCCAAGGCTCCTTGCTGTCCCCCGTCCTTTTCAATATCTACACACACGATATTCCCCTCTCAGAAGACCATAATTCACTGAAAGCTCTGTACGCAGACGATACAACGGCAATGGTCAGATACAGTTCACCCAGGATGATTACTCACCGCCTACAAGAAAATATAAACAGCCTCCAAGAATTCTATGACCTGTGGCGTATAGACGTCAACCCCTCAAAGAGCGTGGCGATCTTCTTCTCACGAAGAAGAATCGGCTCGACTCCAGTGGGTGTTGTGACGATGTACGGACAGGTCATACCTTGGCAGAATACTGCAAAATATCTTGGAGTCACACTAGACACAAAACTCACATGGACACCTCATATCAAAAATACACTCACAAAAGCCAGGAGCATCTCTGGAGCTTTATACCCACTACTACATACAAACTCCAAAACATCCCTCCAAAACAAACTCCTTTTATATAAATCCCAAATTCGTCCCGCCATCACATACGCCTCCCCAATTTGGGGGACAGGCAACACCAAGAGACTCGAACAATTCCAGAACGCTGCGCTCAGAAGATATACCAAAAGCCCTTGGTTTGTCCGAAATAGTATAATTAACTCAGGCACGAAAATCCCCCCACTAAAAACGCACATAGTAGATTTAGCCAAGACGTTTTTCTCTAAACTCGCTTCAAATTCGAACCCAAGCATCTCCCGTCTCGGGCACATAAGACCCGGCGACCCCCCCACCTACCCCTTACCTGTATCCATCACACATCCCCCCTGATGTGTGGGCTCTAATAAAAGAAAAGTAAGCGCAACCAGATATACAAAAAATATAGTATTACATTAAATCTAAAATACCTACAGACAAAAAATAAATTATAATAAAATAAAATTCTTTCAAACCATTAAAAAAAAAAAATACAAAAAATTTAGTATTTAAAAGTCCTTAATGTTGCCAAAGGCAGCCCACACATCGGGTAGAAAAAAACCATCCTTCAGGTGACTACAAACCACAGTTCGCGAGAAAAAGGGATTGATTTCCCTGTACCTCGTCGTGTTAACAATATGATATTATTACGATGGTCATACGCTTTCGTCGACACGTTCGATACAGTTGTATTGTATTACAATGTAATAAATAAAGCTTGAACCGGAATGAAATAAAACGCGTAAATATTGCTCTCCGTGGTTTGTCATTGTACATCGGTTATTGCGGGATTCCCCCATTTAAGGGAATGACTTAAACGAGGGAATCCCGCAATAACCAATGTAGGATGTTGTCAACTTTTAGGAGCACGCTTAACCTGGGAAAAAAAGAGATTGCTTCTTTTGAATTTTGTTATTTCTGAAGTGAAAACTCTATAGGCACGTATGACAGTTTTTTTTCCGGGAAGCACGAGATTAAGTGACATTGTTGATAACATTTTACTAATTTTTGCTTAGACATGTTAAGGGCCCCTGTAGCCCGGGGGCCACGTATCATTGATACGGCTGATACGGTGGTAGCTACGCCCCTTGATGAAGGAGACTCTTTCTTGACTCGCATACTAAACATGGGTTTGTTATGCAACACCTGAGAGTAAAAGACTCGGCTCATCCATAACATAGTCCCCATTGACCTCCTTCAATTGCCTATGATTATCGCAAGATCGCATATTTCTTTCATAGAGAAATATAATCACAACTGGCGGCGTTCTCTATTTTCTTGAACATTATAAATACCAGCGAGTGGTAAAGTTTCACACAGACAGCTGAAATACAACTGATCGTTTCAGTACTTGCCCGGCGGCTACTCTATTCGTCAGCGCTCCGCACGGCGTAAACGGGTAATACTTTCCGGATGACCCTTGTACAATCATAATTCATTGTATTCACGATGTTAAGGGACATTATTGACTAACCAGTGATTCCTGACATTATTTGGAGTAAAAAATGAAGAAGTCTCCGGTGACTTTTTCAATGACCATTTTTTTTTCAAATTTTGTTCTCAAAATGAAACAAAAATAAATTATTCAGCTTGTCGTAACTGATCACTCAGCCGAGCAACCGCCCAACCTCTTCCCCCGCCCCCAACTGTCCAAACCACACTATTTTTTAAATGTTTTTTGTAAACAAAAAAACATCAAATAATAACCCGAGACCAAAATTTCATTAACATTTTACTCCAAATAATGTCAATTATCACTGGTTAAAGTAAGTCAAGTACGCCCCATAACACCCTGCATAAAATTAAAAAAAAAATTGTTATTCATTTTTTATTATTTTTTATATTGGCTCCACACAGGAGGCATTTTGAGTTTCTTTAGGAATGCTGTGTGGAGGGTCTTTTTAGGGAAAGGAAGTTCTGAGAAGGAGAAAGGTGTGAGGGTGGGTAGTAATCCGGGGGTCGATGTGTTCAGGAGTGACGGACGTGTGAATCCATCCCTGCCACTGCGGTGCAAGGCGATGGGTCGAGAGAGAGACCGGCTGGAGAGGTCTAGGTTATGTTTCCCTCCATTATGCGAATTAATCTCTCCCAATCCGGCCCGCCACGCAGTAGGTGGGCAAACGCATTGGCTGCCAAGATCTACACAAACCTCACCCCATGAATCCGGGCGCCCTTGTTAAGTCACCAAACGCAGCGAACCACCTGGGTTGTCCTATGGCGGGGGTGTTGGTTATCTAATAAATGGTTCCAGGAGTGACGGTACCCATACCCGCCTCCCAAATTAATAATAACACAATAAACATTTTTTTTAAACTTACCCAACTTCTCGGCATGAATAAATACGAGCAGATTTAACAAAATAACTGAATTAAAACGAGACATGGGACCATGACAGTCCTTACACTTGCGTGTACACTTTACTAGTAAGCAAGCAATTAATTCCAAAGAAGAAGTAATCATTCTAGATTTTTATGAGCTATTTTCAGTAGCCATGAGAGGTTATGTTTTATCTTATAATATAATACGCGAATGTTAGAAGATCTGTGGATGATTTAGAGGCACATTTTAAGATATCTTTCTCAGTTCAATGATATGTGTTTTATTTTATTTTTTATTGATCCATTCTAATCTAACATAAATAAAATTAAGCATCAGCAAAAAAAAAAACTCTAAACGAATTTCAGATTTTTAATTTTTTTACCTAATTTTTAACCTAAGAAGAGTCCCAGCTGCTCCAGTCTGGAGCCAGTGCGACTATGGGTTCCCCAATTAGGGCTGAAAGTAGTGGGGAGGGAAGGAGATAGGGAAGAGGAAATTTGGGAGGTGGGTACCGCCGCCCCGGGAACCATTTATTGGGTAACCAACACCTCTGCCATAGGTCATCCCAAGTGGTTCGCTACCTTTGGTGACTTAGCAGGGGTGCCCGGGTTCATGGGGTGAGGTTTGTCCAGGTCTTAGCGGCGGATACATCTGCCCACGTGCTGCATGGCGGACCGGATCAAGGGAGACTGGTTGAGGGAGGCCTTTTAACCTTTCCAGCCGGAATCTCGACCCATCGCCGTGCACTGCAGTTAGAGGGATGGATTGATACGTCCGTCACTTCTGGATATACTGACCCCCAGATTCCTACCCACCCCTCATACCTTTTTCTTTCCCAGAACTTCCTATCCTTCCCTTCCTTAAAAAGACCCTCCTTACAGCATCCCCTAAGATGACATAGGCCCTGAGGGAAATTATTTTCCTCAGGGTGCCCCGTGTGGGTCTAATGTAAAAAAAGGTGGGGAAGCACCTGGTTATTCATATCTGGTCACCAAACACGGCTAAGGCTATTTCAAGCAACGTCTCAATTCTGAATTGTGTTTTTACACCAGGGCGATACTAAAAGTATCTTCCACTCATGAACGTGGCGCAAATACATTTTATAAATTATTTTAAATGAATTAATTGTGAAATAAAACAAATTAATAAAATAAAATTTATTTGCGCACGTCGCGCGTCGCGTCGAGTCGATCCCGCGACCTTCGGATTGCGAGTGAAGAGTCTTACCCCTCGACCACTGAGGCTGACAAAATATAATAAACAATATCATACAGGGTGTAAAAGAACTTAACCGACAGATTTTAACATGCGATTCTCAAGCTTATTTTGAGTAAAAAATGTAAATGTGACTTTGGTCATCGTCAAAAATTTATCGAAAAAAACAATAAAATGAAAAATTTCAAAGAAAATATTCGTAAAAAAACTACTCAAAATTATATAATAAAATCCGCATTTTCAGGATCTATGTGACCGAGCGAACTGAATTTTTTTTATTATTATTTGAGCTAAGATTGGCAGTCTGAAAACGAATGCATAAAAAAATTGCAATAAGTTACATTCGTGAAAAATTCACCAAATTTATTTACAATAAAATATGCGAGCCTTGAGTTCGGAAAACAAAATATATACATAAAACTTCACTGTTTACAGTGTGTGGGTGTACTATTCGCGCAATGAGTTCTATAAAACTCTTGGCCCTTAAGTAGGATATGAATTTGTTCAAAGTTTTCCCAAAATATTTTCGAAAAAGAGCATATTAAAACGGCAACAGGTCGGTAATTTTGGATATAGCATTAATTATCACCCTTTTAGAATTAAAAAAAAAACATTATCAGTGCCTCCGTGTAGAAAATAGCTACGTTTTAACGTGAACAAGAGGGGATATAAAGTATGTTTTGTTTATTTAATAATAAAACTGCAACCAATAGTAGTGATATCCGTGACACCAGATCGCCTCGACCTATTCCACTGTGACGTTTATAATCGTGTTTGTAATCGCATTATTTCCTGATACTAAACGCAGACAGACTGAGGTCTTTTCGACATATTATACAGTGGGGACAAAACCAGTAACCAGTTTGACCAGCTTCAAGAACGATTTAAAATAACCAAATTCATTGAAAAACTTTTAACCAGTGGTGGACTAACAGGGGGGGGGGGGGGGGAAGGGGCGGCCCGCCCGAGCCTCTGGTCCCGGGGGCCTTAAAACGCCTCCATGTTCCCTTGATCAAATCTTAAACAAAACATAACAGGACCCTAAGAAAATATTTTTTTTGTCATTTTTTTATTTGATTTTCTGAAAGATGCATTTGTTAAAAATGCTCTCACCAAATGTTTTAAAGAAATTTTATAAAATTAAAGGAGATACATCACTTTATGTTAAACCGTTTGAATCAGTTTGTAGTTCAACAAAACTTTAAATGCGTTTTTTATCGAAACTTTTTATCAAGTTTTTCAAGTCACTCTGGCACCACCTGAGGAATTTTTATATCTTTAAAAAAGTAGGCGGCCCTTCATAAAAAAATCCCTACGTGGTGCCTTGGTGCGGAATACTTGGTGCATGCAAATCGGATGTATAGTTTTTATATGCTGTAAACCAGGTTGAAAAGCGTAGTTTGGAGAAAAACTCGGTCAAAGTGTTGCTGAAGGATAATTCAATACACTAACGGTCTTACTAAAAAAAAACCACAGCACGACCGATTACCTGTGTTTTTGTAGCATCATGGATACAACACATTTACACTAAAACACGAAATATTACTAAAAAAGAATTTCACTCTAAAGCACGTTTTAAATTTGGCAACACTGCAATTTTTCAAATTTTTCATACAAATTTTTTTTGTTTTCATTCATAGCCGCTAGATGGTGATAGCGTCGCGCCTGCACATTTGTACTATCTTGCCCGCGCAAAAAATAGCAGTTTAGTTTTTATGTGGCGGGAATATTTCTAGTAAATATTGAGATTTTACTGAATGATTTCTATTATAGCGACCAATTCACTCTTCTATTCATGTAATTAATATATTTGCCGTGTTATTTATGTGGTTTTACATCAGTTCTATCAAGTTATTGCAGAACAAACAGTACTTTAAAAGTTGAACCGTCAAAATATTGTTTTGGGTTACATAAAAGTTCAAATTTACGTTTTTAAATCTTTATTTTATGAGAATATCTTAAAAGTGGCGTTTTTTTAATATTAATATCAAATTCACGTGTTGGTATACTTATCAAAGAAATTAACATCTTTAGTGGTGCAAGAAATTTGTTGAAATGTCAGAGATATTTTTAAGGTTATTTTTTTGGCATTAAAAAAAACTTTGAAATTTTTTATCATTTTTTTATTGTATGCACGAGGTAAAATTGAGGTGACAGTTTCATTTCAAATTCATTATATAAAAGGTCTGTATTTTTTAAATTTTAATTTTTTTAATATTTCTGTACACTTTCATCAAAAATGTTTTGGTAAGAAATTAATTTACATTTTTTTCCGTGTTTAAATCTTAAAATATGGCAGTTTCTTAAAACTAAAGTGTATTTCAAATACACAAATCTAAAAGGTAATTTTATCTAGTTTTTTAAAATGGTATTTGTTTTTACGGCACCTTCAAAAATAAGAAATATATAGAACATTCAAAATACTTTGGAAAATTCCAAATTTCGTTCAGACATCATCCCTAAAACAGAGATAAACTATCCCCCCAGGCTGTGTAAACGGTGTGTATTTTTTTCCAAGAACAATTTTTAAATTAGTAATGTTTTCACATCCGCGGCCGTTTGTCAATTGAATAAATTTTTCACGGGGTTTTTTAGTAAGGCCGTATTGTTTTAAAAAGGTTTCTCATTGATGTATCTCGGTCAATTTTTCGAATTTCCTTAAAAAAATTGTTGAGAGCATTATTAACAAATGCATCTTTCAGAAAATTAAATAAATAAAAATGCCTTTTTTTTTTAAATGTCCCGGTGCCTTTAAAAGCCTTGTTTGGGATTTGATCAAGGGAACATGGAGGCCCCCCCAGGACCAGAAGCCCGTGTGAACTGAATAAAAAGCATGTAACATTACATCAACTTCTAAAACTAGGGGAGGGGGGGGGGCTCATTCAGCTTTGCCACCCCGGTCCTCTGACGGACTTAATCCGCCTGTTGTGAATGCAACAGTATGAGCATGATGCGTTTGGCGCTATGTTTTTTTTTATTACAGGGTGGGGCAAATGTAATCATCCGATATTCTTTTGTTGTATTTTTTTTAATGAAAACTTTGGTTCTGCTTGTGAAATTTGTTTATTTAATCCATTAGAATTTATTCCATCAAGTCGATAAAATGATATCAGCCGTCGATGACCATAGTTGATGACCATACGAGCCCGTTTTACGGCATTTTCCATCACTCTTGCCAGAGCTTCGGGCGACAGGTTCTCGCATTCCTGGCGAATATTCTCCTTAAGGGCTTCAAGAGTCTGAGGCTTGTTGACGTAAACCCGCGACTTCAAAAAACCCCATAAAGAGAAGTCTGGCCCGGAGCAGCAGTTCTGCTAAGAATATCGCTGCTGTTGCCCAAGATGTCGAAGATGAGCCCGGAAAATCGACCAGACGACGTGCCACGCAATTAGGCATTAGCCGGCGGTCCCTACGCAGAATATTGGTGAAAGATTTGAAGATGTTCCCTTACAAAGTGCAGAAAATGCATCAGCTGATAACTGTTGACCGCCAAACACGTATAACCTACGCTCAAGTCATCTTGAATCTCAACGAAGAGGTGGACGATTTTTCATCGAAAATTATCATGAGCGATGAAGCTCATTTCCATCTTAGCGGTTACGTAAATAAACAAAATAATCGTTTCTGGGGCACCGGAAATCCGTGTATCACCCACGAAGAGCCATTACACCCGCTCAAAGTTACTGCGTGGTGTGCTGTTTACGCTGGAGGAGTCATCGGGCCATTTTTTTAGAACGCCGCGGGCCAAACAACGACTGTGGACGGCGCGCGCTATAGAGCCATGATTTCCGAATTTTTTCTTCCTCAATTGGATGAATTGGGTCTGAAGAACATGTGGTTCCAACAGGACGGTGCAACGGCGCACACTGCTTGAGCCACAACTGATATTCTGAAGGAAGCATTTCCGGGTCACTTAATGTCTCGTTTTGGCGATTTGCACTGACCGGCCAGATCACCCGATTAAACCGTTTCAGACTTCTTTTATGGGGTTTTTGAAGTCGCGGGTTTACGTCAACAAGCATCAGACTCTTGAAGCCCGAAGAATATTCGCCAGGAATGCGAGAACCCGTCGCCCGAAGCTCTGGCAATAGTGATGGAAAATGCCGTAAAACGGGCCCGTATGGTCATCAACTCTGGTGGCGGCCACTTGGCCGATATCATTTTATCGACTTGATGGAATAAATTCTAATGGAATAAATAAACAAATTTCACAAGCAGAACCAAAGTTTTTAATTTTAAAAAAAATTACAGCAAAAGAACATCGGATGATAAAATTTGCCCCACCCTGTATATATTTTTGATTTGGCACCATCGGCATCGGTACAAATGCCATAGCAGCAGGACCTGTTGATTTGTTTTCAGAAATATATGAATTTAAATATGCTGACCTGTTGCCCTTTCAGGAAATGGACAACAGCAATGTAACAAAAAATCTTCAAATGATAATTAAGGTCTAAACTCGTAATACAAGCGTGAAACCGGTGAATCTACAACTCCTAGAGAGAGAACCCTAAAATACTTTTTTCGATGTAAGCATTTCGTTTTATTCACTTCTTTTCAATTTTTTTAGCTGGCAGAGAATTAGATGAAAATTACTTTTTTGCCTTCATTGTTTATTTTTTTTTCTTTTATACATAATATTCAATAATATTATTATTTAATCGATAAAAACAGTTTATTATAACAAGTTCTGCTATGTAATTAATATTACTCGCGACAGACATTATCAAACTGTGTGTATCGAACGTGTCGACGAAAGCGTATGACAACCCTGAGAATTCAAGAATGGAATTTACGCTTCCACATAATACCGTGCCGCTGCGCGTTACCCCTTCCAATAACCTACGAAACAAAGGGAGTGCTCTCATTGGCCAACAAAACACTGTGCATTTGGAATGATGTCTACAATGCTATTACATTCTACAATTAACTTATCAATTGAAAACATAAACGCAATTGATAATAAATACATGCTGCAGCATCATTGGACTCGAAAACACATCTGAATAACCACGTAATACTTCCACCAGGGACCCCAGACAGCAATGATCAAAATCAAGGAAATGATTGAGTATTTACGTTATCCCCACCCTGCTACCAGACGCGGCGCCATTGGTCAATGCTGAACAAAGGAAATGTTTGAATCGTAAATATTTACGACAGCCAATTTACATTCCGAAAAACTCGGAGCTAAATTTCGGGAAATCGGGAATAATTTGAATCAAGAAATATATATCATCACCTAAAAATAGGTATATACTACAATAACACCTCAAAAAACTGTCGTCTACCAGTGATTATTGCACTTTAAGAAAATATTTACTTCTAGATATTGTATCTTGTATCACATTTGTAAACTTGTACCTTTTCTTGTTGAAACAATAAAAATTATGTGAGACTTCGGTTTATTGGAACAGGACTGTCTTGGCAAAGGTTATCACACAGATTTTTAACACATCTGCTCGAAAATCATAGCGATTGGGAAAAATACGTAAACGCAAGCACCCTTCAGAAACAGGGAGGTTCTGTGTTCCAAAAGTCCAACCCGGATTTGCCCTATAAAACAAACGGCAAATCGGTAGGAAATCAGTTCAAAAACTACCAGCCAAGAAGTCACAAGTCTCCAAGAAACTGAAGTCTCCAAGTTCTAACCTACTTTAAAAGTGTTTTTTAATCAGTTTAAATTCTGTTCTACCTTTCTCTCAGTATCCCATTATCCTGACCCCAACAGTCTCCAAAAGTCTCCAAAAGTCTGCAAGTCTTTTAAGTGTTTTGACAACAGTTATAGAGTCAGTTTTTGCTAATTTAACTTAGAATCATTAAATCCAGAAGTTAAGGACATTGGCGTGCCAAGTTGTGTCCAGCTCCCTATTTTTGCAATTTGTGTACAAAACGTCTAGTACATTTGGTCCTTCGAGCCGTATCTACACATAACACGCCTTCAGTCTTACCCAGTGGAAATGCCGTCTCTTCGCAGTGGCCGTAAGACCCCGACATCTTCTGATACATCGCTGTCTAAATCTAAACCTGACGCCCCGGGGACAAGCCGAAATATGCCAGTGGCGCCCCTACGGACCCCGGGCCCACACACCGTAGACACCGATGAGACGCCATCTAGAGGACCCCGCCAGGTCCACGATCTATCTAGTGCGAGCCCAGCCAGGAACTCTGATCTCATCACGCTTGACCGACCAGCTCCAGAATCTGTCTCCGAGAGCCTCCACGAATCCAACAGTAAAAGCAGCGAAACAACTTCTGAATCAACTGAAGACTCCCTGCGATTACTGCGCCGAGAGATGCGCATTCGGGACAGACGTCACGCCAAGCAGACAGCCAATCTGCTCGCAGCCCTGAACGCTGCGACACGCCAAGCAGTCAGCCAACCTGCCGAGGAGCCAGCACCAACCAGCCCGACCCTGCGAGCCAACCTTGGTCAGGCAGTAATTCAAGTCCAGGCACCAACCGGCCCGTTTACTAACGAGTTCGCAACGAGATATGCCACTCAAGTACACACGTCAGACGGTCCGTCAACCGGAGAGTTTGCAACTAGATATGCAACAACTCAAGTGCCCGCACCAACCGGCCCTTCTGCTAATGAGTTCGCAACGAGATATGCCACTCAAGTAAACAAGCCAGCCGGAGAGTTTGCAACGAGATATGCAACAACTCAAGTGCACGCACCGACCGGCCCTTCTAATAATGAGTTCGCAACGAGATATGCCACTCAAGTAAAAAGGCCAGCCGGAGAGTTTGCAACGAGATATGCAACTACTCAAATGCACACACAAGTCGGTCAGCCTACCAATGAATTTACAGTAACCGATCCAACTGGATATGCCGCCACCCAAGGCTACACACTACTGACGGGCCCTGCAAAAAACATCCCTACGACCGAATACAGCCATCTCGGACCCGAGCGCCCACTTTACAATACAACGGGGTACCAGCAACAGCCAGCCTCCTCCGGCCAGGATTCCCCATTGTTTACACCACCGCATACAGCCAACGAGACAGCACGGCACACCCGAGAATGGTTGCAGCACGGCAACGACCCACTGGCCCAGATCGCCTCTGTGATGGCAGAGGCGCTCCGCTCCTCCAGAACGCAAGATAGCCCTCGCACATTAGAAGATGACTCAAGAATGGCAGCCCTAATCGCCAGGCAATCCACAGCAAAAGATTTGCCTACCTTCTCCGGAGACCCCCTCGAGTGGCCTACCTGGAAGGCACAGTACGCTCAATCCACCGCCACCTGCCAATTGACTCCGAGCGAAAATCTCATCCGGCTGCAGCGTGCCCTCAAAGGCAAGGCGCGAGATACCGTGGGTCCCCTATTAATGGATCCTGCGCAAGTTCCAGAGATCATCAGCGTCCTCGAGCAGCGATACGGCAGCGCTAACTCCATAGCAAAATTTATGCTAGACAAGGTTAAAAAGCTACCTTACCTCACGACCGAGGTATCACTCGAGGACCTGGCAGATTTCTCCGGGACGGTGCAAAACCTGGTGGCATCCCTCCGGATCTTGAAAACCGAAGGTTATCTCACCAATCCTGCATTACTGAACGACGTCACTGACAAAATGCCGAGTTCCCTGCGGCTGGCATGGCTAATCGAGATCCGCAAACAACATGCCCCGGCCACCATAACCCAGCTCGCTGCCTTTCTGAAAGAGGTATCAAACGCAATTCCAAACAGCGGGATGGTGGACCACATACGATCCCGACCACGCCGTGAACAAATACATGCCGGGTACCAGGAGGAAGAAGATAGTGATCGCATGCGACTTCTACCGAGCCATGAGCAAATACATGCCGGACATCAAGAAGAAATCGGGGACGGCCCAAAAGAAAAGATCGCCCCGATGAAACGCAAAATGAATGAGGCACATACTTACCCTGGACCAAGCCGAAAAAGAAAAACAGCCGACGAAAGCTGCGCCCAATGTGGCGGCGATCATAAAACCCGCGAATGCAAAGAATTCGCAGCCAAAGATGTTGAACTTCGATGGGAAACTGTACGCATGGGAAGGTTATGCCGCAAGTGCTTAGAAAAACACCACTCACGAAGCTGCAAAATAAACCAATGGTGCAAAGTAGGGGATTGCCGATCCCCACACCACCCCCTGCTACATAATCCCGAGTTCGTACGAAAAAACACCGTGGAAAATGTCAACTTGTGACGCCAGGACTCCGGACAGAGAGTACTGTTAAAAATTGCGCCAGTAATATTAAGCGCTCCCAACAAAGAAGAAGTGTCAGTGTTTGCTCTCCTGGACGAAGGATCCACAGTAACACTTGTTGACACTGACACCGCAATACAAGTCGGAGCAAACGGCCCAGTTCACGGACTGCGAATCCACGGTGCCAAAGGAATGTGCACTTCTGACAATCTCTCCCAACGAGTGAGACTAAGAATACGAGGTGCGGGCAACAGTAATACATACCACATCTCTGCCAGCACAATAAGCAACCTCAACCTGCCGGAGCAACAGATCCAAGGAAGGTCTGTCGTCCCGAAGCTGCTAATAGGCCAAGACAACGCTCACCTAATTGTGTCAAGGGAAGTTCGTGAATGCAATGATACTACGCGAATAGCATCACGCACCGCACTAGGATGGATCGCTCATGGGGGAGTCAACCCCAGAGATAATAACACGACTACCACTTTGGCACTACAACCAGAAACGGCCGCAGACATACAATTGAGGGAGCTAGTAAAAACCAACTTCGCCATCGACTCGCTCGGAGTAACATCAGCCACCAGAGTCAATGCAAGCGAACAACAGGCCATTGCACTTATGAATGCAACTACCCGTCCTCTTCCTACAGGGAAGTGGGAAACTGGTCTACTATGGCGCAATCCAGAAGCCTCGCTACCTGACAATCGGCAGTGTGCGCTGAAGCGACTTCTGTCTCTGGAGAAAAAGCTAGCAAAAGACAAAAATATAGCAGTGGCCTACAATGACAAAATAAGTCAACTTCTCAACAAAGGCTATGCCAAGAAGCTATCAGGCCATGAAGCTTCCACCACCACACCTCGCAAATGGTACCTGCCTCACTTCGCAGTAATCAACCCAAATAAGCCAGGAAAAATCAGAGTGGTATTCGATGCTGCAAGCCGATGCCGAGGAACCTCCCTCAATGATCAGCTGCTTACTGGTCCTGACCTGCTGTCCTCCCTCCTGGGGAATATAATACGCTTCCGGGAAGGGAACATCGCCATTGCTGCAGACATCAAAGAAATGTTCCTGCAAATAAAAATAAGGCGAGAAGACCAGCCGTCCCAGCTTTTCCTGTGGAGGACATCACCCCATCATGAACCAGACACCTATCAAATGTCATCAATGATGTTCGGAGCCACCTGCTCCCCAAGCAGTGCCCAATTCGTCCGAAATAAAGTGGCCGAAACATACGAGCACGAGTACCCGGCCGCCGCAAAAGCCGTACGCACCAAGTTCTACATGGACGACTACCTAGATGCAACAGACACACCCAATGAAGCTGCTACACTCGCCCAAAGCGTAAGTGCCCTCCTCGCGAAAGGAGGGTTCCACTTGACAAATTGGGCGTCTAATAGCCCGGTGGCCCTAGCTGGCGTACCCATAGAAGACCGTGCCAGCTCCGCGATACAGATTAGCAGTGGAGGTCCAGAGACAGAACGAGTGCTTGGTTTGATCTGGGACCCCACCACAGACCGCTTCCTGTACTCATTTCGCGAGGCAATCTCACCCGACACGGCCACACAACCTACCAAGCGGCAACTATTATCCATAGTAATGAAGATCTTTGACCCAGTCGGCTTCGTTGCCTGCCTTACCATCAGATCTAAGATGCTACTGCAAGCAGTGTGGCGCTCAAGCGTCGGCTGGGACGAACCCATTACCCCCGAACACGCCCAGAGATGGACAGACTGGCTGAGCCTGCTGCACACAAACAGCATCTCAATCCCGAGACGTTGCCTCTCAAACAAACAGAACAACGTAACTCTACACCTCTTCTGCGACGCATCGGAGCAAGCTTGCTGTGCCGTGGCCTACTTCACCGAAGAAATAAATGGATCCTTACGAGTAACATTCCTTGCAAGTAAATGCAAGGTAGCACCACTGAAGCCTCTCTCCATTCCACGCCTCGAGCTTCAAGCCGCCCTCATAGCAGCGAGACTAGCCCAGACGATCCAAAAGGAAAGCAAAGCCCTGATATCCCGCACCTGCTTCTGGACAGACTCCACAACTGTACTATGCTGGTTACGCACCGACCCACGCGCCTACTCAACCTTTGTGGCAAACCGATTGGGCGAAATAGACGAACTAACCAACATACCCGACTGGAAATGGGTACCCACAAAACTCAATCCAGCTGATATAGGAACACGAGACTTAGAGGTGCCAGACCTAACACCAGAAGGAAGGTGGTTTACCGGCCCAGCCTTTCTCACTTCCCCGGAGGGTGCATGGCCGAAAGAACGGGCACCCGCCCACAGGCCTGACGACCTAACACTAGAAGTCAAACCTCACTACGTTGGCCTTGTGTCCACCAAGGGCGAAGCACTCCCATTAGTAGAGCGGTTCTCCTCATGGCACCGGCTAATCCGCTCCACAGCTTGGATCCTCCGTTTTATCAGACGATGCAAGATGGGGCCCAACAAACCAGTAGAAGGCCCACTACTAGCCGAGGAGATAAAAGCAGCAGAACAAAAATGGATCAAAAGGTCCCAGGAAAACGCTTTCACAACTGATCTACACACCATCCGACAAGGTCAAAAACTACCTACTGGCAGTCGCCTCAACTCGCTGAACCCCTTCTTTGGACCAGACGACCTTCTACGAATGGGGACCCGACTACGAGCCTTGGAAAGAACAAAGAGTGTGGCCCGAACCCCCATAATACTGGACGGCGACGAACCCTACACTCGGCTCCTAATCAGTCACTACCACAAAAAGGCGGATCATCCTAGTACTGAGAAAACAATTGCAGAAATACGCAATCATTTCTTCATAATACGAATACGCACAACAATCAGGAAAATAACGCACGTCTGCCCCACTTGCTTCATACGACGCAGCAAACCGACTCCACCTCTGATGGGCGCATTACCACCACCCCGCCTGATGCATCACGTCCGTCCATTCACACACTGCGGGCTTGACTATTTCGGCCCTATGGCTATCACGGTCGGTAGGCATCGAGAAAAACGATACGGAGCCATCTTCACCTGCCTCTCAACGCGCGCCATTCACCTAGAACTAGCCGCTTCACTGACTGCCGACTCGGCCATCATGGCCCTTCAAAGAATGACCGCCCGCAGAGGTCAACCCACAGCCATGTACTCGGATAACGGAACAAATTTTCACGGAGCTGACACCGAGATGAGGGACGCCCTGCTGTCAATAAGTCAAGACGCCAGAATGATTGACGCAATAGCTACCCAGGGCATCGAGTGGCACTTTATACCACCGCTGAGTCCCCACATGGGGGGAGCTTGGGAGAGACTAGTACGATCAGTAAAGAAAGCCCTAAGCGCAACACTCAAAGAAAGAGCACCAAAAGAAGAAACTCTACGCACAGCACTTGCAGAAGCCGAGTTTGTGGTAAATAACCGACCACTCACCCATATTTCAGTCGACCCGCGTGATGAAGAACCTCTAACACCCAACCACTTTTTGCTGGGATCGGCCGGGAAGCGCCCCCAATTATCCTTCTACGACAAAAAAGAAGAGGAAGTATGCCTACGCCGCCAGTGGCGCATCGGACAACAACTTGCAGACACCTTCTGGAGGCGATGGCTGCGCGAATACCTACCTACCATGGCTGCCCGACAAAAATGGCACCATCCAACTACACCAATTAAGAAGGATGACCTAGTGATCATCATGGACCCAGCACTGCCTTGAAACAGTTGGCCACGTGGCCGTATCCTCGAAGCAACACCTGCAGCTGATGGACAAGTCAGAACTGCTCGGATCCAAACCAGTACTGGGATATACGTAAGGCCGGCAGTCAAAATCGCCGTCATCCTGCCTGCCACACCAACAACTAACGAAACTGTACCAGTTGCGAAGACACCCGATTCAGAACTCAGACATCGGAAAAGGACACGCCCGACGAAGTAGCTGAGCACAGTCGAGACTGCACTGGGGGGAGTGTATCGAACGTGTCGACGAAAGCGTATGACAACCCTGAGAATTCAAGAATGGAATTTACGCTTCCACATAATACCGTGCCGCTGCGCGTTACCCCTTCCAATAACCTACGAAACAAAGGGAGTGCTCTCATTGGCCAACGAAACACTGTACATTTGGAATGATGTCTACAATGCTATTACATTCTACAATTAACTTATCAATTGAAAACATAAACGCAATTGATAATAAATACATGCTGCAGCATCATTGGACTCGAAAACACATCTGAATAACCACGTAATACTTCCACCAGGGACCCCAGACAGCAATGATCAAAATCAAGGAAATGATTGAGTATTTACGTTATCCCCACCCTGCTACCAGACGCGGCGCCATTGGTCAATGCTGAACAAAGGAAATGTTTGAATCGTAAATATTTACGACAGCCAATTTACATTCCGAAAAACTCGGAGCTAAATTTCGGGAAATCGGGAATAATTTGAATCAAGAAATATATATCATCACCTAAAAATAGGTATATACTACAATAACACCTCAAAAAACTGTCGTCTACCAGTGATTATTGCACTTTAAGAAAATATTTACTTCTAGATATTGTATCTTGTATCACATTTGTAAACTTGTACCTTTTCTTGTTGAAACAATAAAAATTATGTGAGACTTCGGTTTATTGGAAAAGGACTGTCTTGGCAAAGGTTATCACACAGATTTTTAACACATCTGCTCGAAAATCATAGCGATTGGGAAAAATACGTAAACGCAAGCACCCTTCAGAAACAGGGAGGTTCTGTGTTCCAAAAGTCCAACCCGGATTTGCCCTATAAAACAAACGGCAAACCGGTAGGAAATCAGTTCAAAAACTACCAGCCAAGAAGTCACAAGTCTCCAAGAAACTGAAGTCTCCAAGTTCTAACCTACTTTAAAACTGTTTTTTAATCAGTTTAAATTCTGTTCTACCTTTCTCTCAGTATCCCATTATCCTGACCCCAACAGTCTCCAAAAGTCTCCAAAAGTCTGCAAGTCTTTTAAGTGTTTTTACAACAGTTATAGAGTCAGTTTTTGCTAATTTAACTTAGAATCATTAAATCCAGAAGTTAAGGACATTGGCGTGCCAAGTTGTGTCCAGCTCCCTATTTTTGCAATTTGTGTACAAAACGTCTAGTACACTGTGGTCATAGCACTTTCGGACGATGTATTTAATTAATATTTTTTTCTTTAATAATAATGTTTTTGGTAAAATTTTACAATAAATACAATAGTTTTTATATAATCAGTTAAAAAGTAAAGAATAATATCTATAATTAGCAGATTAACCATAAAAATCCCACAAAGGCATCGCCAGTTCGTGGGTATACTTGTGTGTTTTTAAAGCAGTTAAAATTTTACTCATATACATACATTTTACTTTGTAGAGATTAAATAATAAAATTAAATATATAAAATCGGTGTTTACTGAATTACAATTCAAACAACATGTTAATAAGGATTAAAAAATTGTTAAGTTACATCAGGTCAGATGTTACAGCAAGTAAATGTATGTATCAATGGTATATATCGAATACTTTATTACATTTTTATATTTGCTGTAGGAGGGTATATTTTTACATTTCATTTATGTAAATAGTTAGTTTAAATTATTAGAGCAATTATTACAGTTCAAAAACTAATTCTGAGAATTATATTTAAATTTCAACCTACCCATCCCTCAAATAAACTCTTTATCAAATCAGCGCCTTAGATATTCGACAGCTATTTACTAAAACAAGCATTTGTTATACTTATACGAAAAAATAACCTACTAATGGCTCCACAAGATCAAGCACACACCCGCTTTTCATCAAATCTGGGTTGCGTGGTCCCAAAAACTAATACCTCATTCGCTCAGCGACAATTCTAGTTCATCGCCCCTAAAATATATAATGCTCTAGTACTGACATAAAGTCAAGTAATTCTAAATCACTTTGCATAGCACGAGTACAACATTGGGGACGAGCGTTCTTCAAAGAATACTTGAGTTTTTAATTAATAATTTTTGCATTTCAAAATTTTTATTTCTATTTTTCTTCAAAATATTTTCTTTTTCTCTTAGTTTTTCACTTAATTTTATTTATGTTTTAATTTATACGAGTTCTTAACACATCTTTATTATGAGTGTATGAATTTCAAAATTTGTTTTTTTTTTATTTTTAAATATGATTTTTTTTCTTTACTTTTCACTTATGTATTTCTTAATTTTTATTTAGTATTTTTAATTTTCTGTTTCAAAAATAATAGTGTTTAATTCCTATTGTTAAATGTATGACTACCACAACACGGGAATTAGCCTAGTGTAGTAGCCAAAAAAAAACAAAAAATCTGTAACCAATAAAATTTAATGAAATAAAAATAAATAAAATTAAAAAAAAAAAACATTGTTCGTAGGACGTAGGTCTGTTTCCTCCAAAATAAAAAAAAAGAAACATTTTCTTGGATCTCTCTCACACACCGCACCGTGACGTCTCCGTAGACCCCTACAATACTACAAGGTGGCGCAAAAGTCCTCACTCGATTTCCTAAGGCTCATGGTGAAGACTTTTGCGCCACCCTATACTAGCCGGGACGATAATTTTGGAATATAATTACAAGGATAATAATGAAGAATGAGTTGATTCCAAAAATTTTAAAAAGTCAAATTTCATGGCGTTGATGGTTTTGCTTTTGTTCTTAAACACATAATGCTGCAGCTCTTTCGTACACACTAAATAACAACAGTCGAAAATGAGACAAACGGTGAACGTAAGTCTGCACCCCCCCCCCCCCCCCCCCCCAAAGGAAACATACTTCTCCTTAATGCGTATAAAGAAAATGAAACGCCGTTCGCCGTAGCTGAACCGTAATAAGATAATATGTTTGTGACTTTTTTGACAGTTTTGTAAGAGTTTTTGTAACGATTAAAAACTTTTCTGATTTATTGTCATGTGGTTGTAATAATCCAGATACCTTCACGAGGATGGAAGAAGGTATTTTGAACGTTTCAAATATTCCCTATGCTTTCGTTTGTAACAACAACGTTAAAATCGCCAATTATTACCATGTTATGTTTAATTTTAATAAAATAATGTTTATAAATTTATCCATATAGGTACATACTCGTAGTACAAAATGAAGTCGCTCAAAATGTATGTGCGCTTAGATCTTTTAAACTACGCAACGGATTTTCATGCGGTTTTCACCAATAGATAGAGTGATTCAATAGGAAGGTTTATATGTATAATACATGCTTATTAAAGTAGAGAAAAGCCGTGAAATCCAAATATTGAATTCAGGCAGTGGACAGCTGGCAAGCGGGTGGGTGGATTTTATAAAGGTTGGATAATGGCGTTGTGTTTCGTTAGCCACAGCCACGTGTGGCCGCGTCTGCTAGTGTATAATAATTAAGTTATAATCATTATTTTTTTTCAAAATTTCAATATTTTGTATGAAGATTTTCAGGATTCTTTCAGTTTGGGGATGCGCCGCATTCACATTTCAGTATAGCTTCATACAAAAAGTGGAAATTTTGAAAAAAAAAATCGTTTTCAGCTACAACAACATCAATAACGTTGTATTTTCCAATCTTAGCACTCTAGCTCACTGAAAACTAACGGACCGCCTCTGTTACCTTCTACAATGCAATATATATATATATATTTTTTTAAACTTTATGAGTAAAATCTCAAATTATATTATAATATTTAATGAAATGAAGACAATATTAGCGAAACTCAATCGAAAATCTGGACACAGAAAAATTATAAAAAGATATTGGTTCCACTGAGACACAAACCCGGGGCCTTTGTTGACATGACAAGAGCTCTACCAACTGAGGTTCCATAACTCAGTTGGTAGAGCCCTTGTCTTGCACAACAAAGGGCCCTGGGTTCGAGTCCCAGTGGAACCAATATCTTTTTTCTGATTTTTCTGTCTCCAGATTTTCGATTGAGTTTCGCTAATATTGTCTTCATTTAATTAAATATTACAATATTTAAATCTTGGAATCCCGTGATTTTTCATGGGTATGCGCTGGGTATTAAAATACTAATTTCGTTTATTCCTCTGTCTGTAACCCCGGTTCAATGAACTCTAGAGCTTTTGCTATGAATTTAAATATAACTTTCACTTTTTACTTACCTACAATGCAATATTTAAATATTGGAAATATTTTATTGTGGTTTTTCACGGGTTTGCGTATGTATTAAAATAATTATTTCGGTTGTGTCTCTTTCTGTAACTCTGGTTAAATAAACTCTAGAACTATTGCTTTGAATATATGTTTAATTTTCAAAATTGAAACTCAACGTAGGAAAAATTCAAACATTGTAATTACAATGTCTTGTGATTTTGCACGGGTCACGGGGCCTCTGTCTGTAGCTCCAGTTTTTTTTTATATGAATACCGCACAGGCGTCCCAACTGCTCCCGTCTGGAGCCAGTGCGACTATGGCATCCCCAATTGGGGTATGGTGTGAGGCTGAAGATAGTGGGGAGCGGAAGGAAAAAGGGAAGAGGAAGGTGGGGAAGTACCTGGCTATTCAGATCTGATCACATTTCATGCAACCTTTCAATTCTGAATGGTGGTTTTACACCAGGGCGATACTGAGAGTATCTTCCACTCTGGAATGTGCCGCAAATATACTATATATATTTTTTTTAATGAATAAATTGTGAAATAACACAAATTAATCAAATAAGTATAATGTTTTACAGAATTTCCCCTTTTAATTTAAACTTCATTTTTAAGTCGTTTGTAGAATCAAGTACCAGCCCATTATATAGATAGTATAATTAATAAATAATTATTATTTTTAATTGGTAAAATAATGTTTAAGACAAGATTTTATGCTGTTACGATACGCCCCTGAAGCGAGTAAATACGAGAGCACAGAACGCAGCACAAGTCCACACGGCTCGGCCGCCGCCTCTCCCCGCCCCGTATCCTGTTTCTCCTTGCCTCTCCCCCGTGCCCTGCCACTCGGCATTCCCGCTGCGCTCGCACAGAAGAGATCTGAGCGCCTTTGAGAACGCACGCTCGCGGCTCACTTGCAGCCGGCGGACCCAATTCAATGGGGCCGCGATGTATTATTGAAATACTTTTGAGTAGAATCAGTCTTTTGCCACTATAGTTCGGTCTGTTTAGACTACGAAAGTGCCTGATGAAGCTGCCACATGAGACGAGGTTCCTGCCAACCTACATGTAAGCTGTATCTTAATTTCCTCCTTAAATGTTGTCCGTAATTCAGTGAAATGTAGGGCCCCCGCGGAAATCACGACTCGGAGAGTTTCGTTTTGAGAGAGAGTCAGAGAGAGTTAAACACTTTAGCTAGGTTTGTGTAATTTGCATTTCTTGTAATTGAATTGTACTGTAGAAACCTATGTATGTGTTTGAGTTTACAATACATGTCTAAATGATTTAACATTGTTATTATTCTGCTACGGCGGGAGGATTGTTGACCAGTGAGGATCCCGTGGGTCACCGGAGGATGGAGAGAAGTTCCCTAGCCTTGAGCTGCCCACCCCCCTGAATAGAGAGTACCATAGTCCCGCTGAGAGCTAGTCAGGGACGTGTTTTGGGCCCTGGTGTTGGTTTAGAAGCCGACATCGAGGCACCCTAACAATTGTCGCCCGATCGTGGGGTTGGAATTTTTTTTCTCTATCCCGGTCGCTTTGCGGGACCTTCCTTTGTCGAAATCCTTCCCGCATAACAACTATTTTGTAAACATTAATTATGCCTTGTTATTCTACAGTGAATCCTGTGAAAAAACCACAGAAACCAATATGTAAATTAGATCCATAACGGATCTGACTGGAATTATAAATTGCATCGCAAGTTGAAACAACGGCCATTTTGAGTACCCGAAACGCCGCGAATCTGATTGCGCACGCGTCACCAAACAGCGAGCGCGTAGCAACAGCAATCCGCGCCAAATCCAACGGCCTTTGTTTCACGCGATATTCCGGATTGTGCGCGCAAATGCCTTGTTCCCGCCGATATCCTAACCGACTGTTGCTAGGCTGCGTTTTAAATCCAAACCGTTTTTTATGACTGAACCGGGATACCAACGGAAATCATTGATTCTGGAACCCCAGTTATTTTGCGAATTCCTTAATGAAAATTTCGGACTTACGTATTTTTATTATTTCTGCACAATATACCAATTGGCCCACTTGTGTCTGTCAAATTAGTACAATTTAATGTTTCTCCAAATGGACAAAATAATGACTTTCTTTCCCCATTATACATTATAGGTACTGTTTTTTTTCAGCATAAGTGAAAGTGAATTGTGTTTTTTCCCTTACATAAGTGAAAAGTGGAATAATAATAAAGCCAATGACTGATTCCATGAATAAATAAAATAATTTTAATATGGTTGGATGCAATAAACCCCATATTCAGTCATTTTCATCCGGAAGTTTGTCCTTTATTTGCCAGAAAAGTGCCTTTTGTGAACTTTAGTGCCTTTCTCAGTGCAAAGTGTTTTGTGAAAATAAAAAACCTGTTTTCTAAAGGTCAGTCCTGGCAAAATTTTTCTAAAATAAATAAATACTTGTGAATTTCACAGTTTTCTCAAAAGTGGTCAGTGAAATACAAAAACCTTTACCACTAAGGTCTTTCCACGCAAAAATTTTTCTCGTCTGCCTCTCCTTGACAAGAATTCTGGTGTCATGTATACAAAACACATTTGGAAGTGCCAACAGTGATCACCAAGTGAAAAGTGCCTCACAAAAATTAATTTTTGCGCTTTCTAAAGGAAACCCCTGGCCAATTTTTTTTCTTCTCCTCACCACCCAGGAAACTCGCAATGGAGGACAAGCAAGCTATTACACCATCCAACTTGGGTACCATTCCCAATGTGCATAGTTATCCAAAGCCCACTTACAAGCTGCTTTAAGGGATAGAGGACTCTCGCCATCAAGCAAATCTAAATCTACATTGAAGGCATATGCACTTTTATTCAACAAAAAGTACATTAGGAGAATAAATCTCGCCCCCTCCAACGAAAATAATTCATGTTCGGCTACGCAAGTTTTGGATAATCTTGACAAAGAACCTACGCCGCATGTAATGATAAAACAGGACGTCGCACCCATCTTGACACAAGATAAAACTTACGATTTATCCTCTTGGAAAGTCAAATATAATGGCGTCTCCGATGTGCTGGATTTCATTGACCGTATTGAAGAAACGGCTACAATCAAAAACATCCCATTCGAGATTCTACGGAGAAACTTTATAGAACTCATCTCCCCAGAATTAATTCCGTGGCACCGCATCCAAAAGACTAAATGCAAAGATTGGAATAAACTCAGAGCTGCCCTAATCTCTAGCTTTGGAAAAAAGGAGGCCCAGCACCGGATCAAACTATCTCTACTATCTATTAAACAACTAGTAGATGAACCTGTGGCTACATTCATAGAAAGGGCTGAATCCATCAACATCAAGCTTTCACATCCTGTTCCGGAAGCTGAACTATTACCAGTCATAACTGATGGCCTTTTAAGCAAATACGAGAACATCATCACCTCACAGAAAATTGCATCCCTGGCCCAGCTAAACGAAGTCTGCCTCCTCCTGGAATCGTACCAGGATAGGAAAAACATAAAGAATGTGTCGAATAATGTGGTTGTGCCAAGCCGTTCGTCTGGTTTAAAGCCAGAATTCGACAACAAAAAAGTGTGCTCCTTTTGCAAAAAAGTAGGCCACCTGGCCGCTACTTGTTTCAAGCAAGCAAGACTTCTGGAATCCAAGGAACCCCGAACCTCCAAGAGACACCACTCTAGGGACCGCTCTCCTCCACGCGACGAACTGCGCAACATTTTCAAGAAATCAAGGCACAATGCAGAAAGGTTACAAAACCCAAGCGATGTCAGACCTCAGGTGGATTTCTCCAAGCCCCCACCAAATTTCTACATGAAGAGGCCAAAAAACTAAATAATAACCTCTCAGGTACCCATTCTGAACCAAGGTCTAAAGAATGGACTGATTGGTTATCACACATTAAGTATTTTAACCAGACCTTAAATGTTTCCTCGGTTTGTTGCAAACAAGCTAAAGATGGGAGACCCTATGCTCTTTTCTCTGTTAACAATGTGCCCTTTTCCGGATTACTTGATAGCGGTGCATCTGTCAGATGTCTTGGCAACAATGCTCACCTGCCTTTTGTTAACAGTGATTTTAAAATTTCGCCACAAACAACACACCTGACGACTGCGGATAATGTTTCCCAGCCGGTCATCGGTACCCTTGCACTGCCAATTAATTGTAACAATAAAATAATTACAATCAATTTTCTAATAGTGCCCTCTATATCCCAGAATTTCATCCTTGGCGTTGACTTCTGGAAGGCTTTTAACGTTGCTCCCCAAGTATTTAATACTCTTGGCGAAACCTCCACTGCTGCTCAAATTAGTGAGATCCGCACAATAATACCTCACGAAAATTTAAGCACGGACCAAGCTCTCCAACTAAAGGAAATGGTCAATAAATTCGAATCAATATCTTTCGAAAAATGTGGATTGGGTTTGACAAATTTGGTAGAACACCACATTAAAACCAATGGCCCACCCATAAAGCAACGTTATTACAACTTAGCCCCCCAAAAGCTTAAACTTTTGGAAAAAGAACTTGATGAAATGTTAAAAATGGGTGTGGTGGTTCCCAGCAGAAGTGCATGGACCAACCCAACTCTTTTGGTTTCTAAAAAAGATGGCTCCGCACGTTTCTGTCTCGACAGTAGACGTTTAAATTCTTGTACGGAAGCTGACGCATACCCCTTACCTTACGTCCACGCGACCTTAGACAAACTGCGCAACGCCAAGTTTATCTCCTCTGTTGACCTAAGCAAAGCTTTTTGGCAAATACCTTTGGACGCAGAATCGTGTGAAAAAACTGCTTTCGTTGTACCTGGTAGGGGAATGTTCCATTTTAAAAGATTACCCTTTGGTCTAAAGAACAGCCCCGCCGAATTACAAAGACTGATGGACAAACTCTTCGGTCCTGAAGTCGATAACAGCCTGTTTTGTTACCTTGACGACCTCATCATCGTCAGCGACACCTTTGAAAAACACCTATTAATGTTGGAAAAGGTTTTTCAACAACTCAAGTTCGCTGGTTTAACCATCAACTTGAAGAAGTCTGAATTCTGTAAGTCCCGTTTACGTTATTTGGGATTCATTGTCGACGAAAAAGGTCTAAGAACAGACCCCGCTAAGGTGGAAGCCATGGCAAATTTCCCCCGACCCAAAAACGCGAAAGAAGTCAAAGGTTTCCTTGGACTTGCAGGTTACTACAGAAGATTCATCAAAGACTTTTCCACAATTGCAGCCCCCTTAAATAAAATTACCGGCACCCGTAAAGGTGTCAGCAACTTCCGATGGTCTGCTGAAACTGAAGAAGCGTTTACAACTTTAAAAAATGCCCTTCAAAAAGCCCCCGTTCTGAATTGCCCGGATTTTGCACTCTCTTTTACCCTCCACACGGATGCCTCCAACATAGGAATCGGTGGAGTCCTAACTCAAGAATTCCCAGATGGCGAACACCCTGTAGCGTATTTTTCCCGTACACTAAATAAACACGAGAAAAACTACGGAATTACCGAAAAGGAGTTATTGGCTGTATTGGATTCTGTTCACCATTTCCGCGGTTACATAGACGGTAGCAAATTTACTGTAGTCACAGACCATAGTAGTTTGAAATGGTTGATCTCTTTAAGTAATCCCTCCGGTAGACTCGCTCGTTGGGCCTCCCGTTTGTCTCAATTCAATTTTGATGTTGTACACCGTAAAGGCGCGGACAATATTGTTCCTGACGCTCTTTCAAGAATTGAATTGGCTTCATTAAATGTTGACACAATTGCCCCCCCTCCATTTACAAAAGATGAATGGTACTTGAAAATCTTCGAAGGTTGTAAAAATAATCAACAAAAGTTTCCTAATTTTATCATAAAAGAAGGACAACTTTACCGTAATTGCAAGGCACCACTATCCATCCTCGAAGATTACTCTTGGAAACTTGTCGTTCCCCTCGAAGGAAGAGAACAAATAATAATTGACAATCATAGTGCTCCCGACTCTATACACCCAGGAACTTTCAAGACGTATAAAAAGATTTCCTTGAAGTATTACTGGCCTGGTCTTTTCAAACAAATTCGCAATTACATCTCTAAATGTGAAACTTGTAAAGCTTATAAACATAGCACGGCAGCACCTGCCGGCCTAATGGGTAACCCCAAACGCGCCGACAGACCCCTACAGTCATTGTCAATGGACCTCGTCGGACCTTTTCCTCGAAGTTATGCCGGACACATGCACATACTTAGTGTAGTGGATGTTTTCACCAAATTCTGTTGGATCTTCCCTTTAAAAAGAGCCAACGCGTCCGCCATCATCAAACTTCTGGAAAAACACATTTTTATACCTTACGGAACACCCAGAACCGTAATTGTTGATAACGGAAAACAGTTTATTGCCCAGGAATTCAAAGAATTTCTTGCCAAATACGGAATCAAGGACATTTATTATAACACCTTGTACACTCCCCAAAACAACACTGTCGAACGTTACAACCAAACAATCAACACAGCTCTAGCTATTCTAGTTGATAAAGACCAACGCACTTGGTGTAAAAACCTAGATAAAATTCAGGCCGCTATGAACAACACTGTTAATCTGGCAACTGGTTACACACCTTTCTTCTTAAAACACGGCATGGAACAAGTCGTCCATGGTTCTCTACATAGGGACACAAACTTTCCTACGTCATCCGCCACCACAAGCAACCCTACCGCAGACTATGCCCATCGCTTGGAAGAACTGTCGGCCATTTACAGTGAAGTCACTGATGCTTTGCTCCTGGCTCACCAAAAGAGTGCGGACAGATATAACTTACGTAGAAAACATGTCACCTTCAATACAGGAGACATAGTTTGGAGAAAGAACAACACACTTTCCCAAGGAGCCATGTATTTCTCTGCTAAGCTGGCACCACGTTTCGTGAAGGCCAAAGTCCTAAGGAGAATATCAGACCTAGTGTACTCCTTGTCTGACTCATCTGGAAAGCACATTGGTAATTACCACATTAAGGACATTGTAAAGTCTGGAAGTGAGGAGTCAAGTAAAACTGCCCCCACTATCTCAGCAAACGTAAAATGATCCAGTATGTATCACATTTTTTTTGTAAGCTTACAGAGTCTTACTACGTCAGGCGTGTATTGTGTCAATCACATGCCCATCGTTTCGTAAATGAAACAAGTTGTAAATTATTTTGTAAATTAATGCGTACTCTCCTTGAAGTTACTTTCAAATGTTGTTTTTGCACTGTTTTTTCTTTCCCTCACGGCAATTTTTTCTTTTATTTTTTTCACCTGTTCTAAAACTGATCACTTTGGAACGGAGACAATTTTCGAGTTTCAATGTTTGGGAAGTCGCGAGCCCATTTATTGTCTCAACACGTACACTACGCAATGTTCATGCCACGTCATACCCTGCCTTGTCATGTAATTTTGTAATTTTTCTCCTATTTTTTTGTTGCATTTTTGTCGTGTGGAAAGGAACTTTCTCACCTGTTTATTTTGTTCATGTAAAGTAGTTGACAATTGCCCATCGGCGTGTCGTTCTAGAAGTCGGGTTTTGTAAATTCCAAAGTGTTAAATTCCGACTCAGAACCAGTTAACTATTTTTACAATTTTTCCTTTTATCTTGTTCATCATGAGTTGTAAAACCTTCCGAGGTATCTCTAGCATGAAAATCAAACAGTGGTTACTTACATAGTCGCCCCTCGTGTATATAAGTTTTTTTCAATTTTTTCCTCTTAAATTAAAAATTGATGGCGTCCTACCCAAATTCATGCTCTTGTACCAAAATTGGATATCGACACGTCCATTTTGGAACTCGTATTTATAAAACCAATGATTGGTCTTTATAACCCTGTATATAAATCAATTTGGCTCGTTTCAACTAAAGTACGTAAAACCGAATCATCCGGTCTTTGGTTGTTATAACAAAGTCACTGTTTTTTGTTATTTTGTTTTTTTGCTTGTACGTTACGTATGTCTTGTATGACAAGTTTCAACCCTACGAGACAGGTTAAATAAAACCTTATGGTTATCCTGATTTTGGAATTCACAACTTTTAGGTGTTCATTTAACCAAGTATTTGCAACCCAAATTGCACATAACCTGGTATGTTTGTAACTGCACAAAGGGTATGTAAAACCGTAATTGGTCCCTTTTCTTTGGTCTTCCTCACTGCAGGTTGCCACAACAGACAGTATGTAAAACCATTATAGGTCTGTCTTTGTTTTAAATACTTGGTGTAAGTAGAATTATACTCTGCCATCACCCTTGTATTTTGTAACACATGAAGTAGCATCAAATTGTCTATCTTCTCTGTCGTACGCTCTTGGGCTACGGAGTTAGTTAATCTAACGAATCTTTATAAAATGTGTTAAAATCAAGCATCATTAACGTTTATTGTGTTGTATTTAAACGTAACCCTGTTACATTATAGGAGAGATCCTTAGAACATCCACCGTCATAGGAGAGATCCTTAGAACATCCACCGTTATAGGAGGGATCCTTAAAATACCTGCCACGATACGAGAAGTTCGTCATAATCACTTTTGCTCATAGCTAAATGTTATTGAGTTGGTCGTGTGACATATTTGTCATGAGTACCACCCTTTCTGTACAATCTATTTTGGTCGTGTGTCATTCATTTGTCATGAGTACCGCTTTTGTATTTTGGTCGTGTGTCATTCATTTGTCATGAGTACCGCTTTTGTATTTTGGTCGTGTGTCATTCATTTGTCATGAGTACCACTTGTATGTATAATTGTGTACAACCCTTGTACACGAGACGTGGAGACGTTAAAACACTTACCGTGATTCGTGCGAACGACATAATATCGGCCTTGCCATCTTCTTTAAGAGGCATTGTATAAACTCTTGACTTCTGTCTATAATTGAGTTTTATCTTGTATGTACTTACATGTTCTTATACACTATACGTGGAGACGTTAAAACACTTACCATGAGTCGTGCGAACGAAATAATATCAAACCTTTTGTGTGCGATCTACGAAATGTAGTCCACAACCCTTTGTTGTCATTCAACGCCAATGCCCGTGGACCTCCTGTTTTTTTACTTCTTTGCAAAAAGGAAAGAAGCCCAGGAGTATCTACTATCCCAAAAGGACTAGTTTGTAGCTTCACTGCTAACTATGGGGCATAGTGCTGTGGGAGTTAATCGATTGAGCACAAAACCACCCAACTCGTTGTCTGGGGAACGGATAAGAAAACCCCCAGGTTTGTGAAATTGGAGCAAGGGTCTGTCTTTTCTCACAATCACGCAGGAGTTTTTAAAATGACCCCTAATCTTTTGCCCAATACACGCAAAAGATTAGTCTCTTTGTTAATGTGTATTCAAATTTCTCCTCATCCTTTTAACAATTGTAAAGAGTCAGGAAATCTGCTGGTTGATCATGTTTCATTCTCACATGGAGTTTGAAGTGGAAATTAGTCCAGTCTCTAGCAAGTTTCGTCACTCAACTCCTTTCCTTTTCCTTTCCTTTCTCCTCACCATCATGTTCTCAGGTATATGTTATGAAGAGGAAAATCTGTTGTTAACCATAATTCGCCCTCACTGGGAGTGCGAATCGGTAAACTAACCAATTATCAGCAGGCTTTCTCCCTCACTCTCTGCATATGTCTCACCTTTTGTTCTTTTTCTCAATTTCACGAAACACATTCATGAATGTTGGATATGTACGATATGCACTTGGCGTACCGTCTGTCTCCTTTTGACAACCTTTATTCATGAATTGGTTTCTCTGCTTTTACCGTGACTCATTCACGACTTCTTTGTCTTGTTCGTTGAAATTCTACAAAAATGTTACCACCTTTATGTTAACATAGGCCATGGAAGGCCGGTTGTTTTTTTAACCAAGACATATTGTCACTCGGCAAACGCCAAGTCATCCTGGTAAAGGAAAATGTTCATGTAATCACAATTTAGTTAGAAAACTCTCTCTTCGTCACTCTCTGGGTCGGTGGTTAAAACTTCGTTTATTTCATTATCTGGACACATTTTGTTTCTCTCCAAACCTTTTCTTCATTGGTCCCTAGGCAGGTAAACTTCAAGAATTTTGCTCTAATAATAATTTCTCCCGGATTAAAAAGAAGCCCAGGCGGATGTCATCACCAACAGCCAAGCTGAGCTCCACTTCCTGACAGCACGCGCTGTGGTTACTAGGTCCCTCCTGCTGCCATTTTTCTACGCATTTGTTCCTGAAAGCACAGACCATACCGCTCATATGTATGTTGTTTTGTCGTGCCACAGCAAGTTGAGTTGTCCCACTATACATTATGACACTCTGAACCACCTTTTGGGCACGCTAGCTCCTAGGTTTGTTCTTACTCTTGCTATCGATGCCAACCATGTCGTCTCTTGCGCTGTCATGCAGTGACGCATATATCGTCATGTGTAAACCATCATTACCTTGACTTCCAGTATTCGCTGAATGCGTACCAATACAAGTTATGTTGAGCTACATTATGCTTCAATAACCATTATATACGATCCGTGTTTACCTTAATAACACTTTAGGGTTCGTACTGGCATGTCTGCAGACACTGGATTCTCCTCTTCAATGACCTCTGTAACCATAGTCGCGGCACAGCAACCACAGTCTCCACTTCATGAACTTCGACGTCTTCGACAAAACCAAGTGTTTTCTAAGGCCCAAGTGTACTTTTGAGTGTTATCTCAAAGGGGTCTGATTACAGTGATAATGTAATCCTTAGAATCTGTGAAACCACGTCCTCCTCTTCGAAATTCTCCGAAACCAAACAAATCCACGCTTCGCAAACTTAGCTCCCAGACCAATGAAACTTTAGAATCACACAGGCATTTTTGTTCTTGTTTTTTTTGTTCTTCGATTGTACAAATATGAATTGTTATTTTTCAATTGCATAACCATGTATTGTTATTTTTCAATTGCATAACCATGTATTGTTATTTTGTTCAATTGCATAACCATGTATTGTCATCTTTCAATTGCATAATCTTGTATGTTGTTTCACACCATGTACTTTCACCAAAACTGTTCTTTTCCAAACATTGTATGTACCCCTCACCCATTCCCTACAAACATTGTGACCTAAACTATAACATAAATTGCATGTTCTAGCTAGGCATCTCTCAAGCAACGAATCTCTCAAAAACCCCAATGAAAGTTTAAGAGGATTTTTTTTTTCCTACAGCTCCATTGCCACGTCGCTTTTTTTCCAAGCGCGGGGGGAAATGTTACGATACGCCCCTGAAGCGAGTAAATACGAGAGCACAGAACGCAGCACAAGTCCACACGGCTCGGCCGCCGCCTCTCCCCGCCCCGTATCCTGTTTCTCCTTGCCTCTCCCCCGTGCCCTGCCACTCGGCATTCCCGCTGCGCTCGCACAGAAGAGATCTGAGCGCCTTTGAGAACGCACGCTCGCGGCTCACTTGCAGTCGGCGGACCCAATTCAATGGGGCCGCGATGTATTATTGAAATACTTTTGAGTAGAATCAGTCTTTTGCCACTATAGTTCGGTCTGTTTAGACTACGAAAGTGCCTGATGAAGCTGCCACATGAGACGAGGTTCCTGCCAACCTACATGTAAGCTGTATCTTAATTTCCTCCTTAAATGTTGTCCGTAATTCAGTGAAATGTAGGGCCCCCGCGGAAATCACGACTCGGAGAGTTTCGTTTTGAGAGAGAGTCAGAGAGAGTTAAACACTTTAGCTAGGTTTGTGTAATTTGCATTTCTTGTAATTGAATTGTACTGTAGAAACCTATGTATGTGTTTGAGTTTACAATACATGTCTAAATGATTTAACATTGTTATTATTCTGCTACGGCGGGAGGATTGTTGACCAGTGAGGATCCCGTGGGTCACCGGAGGATGGAGAGAAGTTCCCTAGCCTTGAGCTGCCCACCCCCCTGAATAGAGAGTACCATAGTCCCGCTGAGAGCTAGTCAGGGACGTGTTTTGGGCCCTGGTGTTGGTTTAGAAGCCGACATCGAGGCACCCTAACAATGCATAGCACAAAGGGTAACAATTATTATTAGTAATAATTATTAGCCTGAAACACTCATCAACATTGAAAAAACCTCCCGAGAAAAGATAAATTCCGCCGACGCCGACGGGACTTAAACCCGCGTCCTTCTGATATCCGGTCAACTGCTCTACCACTGAGCTACGTCGGCTTATCTCCCACCCGCCAAATAATTCAATATATACTAGTGTTTCATTCAACAATTACTGCTTATTACATTAATAATACTTTTAATAGCCAATTTTAGTATTGGTACTGATTTGTCGGGAATTCAGACTATATACTGTTATATATTTATACTATATACTGTTATATATTTATATAGTTATATATTTATATAGTTATATTTTTATGTAGTTATATATTTAGCCATCTGAATTTGATTTCAAACAGTGTTGGCAGGTAATAGTTTTACCAAAATACCCAACAAAGGTATTATAAGTCCTTTTTGCTATCAGTTGTTTTATCGTTTACTAGTGGAGCACGCAAAAACTAATATTTTAATATCCTTTTCACACTGATCTCCTGCTATTGCAATTAGCCTGCCAACAATGATTTGATAAACAGATATCATGTTGTTTGCTCATTAATGAATAATGCTAACCGCTGCTGGCCTCTCTAGACTCTAGGGCCGCGTGTAAAACTGTTTATCCCGCCCACGGATTGAGCACCCCGCTGTAGTAATACCGTTGACCCTTTGGATGCGGAATGTTTTTTTAATGATGTAGGTAGTATATATCTAGATAACGGGTCGAAAAAAATATTATAGATCCAAGAAATGTTAAATTAGCCGCATAATTTTACCAACATTAAAACTTCTGTATACATCACTAGTGAGTAGTCAGGTTGAATATAACTTAACTGTATGGTCTCCCCTCACTATAACGTCCATTCTCAAACAATAGAAAGAGTACAAAAAAATCCTAAGCTATTTAAATTTTAAACTAAAAATACCGAAAGAACAATTAAACTACACCTATCTACTGCGTTTATCTAATTTATTAAATTTGAGTGACAGAAGAACTGTTTTCGATTTGAGTGGATTTTTTAAAAAATCTTTCCTAATAAAATTAACAGCCCTGAAGTCTTGGCGCTCATAAATTTTTAATGTGCCAGCCAGAAACAATAAGTCAGTACTACCGATTTATTGTGGCGATACTACGACCATGTCCCATTTCAATATACCACAACACAGAATTAAAAACTTAGGCAATATGTATTCACACAAAGATGTATGGAATGTGTCGCTGATAAAATATAAGCATGAAATAATAAATAATTTATCCTCTTTAAGTTATTTGCATATATTATACATAAATATATATTTTCAAGGAGAGGATGAATGAGACGATCTATGAATGTGAACGAGGCAAGGAGTGTGTGCCAAGACCGAGTTGTTTGGCGGTCCGTCCTCTCTGCCTACCCCTGCGGGGAAATGGCGTGATGGTTAGTTAGTTAGTTATATTTTTTCGTTGTTTACAATATTGTAATATTTAAATATCGTAGCATTTATTTTCGTTTTGTTATCTAAATATCTACTGTTACGAAGTACATTTACGATTAAAGGTATTGTTGGTAAAGAAAGGTTGTTTTTTGAATTACAACACTAAATCGTCGCTTTCTTCATCATGCAGTATTTCCGGTACGGCGATTTGCGGACCGACAAGAACGGCCGGCAGGTGGTGCCACAAAACGCGCCGCCCTCCCGTAAGTTGAAATTCACCCAGGGCACGCGACACCCACGCTCTCGTGTCTAGCTAAATTCACTCACGGCGATCATGGCCGAAGTCTGTACGTAATGGCCGATGCGCACCTTTGCCTACCATGGGCAATCGAGTTCCTTTATGGAACCGCAGATACCGCACGCTTGATTGAGATCGGTAGGACCTCTTTTCGCGGATAGCGGAACGTCCGATTCCTGCCCACTACCCAACAATGGAGACCCCGTCCCGCCTGGACCCCCAAGGAGCCGTTCTACCCTGCCAACGCTGTGAGTCAATCCTCCTAATGTAATGTGTCCCCATTTAAATTCACTATAATTCACCGGCGCAATCCCGGACCCAGAGAGATTCTTTGATAGGAATAATGGTAGCTAGGAAACTGTAATTGTTTGTATGACGACATTCCTTGGCGGTTTGCTGTATTTTGTTTTCCTTACAATACAAACTGTTATTTACCTAAAGACCTCTTTTATTTGATTGGGTTTATATGTGAGCGAAAGTGGTAAAATACCTATATGTACCCCCCCATATCTAGCGGTGACCAACGACCCGGATGTAGAGAAGTTCTCCTGCCCAAAACCCATGACGTTGAGCTAGCTGATTGGTAAAAAGGTAGGTACCCCGGCCCCCCGATCCCAGTACCCACAGCTGCGGAGCACCTCGATGCCCCCTACGCTTTCCGCATGTTTACACTGGAGCCCGAGACATGGGGCCCTGAATAATTTATTGTTGAGCACCTCGGTGTTCGCCTATCGTTTACACTACATATGTCTTTTTCAAGTATTTCTTTCTGTTTTACAAGCTCGCTAGAGCTGTATTTTTGATGTTGTTGCCATACACTATGTTATATTATGTAAAAGCCGAAAGGCGTTAATATTACAAATAAATAAATAAATAAGATTATGAACAGAATAGATTTAATTTTCTTACTTTTTATTTATCTATTGAGATAGTTTATATGAGATGGTATGTTAACTTAAATACGTGGTTACTTTTCAATAAAATAAACTACGAATCTCTATTATTTTACAGAAAAGCGTAATAGAGTTGCGTGGTTGAAATAAATACCCACCTAGCAGAAACCTGCCTCTAGAATATAAATATTATGTATTTTTTTCTTTCTCACACTTTCATGTATCTCTAGGACATTTAATAGGTGCTTTATTGAATTTCAACATATTTTTGTATTGATTTTGTTTTAGTCATCATGAATTTTGCTGGCTTTTGTTTCATTTCATTTCTCTCAGCAAGAGCAATTCTGTGGTATAAAATTATATTTCAGCATATGAATAGCCCTATGTACATACATAAACTGGACCACATTTACAACGCACTTTACGCTAAATGAAGGACTAATTGTACCTAAGCACTTAAACAAATATGGACAAAGAACGCTGGACTACATGATACCAAATTGCTTAAATATGTTACCTGCCGAAATTAAAAAATGTACAAATGGTAAAACAAATATTATGTTGAAGCATTGGCTCGCCGAAAGAAATAATTTGAATTAGAACTCTTAACACAAAAAAGTCTATCTGCAAAATAAAATAAAATAAGTTTATTTATATCTTCAAAGTAAAAGAAAAGCACGCATTGACAAACTACTAAAAAGTAGTTTATTGGGACTTTTCTTTTTCTGTAAAATATTTTTATTTTGTCATATTGTATTACTTTATCTTTATAATAAAAATAATAAAAAATAAATTATTGCGTGTGTACTCAACACATTAAAATGTAAAAATTAATGTACTCATATAATTACGTCATTAAAATTAATTTAAAATGAAAAGGAACTCTATACCGATTCTTGAAGAACACTTATTGTGTTTTTCATTGGTTCCACTACACAAGTTTTTATACATTTACTTCCTTGGAAGTATCGTCTTAATTAATAATTTTTGAGCGATGCCTTCTGAAAGTCCAATGGTTTCAATGGACCGGGAAGACTGAAATAGTCAACTGCTTTTCGTATATTAACTTTCCGGAGAATCACAATTATGTTGATAGCCTTTTCATAAAAGTTTTTATTCCGCAAAATCTTTAAATATAATCTGAATATTTTTTTACGTTTTCTGAAATTCTCTTTTAAAGCCTATTTATTTTTTCAATACTAAACTTGCTCGTTTTAACACAATAATAGGTTGAAGATTCAAGCGTTTTTCGTATTAATCACAATAATGTATATAATAGTGAAGGAATGGGAAACATCATCGCCATTTTCCATGTGTTTTTGAAACTTCGCGCTGCATTATGTTTACATATTCAGTAGATAAGATCGTGGAATAGAGTCATCAAAATTTTACGTTGCAAAGATAAAAGAATAGCTTTCCTTTATTTCTGTCGCGTGCGAGAAATTAGTGAATCGAGTCCCAGCACACAAACTCGCCGCACCACCCCCCTCTCCGTACGCAGAGGCCGGTTGCCCAAGCGCCGGCCAGCGACCGCAGTTCACCGACCGGCTGCCAGCGTGCAACACGTCCGTCGTAATTAACGCGTCGGAGAGGCAATACCCCGTGTTTTACGCGACCGGAAACCGTTTAAGTTCGAATGTTAACCATCTCTGTGCTTGTCGACGTTCCCGCCCGATGACAGTACCACAAATCTGGAGCTAGCTGTAAGTCCAATACTGAATTTTACCCCTGTGTGCAATTTAAATTCATCGCCCCCTATAAAAACGTATTGAGAGAGAGACTTCCGCTAAGTAAACCCCTGTTACCTTGTGCCGAGGCTGGCAATAAACTGTGTTAACTATTGTACCTCAGTGAATAAAACCATTTATGTTATAAAACCAGTGTTTTGATTGAGGAGGGAGACTCGGCGATTGTGTGAGAGCGGAGGGAGAAGAAAGCATCGAACCACAGGCACTCGCCTTGAGACAAAGAGGAATCGTGTTTGTGCCGAATCCTGAGCTAACCGATTGGCAATTGCATGTTTTTCTATCCGTAGGATTTAGTTGGCTGACCCCTGGAGGCCGGCAAAATAGCCGACTTCTCGTGGCCTGCTAACAAAAACTATAAAATGAGGGAGCAGACTCCGGATCGGAAAAGACGGGAGGCGTATTTCCTCGTCCGTGTTCAATACGAGATAACCATGCCTCGAAATCAACACGTGTTTGTAACCCCATTTCATTCATCATTTGTAGAAGGCAAGCAGCATCCTATTGTGCACGGGTTTTTAACTCCAATTCCCTTATTAATTATAAGTGTAAGGCGGTGTCACTAACTACGTAAGTACTAGCGAAAGTGGTCGCTACACACGTTTTCCCAACTTTTTTTTTTGATTTGGTGAACCGTTATAACGTTTTCTTTTAGAGTTTTTCTTGATTAAGTTAAATATTTGTAACGTGGTTGCCTTCCGTTAGTATTCAAATATGTACTACTATTATTAATAATTCTGTTCTCCGTCCTACGTCTGTTATAAAAAATCGGTTTGGCATTCCATTCTTTGCCTCCAGTTTATATTTTCCGACTAATAATGATTATTGTTTACAGGGAGACCTAACAATTGATCCCCCGAAATGATATTTACTAGAAAATTACAATTTTTGTGCATTATTTACCAATTTCAAAAATAAAATCAACTTAAAAAATTACCCTTAATAATAAGTTAGTACGAATATCAAACGAATTTATCTCTCGACAGGCCAAGGTGCCAAACAGAATATCCGTAACCATGTGGGTTGACGGATGACCCCATGCATTTTTCTGTCTTGTGGGCATTTAAACCAAAGAAATCCCTTTCTCTTTTTTTTTATTATTTGTCCATTTATTGGGCAGGGAATATTAACTATATTTGAAAAAAAAAAATTCCTGTGATCAACTATTTATTTATATTTTATGTATTTAAGAGGACATTACCAGAGAAACCAGAAATATGTCATTTTTAAATCAGTGTTTAGACTTATTTACTCGTTTCCACAAAAAATTATAAATTGATTTTGAAAGATTGTTCTTTTATCTAGTAAAGTTATGGATTAAATTTTGAGAAAAAATATTTATTTTAAGTATAATAAGGTTATACCATAGGTCGTTGGCAGATTTGTTATATTTTCAAAAAAGTACATGTATTATACAACACCAATTTCAAATCATATAATCGTGCAGTTAAATAAATCCATACATAATCTGGTAAACGTATGTTTTAGAATTTTAATTTTAGTTTAAATAAAATCATTAAAAAATATATACGTACATGTGTTTCTTGACGTAAATTGGCCAGTTTGTGTATTTATTTGCGTACTTCCAAACTAATATATTTCAAGATTTTTTTAAATACTTATTTTGCTAAGACATTATTGACAAGTCATAAAAATTTTGATCGAAAAATAATCATAAGAAGTAATTAATATTAATTAATTTACAGCTCGCGTTTTACCATTTTTCTTATAGCTCGACGACTCGAGAATTGAGAATTCACTCTGCCCGCAAACGTGGCAGCCGGCGGTTGTCTCCGCGGCGCTCTGTATCGTAATATTTGGAAAAGACGAATTTAAAACGAAACCAAATAAAACGATTTCATTGTTTCGTGTTTGTAAAAACTACAGGGTTTACCGAACGCAAAAATTCATGTTCATTGAATATTTTTATGAAAATTTTGAAATTTTTTTTTATTGTAAATTATTCTTATGTGAACACCGCACAAGAGTCCCAACAGCTTCAAAATAATTTTTTTGAAGTAAAACTTCTTTGCGCACGCTCGACACATGGGGGGTAAGCTGGTAAATGCGTTACCAAAAGTGATGATTGTTACGAAAAATGTCCTGCGAACGGTAATCGATGCGAACGGTGATCGATTGCTAGGCGGGTCGGGCCTTAACGAACGCATGTTATTCGTATTATTGTCAATGGACTATTTTTCCGTAAATAAATAAATAAATTATATACAGTGGATACCCGGCATGCGTTGCAAGACCAATGTAACCTCGGGGTTAACTAAACTGTAATGGTTCCATCCCAAGTCCCAAGAAACTACATTATATTGCAAGCGCCTACACTATATAACATAATATACAACGGGTACCCGGCATGCGTTGCAAGACCAATGTAACCTCGGGGTCAACTAAACTGTAATGATTCCATCCCAAGTCCCGGGAAACTATATTATATTGCAAGCGCCTGCACTATATAACATTAAATACAGCGGGTACCCGGCATGCGTCACAAGGCCACTATAACCTCGGGGTCAACTAAACTGTAATGGTTCCATCCCAAGTCCCGGAAAACTGCATTATAATGCAAGCGCCTGCACTATATAACATTATATTTAGCGGACACCCGGCGGGCGTTGCCAGGCCACTCAAAGAAAGAAAGGGTTTGTGCGCTTTAATTCTGTTTGTTGAAGTGCTTTTGAATAGGTTCACATAAATTTTTGTGTTTTCGTCCGACACGTCCGCAGGTCGCATACAGCTGTCCGTTTGAGAAGCATGTTTTTTAAAAATTTATTGTTATAAGTTTGTTAAGTTTTACTTCAATCGTGTGGTCTAAAGACTCTAAAGCACACTAAATTTAAAAAAATATATATTTTATAAATTATTGTTATGTGAATACCGCACGAGAGTCCCAAATGCTCCAAAAAAATATTGTTATGTAATACCGCATAAGAGTCCAACAGCTCCCAAGGGAGAGAGGTTGGAGGAGAGTTGAGATGAGATGAAAGGGGTGGCTGAGGGGGGGGGGGGGTTGAGAGGGGGTGGGAGGGTAGGCCTTTTTTATATCCATTTTTCGTATTACAAAAATAACAAACACGAGAATCGGGTATGGGTACCACTGCCCCAAGAACCATTTATTAGATAATCAACACGTCTGCCGTAGGTCATCCCAAGCGGTTAGCAACGTTTGGTTCGTGGGGGTGAGGTTTGTTCAGGTCTTGGCGGCGGATGCGTCTGCCCACCAGCTGCATGGCAGGTCGGATCTAGAAAAAGTGGTTGAGGGAGTCCCTTTGACTTCTCCAGCCTTACCCTCTCGGAACATCGCCTTGCACCGCAGTGGGAGGGATGGCCTCATACATCCGCACTCCTGGACACGCTGACCCCCCAGATTTCTACCCACCCCTAATACCCTTTTCCTTCTCCGAAGTTCCTCTCCTTCCTTTCCCTAAAACGAGCCTCCACATAGCATTCCCAAAGTAGAGATAGGCAGTGTGTCGAGCGATTGTAAAAAAACGGTCTCTCCTGATCCGACCTTCCACGTAGACGAACCTCGCCCCATGAACCCGAGCTCCCCTGCTAAGTCACTTGGGGTGACCTATGGCAGAGATGTTGATAATCCAATACATGGTTCCCGAGGCGGCGGTACCCATACCCGCCTTCCAAATTACTGATACTACCTATTGACGGCCGGCGTGGTCAAGGGGTAAGGCTCTTGACTCGCAATCCGAAGGTCGTGGGATCGAATCCCGGCGTAGGCAAATTAATTTTATTTGAATAATTTGGGTTATTTTACAATTATTTAAATTAAAAATAATATATTTGCGTCCCGTTCCAGAGTGGAAGATACTTTCAGTATCACCCTGGGTGGTGTAAGACCACCATTCAGAATTGAAACTTGCTAGAAATGGCTATGACCGTGTTTAGTGACCAGATCTGAATAGCCAGGTAATTCCTCGCCTTCCTCTCCCCCATCTCCTTCCCCTCCCTACCACCTTCAGCCTCATAATATACCCCATAGTCACGTCATAGTCTCACCGGCTCCAGACGGGAGCATTTGGGTCTCTTGTGCGGTATTCACATAAATATAAAATAAACAAATATGCACACGAATAAATATTTTAAAATGAGTAATTTTTTACAATCCAACTGAATATTACTAGTTTTTTTCATTAATACCGTACAAGAGTCCCAACTGCTCCCGTCTGGGGCCAGTGGGACTATGGTATCCCTAATTGGGGTATGTTGTAAGGCTGAATGTAGTGGGGAGGGGAAGGATATAGGGAAGAGGAAGGTGGGGAAGTACCTGGCTATTCAGATCTGTTCACTAAACACGGCTAAAGCCATTTCAAGCAACGTTTCAATTCTTAATAGTGGTCTTACATCAGGGCGATACTGAGATATCTAATGGCCGTAAAATACAATTAAAAACAAAATATTAAAAAGAATATAACAAATTGTTTATTCATGTAATACCTATTGGGTTTACGCATTTTACTTGTATCTATTTATGTTTATGCACTTCGATATACAAATTACAAATAACCACTACTCATCAAAATTCTGGAAGCGAGAATTTAACATCTTCATCTGACCCATACTGTGGCGTCTATACAGTCCTAGCGCGTGAGCTAGTATATCTCGAAACCAAGCTTGGAGCGGAACGAACTCTAGTTCTAAAAATGCCCGCTAGCGAGTGTGTAGCGCTGACGTCGGAATCTGAATTTAAATTTGCTGGTTATTCGCTCTTAAGTAGATATAAGAAGGATAGTAATTTTGGGGTCTACCTTCGGCCCCAGTTGACTTCGGTAGGGTTTTATACAGTGTCGATTTATTTGTACTTATTATGCTTATCAACTATTTATTTATATTTTATGTATTTAAGTAGATAAAAGAATTTAGTAATTTTGGGGTCTACCTTCGGCCCCAGTTGACTTCGGTAGGGTTTTATACAGTGTCGATTTATTTGTACTTATGTGCTATACAGAGAAGCAGATCTTTCCTTCATGTATTTGCACGAAAATATGTTTTATATTTTTGTTATTCGGCGGTACATCCTCTCTGCACATCCTTTCGTGGTCACTTAGATACATTTTGTGTAATTAGATGAACCATATTTTCTCTAAACCGACTGCACATTGTATAAGTATGTCGGGGGACCAGTTGTCGAAGGATCAACTGTCATGGAACCGTTGACAGACCTCACGTATCCCACCAAAAATAATAAATCGTTAAAAAGACCCTCCGTACAGCTTCCCCAAAGAAGAAAGGCCTTCAGGGAAATAATTTACATAAAAGTTTTCTCTTTGCAAAAAATAACTCGCATCCAGAGGGTTAGGAGAGTTGTTCATGAATAATTTACATATGGGAGAGAAAAATAGTTATCTTTTGTGTGACTCTACAGTGCAAATATGTATACTGATATAAATATGAAAGTAAAGCTTATTGAATCACAGTTGGAGTTCAACTCTTCGAGTGAAACTAACAGGAGAATATTTAAAAAAAATTTGGTGTTGTAGAATTATTTTCAAAATGAAATTCATAGAAATTGTGTTAGCGGTTTTAGTGGTGGCAAAATTCGTGGGAGCACAGAGGCAAGGTAAGAATATTTTCCATACTTTATAAATATTCCCACTTCATAATATTAAAGTAAAACTGCTATTTATATGTATATATTTTTTTAAATATATATTGTACTGTTTTAGTTGCCACGCGTAATCAATATCTTATTTCTTATCTTATCTTACTAATATTATAAATGCGAAAGTTTGCATGGATGTGACTTACTCTTTCACGCAATAAATATGGAATGGAATTTAAAAATTATTTCACTAATCGAAAGCTACATTATTTTCGAGTAACATAGGCTTTATATATTGGTAAGCTCTGGCGTTATGAATAAGCTGTGGCGTTATGAAATTATTTATTGTACGTTTATTGGCAAAGCGTGTTGCTAAGTAAATGTTTGACGTGGGCTGTCATATTGTTATTTGTTTAGGATACTATGGAGATTTCTTTGATAGCAAAAATTCAAATATGAGTATTCTAATATGAATATTTAGTGTAAAAATATAAAATAGGTACTTATCTACATTTTGACCTAAGCCAACAGCTATACTAATATTATGAATGCGAAACGGCGCGTATTTGATTGTTGATTGATTGGGGGAAGGGGGGGGGGGAGTGGGGGGGGGGGGGGGGGGGGCGAATATGCGAGCGAAGCCGGGGGCAAAAGCTACTATATTATAAAAGAAAGTTTAAAAAAATGTGTGGACCGCAAAAACTCAGAAACTAGTCCTGGTGTGGTAGATCTCTATCCTCCCTAGGGAATAAGGGTACCCGTTTTTACCTAAAGGGCGTGCTTTTGAAGATATAAGGGCTGGAAGCTTCGCCCTCTTGAAATTTGATTAGCTAATTTGTTTAAAAACATTAACACAGATTTTTTTATCGTTGTTCTTTTATCGCCTTGTAAGGCGCAATCGTTTCCATTTTTTCCTCCGTGAAGTCCAATCTAATGACAGGTGATACACATCCGCATTAAACAAAATTCTTTGATCCTCGCAAGGCTCAGTCCCTTTCTGTAATATTCCTGCGATGAGGTACACGGTCCGTAAAATTGTGAGAAAAAAATTGTTCACGGATTACTCAATAACTCCCATAATGCACAGTGCTTGAACCAGTACAGTACCTACCTAATTTTATTATTTATTTATTTAGTACAAGATTTTACATTTGCATACATAATTATGAAATGTTTTTTCTGCCCAACTAAGAGGATTCCCGTTTTAGGACAGTCAAATTAGGATGGGTATGAACATATTATGGAACATGATTTGTACAAAAAAAGAAGGAAAATTGAGAAAATAAAAGAACAGAAAGAATACAAAATAACATTAAAAAAGCTTAAAAAATAGTAACTGTTATTTGCTTAACATAGTTATTAAAATAATTTTAATTTAAAAAAAAAGGTACACAGGTACTTAATAATATATAATAATATAGATAACTTTAAAAAAAACATAAAATAGCCGTGGTTTGTTTAGCCTAGTTATTAAAATTATAATAATAATTAATAAAAAGGTATATATTATTATATACTTAAGAGCAAATGATTAAAACATATAGGTAACTGGTGTTTGCATTTCATATTATAGTCCTACGCTCTACGTACACATTTTGTATAAATGAGAACTATAAAGAGAACAGAAACAATAAAATAAAATAAGCAATTAATACCTGATTATTACTATTGCTTAGCATAGTTATTAAAATAATAATAACATAATATGTTTATTATATAAATACTTATAACTGGTGTTTACATTGCGTATTGTAAGCCTACATACATATTTTATATAAATATGAATAAAAAAGAGAAGAGATAGAATAAAATAAAATATCCAATTAAAACATAAGATTAGTGCAAATGCAACGCTTCTTCTTGGAAACACTTCTATATAAGCTTTTTTGGGAGGGGGCTCTCTAGGACTTCCCCTGGGTGCACAACTGGTCTTTTTTTTTAAAAATCATACATTGATATCTGCTAAATCCAAAATACTATCTACGAGATTCTGCTTTCACAATGGACGCGTACAATGTGTGCTCCCTTTGATCAACTACAATATTACCTATAATATGATCAAACACTTATATTATATTGTCACTTTATTTTTTCACAAATTGAGATTAAGAACGTCATACTTTCTGAAAATGATCAACTAACCTTTTTCATAGTTATTTAAGGCTGCCGATGCACACGCAAGCTGAACCACGAATTATAGGGAAGGAACGAACCAATTGCAAATAACTAATAATTCGTGGCTCGGCTCGTCCTTATGTTACGCAAATGTGACCCTGATTATATCTGAGCTTTACATTCCCAATGCTTTACCTCCAAGATGAGAACAAATCCCAAAATGGTAACTCGTTCATGTGAAGCATCCATTGTAATGGTTTATCCAATCACCAAATGTATTATTCCCCCGTGTTTTCTTACAATCACGTTCAATCCGTCACATCCAATAGCCAAAAAGTTTCAAATGGTATTTCTTACTTCAAAAAACAATCGTCAATAATAAATTATTTATCTTTCTGTAATTCTCGAAGTATCATAATTTAGTGCAATATAATCAAAATAAGTCCGGTTCTTTTATCAATGAAATATACAACTCTAGGATTCATTCTCTGTAATGTTTCACCCTTTTTGGTGAAAATCAATGATTTGTGTTTCCGCCTTTTAATAGTGTTATTTAGAATGGTTGGAAACGGAAGTAGTGCCCTCTATTATTAAAAAAAAGAACCGTGGAAGTTTTCAAACAGCATCCCAGATGAGAAAATGTCAAAAATTAAATTAACGAAACATGGATTTTCTCAATTTCTACAACTTTCATACAATTTCACGACCCATTTTCAGACCTATTTTAACCATTTTTGAATTCTCGTGACCAAAATTTTTCTTCAGAAACAAATAAAAAAATTGACAAAAAATTTCCCTACCCATCTTCAGGGCACAAGTATTCCGATTTTCCAATTTTCTCAGCAGATTTTTTTCAAAAAACTCTAGTTTCCCAGCATGGGAAATTTCCAAACTTAACATAACGTCGAAATGGTAACATGTATCTATAAATAAAATCTCAACCAATTTTCCAGATAGAATATTTTATCTGTAAAATAAAATTTTCCAGAATCAAAACACGAAAAGGTAAATGTCTAAATGTCAGTATAAATAATTCTCCACATATTCTTCTACCAATTTTTATATCAAATATTCTCCGATTTTCCATTTTTCATTGAACATTTTTTTCAGTAAAAAAAGAGAAAAATATAATTTTCCAAGACCAAAAATTTTTCAACATGAAAAGTTTCCAAACTTTAAATAAAAAAATCGAAAAGATAAAAATATCTCACTAGTCATAACGTTTTCCAAAACCAAATAAAATTTATTTTTATTAATCTAAAGAAAGGGGTTTTCACAGAATTCCTAAAATTCAAAGTCAGTTTTCAGTTCGGTGAAGTTTCTATAATATAATAGAAAAAAATATTTTTAGGGGTTATTTCAAGTGCATAATATAAAAGAAAGTGAGAATCCGATAAAAAGATATGTGTCATCTCTAAAGCAAAGTATGTATTTTCTAGCGCATTTACCAAACGTCCCAGTTGATGAATGATGAAGGTGGGAGGAGCATCAAATGCACTTACCTTATTCAACGTCTTCTGCTTCAAATACAGTATGTATTTACTAGTGCATTTACCAAACGTCCCAGTTGTTTATGAGGGTGGGAGGAGCATCAAATGCACTTACCTTATTCAACGTCTTCTGCTTCAAATACAGTATGTATTTACTAGTGCATTTACCAAACATCCCAGTTGTTTTTAGGAGGAGCACCAATTGCATTAACCTGACTTCAACGTCTTCTGCTTCAAATGAATCCGATTGTAATGATGTTTTCAAACTTACTAAGTAAGTTTCCACCCATGTGTTTCTAGTGCAAAAATCGGAGAAAAACCATTTTCGTGTTCTGGGTGTGATACCTAAAGCTGGAGACTCGCACGCAGATTCTATCTAAGTTAAAATCAGTTTCATATTGCGAATGATCTGTCAAAATTCCAGAAGCGGATTAATCTGCATTTTCTTTACAACATACTTTTGATTTATGATGAGTAATAGCACTAATTCTGAATGGTCGTCTTACACCAGGGCGAAACTTAAAGTATCTTCCACGCTGGAACTAACACAAATTAATCAAATAAATTTTATTTGCGCACGCCGGAATTCGATTCGGATTGCGAGTAAAGAGCCTTACCCCTCGACCACGGTGGGCGTCAAATTCGTTCCCGAGTTCAACAGTTCAGCTGTGGAACGATTTGCAGACACCTGTATTTTCTCCCTCCTACAAATATGGCTGTCTTCAAGACCCAGGTTCTTTCCTAATTTTCCTCAAACAGACCCTTAACACAGCAACCCCAAAGGTGACATAGGCTCTGAGGGAAATTATTTCGTAAAATTATCTTGTGTGAAGTTAATGTAAAAGAAAACTTCGAGAACTAAGAGTTCACATTGAGATGGCCAAATAATAGCCCGCCTACATATAATGATGAACTAATGACTTACTGTGACAGCCTCCGCAGTCGAAGGGTAGAATCCTGAACTACGAATCCAGAAGTCGCGGGTTCCTCTCCTTTCACTCACTTGGTTCTGGTATTACGTTACAGGAGATCTGTGCGTCATGGCGGGAACAATCCAGCCGGGTGTCTGCAGACACATATTGAGGTGCTCCGTCGTCTTGGAAGCGGCGTTTCAAGGATTACCATATCAGGTGATGTCACATAGATATAATTTTTCTGCATGTCAAGCTAATTCGTAATTCATTTTACCGATGAAAGTTATTATTATATGTTTTTTTCTATGGATATTTTTCAATCAAAAACACTGCAGTACAATATACAAATTAACAAACTCATCATTTTATAAACCGAACTAGTTATTTTATTTCAAAGCATTTCTGTTATTCTCACTGTATACATATGTATGATATTTCTCACTCATCACCAATGCAGACATTCGTTCTGAATTTCCAAGAATCAGCAATGAATTTGCTTATTTTTTTACTCTTTCTGTATAGGTGTTTATATTGTTATGTACTTGTGTACCTACGCTAATAATTATCTTTATATGTGTACCCACATGAATTATATATAGCTGCACTCGTTTTTTGCTAAAAGCTTATTTTTTCTTTACAAATATTTAATTGAAAACATTGAATGTTCCAAAGAATAAGAAGCGAGGTAATCGTTTTTCGCAGTTGGTTAGTTTTAAAAAGTAATCTAACACACGGCATTGTTCAAGAGTTTTAACTTACATGGGGAGAGTTTTAACTTACATTGAAATACAATCATATAGTACTGTATTAAAATATAAATATAATAAGATATAATATATTTTTAATTTTATCCTGACGAAGAAAACATTGGTTTTAAAACATGTTGACAATTTGATTAAATAAGTGGTGTATACAAAATGATTCATAAAATAAAATAAAATATTTAACATGGCAGGTTTCATAATGTTGTGACATGTCTTAAAAAAATCGTTGCTACTAGAAAAAATTGTTTATAACATTCTATTCCTTCCGATTCCAAATCGTTTTCAATTCTATTCAATTCCAATTAGATTCGTTTTAATTGTAGAAATTATTGTTCAATGGTATCGATATCAGGATGTTTTGTTACTGTGAACAAGAATGAAGCAGAAATATTTGTGAATCAGGGAAGAGAAGATAGCATTATGCTTTATTCAAAGATCATTCCTATAAAATATATAAAAATACGGTTGATTTTATTTATTGAAAATTTGGTACGTTTCAAAGGTTAAGTAACAATGTTTCGGGTATAGTAAATTATTTCACAGGTGCAGATGTATAAATGAATAGGTAATACAATGTAGAGTACTTTCAGGTATGCGCCTCTCCGGAGAACAGGCTGATAGTGTGCTGCCCCTGGGTACCAGGGCAAGAGACAAGACTGCAAGCCAGATACAAGGCAAACACTAATACCCCTAGAGAAGGTACTTCACTTTCATTTCATACCTTTTATTCACCTTCACCTGTTGTGTTGTTTAATCTTAGTGTGTCTGTTTGTTTGAAGGTGATAACTGTACGATGGTGGACACAAGAAGGGTTGGAGTGTGCAGTCAATTCGGCAACTGCCAGACAGCGATAGAGGCCGCCAGTAAAGGCATGTCCCCGCAGGTATTTCATCACCATTTATATAAAATTTTAACATTTTTCAAAGTAACATTTTAACACTTGCAATTATATAATTGTTTGAAATCAATCTACTTAAAATAGGAGTGTCAGAAAACAACATTGAGAAATTATTAATTTCATATATAATAAACAAAGGTATTATAATCTCGCAATCTTTATAATAACAGTTTTATTAATATTTTAACCACTGAAGCGATCACGCGAAATAAACAAATTTGCCTCGATTGCTTGAGATTTCCCAGAAGGTCATTTTTTTAATTTTTTGCCAACATTAAAAAAATCATACATTCGAATTTTAACATGGAGATATAAAAACTTATTGTAGTGCTATATAGCCAACGAATTAACCTGTATTTAACTTTTTATCTCATATTTTTAGGATTTATAAAAAATATAATAAAAAAATCGTAAAGTTTATAATCGTGCTTATTCTGGTTATTTTTTTACTTGAAACTGCCGCGAGGGATACTTATTCTGGTCAACATAGAATATTTTCGCTTCTGTATGTTGTCTGTGGTATACTTGATAATGAAAGGTGCATATCTATGGAAAAGGGACTTAATTTTATCCGTAAACAGCTGTTCAAAAGTTCGGCGCGAAAAAAATATCTTTAAAATTTATTTTTAACATTGTTCTAAAATAGTCTACGAAGTTCGGATTTGCGTCATCTATGGTCATAATAGATATAAAATTTTAATAGCTTCGTGTTAAAATAAACGGCTGGCCAAGGAAATATTTTAAATAATTACAATAAATGTTTTATGAATGGTAGGAAAATGTGGTCCATTTTTGGACCGAAATAAATCGCAGAAAAATAAAAGTTGTCAATTTTTCGACTGAAATCGCTCCAGTGGTTAAATAGAAACAAAATTTTCATGTAATGTAATTTGAACACCTGCATAAACCAATGAGAGACGACAGACGTCAAGTCAATTTCCACTATCGTAAACTGTAAAAAAAATCGAGCTAAATATGAGCTTAAGAGGTTCCGATGCAGTCAAGAGTATAATTTTATTCTCCATGCTCAAGCAGCTTGATGAATACGTCAAGCGTCTTGTTCAAAAGAGAATAATTTAGTGCAGTATACATAAAAAAAGTAATTTTTGTATGACTATAGATATAAAATCGTATCAAGCGTGGGGCATGCTTGTAGATGCTCGACTCAGATAAGCAAACATTGTAGACGATCAAACTACAAGCAAAAAATAAGTTGCTTGTTTCGAGCAGCTTGATATAATCGCTTTTATTCTGTGTCTTTCCTCTTTCATGTTTTTAAATCTTAATCATATTGTTTTGTTAATTATTACAATCACACTAAACCTATTATATTTTCAGATTTGCGCAGTAGAAGGCATTGTTCAGATTGTTTGCTGCCCTCGGGTGACAGTAGCTGAAGGTATTAGCCAGAACTTAATCATCATTCTCTCGATAACATTTCTCTCTTCTTGTATAACAGTCATGTTGCTTTTGCAGGTGATCAATGCTCAGTAGCTAAAACAGGGCGGGCCGGCAAGTGCCTTCGGATATCAAAGTGCCCCATCGCCGTGGAGGCAGCCCTGAATGGAATAACTCCTCAGGTAATAAAAGCATCTTGACACTCTTATAGTAACCATTGCATGTCTATCTTATTTTTTTTAGATATTTAAATTTAACTTATATTGCACCATTTATAAAAAGCACAATAAAACAAACAGCTTTAATAAATAAATATTTATTAAATTTAATTTAGTCTTCGTATATATCCTTATTTTTAATAAAAAATATTAACATGTTCCAAACCTAATAGTCTCTACATCAGGATGCAAATGTATGTTTACTTTTTTACTGTTTTTTGTTGTTTTTGTTTTCAGATTTGCACTTTAGATGGCTCCGTTCCGGTTGTCTGCTGCGAGGGGATTTTTGGAGGTACGGAAATCATTTTTTAATCATTACAAATCCAGTTGGCGATGGTATGTTTGACGTAGGCTTCATCATCAACGCAAAACTGTTATATATTACAAAAAACAGTGAGACGTTGATGCAGAATACCAACTATTCTGAGTGTTTGAATCTTGATCACTAGGAATTCTTGAAGATATATTTATCACACCGTAGACCAGCAAACATCAACCCTGAAATATTCCACTGACGCACATTACCTCCGGGTTGTGGGTAGAATTTTCATCGTCATATTGTGTTGCGTAACCCTGGTATGTTTGTTTGTTTATAGGTGATAACTGTACTATGGTGGACACAGGAAAGGCGGGAGTATGCAGACCATTCGCCGACTGTCAGGCCGCGAAGGAGGCCACTTATAAAGGAATTTTGCCACAGGTAAGCAAATAAGATTTATTAAGGCCCTCTCATTCAACAGCAAGCTAAATCGTGAACTTTGTTTTTCTTTATTCATTGCTTTGATGGTTACATAATTTGGGAATTTTTCGACCCCCCATGCTAGGCGCATACCCGTGTTATGGTTGCTGATTAAACTAAATTTCAATTTAACAATCAGTTAACATGTTAAATAGGACCATGCGCCGTTTTAAGGGTACTTTTGCTGGAGTAATAATTGTTAGTGTGGCCAAAAAGCAAAATATTCCTCGAATTTGTGAAAAATTTACCGCATTATTTTTGAGCGAGGCCACATCATAAATTAAATTTGTAAACCAGGATAACTCTCAAAATATTCTTCTGTATTTTGATTTGCGTAGTTGTCCGGCTTTGTTCCTACAAAAATATTGTTTGAATATTTATAAATAAATGACCTATGTATTAATACATCCGAAGTGGTACGGAAAAACTGGAAATATTCTATAAGCCATCTCTTTTTTTAAAAGGCATAGATTTTGAAAAGTACACTAATTTTAAACTTAGCTATCACAGGAAACATCGGTTTCAGTCGGAAAAGACAGAAAAATATGAATTTAAACTGTTTGTTTCATAAAAACTTTGTGTACCTACGTAAATTCTCGTTTACGCCTGATTTTCCATTTTGTATTAATTCACATATTGCACATTTTCCGGGGTACCAAATGTAAAATATTAAAAAATGATGCCATACCGTAAAAATAATTACACATACACCCAGTTTTTTTGTTTACCCACTTGCACCGTGATTGTTTTGCAGCACACATATCTAGAGTCTGATTTTAAAGTACACGTGTTATCATACTTTCCACATTGTTTTGGTTCCTGCATGGTTCCTCAGCCATTCTAATAACACTTCTTGTATTTGTACAACATTTAAAAAATCTGACTAAGACTACAGAACATGATTCACACGACATTCTAAATAATTCCCGAAAATCGTGTAACTCTTCAGGATAATTATTTCCGTCTGAGAAATAGTGAACAATAAATTAATATAAGAACGAACTTAAATAAAAGAACACCCACGCGTTTTTCTTTACATCTCTGGTTTTGAATGGTTTGTACAGCAAGCATAGTTTGTCTAACGGGTATACGTAATTATTCTTATACCTTTCTTTATATACATGTTCTTATGTTTTAAATACAGGTTTAAAATTGACAATGATTAATTTCTGGATGTCGTCAGAAAACTATATTTGAATATATTGTATTATCGTGAATATACTCATATTAAAAAAAAATAATATTCCTCCATCTCGTTTGATTATTGCGGTATAGCAATTTTTTTTTAAAATTTGATGATGGAAAATATTCAATAGCACTCCCACATGAACACTTCCGAGCGACCGTGCCACGTTCCACTTCATACCGCCGCGCCGCGTAGAAAAGTAAAGACCGAAAGTAAGATGACGGCTTACTGCGCAGTTCGCTGTGAGAATTTTCTGCGCGGCGGCCTAAAGTGGTGCGGGGCACGTTCGCTCCGAAGTGTCCTGATGGGGGGAGGTAATATGTGAAGGAACGCAGCATGAAATGTCAGCCGTAAACGAGAAAAACGTATAAATAAGTTTTTATGAAAAATAAATTTTATTACATGTTTTTCTGTCTATCCCTACTGTAACCAATATTTCTTGTGGTAAATAAGTTAAAAAGTTGTGTATTTTTCAAAATCTGCGCCTACTAAAAGTGCGGTGGCTTATAGAATAATTCATTTAAAAAAATATTTTGCTTTCTAGTAGTTGTAAAATCTCCTTAAATTTGATGATTCGCAAATTTTAAGAGATTTTTCGACGTGCGATACCACGCCAAAAAATCGGGATCGTTCCAAATAACCATATAACACGGGTTCGAAGTGTTTTTGGTTTTCTCTGTAATGAATAATTTAAATCATGCTTGATAATCAATGTATAAGCGTGAATTTCGTTCCATACCTCCAATAGAACTGTCAAATACATCAAAATGTCGGAGTAAATCTAGAGTAACTATCGATTTTCGGAAAGTAAAAGCAAAGTTAACAGTGACGTAAAACACACGGTTAAATTGTTTAAAAACGCATTTTTGTCATATTTAACTGAAGCATTTTCTTGTACTCTTTCTTTTTCTCTAGTAACCGTTGAAACAGATGGTCTTTAATATTTATTTTAACTTCTTAAAGTTAATTTAAAATGATTATAAACGTTCAATTTCATTAGATTTTTTATATATAATTTTTTTTAATATCTTCTACCTCAATGATATAAATAACAACTTAACCTTTTTTTCAGACATGCGATGTAGAGGGCTCCGTTCAGATTGTTTGCTGCCCCCTGGTGACAGTTGTTGAAGGTACGGTGCCCAGAACTTAATCATCATTCATTACAAATCACATCATCCAGTAGGCGATGCGATAGTTCGTTGATTTCCAAGGCTTCCTCGTCACTACAATACTGTCATTGTAAAAGGCAGTGAGTCGTCTAGGCGGAATACCAACGGTTCTGAGTGTTTGCAACTTTATCACCAGGAATTCTTGAAGACCTGCAAACATCAATCCTCAAATTTTCGACTGACGTACATTACTTCTGGATTGTGGGTAGAATTTTTATTGTCATGTTGTGAAGTGTTGTGTAACCCTGGTGTGTCTGTTTATTTGAAGGTGATAACTGTACAATGGCGGATACAGGAAGGGAAGGAGTGTGTAGACCATTTGCCAACTGCCAGTCAGCGAAGGAAGCTGCCAGTAGAGGCATTTTCCAAGAGGTACTTTTCTTCCCTTTATGCGTCTCAGACAATAATAACATGTTTTACTTACGCGCCCCTAACATGACCTTCCTTTCCTTACAGAAATGTGACCTAACTGATAATCAGTCGAAGTTGGTGTGCTGCACAAAGACTGACTGCCCGCCGCTGTCGAAAAGACTTGTCACTCAACTACCGATTGGCTCCAAGGCCGCCGACTGTGAGTTTCACAAATCCTGAGTGAATATTTTCTAAAATTGTTATAATGCATTTCGACATGCTCTATCTGAAAATCTGTTAGTTTCAGGAGAAAGCTTTAAAAAAAAAATCTCACTGATTGGTCGTAAATAAACCTAACACATGGTTTGAAATTTAAAAAGTTACCTATTTTCTCAAATTTCAAACTATGTAATAAGATGATTTACGATAAACTGTGAAATTTTTTTCACAGATTTTCAGATAGAGTGTTTTAGGTAGGGCTGGTCGAATTATTCTCTTGAGACCCCAGACTTAACCAAACAACATTAAAAATAAATTTGTGTTTTCGTTTTATTGTAAGTATAAAACAAGAATATTTCATATTTAAAATAAAATTATATGTTTAATTTACTGTGGTATAAGCAAATTATTTTTAAATCATACTCAAATCCACAATACTTAACTCAATTCATAAAGAAGAAAAACGTATTCACAAATTTTTACTGGACTTCCGTATTGTGTAAAGTTGTGGAGGTGACAGAGGTAATGGAAAGAAGTTGAACCTGGCTATCCACATCTGCTACAAATGCTAGAAATATCTTACACTCTATGAGTTACTTAGTCCCATGAATAACTATAGGCACTTCTAATGTTTTATTTCCTCTGCAGACTGCATAGCGCTGGCAGAGAAGATTTACCCGTGCCAAGAAACACGCTCCGGTTGGACTCGGGGGGATATGTGTCCTCTACTCACACCAGACTCCAATATAGAATATCACAGGACTTCTATGACAACTACAGCAGAGGTCCCCTACTATGTAAGTTACAGTCATTAGGTAGCTTTATTTAAAACCTAAAATATTCATTTATTTATTCAAATAAAGATTATTTTTTTACATTAATCCCAAGCAGTAGGTCCATGATGAAAAAAATCCGCGAGGGCCTATGCATATTACTAAGGTCTTTTTAAGAAAAGGAAGAAGAGGAAGTTTGGGGAAAGGAAAAATATGAGGAGTGGCTAGTTTTCTAGGGATCAGTGTATCCAAGAGTGAAGGAAGAATGAATCCGTGTCTCGCGGCGGTGCTGAATCGAGAGAGGCCTGCTGAAAAGGTTAGAGGGTCTTCCCGAACACACTTCACCCGATGAATTCGGGCATTCGGGCACCTCTGCTACGTTACCAAACAAAGTGAACTTTTGGGGTGACCCATGGTGGAGGTATTGAAATCGGTTCCAGGGGAGGCAGCACACATATTCGCCTCCCAACCAGCTAACCGGCACGCCGTTTAAGAGGCTGCTATCCGAATTTCTACCGATTTCTTGCAAACCTCCCTTAAACATTTGACATTTTTAAGCTCTTATAAAAATAATGTTATTTTTGAAGATAATATCTATACATTCCCCACGCCGGTACGGAAATTATACGAAATTCCCTCGATAGAAAAAAATCGCAAAGTATGCTCCAATTTTTTTTATTTTCAAGTCTGTTTCCGTTATTTTACAAGTTATATGTTGGAAAAAATTCACAGTGTTTCATTAAATACTGTTTTAGACAGCCCTGAAGAGATTTTTGCTCTATTTTAAACGAGTCGTGTTTTATTAAAGATTTTAGCAATTTTTGCATCGATTTTGGCGCTGTAAATGTTAGCGCTCTCCTCTAACATTCGTAATTTCGTATCACTCCATCTTCTTCTTTTTGGGACCGGTAACGGAGCCTTAACGGCAGGAGTAGGAAGGATGATAGACCGTTACAAAACTCTGTCTCAGCAACTCCTTGCTTCATTAAGAAAGAGATATAACATACTTCCCTTGAACACGTAAAGTTTTGAAGCTCTTTAATTTGTAAACAAAATGTTACTTTTGAAGAAAACATGCATTCAGATGTCGAGTCGAAAAGATAATAAGTATATGAAGTTCCCTCCACAAAAAAATGATTATGTTGGGTTATTTCCCAATTTATTTATTTTTAATTATATATATTATCAAAATTTGGGAGATGGGATGGGTACCCCCGCCCCGGGAACCATTTATTGGATTACCAAAACCCCTGACAAAAGTCACCCTAAGTGGTTTGATTTGGATTTGAAATGTCTATAGCCGCGTTTTGTGGCCATGTTCTTCACCACCTTTCTCTTCCCCGTCTCCTTCCTCTTCCCACCACCTTCAGTCAAACAAAATAACCCAATTTGGGATGCCATAATATAACTGGCTCCAGATGGTAAGGTGCAGTTTGGATTCTTGTGCGGTATGCATATGAAAAAAAAAAGTTGGAATAGCAAAATCATTAATTATTTTTAAAGCAATAATTAAAACAACACTTACTTGGGGAATAATATTTGGATGTCGTGTTGTGTTCCCAGGGACGTATTGGATCAGGTCAGAGAGGAAACATTACCTGGCAGGGATCTCCTGTAAGTCTAGTGAGTGACCAGTGGGTGTTGTGTTCTGCGTGGGCCATTGATTGGATTGGGTGAGTTTATTGTTTCTTTATTGTAAAAACTCGTCCTTGAAATAATTAACGCAACTATGAACATAGACAAACGTATTGATTTGAAGTTTGAATGATCAAGCTTTAAGGATTTAAGCACCTTTGAGTTGTTATTTCACGAAACTGGAACTGCACACGGTGCCTGGAAACTCGTAAAATAAGCGGGCAACTGGCAAATCTACTTCAAATTACTATTGACTGAACGTAGCGAAATCCTTTTTTAACTTCTCCGTTTTTTATTTCATCTGTATTTAATGGCATTTTAAAGGTTATATCTTCAAAGGTTAAATGGTCGTGTTTTTTTTACTTTTATTCGAATTTGTTCAATATTGTCTAAAGAAAGTCTGAAAAAACAATATTAATCAATTTTCCTTAAACAAAATATATATAACAAATCCAAAAAAAATTCTAAGGTATCTCTATATGAGAACGCATGGTAAATACCCGCGATTTATGCATCATCTGGATTTGCTATCTGAAACGCGCTTCGAAATTCTCCAATCTAGAAGGAATGGGACCCTAACAAGTCCCTTTAAAATTATAAACAATCACAATCACAGCCCAAGCCTCTTAGAATGCTTTAAATTGTTCGAACAACTACTACTGTCAGGATCGCCACCACGACTTGATCTGTATCCCACATGATTGTTGACATTAAGTGTGTAAGAAAGAGGGGCAGCATTATATGTGAACAAAAGCAAAACCATCAGCGCATTGACATTTGACGTTTTTGAATTTTTGGAATTCACTAACTATTCAATATGTAACCCAACTTTATTTTATATAATAAGATTATAAAATTTCAAAGCGTTATTTCATCACCTTTCAAAATAGTTTTTTTGTTTGTTTTTGGATGCCTTTGAGAAATATTCCATTTAAATTGATTTTATTGCAAAACGGAAATATTTTGACCTTCCGACAAAATAGGCCCGAGGCCTGAAGAGTTTAACATATTTTTGACATTTTCTTATCTGGAATGCTGTTTGAAACATCAACTGAGAAATAACAAAGAAAGTTTACAACAATCGAAAATGTACAGTCCTTCAGATAATAATACTATCAGATAAGGACATATTTAGCATTCAGACGGTCTCCACACGATGCTGCCGCAGCACCAACTGCTGCAGAACTTTAGTTGACTGTAGTCAAAAGCGCCAGCCGTATTGTTATTATAATAACAATACGGCTGGCGCTTTTGACTACAGTTCTGCGGCAGTTGGTACTGCGGCAGCACCGTGTGGAGACCCCTTAAAGAAGCGTCTTTTGTTTCAGTTCAGATAAAATTCAGTTTGTCGGATTGGGCGGGACCTTTACACCCCGGTACAATCCAGATGAGATATATGGCGTCACAAAGCAACACATCCACCCGCTATACAACAATGGTTACTCTACAGTTTACAACAGCATCGCTCTCCTTCAGCTAGACAGAGAGTAAGTATTTCATAATTATGTAAAATACTGATATAATTTGAAGTAAAAATAACACAACAACAAAAAAACTGAAAATAAATATGGCCATACATGCAACCGTAATTAGAACTCCAGACCATTATGCTGTTCGGGCATTTACTATAGCAACTGAGCTATCTCTCGAATCTTCAGACCTGCTGTTTTTCTCCATATCTTCTTCTTCTTCAATGGCGCTACAGCCCATTTCGAGCCTTGGCCTCCTTCAAAATAAGCCTCCACCGCCTTCTGTCCTCAGCCGTCGTCTTCCAATCTGCAACATGGAGTAATCCTCTTGCATCCTTCCTGACATCATCCTCCCATCTCAGTCTAGGTCTGCCCGCCTTTCGTTTACCTCCCGGGTGTCCTGTCAGAACCTTCTTCGGTACTCGTGTGCTTGGCATTCGGTGCACATGTCCGGCCCATCTTAATCTTTGGAGCCGTTTTTCTCCATATAAACATTAAAATCCTCAAGTATTTATTTTATTGTTTTGTTTGTAATACAAACAATAAAAGTGAAACCTTCAGATAAATAAAGTAGACAAGATTGGGGAGGCTACAAATCACCGCACGAAAAGGAGGCCGATCATTCTCTCGCATGCTAAACCCTACAGATGTATGTGTTTGTCTATTTTTAGTATCGCTTTTCGTTTCATCGAGTTTCTAATCACAACGGTACTAAAGAAGTTTTCAATGCAATAAAATTACAATTTACCATTTTTCGATTTCAGGGTGAAATTCACGAGCAAAATTCTGCCAGTCTGTCTCCACACGGGCACCTCTCTTCCCAACAGTGGCTTCATACTCACTGGGCTGGGTAGCGTGGAATACAAGGTTAGAACACTTTTCTCTGCCTTCATGATGAACAATGACCTATGATGTGATAACGACAAGATTGACAGCTGTCGCCGGTACTAAATGTACATTTTTGAAGTAAAACTTCTTTACGCACGCTCGACTTGGGGGGTAAGCTGGTGAATTCGTTACAAAAAGTGTGATGCGAGTTAAGAAAAAGTGTGATGCCAATGGTAATCGATGCGAACGGTGATCGATGCGAACGGTGATCTGGCGAGGCGTACATACTGCACAACTAAGGTAAGACGTACATACTAACCCCAAGGTCACCACAAGGTCGTAAGCCACCCCAAGGTCGTAGGCCAACCCAAGGTTGTAGGTCACCCAAAGGTCGTAGGTCACTCCAAGGTCATAGGTCACCCCAAGGTAGTAGGTCACCCCAGGGTCTTAGGTCATCCCATGGTCATATGTCACCCCAATTTCATATGTCACCCCAATGTCATATGATCTTTTATAAGTTAGTAAAGTTTTACTTCAGTCGTGTGGTCTAAAACTCTAAAGCACACTCCTTTTTTTTCTAAATAGATGTCCAACAAACATGCCGTTTTCCCGCAGGGGTAGGCAGAGAGGGTGGTCCGCCAAACGCCTCTGTTTTAACGCACACTCTTTGCTTCATTCACATTCGTTGATCGTCTCATACATAGGCACCCTTCTGTTATTCTGAATTTTCAGATGACCCAACTCTAGTAGGTTTTTGATTTACTTGTTCGTGCCATGTATTCCTCACTCGTCCCACACTTCTCCTACCATTCACTTACGCATATTATATTCCTCCTGCCACCCCGCTTCTCAAAACGTCAAAACCATCTGAGCTTTTTGAAACTTGCTCTTCCGATCTCCTCAAGTATATAGTTTTCTACCACTCTAAAGAAGTGCAAATATACAAAAAAAAATTTTTAATTAATGTTGATTAAAGCGCACATTCCAACGGTCCCCGCGGTCCAGTGGTTAAGATCCTTGACGGCTAATTTAGAGGTAGCGGGTTCAAATCCTAGCGTGGAATTTCACAATAAATCATTAAAAATAACATATTATGTTTGTGGCACGTTTCAAAGCGAAATATACTCTCAGTATCGCTCTGGTGAAAGACTGAAGTAAGAATGGCTTTAGTCACGTTTGGTGACCAGATCTACTTAGTCAGGTAATTCCCCACCTTCCTCTCCCCCAACTCCTTCTCCTTCCCACTTTCTTCAGCTTCACAATATACCTACATATATCGCTTCCTACGAGGAATTGCTTGGAGGTTAGGACTTGAAAGAGGCGAGTACTCGTATGATGAAATTGAACAAACTTTAAACATTTCTTCTTTAGAAAAACGTAGAAAGGACTCTGATCTAATATCAGTACCGGATTATCCCTAAGGCAGAGTAGGCAACAAAAATAACTTGCGTCAACGGTTCGACTCACAATTAGTGAGCAACTCCGGCACACTTTTGGAAAAAGTCAGCTTTAAAGATGTTTTAAATATTTTATTTTTTTATTACGAACATTTATAGGTTAATAACATGCATTAAAGAAAACAACAAATTATAATAATTAGGTTATAACCCAATAACTGTTCACATAACGCACAAATAATAAATAAAAAGTCAATAATTAAAACAAATATTTAAACATAGTTTTATTTTACTTTACTTTCCTTCGTATCAATGGGGATATGATTATAGGTGCCGTGTGTGGTTTATATTGGCATTTGTTTTTTTTTTGCTTTTATTTCTAATGTTTAAAATATAAATGTTGTACAAGCTTTAGTGTGCACTACCTATCTGCTTGCTAAAATTCTTTGTTTCTTTTCATACCAAGGTTGCCTGGAAGAGATCACTTGAGTGACAAGACCGCTCATTGTACTATTGTATTAGTTTCATTTTTTTATTGAATGGGGGTGAAGGCATACATTCGAAATGTAGTAAAAAAAACAGATTAATTATGAATAAAATTACGTTGTGGTAGAAAAAAAAAAGTTTGGAAGTTGGAATAGAGTAGTGCAGTGGCGGACTAAGGCCCGGGGTGGAAAAGCTGGATGGACCCCCCCCACCCCCTAGTTTAAGAAGTTGATGCAATTTTATAAGCTTTTTCTTCAGTTCACACGGGCCTCTGAGTCTGGGGGGCCTCCGAACGCCTCCACGTTCCTTTGATCAAATCCTTAACAAGGCTTTAAGGCACTTTGTAAAAAAATTGATATTTTTAAAAATTAATTTTCTGAAGATGCATTTGTTAATAATGCTCTCACCAAATTTTGTAAGGAAATTCGTAAAATTGACGGAGATACCTACAGCATTTTATATGAAACCATTTTAAAACCAGTTTGTATGTTGAATTAACAACAGTTTGTATGTTGAAAACATATTAGAAAAACTATACGTCCGATTTGCATGTACTAAATCTTAAACCGTTAGTAAATCCAGTCAGTATGGCACCACTTAGGGAATTTTTTAATAATGGGCCCCCTTCTATTTTTTTTATGAACAATGAAAATTTTCCATAAAAAATCGAAATTAAAATTCGTTGGTCCGCCATTTTTAAACAAAATTCGCCTACGTGGTGAAATAGACAATAGATTTTCAGTTTAAGTTTCAGTTTAAACAGTTTAAGAACTGCAAATCGGGTGTATAGAGGTTAAAAAATGTGTTAACAAAGTTTAGAGAAAAACACATTCAAAGTTTTGCTGAAGGATAATTCAACATACAAAATGCCCTGAAGAACCTACGGTTGTAGCAAAACCCGGTCGGCATATAGTACCTATGTATAATAAAAGTGGTGTTTACTAAGTTATTGTTCCACATAAAATGCTGTATCTCCGTCAATTTTTCGAATATCTTTAAAACACTTGGTGACAGCATTTTTAACAAATGCGTCTTTCAGAAAATGAATTAAAAAAATAAAATTACAAAAAAAATTTTACAGTGTCCGCTTTAAGTGGGAATCACCAGACAAAACCGGAAATATGTCGTTTTTAAATCAAATTTTAGACGTATTGACTCTTTTTCACCACAAAATTATAAACTCATTTCGAAAGACTGTTCTTTTATCTAGTAAAGCTAAGTTTTAAATTTTGAGAAAATATGTTTATTTTTAGTACATTAAGGTTTTATGGTAGGGCGTTGGCAGATTTGGTAAATTTTTAAACAAAATTTTGTATTATACAACACACATTTCAAATTATATAATCATGGAGTAAAATAAATCAATAAACTATCTGGGAAAGATATGTTTCAGAATTTTAATTTTAATTTAAATAAAATCATTAAAAAAAGATCCGCGCATATATTTAAAAAAAAAAACATTTTTATTTTGCTTAGACATTATTGAAAAATTATAAATACGTATGATCAAAACATAATTATAAAAACTACATACTTTGAATAGTTTTATCGTCACGAGTTCGTGCATTTTTGAATTTAGGTATTTATCAAAGCAAATATTGTGAATGAAATAATATCGATATTGAGCTATTATGTTAAAATGCTGGTATCGAGAATAATTAATTTTACTCATCGGAACCGCCCTGTACAGTTGCAAGGGTACGATCGCAAGATCATCGTTCGACGAAATTTAAATTCCCGGCCGCTGATTAATGGCATTAAAGCCTTGTTAAGGATTTGATAAAGGGGACATGGAGGCGTTTGAAGGCCCCCAAGGACCCCCCCCCCTACGTTAGTCCACCATTGGTAAAGGGGCCCTGAGACGTGCATTGCCTAGGGGCCCCGACATGGTTAATCCGGCCCTGTCTAATATGCATTTTCTAAATTTTATCAACAGTATTACTGACACACCTGTTTTGTTACAACTTATTCAGTTCAACATCCCTTCCCGTAGACTCCGAAATAATATAATGAATTGCTGTTGCTCAATCAACATTCTACTAATTATGGATATCATTCTCCTTTATCCAGAATGTCGAGACTTGTCAACGCAAATCAAAGCACTGAATTTGTTGGTGTAAGCATGGGTGGTTTGGTATTTTTATGGTGTAAGCCTAAATGACTTTCGGCTGTCGATACACAATGTGATACGCAAAGTATTTTTAAACCCATCTTCAAGCTACTTATGTACCTACTTTTATTTTATATGTATTTATATTATACTATCTTCTATGTGTACTTTTTATATTATATGTATTTTGTCAATGCTCTTCATATATGTATATGTACTCTCCTTTCATTGTCATCTCTCTTTTTTTATTCGCGTTTTTGTTATATTGTTAATGGACTATTTGTCCGTAAATAAATAAATAAATATTGGGGATGCTATAGTCCCACTGGCTCTAGACGGTTAGGAACAGTTGAGAGACTTGTGCTGTATTGACAATAAAAACGTATTTCTTTAATACCTCACTTCATATTGTAACGGTATAGGGATAGGGCGGTAGAAATGTTCTTTGGTTGTTTTTACTTTGTTATTTCCACTAAGTACAACAATTCTGGGTTACTTAGAAAAAAGTGGCAGAAAGGCCGCATCACTCCACTATGTAATGTTAAATCTATTCATTAAATGGGTCTAACGATGTTAAATAACTATTAGAGCTGAAAACAAATTAATTATTAATTTGGAAGGCGGGTATGGGTACGTTTGGTATTGGCTCTCCACACAGAATCTACAAAGATGCCATAGGTCCAGAGGTATTTTTCTTCCTTCAGGGCCTCCTGTGAGTGGTTAAAGAAAAACAATGCTAATATTAATTTACTCTTTGTATATTTGTTGCAAAAAGTAATGGCACATTTGTTCTAAATGGATAAAACAATCAGTTGATTTGTTTTTGAACATTTCAGACGAGCATGCAGAGAGTGTCTCAGGAGGAGTGCTCCAGAGTATTTACCACTGGCAGCTCTAAACACCCTGTCGGCGTAAAACATGACGTGGAGATTTGCAGCCGCCCAGTCAACACAGCTAGGGGATGTGAGGTATGTAACACTGGGATGCATTGCAGACCGAGCTTCTTATAATGAAAATTTAATTTTTTTATTAATTATTTTTACTATAAACATTAATATTACAAGAAATTTTATTATAACAAAAAAGTAGTAACGCAAAGCTGCTGAAAATAGTGTGACATTCATCATTGGCGTGCGCCATAGAATAAAGAAGAACAAAAGAAACGTCATGTATTTTGTGATACAAAAGTCTGACTATTTTTTGCGAAAAATATTATTATACATATCTTGTATGATAATGAAATCCAAATGGGATAGCGATATTCAATGTGAGACAGAAAAAAAAATCGTAAAAACTTGGTTCTTTTGGAGAGAATTTTAATTTATATGGTGCAAATTTGGGTTCCGACGTAAATAGGTCATTAGTACTACGAACACCCATCGAAATGCGTTCTTTTAATGTTTTTTTAATCTTTTAATTTACACTTCATCACATTTTTATAATAAACACTGTAAAATTATTTTTTTAAATTTTTATCACTTACAAAGCCTATAAAATCAAAATTTTAAATGTTTTAAATATTTCTAGGCGTATATTTTATAATTTTAAAACATTAAGTAGCACATATATCTCCACATGAATACAGCCAAATGTAATGTAATAACCTTTACCAAAAACAAAAAAAAAACCATCGAACATGATTATCGTATTTCTAACAGTCAAGTGCTTAAAAAAATCAATCAAATTTGAAACCTCGGTGTTCTCATTGACAACAAACTTTCATTTAAAGCACATGTTGATATGGTTGTTAGGAAATCATTGGGCATGTTAGGATTTCTTTTCCGTATTGGAAAGGAGTTCACCAATATTTAAACCCTCAAGATATTATATTACTCCTATATTCGCAGTCATCTTGAGTATGCCTCTTCTATATCAATCATCTGTATAATACATACACAAAGCGCATAGAAGCTGTCCAAAGAAAATTTGTACATCACCTTAACTTCAAGAGACATGTGCGTTATTATGACATGGACAGTTCTATAAAACACTACGGACCCAAAACTCTAAAAAGTAGGAGAGACATTACGGATATGCCTTACTTACACAAAGTCTTGAATGGTCATATTGACTGTCCAGTTCTTTTGTCATCAGTTAACATTAGAGTCTCGAATAAGAAAACTAGAGACAAGTCATTGTTTCATGTCGAAATTGCTTCAACTTATCTCAGGCAAAATTCTTTCTTATTGAGAACTTGCAGTCATTATAACAAAAAATGTATCGAACTAAACAAAAAAAAATGATACCGTTCTTTTTTCATGTGTTTTTTGTATTTGAAATTTAAAAATAATATAATATTTCTATATGCGTTCACCATATTTTACTATTTTCTTTTTTTTTTGTGAGTACTATCATTTTACTTTTACTTGTTTTTTTATTAATGTATGTATTATTTCTCGACCCTACGTCTGGAGTTTCTCAGTTTTCATGATTATTATTTTACATACATATATTTATTTTTTCTACTTTTCTTGTTTTTTTTTTAATCTTATCTTATCTGTTTCTTTTATATATTAGAGGTAAAATTTATATCAATGATCACATTGATCGCCTTACAAGAAAAAATAAATATCTGTTGAGGTCAGTCAAAGAATTAAAAAATCTGCATAGTTATGATTTTTTACGGGTGCGAAACTCAAAAATTTATTTAAGAAAAAATGTCACTTCTCCTGCTATCCTTGTATCTGGTCATACCGTTTAAAAACAATTTAACATAGTAAATTTTTTAAATTTAAATTAAATTTTATTTTAGATTTTAAACTTGTACCATTTTTCCATTCAACTTTACACACACATGGCTCCGCTTCTCAATCAATACATCACAAACACATACATTCATTTCTGCGCAGATTGACAATTATGCTCACCCCAGTGGACTTTGGGCTGCTGATTATTAATTATCATAGTATCCTCATTTCGGCTAATGCTTTATTTTTTCTAGTTATTATTTTTATTTCAAATCGTAACACGATAATACATTTTTCATTTACACAATGCATGACAGTGTGACACTACCATTTTTTTTTATCAAAATGCACGAGGCCTTCGATCCAAAACCAAAGACTTCTATCAAAATGTCCTGATCAACGAATTTGTCATAATCTTAATTAGTGAGACGTGGTTAGTTGACAGCATATCCGATGACGAGCTTTTTGATTGCCGGTACAACGTATACAGAAATGACAGAGATACTACTCTTACTGGTAGAACTAAAGGGGGAGGCGTTGTTATAGGTAGAAAAGATTTTAAAGTTTGATCACGAAAATCGTGGACTTCAGAAGCCAAAGATACATGGATCTCACTATTATTAAGACATTCTAAACATCCCATTTTTAATATTCATATTTGTTGCTCTTACTTACCGGGATTTAGTCCTAAGTTATCTAATGCACAGCGTTTCTCTATCGTCAATAGTCATACAACTGCCAGGGCCGGATCCACGAAATCTGGCGCCCTGTGCAGTAGGTACCGATGGCGCCCCCCCCTATATTTATATTTTGATTAAAAATCTGTTCACCCCAATTTTTTTATTTAATTTTATTTTTTTTACACTAATTTATCAAATAAAATCAAGACATATAAAGAGTTTAACTTTTCCAAGTGACCTGGCGGTAGCTCTCACACTCATTTTTTTTAAAAAGAGAGAATCGCCAGGAGCCCTATACTCTCTGAATCTATTGGGTAAACATAAAATTATGGTGCTATTTTAATTATTTTAGGAAAAACTCTTTTTGCAAGTTATGCTTTAAAATAATACAACGAATTGTTTGTTTGTGCCCGTACCATGATTTAAAATATAGGTTACGAGACAATGCGGGTGGTTTCGCTGAACTAGGTCCATTAGACATTCTTGAGATTTACTGCGTTTATGTATATACCCAACGCGAATATTAATAGAAAAAGCAAATACAAATACGTTTCCATGGCAACGTACAACACAAGAATAGCATCTACAGCTTCTGACTAGCTCTAAAATCTAATAAGAATATAACCTCATATTTGTACCTTGCATTTCCCCAGCGAACAAACACCATGCAAACACTAAACACTGACGTATGGTATCAACGGCTTACGAAAGACGCTTATGTACACTGACACCGTAAAATAACAAAACCAACAAATATAATAGATATTAATTATACATTTAACGGAACTTCAAATAATATGTCAAATCAATGATGAAACTGTCAACACGTTGCAACCTGCAAATCCTGCAAACCGTGCGATGCTTTTGTTAATGGAATTTACTGAAGATTTCATAAGAAAATGGTCTTTAACTACCTTCTCCTAGAGACTTAAATCGTACAAAATAACTAACTAACTAAAATTGTAAGCATTTTGAAAGGCGCAAGTCGGTTTGTTTGATTCGCCAGAATAAAAATACCGCGCTGTGATTGGTTATTGAGTTTGGATCGCACCCATTCGTCGTAAAAGATACATGGAAAAATAGATCTTACGTTAAACTAAATATATGGAGTTTGTAAAAATATTCTGTAACTGACTATAAATTCGTAAGCCGTTGATACCAACCTGACGCGTGCGCATTCTGTTTCTTTGGAAAGTGTTGCTAGAGCGTAATAATTATTTCGAACTATGGGTAATTTTTAAACGATTCAGGGAATATTATAACTAAATTTTAATACAATATTTATTTTCTCACGGCGCCCTTTCGGAGTTGGCGCCAGGTTTTTTGCACGTTTTTGAACGTATGGCAGATCCGGCGCTGACAACTGCCATATCTGATTTAACCACTGAATATCCAAATGATATTTTTCTAATGTTAGGTGATTACAATATGCCAAACGTGAACTGGAACTCTACGGGTCAACCATGTAGTACGGACCTCTGTGTTTCTACTCTCCTTAGGTGCCTTTCGTTCTCTAATTTAACACAGTATAATGCAATTTCTAATTCACATTGACGAATTTTAGAACTTGTGCTTTGCAACACCACAGTCAATGTCTCCGCTACCGACTCACCGCTGGCATTTGAAGATGCACATCATAAATCTATCATAGTTGAACTCAATATTCCCCTCCCTGCTGTTATCCTAAAACCACAGAAAAACAAATTGTTTAACAAAGCTAACTATGTACTAATTAATGATGCTCTCATAAATAATGATTGGTCTTCTGTAGTAAATGCGCAAGACGTTGACACTGCGGTACACCATTTTTATAGAATCATTGATGCCATAATAGATGATCTGGTTCCAAAGAAAGTAACTAGATCAACAGAATTTCCATCTTGGTATTCGGCGGCTTTAATTTATATAACAAGAGAAAAATTAAAGTTTTTTCGTGCCTGGAAACGTTATGAGAATCCATTGGATTATCAATATTTTGCTTTACTCCGCAAAAGACAAAAGAAGATATCTAGTCTTACTCATAAAACCTATATTGCTACATTGGAACCCGACATACAACATAATGTTAAAAAAATTTGGTGTTATCTTAAGACACAAAGAAAATCTCCCACTATACCAGAACACATGAGTTATCTATCATTCCACAACAGCACACGACAGCAAAGAAGTTACAGACTTTTTGCTGATTAGTTCTCTACGGTCTTTACAAATGAAATTCCAACTCATGATGCTGATTATACGGAAGATCCTCTTAACAAAACATTAATATCCTCAATCAGAATAAACGGAGAAATCACCTTAAAATACCTACCAAACATAGACATTAATGAAGGACCAGGAATAGACAAGCTGCCTGGAATTTTTATACGTAACTGCAGTAAATATATCTGTCTTCCGGTTTGCGCCAGTTATAAAAAGTCACTAACGGAAGGATCGTTTCTTGTCAAGTGGAAATCAGCTGTTATCACACCAATTTTTAAGACTGGTGATAAACATGACGTTAAAAACTACCGACCAATTTCCCAACTCCCTATTTTATTCAAAATTCTTGAAAAAATCGTCTTTGATGAATTGTGCTCGTCTATTTCAAATTCCGAATATGTGCTTTACGCTGATGACATGAAAATATTCAAAGTTGTGCATTCTCTCTCTGACTGTGAAGCGTTACAAAGTGACCTAGATAGTATTGCAAAGTTAACTGTTTAGATATCAATGTTTCCAAATGTCGTATTATGACATTCACCAGAAATAAACATGTAATTAAGTACTCTTATTCACTCAACAATGAACCTGTCATCTCTAAAACGGAATATAAAGATCTCGGTATTAACCTTGATAGCAAACTTATATTTAATAATCACATCGACTCAATCGTTCACAGGTCATATAAAATGCTTGGTTTTATTCTTCGTATAAGTAAAGTGTTCAGTAACCCGCGTACAGTAGTTATGTTATATTTTGTATTAGTCAGAAGTATACTGGAATATGCCTCGCCAATTTGGAACCCGCAGTACAAAGTATACATATATAGCCTAGAACATATTCAAAACAAATTTATAAAATATCTTTCCTTCAAATTCAACAATAAATATGAATGCACATTTCAAACTTTGCAACAAAGACGAGTAATTGCTGATTTGACATTTATACACAAAATTTTAAATAATAACATTGACTGTTCCAAACTTCTTTCCCTAGTTAATTTTAACATACCATTAAGACGTACACGCCATACAGAACTATTCCACACGCTCAATTACAAGACAAATGCAGCAACTAATTCGCTAATCAATCGTGCTCTTCATTCAATAATATTGATCTAAATTCTAACATCGACATTTTCTCCGATTCACTACCCAAATTTAAAAAGAGCATAATGTCAATCATATAAATTGTTTAATGCACATACTTACATACATACCTACACACATATTCACATACACACACACCCTCACCCTCCCACTGCACACCTTCCCACTACACACATTACCCGGTAATTACCTAATATGGACACCATAAATAAGACACTACAATGAAACACATAATACGTACCCACCATGAATTATATTTATTAATTTTAAATTTTCACTGATGGATAATATAATGTACTTTTTGTTTCTGTTTATAAATAAAAAAAATAAAAAAAAAATTGGACAATATCTATATCAAGATTATGCTTAGACAGTTTATCTAGTTCCTATCTCTATAATATAACGTAAAAAAAAATATTGTGACTTTTTTATTTATTATTTGGGCATGATGTGAACATTTGTTATTGGATTATAACCTAATTTTTATACTCTTTTGTTTTCTTTAGGGAAATGTAATGTTATTAATCTGTAAATGTTCCTAATAAAATAAAACAAAATTACATATTTGATACATCTTTCGATTACAAAAATAATTTTTCAGTTTGGTGGTGTATGTTGGCATCAAATCCAAAATTAAGATTTATATGAAATGGGTCGCGCATCCGTTTCTCCGTATTACTTTTTTTTATCACTTGTATCACTTTTTATCATATACCTAATTACTTGGGACTTTTATAAAAGAGATTGGTGTAAAAAATTCATGTAAAGTGATCGCACGACAATGCTTTTCATATCAAATAGGACCGGGAAAGTTAGAATTATCCCTCCAGCCGGTTCAAAAACCGATTCACTAATTTATAATATGCTATTTGGAGTGTTCACTTTATTACTTTATTTGTTCTCAGAGCTGGTACGGCGGTGCCGCATTGATTCTATCAAACAGCCACAGGGTGGCCTGCACCCACCTTCTAGTGGGGTTGGTATCCTGGTGGGACACTTCATCCTGCACATACACCAACACCCGCATATCTGGCTTCATCCCCTGGATAGAGGGCATCGTGTGGCCTGAAAATGGTGTCGTTGTCTAGAACCTTGCTTAATTTTTAATGTTTTTTTTAATTGTATTAATTTATAATATTTTTCACACATTTACAGATAAAAATTACAAAAAAAAATATTTAAAATAAATGTGATATGAAAGAAATTTACATTTAGGTATTGCAATTGTATACACGATGTTCGGAAACTCGTAGTACATGCGGGAAATTGATCTACCAAAAAAAACTTCTTTTTTTCGATCATATCGCGATGGATGATTTGGCCAGCCGAGGAATCGAACACGCGACCCCGGGTGGGACCCAAACGCGATGCCCACTCAACCACTGACCGGTTATAATGCTTTAGAATTTAATTTTTAATTTTTTCCGTTTTTCCCGGAAACTAAATGTCTAAAAACTTCTGGAGCCGAGCCCACGCTTCGACATATTTAAAAATACGAGTATAATAAACAGCTGAAATTAATCCACAGCGACCATTTTTTTAATATACCTAAAAAAATTCCAACTTCGGACACGATTTACCTGAAAACGAAGACTCAATTAATAAAAAAAGTTAGTTCTAATGTAGTGAAATCTAATGCTATTATGACAGATTCGCCAGTTTTCCGTTTGTAGTGCGTGTTTCCGGACAACAAATTGACTTATTATAAAATACAGGTACATACAGAGATTTCAAAACCATTTGAGTTTTCTTTTCAAATTTGAAAACATGTTCCTACACGTTTTATAAAAGGAAAAAAAACATTTTCATTACTAGCTGGGTTACCCGGCTTCGCTCAGGACAAAATTCGAGAGTGTTCTGGAATGTTCCACAATAATCTTTCCGCTTCCCTATTCCCGAAAATTCCACGAAATACTCCGCCACTCCTTCCAGAACTTTCTAGAGCTCTATAGAACCTTCTAGAACTTTCCGGAAGACTGTTTTAGAAATTTCAAGAGGGCGAAACTTCAGCCTTTATATCTTAAAAAGCACGCCCTTCAGGTAAAAACGGGTACTGAGTTTTTGCGGTCAGCACGTTTTTTTGGACTTTCTTTTATAATATACATCTATTGATTACAATTACAGGTTTTACTCGTAAATTTAAAAATAAAAATAAAAATTATAAAATAAATTTCACTTAGACTTAATACTTATTTCACTTAATATAAAATAATGGAATCCTGTCAAATCTATCTTACACAATTAGATTTGACAGGATTTATTAGTATTTTATTCATATTTGATTCCAGAGTAAACTAAAAAAATAGGAAATGACAGTCCACTTCAAACGCTATGCCTTATAGCAACGTTATGCTTTTTCTTCGGAGAATAAACATTTTTAGAGATATGTAGATATTAACTACGACGCCAAAAAAGTACTCTTTTTAATCACAACAAAGCACTCTTTTTAAGCCTAAAATTAAAAAAAAACCATTGTTTCCAAGGTAACAATTTGTTTGACGTTTGCAATAACTCGATTTTGTTAGGGACAGAAAACGTATGATACATAATTTCATAACGCCACAGCTCATTCATAATGCCAGAGCTTACCAATATATAAAGCCGTTGTTACTCGCAAATAATGTAGCTTTCGATTAGTGAAAGAATTTTTAAATTCCATTCGATATTTATTGCGTGAAAGTGTAAGGTCCATCCAACCAACCAACCATCCATACAAACTTTCGAATTTATAATATTATAGTAAGATATTGTTTCGTATACTAAATTTGAATATAGTAATGGTGTGCAGAAAACACCCCTCAATGGCAACTAGTCTTCCGTAAGTTTAACAAACAAATGTAAAAATTCTCAATTTTTATGACTTTTGCATTTATTTGTAGCCGTTCCAACCAAACTATTATTTTTTTGTTAAAATGGCAGTATGCTTTTATTAGATTATTCCTATTTTTTTTCTCTGATTATATATGTTATAGAAAAGAAATTTAAAAAATATCTACGTAATAGTGCTACCAATATAAAAAAAGTTTACTGAAGATATACAACAAATCTAAGCTCAATCATCTAATTCAGAGATTCCCAAACTTTTTTTTCTCGTAGACCACTTTCAAAATTTTACTGCTTTCGGTGAACCCCTTGCTGTTACATTTCTACCATATTCCCAAAACTTGTCAAAAATGTGAAGATTAGATCTAACGATGAGTTAGAGTTCCGACCCTGGATTCGGAGTGGTAAAATAAAAAGAAAAATAGTATACTTTCTTGTCTTCTATTCATTAAAGTAATATACAGACTTAACAGTATTAAAATTAAACATTAATACCGTAACTTCAAAAATGCAATAAACAAAAAAAAATATCATAATTTTAAAAAGGGGGGTGTACTTGATGGATTGACAGCAAATTATCAATATTTGGCTTCAGTTTTTGTTCTTTACTATCGAAACCAGATAAATTTTCGTGGACTCCTACTTACAACTTGTGAACCCCCATTTTTTATTACACCTACTTAGACCCCCGTCGAGTCTCCCGTGAACCCCTGGGGGTCCACCTGGACCACTTTGGAAATCACTGGTCTAATTGGTTATCGAGAAATCGTAGTTGCCGATTTGTTAAAATGCTTGTAAAATGAATGCACTATTGGGTGAGATTTAAATAAAGTATTTAATTGATAGTTACCGGCTAATCGGCCAACACAAGACCAAGAACAACTTGTTCCTCTCTCTTGTAAAATGGATTATAGTCAGAAAGGCATTCTGTCCTTCAGTTATTGTTACTTGTTTCCTTCTCAGTACTTGTCAGTAGGAGCACGCACCTGCCTCTCCCGCCCATACTTCTGACTAATTCTATTACTCTATCATTTTATCAATATATCACTATTCACCTTAGACGTGTATTAATGTCATTGCTTAGACAGGCGTATTTAGGAAGGTCTACTGTCAATTTTAAAACCCTTTCTTTGTAGACAGCGTTAGATACTGTGTGTGTAAATGTTTTAGGAATATTTTATAGTGTTTCATGAATACCTCACTAGGAGAACCGTGTTTATGTGTTTTAGTTAGTATAATAAGTTTGTCTGTGAATTATTAATTATTATGTCAGTAGGTTAAGGAATATTATGTAATAGTGAACAACATCCGAATATAATATATACCTTATAATGTTTTGCCTTATGTTTGAAGTTAATAAATTTTTGAAAAAACTTGTGTAACCTTTTTTTATTCAGATGAAATCTTTTTTTTTTGGTGTATTCCCTGTTACCGATATTGCAATAAAAACCTTTATCGTGTCGATGTTGATTGTCCGTGTATCGAACGTGTCGACGAAAGCGTATGACAACCCTGAGAATTCAAGAATGGAATTTACGCTTCCACATAATACCGTGCCGCTGCGCGTTACCCCTTCCAATAACCTACGAAATAAAGGGAGTGCTCTCATTGGCCAACGAAACACTGTGCATTTGGAATGATGTCTACAATGCTATTACATTCTACAATTAACTTATCAATTGAAAACATGAACGCAATTGATAATAAATACATGCTGCAGCATCATTGGACTCGAAAACACATCTGAATAACCACGTAATACTTCCACCAGGGACCCCAGACAGCAATGATCAAAATCAAGGAAATGATTGAGTATTTACGTTATCCCCATCCTGCTACCAGACGCGGCGCCATTGGTCAATGCTGAACAAAGGAAATGTTTGAATCGTAAATATTTACGACAGCCAATTTACATTCCGAAAAACTCGGAGCTAAATTTCGGGAAATCGGGAATAATTTGAATCAAGAAATATATATCATCACCTAAAAATAGGTATATACTACAATAACACCTCAAAAACCGTCGTCTACCAGTGATTATTGCACTTTAAGAAAATATTTACTTCTAGATATTGTATCTTGTATCACATTTGTAAACTTGTACCTTTTCTTGTTGAAACAATAAAAATTATGTGAGACTTCGGTTTATTGGAACAGGACTGTCTTGGCAAAGGTTATCACACAGATTTTTAACACATCTGCTCGAAAATCATAGCGATTGGGAAAAATACGTAAACGCAAGCACCCTTCAGAAACAGGGAGGTTCTGTGTTCCAAAAGTCCAACCCGGATTTGCCCTATAAAACAAACGGCAAACCGGTAGGAAATCAGTTCAAAAACTACCAGCCAAGAAGTCACAAGTCTCCAAGAAACTGAAGTCTCCAAGTTCTAACCTACTTTAAAAGTGTTTTTTAATCAGTTTAAATTCTGTTCTACCTTTCTCCCAGTATCCCATTATCCTGACCCCAACAGTCTCCAAAAGTCTCCAAAAGTCTGCAAGTCTTTTAAGTGTTTTTACAACAGTTATAGAGTCAGTTTTTGCTAATTTAATTTAGAATCATTAAATCCAGAAGTTAAGGACATTGGCGTGCCAAGTTGTGTCCAGCTCCCTATTTTTGCAATTTGTGTACAAAACGTCTAGTACATTTGGTCCTTCGAGCCGGATCTACACATAACACGCCTTCAGTCTTACCCAGTGGAAATGCCGTCTCTTCGCAGTGGCCGTAAGACCCCGACATCTTCTGATACATCGCTGTCTAAATCTAAACCTGACGCCCCGGGGACAAGCCGAAATATGCCAGTGGCGCCCCGACGGACCCCGGGCCCACACACCGTAGACACCGATGAGACGCCATCTAGAGGACCCCGCCAGGTCCACGATCTATCTAGTGCGAGCCCAGCCAGGAACTCTGATCTCATCACGCTTGACCGACCTGCTCCAGAATCTGTCTCCGAGAGCCTCCACGAATCCAACAGTAAAAGCAGCGAAACAACTTCTGAATCAACTGAAGACTCCCTGCGATTACTGCGCCGAGAGATGCGCATTCGGGACAGACGTCACGCCAAGCAGACAGCCAATCTGCTCGCAGCCCTGAACGCTGCGACACGCCAAGCAGTCAGCCAACCTGCCCACGAGCCAGCACCAACCAGCCCGACCCTGCGAGCCAACCTCGGTCAGGCAGTAATTCAAGTGCCCGCACCAACCGGCCCTTCTGCTAATGAGTTCGCAACGAGATATGCCACTCAAGTACACACGTCAGACGGCCCGTCAACCGGAGAGTTTGCAACTAGATATGCAACAACTCAAGTGCCCGCACCAACCGGCCCTTCTGCTAATGAGTTCGCAACGAGATATGCCACTCAAGTAAACAAGCCAGCCGGAGAGTTTGCAACGAGATATGCAACAACTCAAGTGCACGCACCGACCGGCCCTTCTACTAATGAGTTCGCAACGAGATATGCCACTCAAGTAAAAAGGCCAGCCGAAAAGTTTGCAACGAGATATGCAACTACTCAAATGCACACACCAGTCGGTCAGCCTACCAATGAATTTACAGTAACCGATCCAACTGGATATGCCGCCACCCAAGGCTACACACTACTGACGGGCCCTGCAAAGAACATCGCTACGGCCGAATACAGCCATCTCGGACCCGAGCGCCCAATTTACAATACAACGGGGTACCAGCAACAGCCAGCCTCCTCCGGCCAGGATTCCCCATTGTTTACACCACCGCATACAGCCAACGAGACAGCACGGCACACCCGAGAATGGTTGCAGCACGGCAACGACTCACTGGCCCAGATCGCCTCTGTGATGGCAGAGGCGCTCTGCTCCTCCAGAACGCAAGATAGCCCTCGCACATTAGAAGATGACTCAAGAATGGCAGCCCTAATCGCCAGGCAATCCACAGCAAAAGATTTGCCTACCTTCTCCGGAGACCCCCTCGAGTGGCCTACCTGGAAGGCACAGTACGCTCAATCCACCGCCACCTGCCAATTGACTCCGAGCGAAAATCTCATCCGGCTGCAGCGTGCCCTCAAAGGCAAGGCGCGAGATACCGTGGGTCCCCTACTAATGGATCCTGCGCAAGTCCCAGAGATCATCAGCGTCCTCGAGCAGCGATACGGCAGCGCTAACTCCATAGCAAAATTTATGCTAGACAAGGTTAAAAAGCTACCTTACCTCACGACCGAGGTATCACTCGAGGACCTGGCAGATTTCTCCGGGACGGTGCAAAACCTGGTGGCATCCCTCCGGATCTTGAAAACCGAAGGTTATCTCACCAATCCTGCATTACTGAACGACGTCACTGACAAAATGCCGAGTTCCCTGCGGCTGGCATGGCTAATCGAGATCCGCAAACAACATGCCCCGGCCACCATAACCCAGCTCGCTGCCTTTCTGAAAGAGGTATCAAACGCAATTCCAAACAGCGGGATGGTGGACCACATACGATCCCGACCACGCCGTGAACAAATACATGCCGGGTACCAGGAGGAAGAAGATAGTGATCGCATGCGACTTCTACCGAGCCATGAGCAAATACATGCCGGACATCAAGAAGAAATCAGGGACGGCCCAAAAGAAAAGATCGCCCCGATGAAATGCAAAATGAATGAGGCACATACTTACCCTGGACCAAGCCGAAAAAGAAAAACAGCCGACGAAAGCTGCGCCCAATGTGGCGGCGATCATAAAACCCGCGAATGCAAAGAATTCGCAGCCAAAGATGTTGAACTTCGATGGGAAACTGTACGCATGGGAAGGTTATGCCGCAAGTGCTTAGAAAAACACCACTCACGAAGCTGCAAAATAAACCAATGGTGCAAAGTAGGGGATTGCCGATCCCCACACCACCCCCTGCTACATAATCCCGAGTTCGTACGAAAAAGCACCGTGGAAAATGTCAACTTGTGACGCCAGGACTCCGGACAGAGAGTACTGTTAAAAATTGCGCCAGTAATATTAAGCGCTCCCAACAAAGAAGAAGTGTCAGTGTTTGCTCTCCTGGACGAAGGATCCACAGTAACACTTGTTGACACTGACACCGCAATACAAGTCGGAGCAAACGGCCCAGTTCACGGACTGCGAATCCACGGTGCCAAAGGAATGTGCACCTCTGACAATCTCTCCCAACGAGTGAGACTAAGAATACGAGGTGCGGGCAACAGTAATACATACCACATCTCTGCCAGCACAATAAGCAACCTCAACCTGCCGGAGCAACAGATCCAAGGAAGGTCTGTCGTCCCGAAGCTGCTAATAGGCCAAGACAACGCTCACCTAATTGTGTCAAGGGAAGTTCGTGAATGCAATGAAACTACGCGAATAGCATCACGCACCGCACTAGGATGGATCGTTCATGGGGGAGTCAACCCCAGAGATAATAACACGACTACCACTTTGGCACTACAACCAGAAACGGCCGCAGACATACAATTGAGGGAGCTAGTAAAAACCAACTTCGCCATCGACTCGCTCGGAGTAACATCAGCCACCAGAGTCAATGCAAGCGAACAACAGGCCATTGCACTTATGAATGCAACTACCCGTCCTCTTCCTACAGGGAAGTGGGAAACTGGTCTACTATGGCGCAATCCAGAAGCCTCGCTACCTGACAATCGGCAGTGTGCGCTGAAGCGACTTCTGTCTCTGGAGAAAAAGCTAGCAAAAGACAAAAATCTAGCAGTGGCCTACAATGACAAAATAAGTCAACTTCTCAACAAAGGCTATGCCAAGAAGCTATCAGGCCATGAAGCTTCCACCACCACACCTCGCAAATGGTACCTGCCTCACTTCGCAGTAATCAACCCAAATAAGCCAGGAAAAATCAGAGTGGTATTCGATGCTGCAAGCCGATGCCGAGGAACCTCCCTCAATGATCAGCTGCTTACTGGTCCTGACCTGCTGTCCTCCCTCCTGGGGAATATAATACGCTTCCGGGAAGGAAACATCGCCATTGCTGCAGACATCAAAGAAATGTTCCTGCAAATAAAAATAAGGCGAGAAGACCAGCCGTCCCAGCTTTTCCTGTGGAGGACATCACCTCATCATGAACCAGACACCTATCAAATGTCATCAATGATGTTCGGAGCCACCTGCTCCCCAAGCAGTGCCCAATTCGTCCGAAATAAAGTGGCCGAAACATACGAGCACGAGTACCCGGCCGCCGCAAAAGCCGTACGCACGAAGTTCTACATGGACGACTACCTAGATGCAACAGACACACCCAATGAAGCTGCTACACTCGCCCAAAGTGTAAGTGCCCTCCTCGCGAAAGGAGGGTTCCACTTGACAAATTGGGCGTCTAATAGCCCGGTGGCCCTAGCTGGCGTACCCATAGAAGACCGTGCCAGCTCCGCGATACAGATCAGCAGTGGAGGTCCAGAGACAGAACGAGTGCTTGGTTTGATCTGGGACCCCACCACAGACCGCTTCCTGTACTCATTTCGCGAGGCGATCTCCCCCGACACGGCCACACAACCTACCAAGCGGCAACTATTATCCATAGTAATGAAGATCTTTGACCCAGTCGGCTTCGTTGCCTGCCTTACCATCAGATCTAAGATGCTACTGCAAGCAGTGTGGCGCTCAAGCGTCGGCTGGGACGAACCCATTACCCCCGAACACGCCCAGAGATGGACAGACTGGCTGAGCCTGCTGCACACAAACAGCATCTCAATCCCGAGACGTTGCCTCTCAAACAAACGGAACAACGTAACTCTACACCTCTTCTGCGACGCATCGGAGCAAGCTTGCTGTGCCGTGGCCTACTTTACCGAAGAAATAAATGGATCCTTACGAGTAACATTCCTTGCAAGTAAATGCAAGGTAGCACCACTGAAGCCTCTCTCCATTCCACGCCTCGAGCTTCAAGCCGCCCTCATAGCAGCGAGACTAGCCCAGACGATCCAAAAGGAAAGCAAAGCCCTGATATCCCGCACCTGCTTCTGGACAGACTCCACAACTGTACTATGCTGGTTACGCACCGACCCACGCGCCTACTCAACCTTTGTGGCAAACCGATTGGGCGAAATAGACGAACTAACCAACATACCCGACTGGAAATGGGTACCCACAAAACTCAATCCAGCTGATACAGGAACACGAGACTTAGAGGTGCCAGACCTAACACCAGAAGGAATGTGGTTTACCGGCCCAGCCTTTCTCACTTCCCCGGAGGGTGCATGGCCGAAAGAACGGGCACCCGCCCACAGGCCTGACGACCTAACACTAGAAGTCAAACCTCACTACGTTGGCCTTGTGTCCACCAAGGGCGAAGCACTCCCATCAGTAGAGCGGTTCTCCTCATGGCACCGGCTAATCCGCTCCACAGCTTGGATCCTCCGTTTTATCAGACGATGCAAGATGGGGCCCAACAAACCAGGAGAAGGCCCACTACTAGCCGAGGAGATAAAAGCAGCAGAACAAAAATGGATCAAAAGGTCCCAGGAAAACGCTTTCACATCTGATCTACACACCATCCGACAAGGTCAAAAACTACCTACTGGCAGTCGCCTCAACTCGCTGAACCCCTTCTTTGGACCAGACGACCTTCTACGAATGGGGACCCGACTACGAGCCTTGGAAAGAACAAAGAGTGTGGCCCGAACCCCCATAATACTGGACGGCGACGAACCCTACACTCGGCTCCTAATCAGTCACTACCACAAAAAGGCGGATCATCCTAGTACTGAGAAAACAATTGCAGAAATACGCAATCATTTCTTCATAATACGAATACGCACAACAATCAGGAAAATAACGCACGTCTGCCCCACTTGTTTCATACGACGCAGCAAACCGACTCCACCTCTGATGGGCGCATTACCACCACCCCGCCTGATGCATCACGTCCGTCCATTCACACACTGCGGGCTTGACTATTTCGGCCCTATGGCTATCACGGTCGGTAGGCATCGAGAAAAACGATACGGAGCCATCTTCACCTGCCTCTCAACGCGCGCCATTCACCTAGAACTAGCCGCTTCACTGACTGCCGACTCGGCCATCATGGCCCTTCAAAGAATGACCGCCCGCAGAGGACAACCCACAGCCATGTACTCGGATAACGGAACAAATTTTCACGGAGCTGACACCGAGATGAGGGACGCCCTGCTGTCAATAAGTCAAGACGCCAGAATGATTGACGCAATAGCTACCCAGGGCATCGAGTGGCACTTTATACCACCGCTGAGTCCCCACATGGGGGGAGCTTGGGAGAGACTAGTACGATCAGTAAAGAAAGCCCTAAGCGCAACACTCAAAGAAAGAGCACCAAAAGAAGAAACTCTACGCACAGCACTTGCAGAAGCCGAGTTTGTGGTAAATAACCGACCACTCACCCATATTTCAGTCGACCCGCGTGATGAAGAACCTCTAACACCCAACCACTTTTTACTACTTAAACATTTCAAGTCTTTTGGCTCATTTAAATGAAATTGAAGTATTATTACAAGAACTCAAACCAGAAATTTTAATGTTAAGTGAAACGTGTATAACTAGTGATATTTACGATTCTGAAGTATCATTTATAGGATATTCAACTGTAAGATGCGATTCATTTAGTCGGCATACGGGAGGAGTCGTTATGATTATAAAAAATAATATATCTTTTAAAATAATATCAAATGAAGTGTTTGATGAAAAAAATACATGGATACTGGCAGTACAAATAAGAAAAAACTTGATTAAAGGAACATACGCTGTATTATATCACTCACCAAACCAAAGCCATTCAAAATTTTTGGATTTCTTCGAAAGTTGGTGTACTAAAAACATGAAAAATCAAGATATGTTCTATGTAACCGGTGACTTTAACATTGACATGAAAGTCAAAAATACCTGCAGTAATAGACTTCAATGTTTAGTAAATAATCTAGGACTGAAACAACTTGTGACCAAACCAACTAGGATATCAAATACATCAGCAACCATTATTGATTTAGTTATTACAAATAATTTTTACTTGAATGTTAATGTTGTGGATACTCCAAAAATATCAGACCACGAAAATATATTAACAATATTTGAAACGAGTATAATTAAAAATGAATCAAGGGAAATTACATATAGAGATAAAAGTAAATATGATCAAACAAAATTTTGTGAAACTTTACAAAATAGTATTTCTCAAGTTACCGAATCAAATAACCTAAATGACAAAGCAGAAAACTTCGTCAATATTTTGACTACAGCGGTCAATAAAATTATGCCAATGAAAAGGGTTAAGTTTAAAAATACGAATAAATGGTATTCGAAACCATTACACAACCTTCAGCAACAAAGAGATAATGCATATAAAGCAGCAAAATTGGAACCATCAGAAGAAAAATGGAATGCATATAAAAAAGTTCGTAATATTTACTCCAAACAAATTAAACAACATAAATGCGATTATTATAAGCAAAAATTAGAAACACAAAAGAATGAACCAAGAAAACTTTGGATAACACTAAAAGAAATCATAAAGGGTAAACAAAAAGAAATTGTAAAGTCAATTGATTTCCCAGATGGAACTGAAGAAGAAGTAGAGAAGATAGCGACTAAATTTAACAAGCATTTTATTTCGAGCATAGATCTTATAATCGAAAGTATTCCACAACATCCTGAGAACCAACTAGACGAGCCTATACGCACTGATAAAGAATTTAAGTTTAAAAATGTGGATTTACCGTACTTAAAGAGGGTGTTGAGTAATATGAAATCGAAGGAATCTGCAGATGGTATTACAATAAATATAATCAAAGACTCTATAAATATTATTGGCGAATCGATGGTCCAAATTATCAATGAATCTTTGAATAGTGGAGTATTCCCCAAAACTTGGAAGACGTCTGTAATAACTCCTATCCCGAAAATTGATAACCCAAAAAAATTTGACGACTATAGGCCGATCAATTGTTTACCCAAATATGAACAAATACTGGAATACATTGTAAAGGAGCAATTAACAGAATATATTGAGGCCAAGCAGATATTAGTTCCACAACAATCTGGTTTTAGAAATAAATGTTCTTGTGAAACCGCTATTAACTATGTAATAGATGAGTGGAAAAATTTTAGAGATAAAAAAAATAAAATTATTGCAGTATTTCTAGACTTAAAGCGGGCATTTGAAACAATCGATAGAGATAGATTAATCAAAAAATTAAGTAATATTGGAATTAATGGTAAAGAAAATAAGTGGTTTGTTGACTACCTATCAGAAAGAACACAAATTACAAAATATGGTGGTAAAACATCTGAACCACATAGTACTAATAAAGGCGTTCCGCAGGGATCCGTCTTAGGTCCATTGTTGTTCATTATATACATGAATGATATTATCAAAGTGTTAAAGCATTGTGCAATTAAACTATTTGCTGATGATACATTGTTATACATAGCCAGTAAAAATTTACAGGACGCCATTGAAAAAATACAAACTGATTTAAATTATGTAGCGCTTTGGCTTCACCAAAACAAATTAAAATTGAATGTTACGAAAACAAAGTTTTTAATTGTGGATAGCCTAGGTGGAAAGGAGCAGGCAATACTAACAATCGATAACGAAAACATAGAAAGGGTTAGCAGTATTAAATATCTGGGTGTAATATTGGATGATAAATTAAAATTCGACGAACACTTAGAATACATAACAAAAAAAATTGCTAAAAAAGTTGGATTCTTAAAAAGGATCAGAAATAACTTGGATCTCAAGACAACGCGCCTTGTTTACAATTCTATTGTAACTCCGCATTTAAATTATTGTTCTAGTGTTTTATTCCTATGTAACGAAGCCCAAAATAATAAACTACAGGTTATACAAAATAGGGGGATGAGGATGATTTTAAAATATAATATGTTTACTAGAGTCAAAATTATGTTACAAAATCTAAATATGATGACGACAAAACAACATATAACGTATAATGCATTAACAATGATTTACAAGCTGAAAAATAATATGCTACCAAATTATCTGAAGAGTAACATTATGTTTCACGAAAATGTTCACAACTATCCTACGAGAAGACGCGGAGACTTTAGGCTTCCCAAAACTAAGCTTTCGTGCACACAAAATAGCGCGTTTTATAAAGGACAAAAACTTTTTAACAGCCTGCCAAATGCCGTAAAGGAAGCCTCAAGTCTTAGCACTTTTCGTAGGATGTGTGCATTATATGTGAAGAATGTTTTTTGATTCATAAAAATCTTTCAAATATTATTCTCATATCTGTTTCCTCAAAATTTATTTTTATTTTTGTAATCTTTTTTTTTCCACTTAAATTGTATTTGTAAAAATGTAACTGTATCAATTGTATTTGTTTATATTTTTTTTACTAGATGTATGAAAAAATTTTTGCATACATCTAAATAAACATTCAAAAACAAACAAACAAAAACTTTTTGCTGGGATCGGCCGGGAAGCGCCCCCAATTATCCTTCTACGACAAAAAAGAAGAGGAAGTATGCCTACGCCGCCAGTGGCGCATCGGACAACAACTTGCAGACACCTTCTGGAGGCGATGGCTGCGCGAATACCTACCTACCATGGCTGCCCGACAAAAATGGCACCATCCAACTACACCAATTAGGAAGGATGACCTAGTGATCATCATGGACCCAGCACTGCCTCGAAACAGTTGGCCACGTGGCCGTATCCTCGAAGCAACACCTGCAGCTGATGGACAAGTCAGAACTGCTCGGATCCAAACCAGTACTGGGATATACGTAAGGCCGGCAGTCAAAATCGCCGTCATCCTGCCTGCCACACCAACAACTAACGAAACTGTACCAGTTGCGAAGACACCCGATTCAGAACTCAGACATCGGAAAAGGACACGCCCGACGAAGTAACTGAGCACAGTCGAGACTGCACTGGGGGGAGTGTATCGAACGTGTCGACGAAAGCGTATGACAACCCTGAGAATTCAAGAATGGAATTTACGCTTCCACATAATACCGTGCCGCTGCGCGTTACCCCTTCCAATAACCTACGAAATAAAGGGAGTGCTCTCATTGGCCAACGAAACACTGTGCATTTGGAATGATGTCTACAATGCTATTACATTCTACAATTAACTTATCAATTGAAAACATGAACGCAATTGATAATAAATACATGCTGCAGCATCATTGGACTCGAAAACACATCTGAATAACCACGTAATACTTCCACCAGGGACCCCAGACAGCAATGATCAAAATCAAGGAAATGATTGAGTATTTACGTTATCCCCACCCTGCTACCAGACGCGGCGCCATTGGTCAATGCTGAACAAAGGAAATGTTTGAATCGTAAATATTTACGACAGCCAATTTACATTCCGAAAAACTCGGAGCTAAATTTCGGGAAATCGGGAATAATTTGAATCAAGAAATATATATCATCACCTAAAAATAGGTATATACTACAATAACACCTCAAAAACCGTCGTCTACCAGTGATTATTGCACTTTAAGAAAATATTTACTTCTAGATATTGTATCTTGTATCACATTTGTAAACTTGTACCTTTTCTTGTTGAAACAATAAAAATTATGTGAGACTTCGGTTTATTGGAACAGGACTGTCTTGGCAAAGGTTATCACACAGATTTTTAACACATCTGCTCGAAAATCATAGCGATTGGGAAAAATACGTAAACGCAAGCACCCTTCAGAAACAGGGAGGTTCTGTGTTCCAAAAGTCCAACCCGGATTTGCCCTATAAAACAAACGGCAAACCGGTAGGAAATCAGTTCAAAAACTACCAGCCAAGAAGTCACAAGTCTCCAAGATACTGAAGTCTCCAAGTTCTAACCTACTTTAAAAGTGTTTTTTAATCAGTTTAAATTCTGTTCTACCTTTCTCCCAGTATCCCATTATCCTGACCCCAACAGTCTCCAAAAGTCTCCAAAAGTCTGCAAGTCTTTTAAGTGTTTTTACAACAGTTATAGAGTCAGTTTTTGCTAATTTAACTTAGAATCATTAAATCCAGAAGTTAAGGACATTGGCGTGCCAAGTTGTGTCCAGCTCCCTATTTTTGCAATTTGTGTACAAAACGTCTAGTACAGTCCGTGTTAGGGACCCATTACTTCCAATAGAAATAGAGGCTACAGGTCAAATTTTAATATCTACTCATGTTGTTTTGAGAAAGTGTTATTTGGGAAACGCACTACATTCCTATTTTCTACTTTTTGTAAAAACATTCAGCTTTTCAAACAGCTCGGGTGGCACGCGAGCTACTGCAATTTTTTTTTTTAAATTTCATATATTAAAAACATTAATTTTTGTTTATTATAAGAACAATCAATCAAATTTTATAAGTACCAAACATAGGTGCCTGTGTAAAATAAATAGAAGGAGAATGAACTTGACGATTTTTCAATTATTATCTTCAGATTACTAATCAAATAGGTACTATATGTAGGTTCTATATCACACAGAGCTTACCCTAATGCCTACAATACACGACATATTTTTTCAGCCCGATTCCAATTAGAGACCAAAGTCAACGTTTTTCGCTTTACGCGATCGCTATTTTCATCTCTATTTTCATATCTACGATTTCAATTGTCATCACTGCAACAACACATGAACCATGCTGCTTTGCTGTGATGCCAACTGAAATCGTAGATATGAAAATAGCGATCGCGTAAAGCTAAAAATGTTGACTTTGGTCTCTAATTGGAATCGGACTGAAAAAAGATGTCGTGTATTGTAGCCATAAGGCTTTGTTCATAGATTTGATGTTTTTTCGTGAGCATTTTCTTCTATGTACCTACCTATACTTTCTTTGTGAATTTCTTCTCTAGACCTTTGAAACAATAATTTGTTTTTTATGAAAACTCCAAGTGTTTCGCAACGTTTGGTGACTTAGCAGGGGTGAGGTTTGTCTAGGTCCTGGGGGCCACTGCATTTGTCCACCTGCTGAGTGGTGGCCTAGTGGGAGATACAACCCAGAAATCTCCTGCCGGACGCTCTCGACCCGTCGCCTTGCACCGCAGTGAGAGGGATGGATTTATAAATCCCCCCCCAAATTGACCTCCAGATTCCTACCCGGCCCTTCATACCTTTTTTTACCTTTTTAATATCTTTGTCCTTCCCAGAAATTCCTCTCCTTCCTATCCCTAAAAATACCCTCCACACAACATCTCCAAAGTTCAATGAAAGGTGACCAAAAAGGCATTAATAACATTTTTTACCCCAAATAATCCGCTGAATAAACTCTGTCAAGTAGGTACCCGTTACATCCTGTGTAGTCAGTGGCGTAGCTAGCATGGTGGTACCCGGGGCGGAGATAACTTGGTGGTGTCACACCCCCCCCCCCCCCCCCACCCTTCAAAACGCAAACTTTGACTTCATAAAATTACAACCTTTGTACCTAATTTTTTCCATGGTTAAAATACTAAAAACTGTCAAAGTCAACTTTTACAGATTGGCGGGATTTGACAGTACAAAGTCAAACATAATTTTGAGAAAGAAAAAGGTATAAGGGGTGGGAAGAAATTTTATTTTTTATTATTTAAAATACATAGGTACATTTAACAACTACTTACAATAGAGTAATTTCTTCTTTATAATAAACTACCCAACTCAATAGAGAAATATTTCTCGTGTTTGAATTGGGGAAAAAATCTGGGAGTCAATTATCACACAGAAGGCCCTGAGGAAAAAACATTCCCTCAGAGTGTATGCCATCTTTAGGGATACTGTGTAGGGGTACTTTTTAGGGAAAGTAAGGAGATGAAGTTCTGGGAAGGAAAAAGGCATGAGGGGTGGGTAGGAATATGAGGTTCAATGAGTCCAGGAGTGATGGACGTACGAATCCATCTCTCCTACTGCGGTGCAAGCTCCAGCTGGAGGGTTTTAAGGTTGGGGTCCTTTAACCAGTCTCCCGAACCGGCCCCAGTAAGTGGGCAAACGAATTCGCCACCAAGATCTCACCTCACCCCTTGAACCCGGACGCTCCAAGAGAACCATTTGGGGTGACCTACGGCAAGGGTGTTGGTTATCCAATAAATGGTTCCCGGAGCAGCGGTACCCATACCCACCTACCAAATTGTGAAAACATAAGTCGTCATTTATAAAAAATCAGAAAGTAGGTACCTGCTGTCTGGATTTTTATCATAAAACGTTCAATAACACAGTTAAAATGCAATGTCAGAGAATTTAACAATAAATCATTAGATAGTCCATGTGTTTTTATGATTTGCTGCTAACTATTAATGATAAAATGCATTTAATTTGTTACATGTGTCACAAGCAGTGGCGAAGCTAGCATGGGTGGCACCCGATGCGGATAACGTTGTGTCACCGCTAGAAAGAACATGGTGTCATCCCCCCCCCCCCTCTGTTGACTTTGAGAAATTCAAATCATAAATTTCGACTCTTCATAAAAAATAAAAAAACTTCATAGTCAAATGCGTAAAAAAAAGTTTAGAACTCCTCAAAATTACCTATTATTTTTCCTTGTACACAGAACAAAGAAATGTAGAAAAAAAATAAAGAAGATTGATCATTTTTCAGTCAGTTATCGATCGATTCTGCTATATTTGTTTTCGGGTTTTGCGTTAATCAATTATCGTTTATTAAAAAAAAATAACTATTCAATCCACTTATCTTGTTTCTTTCAATAATTTTAAAACAATAACAGAAAAAACAACTTTTTCATTAATTCCCCTCAACCAATAGGTAACAATTCCCTTCAAGAAATGAGAATGACACAGGTGACAAGCGAGGAATATTTTAGTGGAATCCCGAACCAAGCAATAGTTAGAGGTAGAAACGAAAAGAAAACAACAGAATTTTTGGCTGACCGAGCCATAGAGCTACGAAAATTTAAATAACAGACCGTGTTCTTGGGTAAAATATTTTTGTGACAATATTCTGCCTTTGTAATTTTAAGGGCCGCCCCCACCACCCCCTAGCTATGCCACTGGTCAGTGATTTACATGTTATATTATCTGTCTTAGTTTTTTTTAAACGGTTATCTATTTAGTAAGTAATAAACTTGATTTTTAGTCATTTTTAATATTACATTGTATTCAAATCATTAAACATCGCCAACTAATTATAAAGTTATCACCATCATTAACATTATAAAAGATATTTCTCTAATAACTAACTCTACTTGTCCTTATAACAATACAATACAGTGATCAGGGTTACAATTATTTCACATAGTCGTTAAAATAAATATATATAAAATAAAATAAATAATTTATTTTTAAGTTTCCTATACCTGTTTTATCAATGTACGTGGTATACGGGTAAGAATTTTTGTAATAAATGTGAGTATATTGTAAAGCATTTCAATTTCACCACCCGCTTATTTACGGCCTTACTCATAATCGGAAAATAAGATAATACCACGAGAATACAAACGGGTTAGGTGAAATTGTTACCCATAATGATAGGACAGTCGCGCGCATGCGCATTTTCTTATCCCGTCGCAATACGAGCTGTCAGATTTCAAAGTGAGTTTGGCAGTGAGGCATGGAACTGGCAGAGGAAGGATGAAAGTAAACTGAATGCTGTTGAAATGAGATCCCTGATGCGGATGTGTGGTAAAACCATGTATGATCGTGTGAGAAATGTGGATATCCGCAAAGAATGTAAGGCTGATTTATGTACGCATAATGAGTAAGATTAAGAAAGGTACCCTCAGATGGTTTGGGCATATACAGCAAATGAACAAAGAAAGTAGTGTAAGAAGAATATACGACGCAAATGTGAATGGTACAAGAAGTCGGGGACGCCCGATGAAGACATGGCACGATCAAGTGAATAGAAGAGAATGTATGAGACGATGTATGAATGTGAGTGAGGCAAATAGTGTGTGCCAAGGCCGAGTTGTTTGGCGGTCCGTCCTCTCTGCCTACCCAATCACCAGGGATAACTCATATTACGGCCGTATAACTTTTGAAATGGCTAACTTTTTTGAGTCGCCCTAATTCTTGGTACGCCTACGCCTTTTCGTTTCGACATCCGAATTAATGTTCCTCCCTCCAATAAGGCTAAGACCCTCAATTTTCTTTAAAATTGTCAACAGTTTGTAAATTCTGTGAACTGTAAGACCGCGAGTTCTAAAAAGTTCGTAAGTATCTGATTTTCTCTAATTTAATAAAACAAAACCTAAATTTTCTCTGAAATCACAAGATTTGTATGTAGGTACTTAAAAACGTACTTACTTAATTAATAAACACTACGATTAGACGATCGATAATATTTGACAAAATAGTATTTAGTGAACCATTTGTGATGATGCTGACTTTTTGCTGTTTGCCCGCTGATTCTTTTTTCGTAAAAACTTACTTGTTTTTTGCAAGATAATATGTTTATATAATCTTCCGTAAGTAATTTGTTTAATTGATTAATATCTGCATATTTACTTAATATATTATAATTATTTCATAAACTATATAAATTGATTACATAATTGTTTATTATTATTTATTTTTTGTTAATAATTTAATGCTACTGTGGTACGATCACCCTATTATTGCATCTGGTAAGCCACAACAGGTACCTTGTATTTACATATTTTTTTATTTAGTTTACAGTATAATATTATTTTTGCCAACAATGAGCATACTGCCCAGCTGTAATAATTATTAATTAGTAATGTTTGAATAACTGTACTCAGTGCTTCTTTTGTAGGTTTTTTATTATATTTCTTTTAAGTTTAGGTATATGTATGTTTCTTTTTTTTAATTACATTATTGTAAAACTGCATATCTCGATAGTGAGATGTGCAGCTTATGTTTTCATGTATTTCTTATTTTTTCAATAAATAAATAAATAAAAATTCCCCGAGAATAGCTACTTATATGCAGAGAAAAGATTTTTTTATAGTATCTATCGACTACTGCGGCGCACCATCTTTAACCGAGTTAAAACATGACTTCGCCATGCTCAGTCAATAACTTGCCTATAGTGACTATAGTGTTATTTGTCTGCAAATGATAACAATTTTATTTTTCATATACCTTATTGGTGTAGGTACCATATTCGTAAGATTAATACTGGGTATTCGAGTTGGTCGAAATCTGTACTAGTTATCAATAATAAAATCATTTCACAAATTAATTAAAGATAGCAAGATTAATTAAAATTATTATAATCTAGTGAAGGCAGCCCTGGATCGGTGAAACCTCGGCCGGGGCTAATATAAGGGAAAAAGTGTTTTGGCAGACTGTATCGCGTAAATATCTACAGACCGTCTTCAATTATCACTGTCAGCTTGTTTTTGGCCTTGCAGCAACGACAGTGTTCATACACAATTTATAATGCTAAGTACAATCAGCTGCGTGTTGCTAGTGGGAGGGATAATGACGGCAGAAGGCTTCTTCCCGAAAATCCACCGGAACAGATTTTCCGGGGCGGCTCTCGGGAAATGCGGGGACTGCGGGGATCCGCTTTACCTGACCCCTTACATCAAGGAGGGGCGCTTGGCCGAGGCGCGCAACAAGTCCAAGGTAGAGTCACCCGACTTCCACGGCGTGAAAAGTTACTCCGGCTTTCTGACGGTGGATGAAGCGCGCTCTTCTAACACCTTTTTCTGGTACTTTCCTGCAGAAAAAACACCGGAAAATGCCTCCGTGGTTCTGTGGCTGCAGGGTGGGCCTGGTGCCTCCTCACTGTTCGGCTTGTTTACCGAGAACGGTCCCTTTTCCTACAATAACGACAAAGGTAATGTGGAACTTCGCAATTACTCCTGGTCGGAGAACAACCACGTCATCTATATCGACAACCCGGTAGGCACCGGCTTCAGCTGGACGAAGAGCGGCATTGCGAAGAATGAGACGGTGGTTGGAAACAATCTCTACTCGGCCCTACTGCAGTTTTTCAAGCTGTTCCCTGACCTGCAGAAAAACGAGTTCTATGTGACCGGCGAGTCCTACGCCGGTAAGTACGTGCCGGCTGTTTGCTACACCATCCACCGCGAGAATAAGAACGCTTCACAGAAAATCAACCTTAAAGGTTTCGCCATCGGCAACGGCCTTTCAGACCCAGTTCACCAGCTGTCTTACGCTCCCTACCTGTACCAGTTAGGCCTAGTGGACGCCAAAGGCGTGAAACAGATTGAGGCTCGCCAGAAGATCGTGGAGGATAATATCAAGGCTGGCAAATGGATGGATGCTTATGAGGCATTGAATGACCTGTTGTCCTTCTTCTGCGATCTGACTGGCATAGATAATATATATAACTACGTAGAGTTTGATATGCCATCGGACGACTTTGAAAAACTTTTTGAAAAACCAGATATACGCAAGGCCATGCACGTGGGCAACCTAACCTACAACGACGGCTCTGATGTGTATAATAATTTGCGAGAAGATATTCCACAGTCTGTGGCGGGCTGGGTGGGAGAGCTGCTGTCGCACTACCGCGGGGTGATCTACAACGGACAGTTAGACATCATAGTGGCCTACCCTCTGACGGAGAACTACCTGCAAACGCTCAACTTCAGCTCAGCGGCCGAGTACGCGAAGGCACCTCGTGGCCAGTGGCGTGTGGGGAAGCGCCTCGCGGGCTACGCCAAGACAGCGGGTAACCTCACTGAGGTGCTGGTGCGCTCCGCAGGGCATATGGTACCCACGGACCAGCCCAAGGCCGCACTCGACCTCCTCCATCATCTCACTTCCAACACACCCTTCTTTTAGATAACTTCCCAATGTTCAATATGCATGTTCACTTATATATTTTATTTATTTACCCAGTAAGTATCCATACAATATGTAGGTATCCACAATGTAATCCAGTAATAAAAACTAAGTTAATACACAAACATATAATATAAAATTTTAAAAAATCCATTCAAATAAAATATACATATTATCTATTTAAAATAAAAAATTGTAAATTTGTATAAACGCCCACTCAAATAACAAATAATACAAAGAGAAGTAGAGACACGAGTAATACATCTTACTAATATTATGTAACTATGTAACTATTAAATCACTATTATAAGATCTTTAACGTAAAGAACCCGTTAGACAAACTGCTAAAAAGTAGTTTATCGGGACTTTTTGTCTTGTATTTGTAAAGTGTATAAAATAAATAAATAAAATAAAAAAATATATATAAATGCGAAAGTTTGTATGGATGGTTGGTTGGTTGGATGGTTGGTTGGATGGTCCTTACTCTTTCACGCAATAAATATCGAATGGAATTTAAAAATTCTTTCACTAATCGAAAGCTACATTATTTGCGAGTAACAACGGCTTTATATATTGGTAAGCTCTGGCGTTATGAATGAGCTGCGGCGTTATGAAATTATGTATTATACGTTTTCTGTCCCTAACAAAATCGAATTATTGCAAACGTCAAACAAATTGTTACCTTAAAAACAATGTTTTTTTTTAAATTTTAGGCTTAAAAAGAGTGCTTTGTTGTGATTAAAAAGAGTACTTTTTTTGGCGTCGTAGTTAATATCTACATATCTCTAAAAATGTTTATTCTCCGAACAAAAAGCATATCGTTGCTATAAAGCATGGCGTTTGAAGTGGACTGTCATTTTCTTTTAGGTTACTCTGGATTCAAATATGAATAAAATACTAATAAAGGGAGTAGGTACTTAAAATAAATTTCTATTTCTATAATTTAAATATTTTCTAAAATAAAATTTTTATTTGCGAAATGTCATTCTCAAATTTTGAAATTTTCTATTAAACCATAATTATTTTCAGCAAGAATAATAACAATTATGCCTCGAAAGCGTAAGTCGAATCTAAGCAAAAGTTCTAATAAAGCTCAAGCTATGAAAGTTGCAAGACTTGAAGAGACGTTTCTCTAAATTTATGTTTGGATAAAATCTGATGTTCAGTATTTACCAGTCAACCACCTCCAAGACCTAGACAAAACTCACCCCATGAACCCGGGCACCCCTGCTAAATCACCAAAGTAGCGAATCACTTGGGGTGACCTATGGCAGAGGTGTTGGTTATCCAATAAAGGTTCCCGGGGCGGCGGTACCCATTCACGCCTCCCAAATTTGGATTAATATCGCAGTTTCAATAGGTTACTACTTCGATTCAGATGTTTAATATTTTATTTGTATGCAAACATTAAAAAAAATGTTAAATCAAAATAAAAATAAACCAAGTTGGTACGAGAATTTTATTTGTCTTATAGTTATTTGTTGTTTATATTATGTGATTTTTTTAAACAGAGAAAATTGGAGGAATGGGAAATGACATAGGCTAATTTTTATCACGGAAAAATATTTTCATTAACGTGGGAAAATTCTTTATACAGTAATTTCCCACTAATACCATGCGAGTGAAGCCGCGGGTAAAAGCTAGTATATAATAATAAATCAAATTCACGGACGTACAAAATATATGGACATGCCCTTACGTGTTAAAAAACGTGTTATTTCCCCCTCCCATTGGAACCATTTTTCGGAACCAGCTGGGCGTGTCCGGACCAGTGTCGTGCTCTCATCGTACATTTTACGCACGAACGCTGTATGTCTATGAAACACATACTTAGACATCGAGATACATAGCGACGCGAAACACAAAGCCGCTGTTTACTGGGTTAAGTAAATCATGAAACATTTGTAAAAGTGTCTACGGCAAAAAAATATTCCACTATGAAAATACTCAGAACCTTACTTTGCGAATTTGGATTTTACACATCTGTTCATACCGTGGCATGCAATTCGCGCTCCCATATAAATAGGTCTATTCATTCAAAAGCAGATTTTACTATCAAGAACTAAATAGTGATATTATAGTGCGAGGTGCCTATATACTGTTAGATTGATTTATTGGCGAATCACAAGTCTCTTTCCTTTCTTCGCCCCGCCATAGTTGGTTTTTACCCCTCATCTGTAAGTTCTCGTCTAGTTCTTTGTATGTCTATGATCAAATATAAAAATAAAAGACAAAAATGAACTCAATTTCATATACGACGATATTTCTGTCATGGTTTTGGATCGCTCGGTAGTATTTTTCCAAAGATACGGCAATTCTTATGTAGTTATGGGTTATGGGAGGACAGTAGATTCAAGTTTACCATGCCGCCCCTGTATCAATCAAAGAGAACTAGGAGGTTCATTAATGATTACATGAGCTCAAAAGGGAGGGATGTCCAGCAAAATCTCACGTTAATTTAAAAGAATATACGAAAAGGCCTAAATTTATCTCACCAAGGGGAGGGGGGGTCTAGATTGGAAGAAAAACTGCTCACGCTATTAATGTATGCTACCTTACAACTGCGGAGAAAATATTTAAAAGCTTCGAAAGTAAATTGTCATCAAATAAAAAAAAAATCGCAGTATGTGCAATTTATGAGTGAATATCAAGAACTAGGTCACATGAAAGCATGCGATAAGCTGGAAGGAAATCATAACTCCAAACAATTTTTTCCCACACCATGCCGTCATAAACGAATCTAGCACGACAACCAAATTAAGGGTTGTGTTTGACGGTTCGGCCAAAAATTCTAATGAATTTTTTTTATTTTATTTATTTATGTGAGACAAAAGCAGGATATTTATAGAACATTATTTTGGGTAATATATTTATTAAAAAATAATAAAACAACAAACAATTTTGGGTGTTCAAATCGTGAAGATATTTCTTGAAACAAGTTATATTATTTACAAAAATATCTATGATATTGTGTGTTTTTGCAAGATCGTTTTATCATCGAGACATTCTAGACATAGGATTAAAATATCCAGTATTATTGGTAAAAATTTCGGTCCAAAATATGTGAAGGTTTCCGGTAGATTTGGGCCTGGCGTATGTATAACTTAATTTGATTGACTAAGTTATTAATCTACTCGATTATTCACAATTTTAAAAAGCATCTAGAGGTCATTTATGTTTCATTTATTAACCAGACTCTCTTATTTGAAATGTGTAAGTCATTGTTCATATCTTCATACCTGTCTAAAAGATGGTAGACACCTGATCGGCAAGACAAAATCCGTGTAAATTTTCTTTGGACTGATTCGAGTCTAGTTACCTGTGCATTGTTATATTTATGTACCTGTGTAATATAATGTGGATTGTGGATTCCTCCAGACTGTTGACCACTAGGGATTAACGAATTGAATAGAATTATTATAGAATAGGCCACTTGCATGGATTTCATAACGACTTGGAAAAAATCGTGTGGATAGATTATTTTACTAAGATTACGAAAACGCAAAACTTTTTAGAAATGTATGGTTTTTTGTTATTTTAAATAAATAAATCCATTATTTGAGCTCGTGACGTCACTACATGAAAATGTCCCGTCTCCGAATATGTTCCTTTTATTTTGTAAAATTCAACACTGATTAATTTTTTTTATATGGCAACACCTTGATTTCCGGCGAATATTTGAATTTGCGTTTAACGTTCACTAGATTTATTGTTTGTTCTATGCGAACTTATCCTTTGGTTTGATTTTTTGATAAAGATGGCGGTGTTTTTACAGATGTTACGAAGAGAACCCCGTACAATTTATTGCTATTCGTGTGGAAAACGTTCTTTTTTAAAATAGATTTTCGGCTATGTAAGTATCGTTTTTTCGCACCCATAAATTTATGTCCCGTCTTTCCGGTTTATAAAAAATGGTCTGATTTTTCGGATTGAAATTTTCTAAAAATCGCCAGGGCTTCAAAAATACGATTAAAAAAAAATACAGAATGTCTTAGAATATTTGGCTAAACCGGAATTTTTTTTTTAAATGTGATGCAAGTGGCCTATTCTTGATGGTAGGAATTGTCATTCAAAATGTGCACTTCGATTTTTTTCTTATTTCTAAACGTAAACTGCCTCCTGTTCTATCTTATATTTTAGTTGTAATGATTTTTGTTTAATGGCACCATTATTGCTTATCATTACCTATCTGTTGTCCCGTGCTAAAATAGCACTGTCATTGTTAATTTTGTTCTCTTGGCATGGTTTTGTAAAAACGGCATATTCTTTGTTTCGAATTATTTGATAAATATTATGTAAGAACTCATAAGGAACACTATAGGATTACTTTAAGTTTATTTTAGTTGAAGTGAAATAAAACTAACCTGCGATATATTAATATTACGTTATTATTATTATAATGCCATTGACGTGGTGACCGGCCAACTCAGAATGAAACCAACTCGGAACCACATCAGAAAGGTCATTAAGAGTGATGATAAAAAAATATAAAAAAATGATTAAATAGGTTAAGTTAGGTAAGGGTTAACGGCTATTTTAAAATTATTTTTTCATAGCTTTTAATGACCATTGGGGTGGTTCTGAGTTGGTTTCATTCTGAATTGGCATGGAACCATTTATCCAAATCATGTAGCATGGTTTAATTCATGGGAATATATAGAGAAAACGAACGTCTTATGGCTTCAACTGGAAAAACTTCAATGCAAAGAAGCTGAAAATGCAGGAAAGTAGAATTTATCCAGAAAAAATATTATTAAGCCTGCTTTTTAGCCTTTGAAACAGTTTTATGGAATAATGTTGTAAGTTGATCTCAAGACAATATCTCAAATCTCGAACATAATTGGTTTCATTTATTCATATTGTTTTTTGCTCAAATACATCAACGACATGCGTACATTTATGTTAGAAGAGCATGTTGCTTTCTGTAAGGTATAAAGAGTAAAAAAAAGTTTTGTCGAAAAACGATGCCTGTGAAATTTTTACACAAATACAGTATAAATTTTAATAATTAACTGTCATTTAATTTCATCTTCAAACTTTGCCAATTCACTTTGTGGCGTCATTTTTAATTAAATGAAAATAAATTACTTTGTTAAACACCAAAATGTAATCAATATTATCAACATGTTACAAAACTTTTTTTTTTTAAACTTTGTTTTCGAAACATGTTGATATTGATTATATGGTGGTGTTCTACAAAGTAATTTGTTGTAATAAAATTGCCTTTTATACGACTTTTAATTTAAAACTCTTAAGAATTGAATGTTTATGTATTCCAAATATTTAATGTTATGAAACATAACTGGTTTCGTGTTTTAAAATTTTCTCATAACAAGAATATAGTTGGATACAAAATTTTTGCGGGTAAGGGCACAACTAATGGAGACTGTATTTTGTCGAATACAGCAAACTCAACCATTAATTTAATACTTGTATTGTGTTTTCTCCTAGATATAACTTCATATTATTTTTCCTCCCGTAATATTTTAACATAGGTAAACTGATTAATAGGTCTCACTGACACAAATACTTCCCTTTACAATTCTGCCAAAATACAGCATCGATCGATGAGGGTGACGACCGTAATTATTGAGGGGTAAGCAGAGAGGATTGACCGCGTTTTTTTAAATTAAACTTTTTTTTTAAGTTTGCTCACATAGGTAAGCAAACGCAAACAAACCAACCGCTTTGATACCCTATAAAACCCACCTATAAAACGTACAACCCACTTGGGGTGACCTATAGCATTATAGGAAGGATGTTGGTTATAATCCAATTTAAAAAATATATTTACTGTAAATTTAGGAGCATGTATGTTGCCTTCATTTGTATGTTTGCCGGACAGTAATAATTCCTAGCTATAATAAATATGACATTAATAATTCCTAACTATATTGCCCGTTCCAAGCAATTAAATATGTGGTGAATATCAAAATATTATGATGATTTATAACGTACCTTATTTTTATATGATTATCTTTAATTTTTAATTAGTTCCGAAATTGCAAAAGAAAAAAAGGTATTTTTAACAGGTTCTCGAATTCCTTTCATCCCAGCCCATTCTGAAGCCATTTGGTATTTTTTCCGAGGGATGTCATCCTTCGGAAAAAACATTTCGCAGTTTCTTACCTAGGGGGAGATTGTGTTGTGTATTTTCGGTTCAATATGTTTTTTGGTACGGGTAGCTCGTTTGGCACCATGATTCGTGTTTGTGCTATATATGTATCGTATACCGTTCCTCACTTCACAAATCAATACATTTTTTACAATCTAGTGAATTATTGAAAGGCAGCCCTGATTCTGTGAATCTCTTCCGAATAATAATAATCACTGTTCTTTAATAAGTTTAAATACTGAACAACAATCCAACAGCGATCCGCTTATCACAGAGATATCGACAGATGGACTTCAGTCACTTTGTGTTCAGACTCGCAGCACTACCTAGACAATTCGGACTCGCAGCACAGCCTAGACAATTTACAATGCTAAATACCATCAGTTACATGTTGCTGGTGGGGGCGGGAATCATAATGACGGCAGAAGGCTTCTTCCCGATGATGTACCGAACCAGATCACTAGGAGTGTCCCTCGGGAAGTGTGAGGACTGCGGGGAACCGCTATACTTAACCCCGTACATCCAGGAAGGGCGCTTGGCCGAAGCGCGCAACAAGTCCAGAGTGGAGCACTCCGCCTTCCACGGTGTGCAAAGCTACTCCGGCTTCCTGACGGTGGATGCAGCGCACTCTTCCAACACCTTTTTCTGGTACGTCCCTGCACAGAATCATTCGGAAACCGCGCCCGTGGTCCTATGGCTGGACGGCGGGCCCGGTGGCTCCTCTCTGTACGGCTTGTTTAACGAAAACGGCCCCTTTATCTACAGAAACGGCAGCGTGGAGCGGCGCGCCAATTACTCCTGGTCGGAGAACCACCACATCATCTACATCGACAACCCAGTGGGCACTGGCTTCAGCTGGACGAAGAGCGGCTTTGCGAAGAATGAGACGGTGGTTGGAAACAATCTCTATTCGGCCCTACTGCAGTTCTTCCAGCTGTTCCCCGAACTGCAGAAAAAAGAGTTCTACGCGACGGGCGAGTCCTACGCTGGCAAGTATGTTCCGGCTGTTTGCCATACCATTCATCGTGAAAATCAGAACGCGTCTCAAAAAATCAACCTTAAAGGCTTCGCCATCTGCAGTGGGTTCTCAGACCCGATCAACCAGCAGAATTACTCTCCCTACCTGTACCAGATTGGCCTACTGGACGACAACGGTAGGCAACAGATGGCAGCTCTCGAAGAGGCCGCGGTGGATAAAATGAAGGCTGGAAAATGGATGGATGCCTATAAGTTAATGAACGATGTGTTTGGATACGAAGGCACACCTTCCCTATTCCACAACCTGACAGGATGCGATAACGTACACAACTACTTGCAGCCAGAAGGAGATCCGCATGTAGGCGACTTCGTAAAGCTGTTCGAGAACCCCAAGCTACGCAAAGCCCTGCACGTGGGCAATCTTACATACAACGACTCTTCTTCAGAAGTGTTTCAGAATTTGCGCGAGGACACGATGCAGTCGGTAGCCGGCTGGGTGGGAGAGTTGCTATCGCACTACCGCGGGGTTCTCTACAACGGGCAGTTGGACATCATAGTGGCCTACCCTCCGACGGAGAGCTACCTGAAAGCGCTCAACTTCAGCTCAGCGGCCGAGTACAAGAAGGCACCCCGTGGCCAGTGGCGTGTGGGGAAGCGCCTCGCGGGCTACGCCAAGACGGCGGGTAACCTGACCGAGGTGATGGTACGTGATGCGGGGCACTGTGTAGGAGTGAAACAGCCGATGGCCGCACTCGACATCATCCATCGTCTGACTTCCAACAAACCCTTCTTTTAGATAGGAAGTGCGACGTGACATTTAAAAGTAAAAGCATTTGGGAACTTTAATCTAATCGATATGTACGTAAACAAACGCAGCACCTTTCCTGGCTTGGCATTATGCCATCTTCCATCGCCTATATTTCGTTCGTCCCACGCCAGTTCGCCCTGCTCGTGAAAACCACACCCCAGTGATTCCAAAGTGCCTTTCCCAGTAAAGGAACCTAACTACTCAGTCTCTCAACCCACCTCAGTGTCGCCTAGGAAACATCCCGCCTACTGTCGCGCCCACGGCCGCCCGCTATCGCCGCTCCTATAGCTTTCCCGCCAATTCCAACCGACGAACGACGCCGTCCTCCGTATTTTCCCGCCATTTCCAACCGTCGTTCCGTTTCGTGCCCACCGATCACCCGCCTACCTACCTACATTCAGTGCTTTCTCCCGCAAATAACTTCAGTCAATTCAGTAGTTCGAACTTTCGTGCCCTTCAGTTTTCTCCGTGTTTGCGGCTCCAGTTGATCCGCCTGAACGAAGAGTAGGGCTCATTACTCGCCATAAAACAGCCTCGCACAAAATCACCACTGAATCTCCACCCAGACCATCATCACCCCTCAGACCAGACCCCGTGCCACTCCTCCAGTAAGTCTTTTCCATACTCGGCATACAGATTCCTCCATGTTGTAAAATCATTATTGTAAATTCACTTTATTTATAACATTGCTCTTCAATCTTCTCCAATTCTAAAATCTCTCCACTGTCTTCCCCCAAACTAATCCATCATGGCTTCCCCCCTCCCCCAATCACCCACCCCAACCTCTGACGAACACGAACGCCTCACCCTTGAGATATTTTCCTTCTTGGACAACCACCCTGACCCTAACAACATGTCCCCAGAAGACCAACAACATGTCTTCAATTTACTCATCCGCAAACATCACGCTGGCTCCCCTACCCTCTCCCCCTGCAGTTCGCCCCAGCCCGACTCAGGAATCACCACCCCAAAAAATCCCCCCCCTACCTCCCCTCGAAGCTTCCCCCAGCCAATCCCCCTACCGCCCACCCAACCGACTGCCCCCCTACTGCACCTCAAACCGACCGCCCCCCTATCACCCCCCCCCCCCCCCAAACCAATGGGCCCCTATCGCCCCTCCAACCAACCGCCCCCTCACCGCCCCCCTAACCGATTGTCCCCTCGCCGCCCCCACTTACTGACTGACCCCTTACCGAACCCTAAACCGACCGACCCCCCCAACCGACCGCCCTCCCCAACCGACCGCCCTCCAAACCGATGGCCCCCCGCCCCCCCAAACCGACTGCCCCCTACCGCCCCTTAAACCTCCCCTCGTAGCTCGCTCTCGCCCAACACCTCAGCCCTAACCTTCCCCCCCCTAACCCCCCAAACAGGGGGCAAAGGTTCCACTCCACCTCCTCACACTCCAGCGACACCCCTGATACCGCTGACGATTCTAAATACTCGGAGTCAGTCCAAACAACTTCTGACAACCCAGGCCCCGAGCAAATGGCCTGGGAATCAAACCATCCCGCAAACGACTCCGTCTGAAGAAACCACCCCCCCCCCCCCCGTTCCCCCTCCAAAAACACCAAACAGCCCCCCCCCCAACATCAAACGTCCTCTCCTCAACAAGTCCGTCAAGCCCAACGCAACCTCCACTCAGACTACCACTCCTCTCACCCACCGATCTGCCACCCCCTCCCCCATGTTCCTCTATCCCCCCCCCAAAGCCCCCCCATTCTCTTCCTACCCCCCCATCTCCCTTTTTACCCCCTCTCCAAGCTTCACCTTCCCCCTCCCTACCCCCTCCATACCCCCTCCCAAAATCCCCAATAATTAAACAAAACACCTAAATTCATTATTCTACAACCATTATTAAATTATAAACTCATGATGAAAGAGAAAGGGGCCTTATTTGGCCCGGAGCTCTGTATGCCAGTAATTCAAAAGTCATGTGTACGTAAACAGTATTTTTTTAACTTGTTCTATGATGCTACAGTAAAAGCTGTCGTTTTACAATTTTTTAAATGATTTGTTGATTATCAAAGGATTACAAATTCCTGGAAAAGTATCTATTATGATTTTCCAACATCAAAAACTGAAAGTTCTGATGCTTACATCATTGTAACATAATGGAGTTAAACCTATAAGTATGATCACCTCAGGGCACCTCGAGGCACGTGTCAACTGAATTGCTATTTAAACTGGTTTGACAATACCAGATAATTAAATAGCGGTAATAAATTACTGACACTTGCTTTCTTTTTATTGCTTTTCGCCATTTGCAACAATCAATAATAATTCTTGAGGCAGATTTCCCATGAAACACAGTCAACTGATAAGATATTTTTTCCTTTACAGCATTTCAAATTTCCGTGATCGATATAATCTTCAAGTATAGTAGCATGTCTTCGTAAATCATATATAATCTACCAGCTTTTACCCGCGGCTTCGCTCGCATGGTATTAGTGGGAAATTACTGTACAAAGAATTTTCCCACGTTAACGAATTTTTTTCCGTGATAAAAAGTAGCCTATGTCATTTCCCATTCCTCCAATTTTCTCTGTTTAAAAAAAAATCTCATAATATAAACAACAAATATCTATAAGACAAATAAAATTCTCGTACCAACTTGTTTTATTTTATTTTAATTTAACATTTTTTTTAATGTTTGCATACAAATAAAATATTGAACATCTGAATCGAAGTAGTAACTTATTGAAACTGCGATATTAATCCAAATTTGGGAGGCGTGAATGGGTACCGCCGCCCCGGGAACCTTTATTGGATAACCAACACCTCTGCCATAGGTCACCCCAAGTGATTCGCTACTTTGGTGATTTAGCAGGGGTGCCCGGGTTCATGGGGTGAGGTTTGTCTAGGTCTTGGAGGTGGTTGACTGGTAAATATTGAACATCAGATTCCTTCCCACCCCTTAAACCCCTTTCCTTCTAAGAACTCTCCTCTCCTCCCTTTCCTTAAAAAAACCTTTCACACATCATCCCCAAAGATGACATTTATTAGATGGAAAATTATTTTCCTCATCGTCTCCTATATGGAGCTCATTTAAAAAATATATATATATATATAAAACAAAGTCTGGTTAGTTACACCATTTATAATTCAAGAACGGCTAAACTGATTTTTATGATCATTGAGCTGTTGACGGCGAGCTTGGGACTGTTCTGGTGTCTCAGCAGCCCGTTGAGATGATATATATTCAGCATGCTGTTGACGGCGAGCTTGGGATTGTTCTTTTGACTCAGCAGCTCTGTGTGCTGCCTGAAACAACGCATGTTTAAGTTTTCGCACTTTAGCTTGTGGAAATGTCTCTTCAAGTCTTGCAACTTTCATAGCTCGAGCTTTATTAGAGCTTTTGCTTAGATTCGACTTACGCTTTCGTGGCATAATTGTTATTATTCTTGCTGAAAATAATTATGGTAGAAAATTTTAAAATTTGAGAATGACGTTTCGCTAATAAAAATTCTATTTTAGAAAACATTTAAATTATAGAAATAGAAATTTATTTTAAGTACCTACTCCCTTTATTAGTATTTTATTCAAATTTGAATCCAGAAAAACCTAAAAAAATAGTCCACCTCAAACGCTATGCTTTATAGCAAGTTATGCTTTTTGTTCGGAGAATAAACATTTTTAGAGATATGTAGATATTAACTACGACGCCAAAAAAGTACTCTTTTTAATCACAACAAAGCACTCTTTTTAAGCCTAAAATTAAAAAAAAAAAAAAAAACATTGTTTCCAAGGTACCAATTTGTTTGACGTTTGCAAGAACTCGATTTTGTTAGGGACAGAAAACGTATGATACATAATTTCATAACGCCATAGCTCATTCATAACGCCAGAGCTTACCAATATATAAAGCCGTTGTTACTCGCAAATAATGTAGCTTTCGATTAGTGAAAGAATTTTTAAATTCCATTCGATATTTATTGCGTGAAAGAGTAACAAACATCCAACCAACCAACCATCCATACAAACTTTCACATTTATAATATTAGTAAGATAAGATATGCCGCGGCCGGTAATCTGGCCTCATACAAAAGATCCATTAAACTAAATTTGTTTGCTAGTACCACGTAAATATTATAATACATCTTGTAAACAAAATATGCCTACCAGTACATCAGACTAAAACTACTAATGTACTAGAAATCATAGGTACTTGTAAAATTTATCATATCATATCGGATAACATAATCCAGGATTTTTTACTTTTTATATTTTATATTTAAATCTTTGTAGATATTTTTTAGAGATATCTTATATTCCTACATTTTACTTTTTATTGTTTTATTTCTCACTTTAAATTTTTATTTTTACTTTTTACCTAATAATTTATAGTTTGTACTTTATAATTTATATTTTATACTTTATAATTTACTTTTATACATTTTATTCACTGCTTATTACCTTACTTTTTACCTTTTTTCTTAAATTTCACCTACATTCTTCATGTTGTTGTACTATTTATAAGTATGTCAATAATGTTAATGGCACGTGTTGTGCCGTATGTATGTAAATAAATAAATAAATATATTTTGTGCTTTCACAGTGGACCGAAAAAAATGGGCTCAGCTCCAGTGGAAGAGGTAAGAGTAAGGGTAGGTGGAGGATTGGGAAGAGAGCGCTCTTTGTCATTAGGGATCAACCAAAGTATCGGACTTTTATCGGCAATGCTGTGGGGAGGGTTTTTTTAAAGAAAGGATGGAGTAGAATTTCTGGAAGGAAAAAAGGTATGCGGAGTGATAAGAAATCTGGGGGTCAATGTATCCAGGAGGGACGGACGACGGACGCAAATATTTCCAACCTAATCTGAAGTATATTTTTCTTCAACGCCTTCTATATAGATATACTGGTGAGCTTTGGCGTTATAAAATTTGCAATACAATTTTACAGTATGTGGCGTGCGAGTTGTTTGAAAAAATGTGTGTTTTTTATATAGTTCAGCAGCAGGAAAGGAAGTGAGTGTAATCCGGGAGGGGAACAAAGGAGGGAGTTTTGAGGAGGGTGGAAGACGGGGAAGGTGGAAGGAGAACGCGTGAGGAAAATGGGATGCGGGGAATGGGAAAATTTCTTTCTTTATGTGGCATTGCAACTTATTTTAAATATATAAATAAATACTCTGTTTTGTCATGGAACCAAATTATTTTTTTGCTAGTTCCCCAAGAGGTGGGGAAAGAACACTTTTGTCCTGACTGGGGGTTGAGGCGGTAAGACAGATGTCAGGTTCGGTGGTTGCGAGTGTGGTGATAGCTAGATGTACTTGAAGACCGTGGGGGCCCTGCGGAGCCTCAGCACCTCCCTGTGCAGCCCCCGCACGGCGCGCAGCACCCGGGACTCCAACAGACTCAGTTGTTCTGCCACTTCCTCTGTAATTTTTTTTGCATGTAAATACTCCTCTCATAAACACGAGCTCCTAGAACTCAACTTATGGAGTAGTAGAATAAAAAATGAATTGTTGTATAACCTTGCATATGTAATCATTTGTACTGTAAAAACAAAATTCTGGAAATAAATCAATACTTTTGGTAAAAAGACGGATAAAAAATTTGGGGTTGCAACACCAAATTTCACATTATGATTTCATCAATATCTATATGAAAATATTAAAACGTCCCTTTCGCTAATTTTTATTGTGATTTTTTACATTAAAGGGAACGTATGCGCGGCCCATTTCGGCGCGTTTCATACCAATCTTAGATTTGGATTTGAGATCAAAATACCCAACCAAACGATATCAAACATCTAGTAAGGACGTGAGCTACTTTATTTATTTTTGCTTTAAATTATAGGATATAGGCCATTAAAGATTTTGATGTTTCTGGATTTTAGAGGCGATTTGGGAAATTTTTTATGAGTAAATGAAAAACAATAAAATAATTATTTTACTATATCTACTATCTATTACACTACATAAAGAGGTAAGATTTGTTTGTTTGTTTGTTTGCATTGAATAGGCTCCGAAACTACTGAACCGATTTGAAAAATTCTTTCGCTGTTGGGAAGCTACACTATCCCTGGGTAACATAGGCTATATAATATTTTTTTTTTAAATAGGCATCCTTACTAAAACTTCAATAATGTAATCCAAGGTGTAAAAAAATTACCTAAAATATTCTTTACATCGCGTGCGCTGCCAAAACTATTGATGATAGAATAAAATTATGTATTACGACTTCGTAGAACACATTATTATTTACAAATAAAGGTTGCAACAGCATATGTCTAACTATTATGGTTATGCCACAATAAGTATTCTTTTATTTTAAAAAAATAATTAAAATGTCGCCGCTTGAAAAGGCTCTTTATTTGTATCTTGGTTTTAATCCTTATCAAAATTAATTACTTTATATTCAAGACAGCTTCAATACCTTTATTTAACTTTTTGAATTTTTCAATTCGGATATTTAATTAGAAAGATAACACGAGTTTAAAAATGTTAGTAATAGAAAAAAGTTTCGGCTACGCGCCGGGCGGGAGAAGAGTCAAGAAATGAAGTGCCAGGGGGGTTGGCGGGACGGGGGAGCGGGAGAGCGGCGGCGGGGAAGGTGGAAGTGGAATGCTGGAGGGGAACGCACGGGAAAGGACATGCGAGGAGTAACATTTTATTTATTTGAATATGGCATTGCAACGCATGCCGGGAAACAGATAGTTTATCATATAAATATGATGAAATTTGAAATTAAAAAAAAAAAAATTAAAAAATCATTTATATGGGTGAAAATAAAAATACAAATTACCTATTTACGGTGAAATGAAATTCCAAGAAAAAAAAAATTTCATTGTATTTTTAAAATAAATATAATTAAATTATTTTTTTATGTTTTTCATTTACTCACAAATAATTGACGTAGTTGCCTCCAAAATCATGATACACTAAAATCTTTAATGGCCTACGTCTTATAATTTAAAGCAAAAATAAATAAAATAGCTCACATCCGTACTAGACATATACATTTTGATTAAAAAAATAATTTTTAAGTTTGGTTGGGTATTTTGATCTCAAATCCAAATCTAAGATTTGTAGGACACGCGCCGAAATGGGCCGCGCATACGTTCCCCGTAAGTCCACACAGGAGACCCTAAGGAAAATAATTTTCCTCAGGGCCTATGTCATCTTTGGGAACACTATGTGGAGGATCGTTTTAGGAAAGGAAGTAGGGGAAGTTCTGGGAAGGAATCTGGGGGTTGGTATGTCCAGGAGTGAAGTGACCATCCCTCCCATTGTGGTACAAGGCGATGTTCCGCGATGGAAAGGTCAAAGTCAAAAGGTCTACTTCAACCAATCTCTCCCGAACCGGCTTGCCACGTAGCTGGTGGGATTTTGCATCCACCGCAAAAACCCGTGCAAACCTCACCCCAGGAACCCTGGCACCCTTGCAAAGTCACCAAATGTAGCGAACCACTTGGGGTGAACTATGGCAGAGGTGTTGGTTATCCAGTTAATGCTTCCCGGGCGGCTGTACCCTAGTTAATAAAATTTGGACGTCACAACATTGAGACATAAAGTCGTTGATGAAATAAGCACAACGGTCATCAACAAACGCTGACAGACCGAAAATGGTTGTACTTACTAGCTTGGCAGGCTCCTATCATCCTTCGAGTGACAGTGGCTCTGGCTGCGAGTTGCCCGCTGTCTGTCTGCAGGCTGCACAAGGCGTGCTGTTCCTCGTACGGTCCATCCTCTGCACCTACTTCATGCAATACAACAATGCCATTAAATACTGAACACCTCGGAAGTTTGTCCATTCTAGTCTTAAACAGCCATCCAAATTGATAGACGTCCCCTAACATAAAATCTAGGTAGGTACCTATCATTCGACGAGCTAGAGGCAAACTACATGACATTATTTTTGGCACCAGGAAGGTTCGAGAATGCTTTGAATATACTACAATATAAGTAATATTTAGTTAAATGAAGACAATATAAACGAAACTCAATCGAAAATCTAGAAACAGAATAATCAGAAAAAGATATTGGCACCTCTGGGACTCGAACCCAGAACCTCTCGCTTTCCGGGCAAAATCTTTTAACATTTTTCTGTTTCCAGATTTTCCATTGAGTTTCGTTTATAATATAAACGAAACTCAATCAAAAATCTGTCTTCATTTAACTAAATATTACATTTTGAGTTTTTACTCATAAAGTTAAAATGAAAATAAAATACAATTTAAGTCTTGAATTGACTGCCGAAGAGCGTACATTGAAATAACCAAAGACCCTGCGCAGAAAAAGTAAAAGGTACCTATATAACGCAGTCCATTGTGTGACTTTTCTGCACAGGGTCTGAATGTTTGTTTTCGAGTGAACCACCTATAAATCGGGTTTTGTAGCGACACAAAAATTAGTATGGTGAGTAGGTAAATTATGTAAATATAACTGAACTATGTTGGTGAAATCCCCATCGTTGCCCGGGCTTTACACAGAGTTTTTCGTAATCTAATGTATACAGTGACCTTCCTCTTGTTTTATTTATTTATTTATTTGGAATTTCACGCCCGGCTGGGCTTTTACATGCATTTTTTTTAAAACAAAGAACATCTAAATCTAAATATGCATTACAAAATAAAAAAAAAACTAAATCATAAACAAAACAAAAACAAAATCAAAATCAGAATCAATATCAATATCAAAATCATAATCATAATCATAATCATAATCAATATCAAAATCAAAATCATAATCAAATCTAAAACAAAAATAGAGTAAAAAACAACTTGAAATAAAAACAAAACACACCACCATGCAAGATGGAAAAACTGTAAACTGAGAAAAGTGCAATACATGTGAAATAAATCGAAGCAGAGCTATGCAGTTGGATAAATGAAATTTGTGGTTCTTCTTTCTGATATAAATTCTACTATGGCTTGTTTATATTTAGTGAATGATGTGTTAAATATGTCAACAACATCTTTATAGTCATTACCCAAATTTTGTATGTTTTGATGGGCAAATGGACAAATTTTCATCAGTCTCGGAATAAAACTGTAGATTTGAATAAAAATCGAAAATATAGAAAATCGACCACCACAACACGGGCATGTGCCTAGCATCCTAGCATGGTGGTCGAAAAATCCCCAATTTATGTAATTAAAAAAAATTCAATGAATAAAAAAAAAATCATATCCATGCCGCCACGCCACCCTCCCGCCCGCTACAGACTTTCCTCTTTATACTATAAGTAGTTAGATATAGGTATATAAGTTGATAGTGTATAGAATATTCGATTTTGGAAACAATCGCGATCTTTTGTTTATCTGATTTGGGATTGGTAGTAATTTTTTTACGCAGCCAGCAATATGCGCAAAATTATAGAAAGGAGCAGTAATTTGGAAGCAGATTTTATTTTCGTAGACGAAATGGTGATTAGGTATTATTAAAATGCGAATTGCCTGTATAGGTACCCACTGTCAGAATTATTTATTTACACCAACTTTCCCTGAAAGGTGGTCTATCATTTTGTATGTCTGTGATCTTAGTTCCGAGAGCTGCACAAGATACAAAATTTTGTAAAATTCTAAATTTCTCTCTATATCTATATTATACCAATCAACTGAAGTCCCCGGCGTTGCCCATACTTGACGCAGAGTTTTTCGGATGTAGGATTTTTCTCAGATGTAGATATAGTAATTTTTCTCTTATTTTACACGTCAAGTGTGCAAAATTTCACCAAGTATCAAAATTCTGCTTGAAAGGGGTGGAAAAATGGGTTAGTTAGGGTGGTTTTTCGAAATCTCATGTAGACAGTCACAGTAGACACCCTGTATACCTATTAACTGAAGTCGCGGACTTATAGTTTTTGAAGATCAGACATGGACTGCGACTACTTCTTGTTTTGAAGGTCAAGTGTGCAAAATTTCATCATCTTCAAAAAACATCATAACATTTTTAAATTACCTTCGTTGGGAAGGGGGTTCTCAAAGCTTTTGTGGGGCGTAATGAGGTTGTCTTTCACTACTGGTGCCAATAGAGGCCTTGAGGGTAAGGGAGGCGCCCCAGGAGCCTCATAGTGGAAATCTGGAATCAGTATTATCAAAATCAAAATACATTTTACATTATTTATTATTCTAATAATATATTTTTTTAATAGTTTAGGTACTGTACCGGACTCTTGGTGTACATTATTTATTATTTTAATAATATGTTTTTTTCAATAGTTTAGGTACTGTACCGACTTAACACTTGAGTGGAGGAAACGGTATAAAGTTGTCTTATTTTTGATGGTTAAATAAAAATACCTCCAAGAGCCTCAAGCATAATAAATACTCAAATCATAAATATCAAATTCTCAAAATTCTTTGTTGAGTATTTTTATATTTATATTATATTTAAATTCCAAGTTTTAAGTTCAAAGCCTAAAGACACAAACTTAAAGCCCAAGTTTAAAGCAATAATCTTAAAGCTCCGAGCTTAAAGTACCGCATAGTTCCAGGCTTAAAGCTTCAAATTTAAACCTACAAGTTTAAAGCTCCTAGCTCAAAGATCCAAGTTTAACGCTCGAAACTTACCGGTCCCATCGTTCCAAGCTTACTGCTTAAGGCGATCCACTTGTACAGGAAAAAATCGAAATCGGAATTCACGCCCTTTTATGGGAGGAGTTTAAAAATACTTGAGAAAAAGCTTTTGGAAAGGTTGGAAAAGATATTTGAGATTTTTTTTTACATGTTGTATTCGTAAAGGCCTGTAAAAAACATTAATTCCTTTTTTATGCATTGTTTATAGCAATAAAACGGAATTTTTAAATTGATTTCACGAAAATAAGCGGCGCGGAGCATAACACGACTGCTCTCTGCTCCGTTCGGAGGAGTAATGACGGAAGACAGGGGGGCGGCTGCCAGTCGTTCTTCGGTGGACGGTATAAGGTTCACTTTGATATAACAAATTCGTCGACTGCCGTATTGTCGCCGTGATGTCAAAAATACCAACGCGAAAATGCATATTATATTTTATTTTGTGAGGTTCGGGCGTAAATATCATTTTTTTTCGCAATAATTATATAAGAAACTGAATTTGCCACATTATGCAATAAAACCATATCCGAAAAAGTGTTTATAAGTAGGAGAGTTTTCAGTTAAAAATGTTTTTTATAGACCTAATACTTTATTTTTTTCTAAGCTTATTAAAAGATTTATTAAAAAAAATGACCGATATTTTTAAGAGCCAAAGTATGTTCTACACGCAGTATTTAATTGAAGCATCTATAATACTTCTAAGCGGTCAAATTTTCAAAACTAAAACATACGATTTTGTATGATTTTGCATTATTTAGTATGGCTTCATCTTAAAGTTTAAACCTAGAAATTTAAAGCTCCAAGCTCAGAGATTCAAATTTAACGCTCTAAACTTGACGATGCAGGCTTAAAACTACGACCTTAAAGGCTTATAACTTTAAGCATAAAACTCCAAGTTTAAAGTTTCAAGTTGAACGCGCATGTTTGGCGCCTATCTAGGGTGGAATCAGCAATCAACACAACTACACAAATTTCGAATTCCAATGTGAAGGTGCTAATCGGACGCCCAGTTCATACGCTGCAACATGCATATATCCAAAGTTATGAGGGTTGCATGAGTGAGTCCACTAGCAGAGGCAGGCGTAAAAAAATGTTTTACTTGACTAGAGTAGAGCAATAATATTATTGTGCTCCTGGTGTCCATGAAAATTCAGATTTTGAAAGATCAGTCGAAATTAATTAAATAAATGTTTTTTATTACATGACCACTTTGAGTGACTTTTCAACAACTCTGATGAAAGCAAATTTAAAATAACCCATAACCTGACCCAACGTAACCTTTTTGAGTTGCCGGTCACCGTTTTAAGTACTTTTTCAGAATTGTGTGCTCCTGGTAGATTTCATATTAGGAGTATTTTAAATTTCCTAGAGAGGACAAATATATCACTTCAGCATTTTGTACTCCTGCACTTTGTTATTATTTTCATATTTCATGGTCATACAAAACCTCAAAATTTTACAAAGTGACTTAGAAATTCGTTAAAATCTATATTTTTTGTTTTAAGGATTAGGACAAATGCCGCTGCATCGCTAGGAGACATATCATTATCATTACATAGTATAAAATGAAGTCGCTCAAAATGTATGTGCGCTTAAATCTTTTAAACTACGAATCGGATTTTCATGTTGTTTTCACCAATAAATAGAGTGATTCAGGAGGAAGGTTTATATGCATAATACATGCTTATTATAGTGGAGAAAAGCCGAGAAATTCAAATATTCAATCCAGGCAGCGGGCAGCTGGCAATGTGGATTTTATAAAGGTTGGGTAATGGCGTTGTGTTTCGTTAGCCACAGCAACGTGTGGCCGGGTTTGCTAGTAGACGTATAAAATAGTAAATGGTTTTCAAACCTTTGGAGTAATAAAGCGGTGTTCCTCCGGAGAGTACTGCCAGGAAAAGAAGGGCGCAAAACGGTGTCAATATCATCATGGTCATTGTCACTGGACTATAAATATACCAATTCCCACTGGACTCGGGATAATTATCACTCAAGACGGAGATATTGTTTGTCACTAGGAACTTGGTTATTTGTAACTGGAAACGTGGTTATTTGTCACTGGAAACATGGTTATTTATCACTGGAAACGTGGTTATCTGTCACTGGGAACGTGGTTATCTGTCACTGGAAACGGGGTTATTTGTAACTGGAAACGTGGTTATTTTTCACTGGGAACGGGGATATTCGTTAATGAAAATGTGAATATTTTCCACTGGAAATTAGGGAATTTGTCACTGATGCTAACACTAATTACAATCAATGTTACTAATTTCTCACTGAAACTTGTATGTTTATCACTGGAAACGAGAAGTTTTGTCACTGGGCAGTGAATAATTGTCTGCTTCACAACACAGCAAACTTATTTTGTGGCACCATTTTTAATTCAAAATTAATAGAATACTTAGTTTTAACCACTTTTATTGTTTAAAAACCAACATGTTTCGTAAGCAATGCTTACTTCATCAGGGTTAACGTTTTAAAGTTGTTTTAAGTATGTAAACATTGAGGTATTCATGTAAAAAAAAATGCTTACGAAACATATCGATTTTATAAACATTAAACGTGGTTAAAACTAAGTATTCTATTATATTTTAATAATTTTCATTGGAAACTGAGATATATGTCACTGGGAACGGGAATATTCGTCACTGGAATTGAAAATATTTTCCACTGGAAATTAGGGATATTTGTCACTGATGTTGAACACAAGAACGAGTCGAAGAAGCGATTCGTTCTAATGTGACAAATTAATGTCAATCGTATAGGAGTACATACGTTGGGCGCGCGTTTGGCGTGTTTCCCGACTATGCACCGATGAATGTTTGTCACTGGAAACAGGGATTTTGTCACTGGAAATAAGGATATTTTTCACTTATCGCTGAAAACGAGAATATGGAGACGGGAAGTACAGAAATATCAGAAATATCACATCACATGGAATTACTATTTTTTTTTTGACACTTTGCTAAGTTACTGCTGTAGAACATGGAACATGGATACGCTTTGTACCTATCTCGAAACGGGAAAAGTTATTTGTCACTGGACACAATGATGTACCGCTGAATACGAGGACATCTATGGAGACGAGAAAGTTTCTCTTTAACCGGTGCAAAAATAACTATCAATGGGCACAAGAATTATGAAAATATGTCATTTGTATACCAGGAGATGTTTGTCACTGGATTCGAAGGTACGTTTCACGTCCTTCCAAATATTATTATCTGCCTGTACGTTGATGATACTCTAATATATCTTAATATATTTTATATTTTATATTATACACTTGGATTACTGTCGAACTATATTGAGACACAATAGTCGGAGTCACCCAAAAGTCTCTCACTGGACAAGAGGACATTTAATTTATGTTTCAAGCATCACTGACCATAGGAACCTATGAACCTATGTTATTGGATACAGAGTAATAATTTTTTGTCACGTTTGACAGGACACAGCGATTTAATAATGGGATATAATATTATGTCACGGAATACTGGACATCGAAGTGTTTGTCACGTGTGAATGGGTACAAGGATATCTATCAATTCTGATCAATAAATTCGAGAAGGCGTCAGTGAATATTAGAAACTGAGATATATTTCTTTTATGTTAACTCCACACAGGAGGCCCCGAGAAAAATAATTCTCCTTAGGGCCTATGTCATCTATGGGAATGCTGTTTTTAGAAATGGAAGAAGAGGAAGTTATGGAAAGGAAAAAGGTGTGAGAGGTAGAGAGGAATCAGGGGATCTGTGTGTCCAGGAGTAACGTATGTATGAATCCAACCCTCCCACTGCGGTGCAAGATGTTCCGCGAGAGTCCTGCTGGAGCTACTGCTAATGCCTGCCACACAGTTGGTGGGCAGACACATCTACCACCAAGATCCAGAAAAACTTCACCCTGTATGAATTTATCCCTCATACTGCGGTGCCAGGCGACGTTCCGAGTGAGTCCTGCTGGACTTGAGGTCTCCCTCAACCAGTCTCTCCCGATCCGGCCAGCCTTGCAGTTGGTGGGCATCCGCCGCCATGACCCGGACAAACCTCCCTCCCCATGAACCCGAGCACCCGTGCAAGTCACCAAACTTACCGAAACACTCGGGGTAACCTGTGACAGAGGTGTTGGTCATCCAATAAATGGTTCCCGGGGCAGCGGTATTGAACATGTTACGTGTTGTGGTAACTAAACGGTACGACGCGTTTCATCCTCCGACAAAATATACCTACCCGACAAAATAACCTCCAACAAAATATCCCTCAACATAATATCCCAAGGGCAAAATGTGTCTCTACCTCGCTGAATTCTTTTTTTTTTTAGTTTAGGTTTTAGTGGGGGAGGTGAGTAGAGAAGTGCGACATTGTGTGACAGGGGGTATGGGGGGTCATCAGCTCTGAGACGTCACTTGTAAAATTCTAAATTATTAAAACGCAAATCTTAAAAATTGCAAAATGTGTGGCCTCACACTAGGGGGTAGGGAGTCTCACAATTGTGACGATGTATGACAGGGATGGGGGGGGGGGAGGGGGTCGAAAAATCTTGAAATTCATGTGACGTAATTTATGGATGGCCCCTTAGGTTAGGTTAGGATTTAGTAGATATTTTGTGGGGGATGTTTTGTCCGCTGAATATTTTGTCGGGGATATTTTTTCGGCGGATGAAAAGTCGTGGAACCAACTAAAGACATGGATTATTGTCACAGAACACGGGGAGATGTCATAGAATGTCATAAACGGAGATATTTGACCCGTGTAATATAGGGGTTTTTGTCACAGAACATGGGGATTTTTGTTACAGAACATAGGAATTTTTGTCACAGAACAAAGGGGTATTTGTCACAGAATATAGGGGGTTTTGTCACAGGACATAGGGTTTTTTTTCACAGAAGATAGGGGTTTTGGTCACAGAACATAGGGCTTTATATCACAGCACATAGGGGTTTATGTCACAAAACATAGATGTTTTCCTGACAGAACATAGGGGTTTTTGTCAGAGAACATAGCACATCAACATTTGTCACATCATCACTCGATCGATACTAAATGCGTTCCACGAGATACTGGATAATTTACACTGTTCAATATGATATTGTCTGTATTCTGAACGCAGAAATTATATTTTTGGATTACATTAATGATGTGTATTGTATCTGAACTGTAACAGTTATATTTGTCACTGGAATCTGTGCCACTACTCACTAGAAACTAGTACTAGACAATGTGATATCTTGCACTGCTTTGAGATGGTATTATTATATTATGAGTTGAATTTGCCAGTCTGTTAGGAAAGATTTCGTCAATAAAAGTATAATAAAACATTTCCCATCTCCTCCAGATGAGGCACAGGGTCTAGAAGGAGATGGGCGTTCCCCGTTGACACACTTAAAGTCAAATAAACGCTCTATTAAAGTTAAAGATGATTTGTAAACCCACTCTTGACATAGATCGTCAACCTAAAAAAATCCCAACAGAAAGAAACAATACTTTTATACAATGAAAAAAAACGAGTGTGCTTTAGACCACACGACTGAAGTAAAACTTCACTAACTTATAAAAAAACATATGACATTGACATTGATTCCAGACAATATGGTTTGTTGCATTTCGCACAGTAGTACACAGTCGTGCGTCTTTTTGTCGCTGGGCGAAAGTTGCTCCGTTTCCTTTTTTTAATGACATTGATCACTGTTCGCATCGATTACCGTTCGCATCGATCACCGTTCGCATCGATCACCGTTCGCATCGATCACCGTTCGCGTCGTTTACCGTTCGCATCACACTTTTCGTAACATAACTCTTTTCGTAACCCATTCACCAGATTACCCCCAAGTCGAGCGTGCGTAAAGAAGTTTTACTTCAAAAAAATTTAAATAAGTGTACAGTTCACACGCGGTAGAAGTGAAACTAAAAAGAAAACTAAAGTAGACAAGAGTGGGGAGGCTACGAAGTACCGCACAAAGAGGAGACCAATTATTCTATCTTTCTCTCGCAGGCTAAATCCTATAGTAGATGTATGTGTTTGTCTCTTTTTAGTGTTGCTTTTTCGTTTCATCAAGTTTCAAATTACAACGATGCTAGAGAAGTTTTCACTACGGTGTGACTTCTCCACAAATGTTCTCCATTGGCCGCGGTTACTCGCCATTTATCTTCAGTCGACTTGCACGCATTTTATCTTTTCTCGTAGGTATATCCACTTCTTCCTCAGTTTGCCTGTGGGGGTCACCTAACAATTGATCTCCCGACTGGAGGTGACCTAAAAGTTGATCTCCTGACTGGAGATGACCAAACAGTTGATCTCCTGACTGGGGGTGACCTAAAAGTTGATCTCCTGACTGGAGATGACCGAACAGTTGATCTCCTGACTGGGGGTGACCTAACAGTTGATCTCCCGACTAGGGGTGACTTAACAGTTGAACTCCCGACAGGCAAATTATAATTTTTTTGTGTAATTATTTACCATTTCAAATCTGCAATCGACATAAAAAATACATTTAATAATATGTTTGTATGGATTTCAAACGAATTTATTTACACACTGGTGTACACAGTGTAGAGACAAGTAGTTTTATCCTTGATGCATTTGAATGAAAATATGTTTTATACTTTCGTTATTCGGCGGGGCATCCCTCCGGGAACACTTAGTTATATTTATTTTAAATAAGTACCTATACCGTATATTGTATATTCCCTAATTCGACTGCATGTTTGTACCGTAAATAAATAAATAAGTATGCCGGGGGACCTCTGTCGAGGATCAACTGTCAAGAAATCAATTATTCAACATGCCTTCTCCACAAATGGCTGCGTTCACTCCAAGGTTCGTAGAAAATGCGTTTAACAAGTTTAGCTCATCGAGAGGGTAGAGCGGTGATTGGTTAAAAATTCGTGACGTAGCTTAAAGTCCATGTTCCACTGGAAGATTTGTATTAACTGCAATACAAGTGGCAGTGTTTTACTTCAAGCTACGACACGCGTTAGAAATTTCGAAAGCGAAATGACGAGATATTTTTCGAAAAAGACCCGTATTAGCTAAACTTTTTTTAACGCATTTTCTAAGAACCTTGCGGTCCATGGTCCATCGCCATTTACCTTCAGTCCTTTTCACGAATTTTCTGTTTTTTCGTCTCGATCTCTCTCGATCTGGTCACTTTTTGTAGGGCACCTACAGAATCTTAATTATTATTAGTATTTGGTTACCTTTAAACTTGTCTAACCCATCGCAGTATTTATCCAATGGAGCGTTCCGCTATTGACCTAATCGATTTCAACCTTGAGCAAATTTTTGCGCCTTCGGTTTGGAAATTTACCGCCTCTTTCAAAAAATCATTCCTCCGAATTTTAATATGAGACATATAAACTGCTTATAGTGTTAAAAAACCATTGAATGCACCTATATTTTACCGTTTAAAAACGCATGAATTCTGCGAATTATTTATTTTAAAATTGGCGTACGTTATTACGTACGTATTTGGAGAATATTAAATTTTATGATTTCTAGAATAGACTAGACTATCTCCTTCTGTCATTATTTAATATGTAAACATATCATCAATGATTCGTAAGAAAAAATTATTTCAATAATTTCGGTTCGCGAAATAATGTTGACAACAAATCATTCAGAAGAGATGTACGGACATCTATTGTTAAAAAATGAAACTACAAATTAATTATCTTTGCGATCAATCGAAGTACCTACCTATACAATGCACGAGAACTTTTGAAATAATTCCAATAAATGTTTTAAAATATTTCTTCAAATTGGCCAAATTTTGGCCAGCGAACGCTCAAGGGTGTTTGTAAATTGGCTCAAATGTGGCCAAAAATGCTCCGATGGCTAAGGGTCTTGCAGAAACGTACGATTGTCTCAAAAGTTAGAAAGAATTCAAAAAAGGTTCTGAAACGCTCCGTTTCATCTTTTGAACAAATCGTGATCAGCAAAAGAAGACTGTCAGCTTATTACAATTTGACAGAGGGTAACTAAATAACACACGTTCACACTAACTATCCCCAAATATATATTTTTATGTGAATACCGCACACTCCCAATTGCTCCCTTCTAGATTCAGTGATACTCTGACATTCCTAATCGGGGTATGTTACGAGACTGAAGGTAGTAGGGAGGGGAAGGAGATGAGAAAGAGGTAGGTGGGGTATTTCGACCAAGCTTTTTGAATTCGAAAAATATTTGTTTGTTTGTTTGACAAGGTCTCGGGCCGCTGGTTGAAGATCCCGAATGAAGAGTTTATTTTAGTTCCCTGCGCACAAAACACCACAAATAAGTTCTTAATTAATTATTATTAGGTTAAGTTTAAGATGTGGCAGCGGTTTTCAAATATTTTTGATTTTTATTTTTCGAAGAATTTTTAAACGAAAATCCTATAATATTTTCTATTTTAGAATTGTCTAGAATGGAAACCATTAAAACAAATCAGCTCAGCTGGCTAATCTCGCAATACCACTGAATTAGCTAAGTTTTTATCCATCATTTCAGAAGCAATATTTTCCGCTTACATAAAAATGTGAAATATCTTTCGAATCCCTTGTCTTCTCAATGCATCATTTTGCCACCTAGCCGGGGGGCCCGTGGAAATCTTTATATACTATTTTCCGAGTCCTGTGTCCTCAATGTGTACCATTTTTACAGCATCCCCGAAGATTACATACCATAAAAATACATTAACTAAATTATTTTCCATCGGAGTGTCCTGTGTGGAGTTTATTTTAAAAAATAATATAAAAATCAGTATCTGGCCGGGGCCTCCCCCCCCCGACATTGGGGCCCTACGCCGGAGCCTCTCGAGCCTAGGTGAAAATACGGCATAGACCGAGACCACGACGCTTCACGTCTGTGTCAGTGTCCAATTATTATTTAAAAAACAGTAGTAAAAACAAAAATTTTAACAAAACGCCTTCAAAAAATGCACTAAAAAGTAAAAAAATAATTTCGTACGATTGTTATTTTTGGAGTCGGGTCAGCCAAGGTAACTATAGGAGAACTTGGCTGACACCGACTCCAAAAATAACAATCGTGCAAAATTATTTTTTTACGTTTTAGTGCATTTTTTTAAGTCGTTTTTTGTTTTGTTAAAATTTTTGATTTTTAGTGACGAGCGTGCGTAAAGAAGTTTTACTTAAAAAAAGAATCATCGAAATCTGTTGGCGTAATATTGAGTTATTCGTCCATTTGTCGCGCCTATACTTATTGCAAATTTAAGACATATATGGTTTTCTCATGGATCCCATTGTCAGAACTGGACCAAATTAAAATGGGACCACACGGGAAGCACCAAATTTCGAATCATCAATATCGGTTCACCCAATCGAAAGTTCTGAGGTAACTAACATAAAAAAAAAAATTAAAAATACCGTCGAATTGATAACCTTCTCCTTTTCGAAGTCGTTTAAAAAATAAGGGATTTTTAGTTTTGGCGCCAGTTATAAAAGATATTTTTCCTTTGATTTTTTTGTTCACTATTTTATCCAGGGGACTGTTGCCCCCTCACTTCCTCGGGAAGCCCAGGAATTTATTTGATAATAATTATTGTGAAGTGGGATTGTACGTGTCTTTAGCCATTTTTAAGTGTTTGGTCCTGTCTACTGTCTATAACTGAAATTGCTATCTATAATAATTACTTATTCTAAGTTTAACTTTTAAGTACTGTCTATAACTGAACTGATGCGATTCTCTCGACTCATTACAAAGCTCAACTTCCATAAAAAGGCATTTTACGGCTCAATAAAACGTGTATTTTAGTGTTTGAGAGGCTAGGTTTGTTGTATATGGAGGCGTCTACTAATATTTACAGGAATTCCAAAAACTGAACAAATCGGACTAATATCTATGAGAATCCATGTTCTGTCTAATATCTATACGAGGTATGTTGGAACAATATCTATGGGAAGCAAAGTGAGGACGAATATCTACAGCTCAAAGTGCTGACTAATATCTATGGTACAGGTGATGTCGACGAATATCTACAGCACTGGCAGAGGTTGGGTTAGGTTAGGTGCTCAGCTGCCCTCTGTTGATATTAGTCCCCCCTGCGCTCTCTAGATATTCTCCACCACTGGGACCGTCATAGACATTTATCCGACCTTAGCTCTGTAGATATTAGTCTTCACTCTGAAGTTCATAGATATTTGTCCAACATATGAGCTGTCGATATTCGTCCGACATTATGCTGTAGATATTAGTATCTGGAGTCTGTGTATTTATGTACTGGCAAATAAAACAGTTTGAGGTCCACTGCCACAGCACTTAGTCAGATATTTATACTCCTTTGATGTTAAACCCGGAAGAATTAATAAAACACACGCACTTCATCACTCTTGTCACTGGGACTCACTTCTTCGCTCTTGTTCTTGTTTTAGGAAGATTCTCTCCTTGTGGGGCCCATCGTTGTTGAGTAAGGCTAATGCACCTAATAATAACTACTAGTAGTTCTATGAACAGTGGAACTCGCGTCCAAAAAAGTATGGCTCTAATAATTTTCTCTTATTTAACCCCTAAGGCCTCGGGCCTATTTTGTCATAAGGTCAAAATATTTCCGCTTCGTGATAAAATCCTCATAAATGGAATATTTCACTGACAATTCGTGATGGAATTCCGTTACAATAATATTGGTAATAAAACTCAAAAAAACAAAACAAAAACAATCTCGCCTAAGTCCCATTCAAACATTTTTCGGATAGGTAATGACGATTTTTTTCTAGTTTCAACTTTTAGCTAGTAAAAACCTGTGAATTTTAACTGTGAACTTTATGTTATTAACATTGTACCTGGGAACAACACAGAAAAACAAAAGTCTAAATAAATTTCTCGAGTAAATATGCATTTTCGATGATTTTTGATGGACTTAAGCGCATTTGATATAATATCTACCTATGGACTTAGTCGATATTAATATAGAATTACTGGACTTAGATGTGTTTGAATGATGAAATAGGACTGGGTGAGATTGAACACATACAAATGGCTGGCCATGCCAGAGTGAAGACGACGTGTGATTGGCTGCAATGGACATTGGCTCATATGATTTAAAGCGGGTGTGGGACTTAGGTTGGAATGAAAAAATCTATCACCTTTCACCCTTAATATCTTTGGGAAGCCGTGGACTTCCGTTAGATCGATCTCAAACAAAAGTTTCGTTTTTTTTGCTAAATCGAATACACAAAAAAAATGGTTGGTTGGGGACTTTGGCGGTTTGATATGTAGGCATCGACACATTTATCGACACACATATTATGTTATGTACTCTATATTAAGAATAATTTGTACCAGTTTGATGGCATTAAAAAGCTGAAACCGGTTATGTTCATATAATAAATTAAGTGTAAATAAGTTTCATATGTGTTTTATTGTATTATTTCTGAACGCATCCAACAACTAAATAGTGTTTTTCAAAGGTGATGAAATTAGCTTTCAAATTTTATAATTCGAAATAAACATATAATTTTTTTACATAAAATTTTTAATGCAATCATAAAAAAAGTTTTAAAAATGGCTCACCTTACGTTTTTCTAACTAAAATTTCTGATAACGAAAAAAGCACACAAATTTTATTAGGTATTTTAAACGTTATCGTCAACTCAGTTTTTTGTCATTTCATGTAAAAATAATTAATAAAAAATCCCAAAGTTTCATTATTTTTTTTTCATATTGCTGTCGGAAACTTTGGTTTCATAAAGGTGTCATTTAATTATTTTCTGGTTAATTTCTACATTTGAATATAAAGCGTGTTGCTTTTTTCTTTCTAACACCGTTTAGATCATATTTCTAATCAAGATAGTAAGGGAGACAACAATTTCTAAGAGACCTATGCGAGTTGTTCTGAAAAGCGAACAAATTAGACTGAGGGGTTAATAAATTAAAACAAAAATTTCCTCTGAAATCATAAGATTTATTATAGACCATATTATTATATTTCTGTAACTTTTTTGAAGTACAACTTCTGACTTGGGGAGTAATCTGGTGAATGCGTGACGAGAGCGTTACGAAAAGTGTGATCGGGTGAGGCGAACGGAGGTTGAGAGGGAGATATAATTTAGTGAAAATAGGAAGATAGAGAGTTACGTTTCGTATATTACTGTAGGGCAAGAGAGAGAGGTACGAGGACAAATTTTCTTTCTCTTTTTCTCTCATAGCCAGTTACGTTTCGTATATCTAAGTCACAGTGAAGGCCTATTGTCTGTATCACACCGTAGGAACAAGAGAGAGCAGTGCGCGCGCACATTTTCTTTCTCTCTTGTTTTATAAGTTAGTGAAGTTTTACTTCAGTTGTGTGGTCAAAGCACACTTGTTTTTTTTATTTTATTTCATATAATAAATTGTATTGTAATCTCTATGTCTTAATCGGCAGGTAGGTACCACACCTAATGTTGAAAAAATGCAAATGAGAAAGTCGAAATACGGTTTTATATTTGAAAGGGGGATCTTCACTGAACCATTAAAATAGCCACCATCTTGTAACGAAAACGGAGCGTACAGTTACAGACAGACGAAATGCAAAACGCTTGGTTTTTTTAAAAAAATTTCTTCAAAACCAAAATACCTGATCGATTTTTTAAAGTTAGAAATTAGAAAGCAATTTATTACACCGGAGAGCAATTTTTCGTAAGAGCAATTTTTTTCACAAGAGCAACATTATTCACTCCACACATTGACGTAAATTGATCAATGACTCCAAATAATGGATTAAGCATTTAGATTTTATTTTTAACTTTTTTTCATTTTTTCGGCATTTAGGGTTAAAAAAAACTTTTGGAGCCGGGTCTAAGATTATTAAACGCATTTTAAGGCAGCTGACATTAACCCCCTAGTAACCCTAGTTGGACTTGATTTACTTGAAAACAAAACGTATTTACATTACAAAACCTCAAATCAAAAAGTTAAAGTGTAAAATCGACTCAAAATGTTATGTATATATGTAGATACCAGTTTACCGCTTATTTAGCTTGATATATCATTTCCATCATGAGATACGAAGCTTTGAAATATTCACTTAACCATAAAAACAAATACATCATCTTTATACAGGGTGTTAAGGGACGTACTTGACACAGTTTAACCATTGATTAGAGTAAAAAATGTAAATGAAATTTCGGTTTCCAGTGACTTTTTTTTCAAATTTTTTTTCTTCAAAATCAAACAACTAAAAAAAATCTTCCGCGTGTCATCACTGGTCACTCAGCCGAATAACAGCCCCACCTCTTAACCCGCCCCCAACTGTTCAACACCTAATATTTTAATTTTTTTGTAGAAAAAAAAAATGTCACCGGAGACCAAAATTTATTTGCATTTTTTACTCCAAATAATGCCAGCTGCAATGTCACTGGTAAGTCAAGTACGTCCCTAAACGGCTGTGTCTATATAAAAATTAATGTTTCTTTGTTTGTCTCGTATGCGTTCCTATACCAGTAATCCAATTGCGATAAAACTTTGGCGATTTGGTGTGCGCACGCCTGCGAAGGTTTCCATATATAAAATAATGAGTTTTGGCTTTATGAAATTTGTATAAAAAATTACAACAGGTGGCAAGCGAGTTGTTTGAAAAACGTGTGTGTTTCATATAGTTTAGCGGCAGGGAGGGAGGGCAAGAGGGGGAGAGGAATCTCGGAGGAGGGAGGGCAACGAGGAGGGGGTTCGTGGGAGTGGGACAAAGGAGGGGAACAGGAGCGGTAATGGCGATGTATGGGAAAAGGCACTCGGGGTGGAGTGATGGAGGGGTGGGGAACGAGGGAGGGGTAAAAGGGAGATATTTCAAAGAAGACATGATAGCGGTAGAGGATAGCAGGGGGTTAATTTGGAAAATCCATATTTCTTACAAAGCTGTATGTGACCTGAACGCGTCAGAAAACCTTGTTTTTTTTATTCGTGTATGCACCAGATGGAAAAACAAAAATTTGTGCATCCAAAAGCACTTCAATAAACAGAATTAAAACACAAACACTTTCTTTCTTTGAGTGGCAATGCACGCACGCTGGGTACTCGCTAGTGATAAATAAAGCAAAAACGGTTTGCGAATAGTTCCTGTGAGCACTCATATCAGGCCATTGTGCTATCTCCCATTTCACATCACTACGGCATGGTATACCATATTCTACCTATATATATAGTTTTTTTCCAAAAATTATTAGATTCAAAAAAGTCAAAAGGGCAATATAATTGCACGAAATCAATAATTGTGACCGTAAAAATTACGTTCAACCAGAGATTTTATTATAACCGCGATGATCAACAATTACGATACCGTGATGGCCCAAAAAAAGCATAAAACGTACATTCTTTATCCTAATAATTCTGCAGCTCTTTCTTGCACATTAAATTATGTTGAGACCATTGATAAATAGATGAGACAATTAGTGAATAAATTGGTTCAACGGAATCGTAGGTTAGTACCTCCATTTCTCTATTAGTACAACAACAACAACAACAACCGTCGACCGTGGCTGGCGTGTGACGTATCAAAGTAGGATGGAAAAGGATGAAACCATGGGCTTGAGTAAAAGGAAAGGACGGTCTGACGGCCGAGTCTTTCGACACGGTAGCTTCAGTTAGAATTCACTTTCCCGAACATTGATACCTCAATGTTCCCGAAGGCCTGCTCATGCACGATTTGAACATGATTAGCGCCTCTATAGTATATCTCTATGGTTGAGACAGAAGATGAGACACACAATATACAAGTATCTGTTTCTCCAAAGTACTAACTTTTTCTTTTGGAAGAAACAGATATATCTTATTACGGCTCAGCGACGGTGACGGTAAATGTGTTTCATTTTCTTTAATGATTGTATGATTGGAAATGCATGATAATTATTGTATGTTTCCTTTGGGGAGTGCAGACATACGCTCACCGTTTGTCTCATTTTCGACTGTTGTTATTAAGTGTGTAAAAAAGGGCTGCAGCATTATACGTTTAAGAACAAAAGCAAAACCATCAGCGCATTGGCGTTTGACATTTTTGAATATTTAGAATTCACTCATACTTCAATAAATTTTTAATAAATACCCTTGTAATTATTTTTTTTTTTTTTTTAAAGAAAGGCAAACATTCCCGGGTTACGAATAACCCAACAATGTTTGAAAATCTCCTACTACCACCACAGAAAGCCGAAAATGTTGCTTGTGTTGTGATGGAGGACTTAGCCAGCAGAGGAATCGAACATGCAACGCCCGGGTGGGACCCAAGTGCTATGCCCACTCAACCACTGACCGGTCCATTCTATATTATATTCCATACTTTCAAAATTATCGTCACGGCTAGTAGTATTGTAGGGGTCTACGAAGATTTCACGGTGCAGTGTGTGAGAGAGATGCAAGAAAATTATTACTTTTTTCCTTTGGAGGTTACAGACCTACGTACATTGTGTACCTCACCTTTTAACCCTGGAGTGGTCGCGTGGATTACATATATAATCCACACAAAATTAAAGATTCCTCAAAAATGGGTGGCGCGAATAATTTTATCTTCCGTGAACTTTAAGTTGGATAACTCACGGATGCGTTCAGCTCGGCGCTGGTGTCGGGCACGCATTGGTTGTGTTACAGGAGCTCCGCAAAGTCCATGGTCTACACCTGTAATCCGCGCGAACAATTACGTAACACATTTTGTAACAACACATTACGTAACACACGAAAAGTGTATGCAAAATTAAAAAAAAACGTTTTTCCTGATCATTCTATAACATTATGTTTATTCTGCTCAGAAATCAGCAATTAAATTAGTATATGTAATTTTTTTTTTTTAAATCAATAAAAGTGAAAGATGTAATTTTTAGTTTAAAAAAAGAAGTCGTTTATGTTTTGGTTAGTTCTGAAAAACATAGATGTTATGTTTAACATATGTTACTTATTTTTAATAAACAATGCTTAGATTAAAAGATTAAAACATAAATACACAATAATTCTGAATGATTTCACTTATTTTTGTTTAGTTTAAAAATGGCCTACCTATGTAATCCACACGACCACTGGTGTTACTTTTAAGAGCGCGACCACTGCAGGGTTAAAAGAGCTGCAGCATTATTGCAATAAAGAACATAAGCCTTTTTATGCAGTCACGGTACTGTAATCGTGGATTGTTACAGTAGTAATAAATTATTTACTACTACTTATTAACACTTAACTTGTCTACCTCATTCGACACACGCCTCGTTCCATCTGAACGAAGCTCTTCAGAAACCAGAGTTTTGAAAATCGGGCAGAACCGGATAGTAAATGCAGCTTTAGCACTCATAAAACCAACAATACCCTGACCCATCTCTGACCCATTTCCACTGATGAGTCCATAAAACTGTCCACTAAATTATTAGTTTAGCAATGGAGTAACTGGATAAAAGGGAATGGGATATTATAATGGAAGCCATTATACTCCGGTCTGTCAGCCAAATTATTTCTTCATTCTTGAGGAAATAGGACTGTTCTTATTATAATAGGAATTTGGTGGCCGAATTTAAAACTGTGACAGATTAGACTTTGATTACTAGGATCGTGTTACATAATAGTTAATATTATATAAGAAAATAAATAACTTTATTAGAATAAGTTAACAATAATAATCTAAACGAAAATATGAAAGAGAACAACACATAGAAAAACAGAAAAAGACAATGGTCGCAACTGGGACTCCAACCCAGACCTCTCCGTCTAACCGGGACGAGTACGTTAACCAATTTCGCTATTGCCACCTTCTGTCAAAACGTCATAAGGAATAAGAAGGTGGCAATAGCGAAATTGGTTAACGCACTCGTCCCGGTTAGACGAAGAGGTCTGAGTTCGAGTTCCAGTTGCGACCATTGTCTTTTTCTGTGTCTTGTTCTCTTTCATATTTTCGTTTAGATTATTATTGTTAACTTTATTTCACTGATGGGAATAACCTTCAAAAAAAGTATAAAAAGAAAGTTTTTCTTATAAAAATAAATAACTTTGTTTACAATATTATTTTTAAGCCTGGAAAGAAATGTACTGTAAAGATAATCATACGTAAAATTGACGCATGAATTTTAACTAGATAAAATTCTATTTACAACTAGATGTAATATTTTATTTTGTTAATTGATTTGAATAAACCAATCAATATTATATTTTTACAAGCAAATGACATAAGAAATACAACAATATGTGAATATATATTTATTTGTTATATGAATAAAAAAACCAAACGTGAAACTTCTTCAATAATCAACAAAACTTAGGAATACATTTTTTTCTCAAATCATTTATTTCTTACTGATAATTAGAGACCGGATTATATGCATTTGCATATTTGCATATGCAAATGCATATTTAGACCCTTTTCAGCGGTAGTTGCATATTTTAGCAAAAAATTTGAGATCTTGCATATTTACGCTTGACATCGTTCAGATGCCTCACATAGCGACATAGTTTATAGCGTCAGATATCAAGGCGCGCGGCCAGCGAACTGATAACTGATCTTACTGATCGCTACGGCTGGCGGCCGGTGCGGGGAACCTCTCTCATCTTCGCCTGCGCTCGCGCCTACTCGGCTTAATTTGGCTAATTGCCGAAAACAATTCATTCATTCGTATGAGGGGTGGTTTGTTTTTGACTGGTCGCACGCGCTGTTCTTTAGAGTTTCGTCTAGTGTTTTGTTTGTTTGCACGAAGTTGTACATTGTGAAAGTGAACCATGCCTCCTGATAAAAGAAAGTGCCCATACGTGGATAGCTGAATATCCTGGAATATTTACATACGACGGAAAAGTTTTATACTGCCGAGTTTGCGAGAAAAACATTTCTAGCACAAAAAGTTCCAAATAGACCAGCATGTCAAAACCAGTGTTCATATCGCAGGAGTGCAGAAGAAGGGCCCACGACAACAAGTTTTTACAGTGGCAAGTAGCAGTAACAGTGAAGTAACCTCCAAAGGTAAACAACATGCATGGATCTATGTGAAGCATTTCTTGCAAGCAATATCCCTCTATACAAACTGACAAATCCTGCCTTGAAGGATTTTCTCAGAAAATATTGCATAAATCAAAATATACGGGATGAATCTACTTTACGTAAAAATTACATACCATCAATTTATCTACATGTCCTGGAAGAAATACGCAATGAACTCAAGGATAACATCATATGGATTTCAGCTGACGAAGCCACCGACACTTGCGGCCGTTACATTGCAAATTTGATTGTTGGTGCATTAAAACTTGAACCTTCACCTTCCTATTTGGTGGCCTGCAAAGAACTTGAAAAGGCAAATCATTCTACGATCGCCAGGTTTGTGAATGAGGGAATAAAAAAAATATTTCCTGAATCTTCTGCGGATGAAAATGTGTATGTGTTGCTCTCAGATGCTGCCCCCTATATGATCAAAGCAGGCAAAGCCCTCCAAGTATTTTATCCCAATTTGATTCATGTGACGTGTTTTGCTCACGGAATACACAGACTCAGCGAAGAAGTGAGATCCACGTTTGCGAACGTAAATAACCTGATTTTATCAGCAAAGAAAGTGTTCCTTAAGGCGTCTGCTCATATAAAGACCTACAAAAAAAAACTGCCAAATATCCCTTTACCTCCCGAGCCAGTAATAACACGTTGGGGTACATGGATCGAAGCTGCAATGTTTTACCATGAACATTTTGAAGCCATCAAGGGTGTTATCAATGACTTCGATAGTGCATAGGCTTTGGCAGTTTTCCAGTGCAAAGAATCGTTCCTCGTTGCCAAAGCTATTCCAGGTAATCTCAAAGAAAAATTTGAATACGTACTGAAAAATAACCCAGGTGTAACCGACGTGTTCACACCCTCGAAATATTTTTCATCAAAGCTCATCGCTTGGCCGGTCCTCTACAGTTTTGTGATCATTTTTGGGAATCAGGAAAAAATGGCCTGCCCTCACAATACTGGAGTACCGTGCCGCCGGCGACGCTTTGATGGAAAATATTTGTTCTAATTAGAAAATGTCATTTTTATCAATTACTTATTATTTTCTTATTGGTTTACAATATTTAAGTTTTTTATTTCTTATGTACATCTCCCCGGTGCGATCAATAAATAATACTTTGAGAAATCGCTACTGGGGAGGTTGTAAACTCATTTTAAATATGTTTTATTTTTGTACCTATTTTTAAATGTTTATGTCTTAATTTTTATACACACGGGCCTTGTAGGACAAATGAAATAATCAGTTTTTATTTGAAATCCTACAAGGTCTCGAGTAAAGCCAAGATTTATCACACAACATATTGGGAGGCAAAAATAAAGTCATTTTTGCCTACCAAAAAACACTTAGAAAAATTCGAAGGTGTAAAATTTATGTTTTTCCAAATAACAAAACCTGCGGGCCTTGTAGGACAATGAAATAATCAGTTTTCATTCTTGATCCTACAAGGCCTCCAGTCAAACTGAGACTTTGCTCTCAAAACACTTAGAGCCGAAATTAGAGCTCAATTTGCCATGTCAAAAAGACTTAGAAAATTTCGGTCATGACATTTTTACATTTTTACCTCTACAAAATTCTAGGGTCCCTGTGAGATGGTGAAATAAACAGATTTCGTTAACTTATCTCACAGGGAACCTAGGAAAAATAATTATAACTTGATAAATCATAAAACATTTCCTTAAAAATCAAAAATTCTTAAAATCACGGTAAATTCACCAAACTAAAATTCTTGTCATAAATCTTGGCTTTATTTATATGTTTTGTCTATTTTTTATATATTTTGATTGTTAATTAAGGCTACAAAATCCGTAAAAGTTGCCAAATTTAAGCGAGCACTTTTACGGATTAAGCCGGCAAAATAGATACTAAGCAGTTTCTTGCCCCTTATAAAGGAAAGTGCCTGGGTTCCGTTTTCCCCCTCCACTTTCCGTGAGCCACCTACCGATTGGTATAAATACGACAAATTTTTCAATAATAAATCAGTTCAACGTTTTCCTTAAATCTTCGTGTTTTACTCCTTCCTCTGGAAGAAACCTCTCTCCGACCTGCCTCCTGCTGAAGCTCTGCCTGAACACAAGTCTGGTGCCTACCTCCTCAAGACCAGCCGGCCCAACTTCTGGACACCGCAAGGCGCCAGGCTCAGGCAGAGAACAAGGACATCCAGGGCTACCACTCACCAGCTCTGGGTGCAGGGAGGCAGATCAAGGGCTACCACCCTCCAGTACAGCAGGGCTGCCACCTTCAAGGAAGGCCAGCCAGTACTACATTTCAAAACAATATTACAATAGTCGACATCCAAGTGCACAGCCACCGGTGCCCTTTTTCTACAGTCTTGTAGCACACGTCTGTTACAAGTGGTCCTTCGAGCCGGATCAGCTGCACCAGGATGTCACCACCAACTCTAAGATCGAAGAGGACGGCTCAGGACGATGAGTCGCCTCCACCCCCGCCTGCTGAGCTACCAACTGCCCAGGAAGCCGAGCCTAGGGCCGTGGCCACACATGACGTCACGCCCCTACCAACGCCCAGCTCCACACCGGCAGGCTCTGCAGACGAAAGCGAAGAATCACCGGCCTCCACATCTACTGAGGACACGGTGCGCCTGCTGCGCCGACAACTGCGCAGTCAGAAGAAACAAATTGAACAGCTGATGGCAGCCCGTGAAGTGCAACCCGGTGCGACAGGGCCTGCACACCTCGACGGAGCAGGGCTGGCACCAACTACCAGTGCGACAGGGCCTGCACACCTCAATGGAACAGGGCCGGCACAACCCGATGCGACAGGGCCTGCACAACCCAGTGGGACAGGGCCTGCACCACACAACGCAACAGGGCCTGCACAACCCAGCGGGACAGGGCCTGCACAGTGGCATGCATCAGCGGCGCAACCAGGACCAAGGGGTCCGACGCCACCGCCCCTCTACCACCATGGGGGCCCAACTTGGATGCAGCCTGGTCCTTCAGCTGAACCTGAGCCTCTGCATGCACCATCGGCGCAACCTGGACCAAGGAGTCAAGGGGTGCCACTGCCCTCTCACTACCATGGGGGCCAAACCTGGATGCAGCCTGGTCCCTCTGCGGGACCCGAGCCTCAGCATGCCTCATCGGCGCAACCTGGACCAAGGGGTCAAGGGGTGCCACTGCCCTCTCACTACCATGAGGGCCAAACCTGGATGCAGCCTGGTCCTTCTGCGGGACCCGAGCCTCAGCATGCCTCATCGGCGCAACCTGGACCAAGGGGTCAAGGGGTGCCACTGCCCTCTCACTACCATGGGGGCCAAACCTGGATGCAGCCTGGTCCTTCTGCGGGACCCGAGCCTCAGCAAGCATCATCGGCGCAACCTGGACCAAGGGGTCAAGGGGTGCCACTGCCCTCTCACTACCATGGGGGCCAAACCTGGATGCAGCCTGGTCCTTCTGCGGGACCCGAGCCTCAGCAAGCATCATCGGCGCAACCTGGACCAAGGGGTCAAGGGGTGCCACTGCCCTCTCACTACCATGGGGGCCAAACCTGGATGCAGCCTGGTCCTTCTGCGGGACCCGAGCCTCAGCATGCCTCATCGGCGCAACCTGGACCAAGGGGTCAAGGGGTGCCACTGCCCTCTCACTACCATGGGGGCCAAACCTGGATGCAGCCTGGTCCTTCTGCGGGACCCGAGCCTCAGCAAGCATCATCGGCGCAACCTGGACCAAGGGGTCAAGGGGTGCCACTGCCCTCTCACTACCATGGGGGCCAAACCTGGATGCAGCCTGGTCCTTCTGCGGGACCCGAGCCTCAGCATGCCTCATCGGCGCAACCTGGACCAAGGGGTCAAGGGGTGCCACTGCCCTCTCACAACCATGGGGGCCAAACCTGGATGCAGCCTGGTCCTTCTGCGGGACCCGAGCCTCAGCATGCATCATCGGCGCAACCTGGACCAAGGGGTCAAGGGGTGCCACTGCCCTCTCAACACAATGGGGACCCAGCTTGGATGCAGCCCGGACCTTCTGAACCTGTGCTGCCCTTACCGCTGCTCCATCAGAGGCAGCAAGATGACCAGTTGCCACCCGCTGCCAGTCCGAGCTCCGGCCTGCCGATGTTTCCGCCACAACCAAGTGCGGACGAGACAGCCCAACATACAAGAGCTTGGATTCAACAGGCGGACAACCCGATGGCCCAGCTTACCTCTGCTCTCACCGAGGCAATCAGAGCTTCAAGGGCTCAGGACAGCCCCCGTCCCACAATCGAGGACGATCCCCGGATGGCTGCACTCATTGCCAGGCAGTCAATGGCCAAGGACCTGCCCCCTTTCTCGGGTGACCCGCTGGAGTGGCCTGCCTGGAAGGCCCAGTTCACCCAGTCGACCTCAACCTGCCGGATGACCCCAAGCGAGAACCTCATCCGACTGCAGCGGGCCCTCAAAGGGAAGGCCCGGGAAGCCGTGGGTCCCCTACTTATGGACCCCACTCAGGTGTCGGAGATACTGGCCGTGCTGGAGCAGCGCTACGGAGGGACAACTTCGCTGGCTGCCCTGATGCTGGACAAGGTCAAGAGGCTCCCCCATTTGACGGCAGAGGCATCGCTGGAAGACATTGCGGACTTTTCTGGAACTGTTCAGAACCTGGTGGCTTCACTCCGATCATTGAACAATGATGGCTACCTCACCAACCCGGCGCTCCTCAGCGACATCGCGGGGAAGATGCCATGCACGATGCGGCTGGCGTGGCTGATGGAAGTGCGGTTCTACGAAGCACCTGCCACCATCTGCCAGTTCGCCGCCTTCCTGAAGACCGTCGCGAACGCCATCGCCAAGTCGGGTATGGTCGACCCCGCGAGGTCTAGACCACGTCGCGAGCAATCGTTTGCTACCAGTGAACAGTTCGGGCCACAAAACAACGAAAGTTCGCGAAAAGTACCGCTCGAAAATCCGCGCAAGTCACCACAATATGACTCGAAAAAAGTACGAAACAACGAAAGTTCGCGAAAAGTACCGCTCGAAAATCCGCGAAAGTCACCACAAAATGACAGTGCTCGAAACCGCAGTGACAATGTGACACCCCACCCCAGTGACTTTAACAATCGTGACGGGTGCGTACAGTGCGGGGGAAAAGGTCACTTGCTCCGTGACTGTCGTGATTTTGCCGCGAAAGACGTGAAACTTCGTTTCGAAACGGTTAAAAGTGCCAGATTGTGCCGTGTGTGTTTGGAAAGCAAACACTCGACACGAGTGTGCCAATTCCGGGATTGGTGCGGTATCGGTGAGTGTCGCTTCCCCCACCATAAGTTGCTTCACGATCCAACATTCGGGAAGAACACCACCACCACCACCACAGCTGAGATCCACCACATGTGACGCTATACCAACGGCGCCGTGCTGAAAGTAGTACCAGTGGTTTTGACGGGCCCCACACAGCAGATATCCGCATTCGCACTGCTGGACGAGGGATCAACCATCACACTCATTGACGCCGCTACAGCAGAACAAATTGGCGCTACTGGACCCGTCCATGGACTACGGCTGCATGGAGCCAAGGGCATGTGCTCCTCAGACAACCTATCACGCCGCGTGCAAATCACACTGCGTGGTGCCGGAATAAGTGCCAGCTACAACATCAAGGCAAGCACGGTGAAGGACCTCCGTCTCCCAGAGCAAAGGGTTCCTGGCAGATATGTCACCCCCACACTTCTCATCGGGCAAGACAATGCACACCTCATTGTCTCGAGGGAAGTACATGAAGCCCGTGACTGTACGCGAATACTATCACGGACTGCCCTGGGGTGGATCACCCATGGAGGAGGGACAGCCACCTGTGAAGACCCCGTCACCACTCTCGCCCTGCACGCGGAGAGGTACAAAGATGACAAGCTGAGCGACCTCATAAAGACGAACTTCGCCATTGATTCACTGGGGATCACATCAGCCTCCCGTGTAACTGCACATGTGGTACGAGCCAACAAACTAATGGAGGACACCACCTGTCAAACAACAAACGGCAGATGGGAGACCGGCCTATTGTGGAGGGACGACAACATCACGCTGCCGGACAACAAAAGGTGTGCGATGAAGAGATTGTGCTCCCTCGAAAGAAAGTTATCCATGGATGAAGACCTGGCGGCAGCATACAAGGATAAGATCAACCAACTTATCACACAAGGCCACGCGCGTCAGCTGACCGAACGAGAGGCGGCAAAATACTCTGCCCGAAAATGGTACCTGCCTCACTTCGCCGTGGTGAATCCAAATAAACCTGGCAAGATCCGCGTTGTTTTTGACGCTGCCAGCCGCTGCCGAGGGACCTCCTTGAATGATCAGCTGCTAACTGGACCAGACTTGCTGACCTCCCTCCTTGGGAATATTCTCCGGTTTCGAGAGGGAAGAATAGCTCTCGCCGCCGACATAAAAGAGATGTTCCTCCAAGTGAAGATCAAGGCGGAGGATCAGCTGTCTCAACTATTCCTGTGGCGACCAACACTTCAACAAGAGCCTCATACCTACATGATGACCTCGATGATGTTCGGCGCTACCTGTTCTCCTAGCAGCGCTCAGTACGTGCGAAACCGGGTGGCCCTGAAAAATTCTGAGACCTTCCCGGCCGCTGCAGATGCCATTCAAACGAAGTTCTACATGGATGACTACTTGGATGCGGTGGACACCATCAATGAAGCCACCGGCCTTGTAAATGACGTGGCCAAAGTCTTATCATCAGGAGGCTTCCACCTTACAAACTGGGCCTCCAACAATCCAGCAGTGATGGCCACCATCCCGCTTGAAGACCGGGCCAGATCAGCCATACAAATCAGCAGCGGAGAGGCAGAGACGGAACGAATCCTCGGCCTCATATGGGATCCCGTCACTGACCGTTTCCTGTACGCCTTCAGAGACGCCGCAGACCCTGAGCTGGTCAGCAGACCTACCAAACGTCAGCTGCTCAGTATCGTGATGAAGATTTTCGATCCTGTGGGCTTCGTTGCCTGCCTCACAGTCAGATCGAAGATGCTGCTGCAAGATGTCTGGAGGTCAAGCACTGGATGGGATGAGACTATCAAGCCCGAGCACAACGAGAGATGGCTGAACTGGCTGGGACTCCTTCAAAACTGTGGAGTCGCCATACCAAGACGTTGTTTACAAAACAAACAAAGCAGCGTCACGCTCCATCTATTTTGTGACGCCTCCGAGCAGGCATGCTGCGCGGTTGCCTATCACACAGAAGAAATAGACGGAGAAATCACAGCTACCTTCTTGGCCAGCAAGTGCAAGGTGGCACCCCTGAAGCCGCTCTCCATACCCCGCCTCGAGCTTCAATCAGCGCTCATGGCAGCCCGGCTGGCAGCAACTCTGAAGAAGGAATGTCGCAGCAACATTGCGCGAACGGTGTTCTGGACAGATTCGACTACAGTGTTGTGCTGGCTACGCACAGATCCACGCACCTACTCTGCATTTGTGGCTAACCGGCTTGGAGAGATTGATGAACTCTCCCACATTGGAGATTGGCGATGGGTCCCAACCAAGATGAACCCGGCCGACATCGGCACCCGAGACGGCGAGCCTCCGGACCTCACACTGACAGGACGATGGTTCAGCGGTCCGGCCTTTCTCACCTCAGCTGAAGCAGAATGGCCGCACGAAAGGTCCAGACTACCTCAGCCTGATGACAACTCCCTAGAAGTGAGAGCCCAATATGTCGGGCTCACTTCAACCATGGCGGATGCACTACCAGAGATCAGCCGATTCTCTTCTTGGCGCCGCCTAATCAGAACCACCGCCTGGGTCCACCGCTTCATAAAACGATGCCGGGAGGGACACCATACACTACCAGGCGGATACCTATGGCTCGAAGAGACCCGTGAAGCGGAGACCCAGTGGGTCAAAGCAGCCCAAGAAGACGCATTCGGACTCGAAATGAATGCTCTTCGCCAGGGAGCGCCATTGCCAAGCGGCAGCCGACTCCAAACACTGAACCCCTTCCTTGGACCTGATGGAGTGCTGAGGATGGACTCACGGATACGGGCCCTCAACAAGATCTCCCGAGATGCGCGGACTCCCATAATACTGGACGGAGACCACGCATACACACGTCTCCTGGTGAGCCATCACCACCAGAAGGCCGACCACCCGAGTACAGAAAGGACAATGGCGGAGGTACGGGGAAGCTACTTCGTGCTGCGATTGCGCACAAATATCCGCAAAATCGCCCACAACTGCCCCACCTGCAAGATTCGGAGAAGTAAGCCGGCCCCACCCCTGATGGGACCCTTGCCACCCTCACGGCTCGCCCACCATGTTCCTGCCTTTACAAACTGCGGGTTGGATTACTTCGGGCCCATGGAGATCACTGTCGGCAGACATCGTGAGAAGCGGTACGGAGCCCTCTTCACCTGCCTGTCCACACGCGCCATCCACCTTGAACTGGCCAACTCCCTATCCACCGACTCAGCCATCATGGCCCTCCAGCGCATGACGGCGCGCCGAGGCCAACCGAGGACGATGTACTCAGACAATGGTACCAACTTTCGCGGAGCGGACAACGAGCTAAGAGACAGCATAAATTCACTCAAAGATGACGCCCGGATGAGGGATTATCTCACATCAAAGGGAATCGAATGGAAATTCATTCCGCCAATGTCTCCTCACATGGGGGGAGCCTGGGAGCGCTTGGTGCGTTCAGTCAAAAACGCCCTGCAAGCCATTCTCAAGGAAAGGGCCCCAAGAGAAGAGACCCTGCAAACAGCCCTGGCCGAAGCTGAGTGGACCGTAAACAACCGTCCTCTCACACACATCTCAGTGGATCCAAGAGACGAAGAGCCCCTCACTCCCAACCACTTTCTACTGGGAGCAGCAGGCAACCGGCCCCAGCTGTCATTGTACAACAAACAGGATGAGGAGGTATGCCTCCGCCGCCAGTGGCGTATCAGTCAGCAGCTAGCAGACATGTTCTGGAGGCGGTGGCTCCGCGAATACCTCCCCACCTTGGCTGCTCGTCAAAAATGGCACCACACCGTCGATCCCATCAAGAAGGATGACCTGGTGGTAATTATGGACCCCACGATGCCACGCAATACCTGGCCGCGCGGACGAGTCCTTGACGCCACCCCTGCTGCAGACGGCCAAGTGAGGGCTGCCCGGATCCAGACCAGCACCGGAGTCTACGTGAGACCTGCCGTGAAGCTCGCTGTGATCCTGCCAGCCCCGCCTACGGATGCAGCTTCACCTACTCGTCCTTCGAAAACACGTCGAGATGATTAGTGTGACATCGCCACACGGGGGGAGTGTAACCGACGTGTTCACACCCTCGAAATATTTTTCATCAAAGCTCATCGCTTGGCCGGTCCTCTACAGTTTTGTGATCATTTTTGGGAATCAGGAAAAAATGGCCTGCCCTCACAATACTGGAGTACCGTGCCGCCGGCGACGCTTTGATGGAAAATATTTGTTCTAATTAGAAAATGTCATTTTTATCAATTACTTATTATTTTCTTATTGGTTTACAATATTTAAGTTTTTTATTTCTTATGTACATCTCCCCGGTGCGATCAATAAATAATACTTTGAGAAATCGCTACTGGGGAGGTTGTAAACTCATTTTAAATATGTTTTATTTTTGTACCTATTTTTAAATGTTTATGTCTTAATTTTTATACACACGGGCCTTGTAGGACAAATGAAATAATCAGTTTTTATTTGAAATCCTACAAGGTCTCGAGTAAAGCCAAGATTTATCACACAACATATTGGGAGGCAAAAATAAAGTCATTTTTGCCTACCAAAAAACACTTAGAAAAATTCGAAGGTGTAAAATTTATGTTTTTCCAAATAACAAAACCTGCGGGCCTTGTAGGACAATGAAATAATCAGTTTTCATTCTTGATCCTACAAGGCCTCCAGTCAAACTGAGACTTTGCTCTCAAAACACTTAGAGCCGAAATTAGAGCTCAATTTGCCATGTCAAAAAGACTTAGAAAATTTCGGTCATGACATTTTTACATTTTTACCTCTACAAAATTCTAGGGTCCCTGTGAGATGGTGAAATAAACAGATTTCGTTAACTTATCTCACAGGGAACCTAGGAAAAATAATTATAACTTGATAAATCATAAAACATTTCCTTAAAAATCAAAAATTCTTAAAATCACGGTAAATTCACCAAACTAAAATTCTTGTCATAAATCTTGGCTTTATTTATATGTTTTGTCTATTTTTTATATATTTTGATTGTTAATTAAGGCTACAAAATCCGTAAAAGTTGCCAAATTTAAGCGAGCACTTTTACGGATTAAGCCGGCAAAATAGATACTAAGCAGTTTCTTGCCCCTTATAAAGGAAAGTGCCTGGGTTCCGTTTTCCCCCTCCACTTTCCGTGAGCCACCTACCGATTGGTATAAATACGACAAATTTTTCAATAATAAATCAGTTCAACGTTTTCCTTAAATCTTCGTGTTTTACTCCTTCCTCTGGAAGAAACCTCTCTCCGACCTGCCTCCTGCTGAAGCTCTGCCTGAACACAAGTCTGGTGCCTACCTCCTCAAGACCAGCCGGCCCAACTTCTGGACACCGCAAGGCGCCAGGCTCAGGCAGAGAACAAGGACATCCAGGGCTACCACTCACCAGCTCTGGGTGCAGGGAGGCAGATCAAGGGCTACCACCCTCCAGTACAGCAGGGCTGCCACCTTCAAGGAAGGCCAGCCAGTACTACATTTCAAAACAATATTACAATAGTCGACATCCAAGTGCACAGCCACCGGTGCCCTTTTTCTACAGTCTTGTAGCACACGTCTGTTACACCAGGGTTTGAGCCCTTGTGCCAAATTGATAACTTCATCAACGGGGCAGGTGAAATTTTGCCCGGAACAATAAGTTCAAAAATCGCACCCAAATTTAAATTCTGTCCAGCCACATCAGTAGACGTAGAACGTTCCTTCTCCGCTTACAAAAATATATTAAGCGATTGTAGACACAATTTGTCTACAGAACATTTAGAACAGTACTTAGTCATATACGTTTTTAAAGGTAAATACTAAATTTTATTGTTAAATACATTTTATAATTGATATTTTCGAAAATATAATTGTTATCCTTGAGAATTAATAGCTTACTAAAATAAAAATAAATATATGTAAATATACGACTTCAGGTTGCATATTTTGACCCTTTTTATGGATTTTCGTGCATATTTTAGCTATTTTTATTGCATATTTGCATGCATATTTTGGGCTATTTTTGTTGCATATAATCCGGTCTCTACTGATAATCCAGCCATTTTGACTAATGTACTAAATAATTAAGATGTATTATATTTAATAATAACATACAGTTAAATAAAAATGCATCAGACACGGCTTTGGAATGTATCAATATTATGTTTTTTTACTCATGCAGTTGTTATATCTCAAAACTGGTGACACCTACCTCAGCGACGCGCGCGCCCCACGGAAGGTCCAAGCAGCGAGTGAGATGTCTGAAAAACACAGCGATGGATTCGCACTAATTACAACGAGAGAGCAATAATTCTAACACGCATGCATAAATTTTACGTAGACTATCTTTCCAGGTTTAATAAAACAACAACATGTTTCAAAATCAAGCGCCTGTGTTATGGCAATATGCTATGTCTTCAAAAAGGTAGTTTTACGGTAAATTACTACAATTTATTTTTTGACATTTTGTTATTTTCCTCGCAAACTAATAGTAGTAACAATTTTAAATTTGGTGAAAGGTTTGATTGACCTTTCATTTAAACCAGTGATTCTTAATGGGGGCGCTAGCGCCCACCTGTAGGCGTTTTGGAGGTCCGAGGAAGCTTTTATAAATTTTTAGCATTTAGGGGGCGCTACAGAGGTTCAAGTGGGCATTGTGTCAATATAGAAAATAAGCTCATTCACGAGCTAGACACACTGATACACTTTCTTTAGTTGCAACGATTTGACAAGTTCTGTTAAATAAACTACACTTTCATGCACAAAAATTTAAACTGAAGTTTAATACTCAATTGCAATGTAATTATAATGTGTTTTATTTATACTTCTTGCCATTTTTTATTTGTAGTAGGAAATCCATTCCTAATGGACTTGTAAATGGACTTCACAATGTGTACTTTTTAAATTTTGTTTCGGGGGGGCGCTGGACAATTTTAATGTGGGGGCGATTCTTTTAATACGTTTAAGAAACACTGATTTAAACAGTTTAAAATTATTACTAGGTACTTAGTTTGCGAGAAAAATAACAAAATGTCTAAAAAAAATTTTTAAGTCGTTTATCTCAAAACCAGCTTTTTGGAGATACAGCATATTGCCACAAGACTTTCAAACACACGACGCGCATATGGGAGGGGAGGGGGGGGTAGCTGAGGCCACAATACGCTGTAACTTATGCACACATCCTATGTGTGCGCGCACTGTACAGGCTTTACAATGGTAAAACTTTATACTGGCAAAACAATGTATTTTTGGAGTTGTTTTCATTATCCTGGCAGAATGCTGAATTTTCAGATGCAGTGTTCTGGCATTGTTTCTTTTTTTGCGGTGACCGGACAACTATAGTTATGTAACAGCTTTCGGTCACCATACACCTAGTGAGTGACCTATGACAATTTTCCGTAGAATTCTCAGGATCACCTCAATATTGGAAAGTGGCTTGAAATGGTTTAGACCAGAGGTTCCCAAAGTGGGTGCCGCGGCACCCTGGGGTGCCGCGGACAGAGGTCAGGGGTGCCGCGAGGCGCCCCTGATGTCTCTACTAAAAAATACTACTCTTCTACTCAAAATTGACATGAACGAATACAAACATTTTATGGAATGGAAAATCACCCGCGTGGCCGTTCCGCGCTCTGGGAATGGATTGGGTGGGATGCACAGGAGCGGGGTTACGGTTGTGGTGCTGCGCTTGCAGCGGCCGCGTGCCGCATTCACTCGTAGTTTTTTTTATTCAAGATTTCATCATTCAGGAAAAAACTACAAGTGTGGAAGAGAAAGATGGGTGATGATGGAGGCAAAGATTGTTTTCCAATATTGCAACAGTACATGGCCCATAGCGGAGTTAAGGTTTCAAATAACTTGCTGACCCTTTTTCACAGAGCACCTATCACAGTTAACTGGCTAAAGTAGAGAAGTTTGTATGGATCCAAGATCCGTTACGTGCTCAAGCTCCCCAAGATTTTACTACGCAGGAAGAAGAAGATTTAATTGACCTCTCGACCGACAGCAGCCTAAAAATGAAATACGCTTGTTCGGATTTGACGGAGTTTTGGATATCAGTCAGAAATCAGTATCCGATTCTTAGTATAAAAGCTGTAAGGGTCCTAATCCCCATATATAATATAAAATCATATCTGTGCGAAGCTGGATTTTCAGCGGTAGCGGTTATAAAGAGCAAATATCGCTCAAAAATTAATGTGGAAAAAGAAATGAGGAGTAGCTGTATCAAGCCTTATTCCCCGGTTCGAAAAATTGTGCAGCGAGCTGCAGGCTCACCCGTCGAACTATACGGTTTTTGTACTTGTATTATATTTGCATTTTCTTTGTTTTCTTTGTTGTATTATGTTTTATTCATTTGACGAGTTGTATTATTCAGTGGAGTAGGTAAAAAATTGATCCTCCGTCCTGGGGGGGGGGGGGGGGAATAGAATAGAGAATTGTGCACTACTCGGTCCCGAGGCTACTACAGATAGACATTAAATGACAGGGGTGCCGTGAGAAAATTCAAATTTTCTAAGGGTGCCGCGACTTGGAAAAGTTTGGGAACCCCTGGTTTAGACCATGTTTGGTAACCAGATCTGAATATACCTTCCTCTCCCTATCTCCTTCCCTTTACGCCTTCCTCTTTCTAACCTTCTTCTCCTCATAACACACCCTAATTGGGGATGATTCACTGGTTCTAGACAGTTGGGACTCTTGTGCCAAATATCCCCGTCAATGGCGTTCAATAAAATCAGAAAAAACAAAAGATGTCATTCCTGAGGAAGCAATCGATGTTCATGAAGAGAAATTACTAAGGCATCTTAGGAAATACATAATGCCATTTATGCCCAAGTCACATGTAAAAGAGGACAGTTTTGTCGTACATATATGAAGCCTTTATTATTGAGTTGTTCGAAAAAGATTTGTATGCCATGGGTGAGATTTATTTAGGTTCTGACAGCGGAAGGTTTTGTTCTATTATTTGCAGAGTTGTCATAATTTTGGTTTTTATTTAGTTGCCGTGAATATATTTTTCAATTTTGTAAAAATAAGCATTTATTATTTTAATTTGAAGTAGGTTCGTTGATTTTTGGAGAATTTTTGAATGATTTTAAATTTTCATGTAAAAAAATTGTAACACAGAAAAAATCATTTCACTGCTTTCGGCGAACTTTACCCCACGCATGAACAAAGCTTAGTTCTTAACTTTTATAAATCGAAGGGAATAAATAAAGTCAAAACACACACAAAATTTTCTTTGAAAAGTATATTTTTGAAATAAAAATTATTGAGATATTTTTTTTCATCTTGTTGGTACATAATATTCCTATAAATTTTAGATATACATATATAATTCGAATAATACAAAATTTTGAGAGCAAAAATGTTCTGCAGAACTCAACTTACAATAATATAAGTTTAGTCTTTTCACTCTATTAAGGTTAGTAATATTTAAGGTATTTTTCTGATCACCCGCCCTAATCCGTCCTAATATTAAAAATTATGGCTAAATCTTTTGGCTGTACAATAAACATTATTTGAAAAAGTTTCAATGATGCAAGTATACAATTATTTTTTCTGAGGTAGGAAATATAATAAGTTGAATAACTTTTAATGAGTGATTTTTTTCACATTTTTTAATGAAGGGAAGATTTTTTTTATTTATATGTATTTGGTTTAACTTAGAGCCGAGTATGTCAATAACAAAGAGATAGGGTGGTAAGCTGAATTATTTACATCACATTTTGTTCCCTGAATTCAAAACTATAACAAAATCGATTAAAAATTGTAATACACCTCGCATAATAAGAATAATGAATGTAAAATGTGATAATGCTTTACATGTCGGAAAAAATACTCGTAATTTTTTATATGTAACGTTTAACCAGAAGAGACACTTTTCGTCACAATTAAAAAGCTGTTAGAGTAATCCTCAGAATCTACAAATTTTTTGAAGTCACCAAAGCAGCTCTTTGCTGCCTTTGAGTAAATTGTGAATGCAGGTTCTTCTCTTAAACTTCTCGAACCATCCACGATTTCCCTTAAATACTTTTTCTTTGACCGTTGATTATTCTGACGTATTCGTAATGAGGTCGGCGAAAGTTAATTTCGATATCTCGCAAATAATGTTTTCGTTAATAGTGCCGTCTTGCAATTGCTTTTCGTTTATCCATATGAGAAGCAACCGAAGCAATCGTTGATAATAATATTTGTGTTAATGATAATATTCTTGTCATTCCCTTCAAAGCATCTATTCGATGTAAACCGATTGTATATGCATGCTAGATCAGCCACGCATACACCTCGTTCTCGCTTTTGAATAATTTTAAGTTTCATTTCATAGTTATTTTCATTCTCTTAAGGCTGTCTTCTTGTGACATTGTCTCTGGGGACATTTTTGCAAGGCTTATTAAACTTTATACAGAAAAATCACAACGATGTCAAAACACAAGTTTGTAAAAAGCGATACTGATATGCTAGCGGAACGAATGCTAGACTGATGTAGCACTGGCGGGGAAAGTCCCGCTGCACAAGTGGGTTACGTAAAGATGGGACTTCCATATCCCTCGTTATGCGAAATGCCGCTCGTTAAGGGACCCATTTTTTAGCAATTTATTTTGCTCGTAATGCAAATTACTCTTTACGAGAGCTGGTCTTTCAGCGAGGTTCCACTGTATCACATATAAGCATTCACAAATTGTGTTTAGTTGGATAGAAAAAATGAATAAGTACCTACATAACAAGCAAATTTTTGCACACATTTTAATACTTGCTGTTATGCATACAAAGGAGCAAAACTACTACCAGGGAACTTTACTTAGGGCAAAGCCCATTAAAAATCCACCTGCAAGGCCTACCAGCAAAAAACTGCAAAAGTGGGTTTTATCTGTTGTTTAAAATTATTTGTACAATTTAATACGTTTGCAATATTTTTGAGTTGTCGATTTTTGTACAGTTTTGAACTCAGGCTTTTATACGCCTAAAGGTGCTTATATCTGGTGAAATATATATACAAATATATTCCCATTACACCGTAAGCCCACAAATATCCCACCGAATTAACAATAACTAGATTAAAATAAAAGAAACATGAATAAGGCCAAACTTCGCACATATTGAGCAAGAACGAAAATGTCTTTTGATTGGACACACAGATAATAGAAACAAGGACAGTTACATCATGGAAACGTGCCGACTGTCACCTCACCACAGACTATCAAAGCAACAGAGTCAATGAAAGTTATAAATTTGACACGAATTTGTAGTAGTATTGGTGAACAATTCTGGCAACACATTGGTACATGTGGTTTCAAATTGATAATGACCTATCTCCCTTATTTCTACTATCCATGATTGGACACTTCAAACCAACTGTGCTACTCTCTATTATAATATTTATATATATGGTTTCTTGTTCAAATATGTGGAGATACTTATACTAGGTTTATTACTTGTCTAAATAAATTATTCTAAGTATAGGACCGTTTGTTAGTTTTTTAAACATATTTCACCCCGTGCATGTTTTGTTATTGTGCGTATAAATTACAATTTAAAGCCTGAATGGATGCAGCACACCCCGAAGGTCAAGTTTTCGAAAGTGACGTGGCGGAAACCGGCATTTTCAATCATCGCCTTGAAGGTGTCCTGCAAAGAAAAAAAAAAGTTTTTGTTAAAATAATAAAATAATTATGTAGGCCTACAGACTTGGTAAATAGGAAGTCTGTTTTTGCTTTACAATTTTATCTGTGCCAAATGCGAATTCTGACAAAAATGGTGAAAAATTGGTTGAATGTTTCACATGCTTATACTTTTTTCTAGAAGGGAATAAGCGACATTTCTCAAGTATTATAAGTCACTTTTAAATGAATAGGGGGGACAGAGAGAAAGAAGAAAATAAAATGATAAAATGAGAGAGTGGACAAAAAAAGAACAAAGAGAGGAAAATAGGAGAAAGAGATATGTAAAAGTAAGAGAAAAATGGAAGAAAGATACATGAAAAATTAAGATAAAAATGGAAGAAAGCGATAATATGAAAAAGTGAGAAAAAAATGGGAGTAAGTGATAATAAGAAAAAATGAGTAAAAAATTAGAATAAAATTTGAGAGAAAATGGTAAAAGCTATAATAGCAACACAAAACCACAGGAGTAAGCCATAGTACGCAAAAGTGATAAAAAAATGAGATGAAAAGATGAAAAATTGACAGAGAAATGGAAGAAAGCGATAATATGAAAAAGTGAGAAAAAAAATTAGATAAAAATATGAAAAATGGGAGTAAATGATAATGTGAAAAATTGAGAAAAAAATAGATAAAAAGATGAAAAATGGAAGTAAGTGATAATATGAAAAACTGAGAAAAAATTAGTAAAAAAGATGAAAAATTGAGAGAAAATGGGAGAAAGCCATATGAAAATTTTAGAAAAAAATTAGACAAAAAGATGAAAATTACGCTAAGAAAACTGTCAACTCAATGCGGGTCAACAATCACTTGTAGCTTTCATTCATTGTATAAAAATCTAAATAAGAATCAATCCTTGGCCTCCATTCAACTATGATGGGTTAAAATTTGATGGGCCAAAATAATAAAGAATTATCGGTGGGTTTTTCAAAGTGAAAATAGAGTGTTGGGGTAACTCACTTGATCAGGGAAGTTCCGTATGCTCTGCACCAGGTACTGGTAGGGCTTGTACTGGCCGGAGATCAGCTGCCCCATCACGGGGATCACTTGGAAGGAGTACTGGTCATAAGCCCTGGAAAAAAAATCAATCATGAGGAATGACATATTATGTATTCATACATACATTTATCATATTGTTTTCTGTATTATACTGCTAATTTGGGAGGCTGGTATGGGTACCGCCGTCCCTGGAACCATTTATTGGATAACCATCATCCCTGCTATAGATCACCCCATGTGGTTTTGCGATGTTTGGTGAATTAGCAGGGGTGCCCAGTTTCATGGGGTGAGGCTTGTCTAAGTCTTGGCAGGGGATGCATTTTTCGACCGACTACTTGGCAGGCCGGATCGGGAGAGACCAGTTGAGTCCATCAGTCCTAGACATATTGACCACAATTCTGGACATATACTCTTTTGTACAAAAAAAAGGTTAATTGTTTTCGAAAAAATATGTTTCTTTTTATAATAATAAGGTTATACCGTTGGTCATTGGCAGATTTGTAAAATTTTAAAATAAAATGTTGTATTTTACAACACAAATTTCAAATCATATAATCATACAGTAAAATAAATCAATATGGTATCTAGGAAAGCCACTTTTCAGAATTTAAATTTTAGTTCAAATAAAATCTTTAAAAAAACGCGCACGTGTTTTGTGACGAAAATACTTCAGTTTCTTTGTTTATAAACTAATTTATTTCAGATTTTTTTTACACTTTTATTTTGCTTTATAATATCGATATTTAGTTATTAATTTAAAATGCTGGTACGGAGAATAATCAATCTTTCTCATCAGAACCGCCCTGTATGCAAGGGTGAAATCGAAGGACCATCTTTTGATGAAATTTGAACTCTCAGTCGGTGGTTAATGGAGAAATGAATTTGAAATATTGTTATATATATATATGAATTTACAATAATAATAATTTGTTGATGTTATTTATACATTGACGTGGTAGTTTATTAATGATGTAAATTTATTCAACATATAAAAATGTCGATGTTGTTCATTAATTACAATGTATAACATATTATATATAAAAACAGTTAAATATTCCTAGTTGGACAAATATATACTAAGGTTGCTGCCAGGCCCTGCAGGCGGCTTTTGGTTCGTCGTCGCCCAGTTAAAGTGTTGGTGACCATTTTATAAATCCGATAGGAACTGGTTCAAAGAATAGCCGGTTCCTTGGATCCACTGTGATCCAGTGACAGCTAGTCACCGGGACAAAGTAACCGCCACAGGCAATAACGTCATATGTAATATATAGCCGCGTGGTACTATTATTCACAACTGCCAGTTACAATAATAATCATATTATCGTCACAATCTCTACATATCCGGAGAGATTCACGAAATTACAAATCCAATAATACTTACACCTGCCGACCGATGCTCCGCACGTTAGCTGTTAATATAAGTGGCGCCATCTTTTGGCATTGCTTTAATTCAGTTTTATTACAAAAGTAGATTTGCGTACAAACTCCACGTACGAAAACGGTTTTGCGTAAGGCGCGGCGTCAGAGTTGTATTCTTGGTCGGATTCTTAAATTTCAACCATACAGTCGCTAGGCTATTAATTCTGTTTGATGATGATGATTTATAACATAAAAACAGTTAAATATTCCTAGTTGGACAAATATATACTTATTTCTTTCTAGATTTGCTACCTATATTACGTAAATGAACTATTTTAAAACTAGAGTATAAATAAAGTAAATAAAAATAAAAAGGATTGATGTAATATTGTTTACCATTGCAGTTGCTCGGACTGCAGTTTGCTGAACTCAAGGCACAAGAACCTGCCACCAGGTTCCAGAACTCGGTAGGCTTCCTCCAGAACCTAAAACAAAAGTAATAAAATGTTAGACATTATGCTATGGTAATACTCTGTGAGACCATAGACCACAACTGCATTGAAAGAAGTACCTAACCTTATCATTGACAAACAAAAGAGAAAACTATTGCCTTAATTGTATAATTTTGGTGTCCCCCAAAGAAGTGTTCTGGGACCAATTCTATTTATTATGTTTATATAATGATTTCACTAATCTTACCATTAAAGGAAACAATCGGTTTTGCTGATGATACCATAATTTTCAAGAAGAAAACTGGACGGCTGAACAAGAGCATTGAAAGAAGTACCAAACCTTATCATTGGCAAACAAAAGAATAAACTATTACCTTAATTAATTAATTGTGGTGTCCCCCAAGGAAGTGTACTGGGACCGATTTTATTTATTATCTATATAAATGATATAACTAACGTTACCATTAAAGGAAACATAATCAGTTTTGCTGATGGTAACGTAATATTATTTGAACAAGAAAACTGGACGAAAACTTTTTATGTGGCTGAACAAGGGCTTTTAGTACACAAATTGGCTGTAAATTAACTTGCTTACCCTTAACATAAGCACAACTAGATATACATATAACATTTTCAATGAACTCAAGGAGTCAACCAGTAAAATTCCTAGAACTAAAATTACATAAATTCCATAGAAATAATGTTGAATATCACTACCCAGTTATAGAAAAATCACAATAAAATATCTCGGAGTAATAATTGATGAAATCTTATTCTTGAAGAAAGCTATACTTCAGATAAAGTTGAGAACCTCTGTACTGAGACGCTGTTAGGCAAGACACAAAGCATGATGACGACGGGCAGTCACAAGCGCACTGACTGAGCAGGCTCGCACGCGCACGACTGACACCGAAGGTCTCAAAAACTTCACTAGGGAGTTAATGTCAACTATTAGATATTAATCTCAAGCCCTAGTTAACCCTTTAATTGCCGAGAGAAAAGTAAAAAAAAAAAAAAAAAAAATTCATAAAGTCTTACTGATATACACATTCCCCGTTCCTCACTCACACCTCAATGGCCTCCGTGGTCGAGGGATAAGGCTCTCGACTAGCAATCCCTGCATGTGCAACTAAATTTTATTGGATTGTTTTGTGTTATTGCACAATTTAATCATTTAAAAATAACAATATACATTTGCAGCATGTTCCAGAGCGGAAGTTTCTCAGTATCGCTCCGGTGTGAAACCACCATTCAAAGTTGAAACTTTGCTTGAAATGGCTTTAGCCATGTTTGGTGACCTCTCCTTTCCCTCCCCACTACCTTCAGCCTCACAACATGATGCCATAGTGTAACTGGCTCCAGACGGGAGCAGTTGGGAGTCTTTTGAGAAATTCAAATTTAAAAAAAAGACTTTGTAATATAAGGTTTACATTAAGAATTCCTCAAATACCTTATCAATGTGGGTGCAATTCCTGATGCCAAAGGCAATGGTGTAGGCGGAGAAGCTCTCATCAGGGAACTTGAGATCCTCAGCGTCTCCGCAAACCCAATCAATGTTCACTCTCTCATCGGAGACAAAGCCTTGCCTAGAACAAAGAATATTAAATTTTTATTATAATAACTCTTTTATAATAACTTTTGAAGGTTATTCTCATAAACGTAATATATCATTGAAGAAAAAGATAGTACTAATAAATCTAAATGAAAAAGGACACAAAAAATAAAATTAACGGATGCAATTTTTTTTTTACATTAGCTCCACACAGGAGGGCCAGAGAAAAAAAAAATCCCTCAGGGCCTATGTCATCTTTGGGGATGCTATGTGGAGGGTGTTTTTATGGAAAGGGAGGAGAGAAGTTCTGGTAAGGAATAAGGTATAAATCTGAAGAAGGGGTGGGTAGGAATCTGGGGTTCAATGTGTCCAGGAATGATGGACATATGAATCCATCCCTCCCACTACGGTGCAAGGTGATGGTTCGAGAGAGTCCGGCTAGAGAGGTCAAAAGGTCTCCCTCAACCAGTCTCTCCTGATCCTGCCACGCATAAGGTGGGCAAATACCTCCATCGCCAAGACCTAGACAAATCTCACCCCATGGACCCGGGCGCCCCTGCAAAGTCACCAAACATAGCGAACCCCTTGGGGTGACCTACGGCAGAGCTGTTAGTCATCCAAAAAATGGTTCCCGGGGCGGCGGTACCCATACCCGCCTCCCAAATTGCAACTGGGACTGCATTGCACTGCACTGGGATTGCTTTATGCAACTGGGACTAGAACCCAGAATCTATCGTCTTACCGGGAAGAGCACTTTAACCAACTCGGCCATTGAGACCTCTTATTTTTTAATTATATTTCAAATTCAGAATTAACAATATTATCTTTGATAATTTTTTTACATATATTTGGCAGCTACCTTTTTGAATTATCATAATGTTAAAAAAAACTGGTTTGTAATCGGATAAACATATTTATTTATACAGAACACCTATTGACCTTTTTAAAAGTCTAAATGAGGGAACGGTTGCAAGACAGAATAGTAATTATAGTTTGCTTCTAATGTTCCCTTTGCAAACTGAATGAAACAAAAATTTTAACAAAACAAAAAACGACTTCAAAAAATGCACTAAAAAGTAAAAAAAATAATTTCGTACGATTGTTATTTTTGGAGTCGGTGTCAGCCAAGGTAACTACATACATAGGTAGTTATAGGTGAGATGTGGAGATCTTGGCTGACACCGACTCCAAAAATAACAATCGTACGAAATTATTTTTTTAACTTTTTAGTGCATTTTTTTAAGTCGTTTTTTGTTTTGTTAAAATTTTTGTTTATTTTTTGATTTTTAGTGACGAGCGTGCGTAAAGAAGTTTTACTTTAAAAAAGAATCATCGAAATCTGTTGAAGTAATATTGAGTTATTTGTCGCGCACATACTTATTGCAAATTTAAGACATATATGGTTTTCTCATGGATCCCATTGTCAGAACTGGACCAAATTAAAATGGGACCACACGGGAAGCACCAGCATTCTAATAAAAAAAGAATCATCAATATCGGATCACCCAATCAAAAGTTCTGAGGTAACAAACATAAAAAATAAAAAAATACCGTCGAATTGATAACCTCCTCCTTTTCGAAGTCGTTTAAAAAAGCAAACTTATCTATTGACCTTAGCTGTTCAGACATGATAATCAATAAATTTAAATAATAACAAACTACAATCAATAAATCAATATAAATATTTACATTCCATTGGAGACATAAGGTAAAGAGCAGATAAAATTTCCTTTAGATGTTGTTTGGAAACCGTACTCCTGCAACTGTACAGGGCGGTTCCGATGAGAAAGATTGATTATTCTCATATATTCTATTACTCAATACCAATTTTATTTCATTCAAGTTAGCAATAAAAATGCTCAAACGCGAGATGATAAAATTATGTACCATTAGTAATTATTTTTTTATCATAAGTATTTATAATTTTTCAACAATGACTAAGCAAAATAAACATGAAAAAAATCTGATATACATTAGTTTTTAAGACCGTAAATAAATAGACAAACTGAAGTATTTTCGTTGCAAAACATGAGTGGATTTTTTATGATTTTATTTGAACTAAAATTTTAATTCTGAAAAGAAGCTTTCCCAGATAATTCACTGATTTATTTTACTGTATGATTATATGATTTGAAATGTGTGTAGTATAATACATTTTGTTTGAAAATTAAACAAAAACATTTAACAAACAACGACCAACGGTTATAACCTTATTACTTTTGAGAAAAGAGTCGATACGTCTAGAATCTGGTTTGTACCTCTTAAACATAGCAAATAGGTACAGTTTATATTAGTTTATTTTTAACTTAACATGAAATGGCTAAGTAGTTACTATAGATATTGATTTTTCCGTTAAGGAGATCTTCCAATTTTTGGCCACTGATGCGATTTTATTCGATTCTGATGCCATTTAATCACACTAAACAATTTGACCCGAGCTAAAAATAGTACATAATGTCTACAAATTGATAGTTCATTGTTTAATGTATTAGCAATTTATATGCACATGTTTTATTACAGTCCAAAAGCAGGAGAGTGAAAACATACATTTTTAAGCAGAAACATGAAAGGAGACTTCCATTTATTTTTATTTGTTGCGCATACAAATCTTAATTTTGGATTTGAGATCAAAATACCCAACCAAACTGAAAAATTATTTTTGTAATCCAAAGGTATATCAAATATCTAGTACGGATGTGAGGTACTTTATTTATTTTTGCTATAAGATATAGGCCATTGAAGATTTTAATGTTTCATGATTTTAGAACAACTTGGGCAATTGTTGAGTAATTAATTAGTCAGGCGTGTGTGGACAGTTTTATTATTTTTCGCTGTTACAACCATGCAATGTTGCCACAATCGTGCCCGGCAGGCTCTCAGCAAGTGATATCGTACCTCACACTAAGGATTTTTAGTAGGCATGTATTTTTGTATTGGAAAAAAAAAGTTGTTAATCTTTTTTACTCCTACCATCATGTAGAATCACCTCCCGAAGTTAATGCACTTTACCCCCGGACACCCTGTATTTATTAAAAAAAATGATGAAATATAAAATAAAAAAATAGTTAAAAATGTGGTTTTTTTGGGTAGTAATTTTAATGTATAAATGACAAATTTTTGTTCCCACCAAAATATGTAATTTGTAACTTCAATTTATATCCATCAAAATGATTTATATTAATAATTTTTATTTTTCATCTTATATTTCATCATAGGTACTTTTTATAGTAAATATAGTTGGTATTTCACCATTCTCCGGGTAGCATATCCATACGAAAACGAATATTAATAAATTAACAAATAAATACTCGCAACAGGGAAAAAAAAACTCGGCTAGCTTATCAAATACCGAATAGTAAACTGAGACTTTTAAAATAAATAACTGTGTTTAATAAATCGAAAATGAGCGTTATCATATGGATAATCTATGAGGAGGATGGTGAAATACCCCCTAGTAAAATATTTTTTTTAATGTTTTTCATTTACTCACAAATAATTGCCCAAGTTGCCTCTAAAATCATGAAACATTAAAATCTTTAATGGCCAATATCTTATAATTTAAAGGAAAAATAAATAAAGTAGCTCAAATCCGTACTAGATATTTGATATTCCTTTTGATTATAAAAATATTTTTTCAGTTTGGTTGGGTATTTTGATCTCAAATACAAAATTAAGGTTTGTATGAAACGGGCCGAAACAGGCCGCGCAAACGTTCCTCTTAAAAATCATTATAATTATTAATACATAGATATTTTTTGGAGATTTACCTACATTTTCCTGCTTCAAAATTGTTTTTTTCACTCTCCTCTAAAATATTATATTACATATTTGACATTATTAATTTCTTCAATCCTAAATTATTAGCATCCCCCCTCCTCCCCCGCACAGCATAACGCATGCCTGTCCCATTTAACTAAATTTGTCTACTTTGAGACACGTATTGCATCAACTTCCCATGGGAATCTGTCCCAATTAAACAGAATGCTGTCCGAGATAACCAAAGTAAATTATTGTTAGTTTCTTCATTTGGTTTCTGCTCCTTGGATTTTGTTCACAAATAACCGGCTGCCCCGATAAAAAGGTTTACCAATTTACCGCCCTTGAGGTGATTTTTTACAAAAACGGCGCTCTACAAATTGTCCAATTATTATTATTAATAAGTCAGGTAAGCCTCCTACGTCATGCGTGTGTCTGACAACGTTAAATTATAGTGTCAACAAGTTTATGGGTCCGAGTGGTTAGGCGGAATCAACTGTAATCACAAACTGTGATAAAATTATACAAATTATTTTTTCACCAGGAGAACGGGAGTTTTATAAAATTATTAAACTGTTTTTAATTTGGAACGGATAGGGGAAGGGTTGGGTAGATAAATTAAGGAATTTATGGTGGGAAAGAAGCCTAGTGGAAAAACAGGTGGGAACAGAAAATGAATTATTAGTTTGGCAATGAAGTTGACTTTGTTTTATGTGACAATTGAAAAAAATTGAAGGCTAAATAAACACTGTTTGGTACTATCTGTAACACTTTAAAACAGAATTTGCAGCAATTTGATAAAAAAAAAACGTTATCAATTTATTAACATCTGACAGCATTTTTGGGTCAAGGATTCTGGTTTATAATTCTAAAGAAGGTGATTTTTGTTGAAAAACTGATAAACCAGAGTAAATTTTGCAATGAATTTTAAGAGTAGCAATTATTGTCCAATCACTGAGAAAAGATTAGCTCAGTGGTCAGAGCACTTCCCCGGCGAGGAAGAGGTCCTGGGTAAATCCCAGATGCAACCGAGCTTAATTCACACCTGGCTGGTGCAACGAGCGGAAGCTCCATCGCAAATGGCTGCCACGCCGATACTAAGCGTCACAGAGAGTGCAGCATGATGGGCATTTGGCTTGGAGGAACCAGGCTATACGCCAGTATTGCCGGATCGCGCGTAAAATCGTTCCTCACAACCGCAGCACCATGGAGACCTTATTTTACGGACAGCCCTTGTACATTAAAATGTTTAAGTAAATATGTAGTAAATGAATTGTTACCTCTTGGCTCTGACCTGACCGACATCTAACATGGCCTGGTTTATATCAAACACCGTCACGTTGCTCTTCTCTATTTCCTTCTTCTCCAGGTACTTGGACAGTCCTCGCAGGTACTTGATGTAGCGAAACGCAATGTCACCTGGAAATAAACAAACACTTCAACATTATTCAAAAGAACGACAGACATTCCTGGGTTACAAATTTCCTGATAATATTCCTCGACTGTGGTTGGGTAAAACCTTCAAGCCGCAAAAAGAATCCTTTACAGGAGACAATAAAAAAAAAATATTTACAAAATCATAAAACTAATTTAAAAATCTTGAAGTTTAACCCTCGGCCCGTTGCGTGGGGTCTTTAAAAGCCCAGGTTTTACAGGAATGCTAATTATGTACATTTTAAATGTTCCCACTGATTCCTTACTTTAGGTAGCTTCCTAAAAGGGAGTATACTTGACGCCAGCGCCGCCAACATTCAGTCTGCGCATGGGCGATGTGAGATATAGACTTGTGTTTGGCGTGAGATTAAAAAAAATCAACAAAATACAATGAAAAACCAAGTTTATATATTTTTTCATCGTATTTTGTTGATTTTTTTTGTAACAATAATAAGTCTGTATCAATCTCAAAAATTTTATAGAAATTGGTTAGATTTTTTAAAAGTTTTCTATTAAAGAGGTATGATTCAAAATTTAAAAAAAAATGTTCCTTGTTGATGTTTAGCCATTTTTCCTTTCCAGCATCATTATGTTTCCGTATTAATATTTGGAGTTATATCGAATGGCCAAATTGAAAATGAATGCACGGAAATTCCCATCATTTGAGTGGTTATAGCAATCCGGCTATAAGCAGTTAGCAATCAATTAATTAGCTATAATTCCATTACATTGTTATCTTTGAATTGCAGATAAATATTTATGAACCAAACATAATATTACTATAACGATATCATTAATAATGATGCAGTGCTTGAAACAAGTGCAAACACATTTGTTCATTAACCACTCCGGATATGCACTTTTTACGTCTTGTCAGATTTACGAAAACTTTGTATTATTTCCGCTTCACAATTAAAGCTCTATAAATGAAACATTTCTGAACGTAGCCAAATACTAAAAACTGTTTTTGAAGGGTTACGAAATAAGTTTTCAAATTGTTATATTGCAAATAAATATTAACATTTTTAAACATTAAAATTTAAAATGCAAACATAAAAAAAAAATTTAAAATGACGCATGTGATGTTTTTATGTGAAAACAGTACTAAAATCACAGATTATGTAAAAAAAAAATATATTTATTCTATTGTATAATGTATAATAAACAATTTAGTCACCTCACTTTTTTTATCATTTCATACAAGAATATTTAATAAAAATTAACAATGTCTAGCGGCCCGTAGGCAATTTGGCGGGTAAAATATGTATCAACCGTGTATCCGACAGAATAGGTCTTTTTACGTATGTATTTCTATGGACAACTTAAATAGTGTTGGGTAGCTTGATTTATTATTGAGCTTCTACTTTTTGTTTTAGGGATGTCACTAGAACAATAACGGAGTTATAACGATTTCTGTGGAAACACACGCGTTGGCGTGAAAACACGCTTATTGTACTTTACTGCTATTGTCATATTAACCTGTATATCTGGTTATGTTGCTGAGTGGTTAAACTAAAAGTTGACCAAAGATTATTAGACATTAACCAGTCAGGCTAACTTGTTCGCTTTTCGGAACAACTCATATTGTGTCTCCCTTACTATCACAGTTAGAAATATGATCTAAACGGTGTTAGAAAGAGAAAACACCACGCTTTATATTCAAATCTAAAAATTAACCACAAAAGAAAAGAAATTGTACGCCTTTCTAAAAACAATTTTTATTTTCATTATTTTTGCACGGAATGAAATGAGGTGACAAAAACGTTTATTTATTTTTTTTACATTAGCTCCACACAGTAGGCCTTGAGGAAAATAATTTCCCTCAGGGCCTATGTCATCTTAGGGGATGCTGTGTGGAGGGTCTTTTTAAGGAAGGGAAGAACAGGAAGTTCTGGGAAGGAAAAGGGTATTAGGGTGGGTAGGAATCTGGGGGTCAGTGTGTCCGGGAGTGACGGACGTAAGAATCCATCCCTCCAACTGTGGTGCAAGGCGATGGGTCGAGAGAGTCCAGCTGGAAAGATCAAAAGTCCTCCTACAACCAGTCTTTCTCGATCCGGCCCGCCACGCAGCAGGTGGGTAGATGCATCCGCTTCCAAGACCTGGACAAACCACCCCCCATGAACCCGGGCACCTCTGCTAAGTCACCAAAAAACTAACTAACCAAAAGTAGCGAGCTACTTGGGGTAACCTGTAGCAGAAGTGTTGGTTATCCAATAAATGGTTCCCGGGGCGGCGGTACCCATACCCGCCTCCCAAATTGATAATAAATGCATTTGTCTAATAAAACATGTGCACGTCTTTTTTTTTCATTATCTGTAATTTTAGTTAAACATTTAACGTGAGCCATTTTTAAAACATTTTTTATATATTAAAAAGGTTTAATTAAAATTATAAAATTTCAAAGCTATTTCATCACCTTTCATATATAGTTTTTAGTTTTTGGATGTGTTCAGAAATATTCAATTTATTTGGATTTTATCGCAAAGCAGAAATATTTTGATCTTCTGACATAATATGTCTGACGCCTTACTTCAATTTAAATACAGTCGGATCTGTTTAATTGGTATGCCAGTTATTTGGGCCAAAACCCAAGGAATAGAAACCAAATAACGAAATTAATACTAATTCACTTCAGTAATCTAGGAAATCATTCCATTTAACTGGGAATAATTGGGAGTAAAAAAAGTACATGTCATTTTGCTATCTGATGATATATTTTTGTATTTTAAAATATATATATATATATTTTTCAATCACACGTCACCACTGATCAGGCTCCTACACGTCTCGACGGGATCATGTGATAAGTCCGCTGCTTCAAAAATATTTTTAATGTTTTTTTTATTTTAAATAGGCAATTCACCCTGAAGAGAGTGCTTTGCGATTTTTAATGTTTTTAATAAAGAAATATATACATCATCGGACAGCAAAATGACATCTACATTCTTTACTCTAAATATGCTCAGGAATCTCTGTTTACATTCCTTCGGGTGCGTGCTGTTACACTTTGCATATACATAATGTGTACTTAAAAAAATATGTTTGTGCCAAAACCAGGTATATATGTATATACGAAATCCCTATGTGTACATACGAAACCTACAATCTCAATGGATAAGGGACCATAAACAATAAATGCATAAAATTACCCAGAAGGAAAAATGAATCGGATTTGTGTGAATTTTAAATAATGTACATAATAGAGTATAATTAATTAATAAAAACATCCATTATTTTAAAATGATAAATGATATAAGAATGCTTATTATTAATAAATACCTATAATGAATGTTATTCATTCCATCTTTTACATTTATATATCATGAATCATTTGTCCTTTAAGCGTTAGGGTGTCCCAAAAAAATGAAAGTTGTTATTTTTCAACGCATACCCTCTAATTTTGTTTCAATAATGACAAAACACTTATAAAAAAAATTGCGTTTACTTGGGACCACAGCAACCCGTGCCGACTTGCGTCGAAAGCTATTAGTACTTTTATATTAAGACGCCCGCGAGCAAATGTATTAATGCGCTTGTAGTATCTTGCTTTTTTGTTAATAAACGCATATTACTCATTCAGGCAAGATGTCGTTAGATATACGCAATTCTAAAAAGGGTATATTTTTAAGAGGAGTCGTAAAACACCAAATATCGGATTCTTAACTACCCTCTAATGAACAAGTTCTTGAAGTTTTGTTCTACAATATCCGAGAAGTGAATTTAACTGTCAATGAAAGTGCTAATCTCACTATTCGCGAGTGTGTTATCATCTATCGGGAAAAGGCGCGTATGCCAACCAAATATTTACCTAATTGTTTGAAGAAATTTGTATCTTGAAATTTGCCTCAAGTTTGGAGGGATTTGCAAAAAAATGCGCAGAAAACGCAAGACATATTTGAACAACGTCGTCAAAAGTTTGTAAAAACTAATTTATAATTTATTTGACATTGCACACGACGATGCCCTTAAATTAATAAAAATAAATGAAGATAGAATCTTCTTGCAGTGGCAAAGAGAGCCAGGTCGTCCTGGCTACTTAGCGGGGGTGGACAAAAAACTGACAGATAAAGAGGAGAGAGCGCGACTTAAAACAATCGAGCAAGAAAAGCGGCGAACCAAATATTTATCTGCGCCAACTCCTTCAACATCCTCTTACGAACCGTTAAAAAAACTGCTCATCTTCTGATTCACATATTCAGAAGTTTTAAGAAACCGCTACAGAACACTCAACCTGAAACCAGTAAAACGTCGATGCGAAAAGACTTCATTACTCCAAAGTTAGTCGCTGCGCTAGACAGGTGCCAGTTAAGTATGAGAGATTCTGTTTTCATTATTGAAGCTACTATTGAGGCGCTTGGATATAATATTGATCAGTTTTCAATAAGTAAGTCTTCAACTCAAAAAATTCGAAAGGAAAAACGAAAGGCGCGCGTGAAGGCCATAAAAGTTATTTTTTTAAAACGAGGTACCAAATGCCGTGACTCTTCACTGGGACAATAAACTGTTGCCTGCTTTAGATCCTCGAAAATCAAAAGAAGAACATCTTCCAACTGTTATATCATATGGAAATAACGAACAACTTATTGCTGTGCCACGAAGGAACAAGCGCAGGCTGTATGAAATGCGATTGTAGACTGGAATCTGGAAGATAAAGGGCAAATTCTGTGTTGTGATACAACAGTTTCAAATACAGGTCAGTTTAATGGTGCTTGTGTGCTTCTTGAACAAAAGCTTAACAGAGAAATGCTTATTTTGGCTTTCCGCCATCATGTGTATGAGTTGGTATTAAAAGCTGTGTTTGAATTAAAAATCAATCAATTGACTACAAGCCCTGACATCCCACTCTTCAAAAAGTTTAGAGATAACTGAAAAAATGCTAATCCCGATAAAATTTGGTGCTACAGAGAAAATCTCACATTGCACCTAATCGCTTCCGAAATCCATGATTTGCTAGACTTTTACCGTACTGCACCGACAACAAAAATACCTAATTCGAGATGATTATCGAGAGTTGTTAGAGCTCTCTGTGATGTTTTTAGGCGGAGATATATGTAGAGAGAAAATTTACGATTCGGCCTCCAGGTGCTATGCACCATTCTCGATGGATGGCAAGGGCGCTTTATTCGTTTAAAATATTATTATATTACCGGTAAGGATAAGGCGGCACTTTTAGACATTTGCTTGTTCATAGTAACATCCAATGTCAAGCCACAGCTACAATGTTATATAGCAGTTAAAGCACCTTACCAGGACTTGTGCTTTTTGAAATCGAAGAAGGCTTACGAAAAAAAAATTCTTACGATGCTTTCAGGAACACCGGAAGACTCTAAAAAACAAACTTTGAAGCAAAAATTTAATCAATAAACCATTTTTAAATATAAAATACTACATAATGGAACATTTGTGCAGTTTTTAGTTTTATTTATCCGAGAAAAATTAAAGTTTAAAATCCTTCCGTATTAACTCAGTACAAATTTTTGTACCATATGTTTGGCATCAAGTCGGCACGGGTTGCCGGTGTTTGATCAAAATAATATTTATTATATGAGTTATTGGGATCAAATGGAAAAAAATAAGAGGGTATGCGTATTTAAATTCATGAAAAAAAAAATCTCCCTTATGTCTTGGGACACCCTATTAAGCGTATTAAATCTATTATAGTTTTGTAATACAAAAATTTGAAAACATAGTTTTTATTCCTTGTTTAAAATTTTAAATTATAATTTGACATATTATATGGAGTAAAAATGCCAAATATGCTTCAACAATGCCAACATGTACACTAAAAATTTCCGAATGCTAAAACTTGCACTAAAAATGGCAAAATACACACTAATTATGTCGAAATATGTACACTGACAATGCTAAAATATGCACTAACAATGCCAATATTAAAAATGTAGGCATACTCACTAAAAATGTCAAAAGAAATTATGCCTAAAATATAAAACGAAAACAGGAAAATTTTCACGCCAAATGAAAGTATAAGTTCGAATATGAAATTTCGGAAAAGACGTTTTAAAAATGATAATAAACCAGTTGTACGCAGTTGATTTGTTAGATTGTTAGAATGCGGGCGGCCGTGTCCCGTATGCAGTCTTCACAACAATTGTCTTGTGAACATGTCTAAATGAAAAAGTGCCGCGAACAGGGACGCCTAATACCGAAACGTAACGTTCAAAGATTTAAAGGAATAAAATTACTGAAATATGCAATAATAATAAAAAGGGCTCAAATTAAGTATATATAATCTGATGAATAAAACGAAATTTTGAGTAAAGTTGCCGAATTCAATGCACACAAATAAGCAAAAAATTTAAAAATAACATGACCCAAATTAGTCTAAGTTATTTTAATTTCAATTTGGGAGGCGGGTTTGGGTACCGCCGCCCCGGGAACCATTTATTGGATTACCAACACCTCTGCCATAGGTCACCCCAAGGGGTTCGCTATGTTTAGTGACTTAGCAGGTGTGCCCGGGTTCACGGGGTGAGTTTGTCCGGGTCTTGGTGGCGGATGCGTCTGCCCACCAACTGCATGGCAGGCCGGATCGGGAGAGACTGGTTGAGGAAGACCCGTAGACCTCTCCAGCAGGACCCTCGGAACATCGCCTTACCCGCAGTGGGGAGGATTTATTCATACGTCCGTTATCTTGGACACACTGACCCCCAGATTCTTACCTACCCCTCATACCTTTTTCCTTCCCATGACTTCCTCTCCTTACTTTCCCTAATGAGACCCCCCACACAGCGTCCCCAAAGATGACGTAGGCCCTGAAGGGAATTATTTTCCTCAGGGCCTCCTGTGTGGAGCTAATGTAAAAAAAAATATTATTTATGCATTGAACCGTTTACTCATTAATATGGAATATTTTTTATTCAAACAGTAAGATTTTAATTTAGCTTTATTATTACGAAAAGTGAGTATTTATGTTGGGGGAGACAAAAAAACATGCAATAAATATACATTTTAATTTTATTTAAATTAATTCACTTACGCGGTTATGCCATTTTTATTTTTATCGTTTTTATTTAACATTTCATAGACAATCAATCAATGCCGCCAATGATAGAAAAATATCATTGCCACATAAAATAATAATTTATTCACGTTATTAAGTGAATGCATTATTGACAAGTTTGTACCTGTATTTATAACAGCAGAACATGGAAAGAAATGTATTAGAATAATTACACATACCCGCTAGATAAACCCTGCTTTGCCAAACAAACAATTAAAAATCTGGTATGTATATCTAAATTATGATGACATGCAGCTTTCGTAGTTTGAATCTCAACCCAATAATTTGAAGTAGGTACTATTTTGTTTTTATTTTGACGAGAATTTATTTGGTACTTTTGACAAATGTCATACTTGATTGTCTATTAGTTTAAAAGAAAGATTTTTTTTTTATTACTCTGTATTATCCGTGCATCAAACTTCGACAACGCGAATGTTCCATATCATCCGTGGGGTGGACTCTACGCATACTTACCAAAATAAATAAATAAAAATGTTAACATTTTATATTTTGGTATAAAACAGTCACTTTGTGGTTTGACATATTGATTGAAATAAAACAATATGACATCTTATTCAGATGATACACATAAGGAAAAACATGATGGTTTATTGCAACTTTCACCACCTCCTCTGACTAAAATATTGTACCAAAAATAAATATCAAATAGTTGTTTCTTGTAGTAAAGTTGAAACCAAGTTTTATGTTTTTTTAATTATGCTTATTTGCGCGCAACAGAATTCGGCAAATTTACCAAAATTTTGTTACATGTAGGTATATTAGGCATGAATAGAATCAAATAAATAATTGTATCATTCGAATGGAAGATTACCCATAGACATCACATTGAGTCATACCAAATTATAAACATTATAATATGTAATAACAACAAATAGATAGTGTTGTCATAATACGGAACTGCTGTCATTCAGAAATTTAGGAATCTGAGCAAGTGTCCAAACATTGATAGTGAAAGTAACCGGTCAAGGCCTAAGGTAGAATCATAAAGTTTGACGATGACCAAATTATTATTGACATAGTATGACGAAATGTTTGTTTAATTTAAGTGTCATAGTCACCTGTGCCCCCGGCTACGTCGAGTAACTTCGTGCCATACATCGGCGCCAATCTTTCAATCAGGATATCTTTCCAAACTCGGTGGATTCCAATGGACATCGCATCATTCATCACGTCATATTTGTTGGCTACCGTTTCAAACACTTCCTTAACTGAAAATATACACAGGTTGATATTATTATGGTTTTGTTTCAGATATAAAGTGATTATTGTGGTCTTATCTGGCGATAAATAATGATATCAATTAACTTTTGAACGCGAAAAGTCGAGGGTGAATGTGATATTACTAACCTTTCCCAGCCTTCTCTTTTTCCTTGACAGTCTCAAATCCGAAGTGAGTGGTTCTATCCACTTCTTCCGCGCTTTGGAAATGGGTGCTGCAAAGGGTATTCAAGGCCCTAACCCCTCGAGTAGACAATTTCAGGTTCAAAATAAAGCCTCGTAACGCCATCGCAAAAGAAGTGTCAAATGCCAACCAAATCAGACCAAAGGCAAATACCAAATGCCATAAATAAACCAATCATTAGATTGATAACTTCGCGCTTTTTGTACGGACCAAGTGTCAACGCTATTTGACCATAAACAAGTCAATATTTAACGATTTTTTATTCGATTTGAGATCATGTCGTCACACAAACCATCGACAAGGATAGAGGAAACAAAAAAAAGACTCGACCATAGACAATATACTTCTCTTTTAGTACCTACCCAATTCATTAGCCTAAAATATTATTTTAAAAATAAAATGAAATGTCAAAATGTTCCCACAGGGCAACAGGGCCATCTGACGGATTACTGTCTTGAGAAAATGAGCTTACTTTTCTTTACGGCTCATTTTCTCCGGACAGAGCTTTGTCAGATAAACCCGTTGCCCTATGAAGAAACCAACTGTCGTAAAAATAACCTAAAATTACTTTAAATTTCAATCCCTTCAAAAAGGGGAGTACAATTTCAAATAAGATTTAGCTTTTCTACGATAGTATCGACTTTGACATTTCTCTGGTTTCAACAGAAAAATGAAAAACTCAATGAAACGTTTTAGTATTTTATTAAAAACAGGAAATACAAGAATAACTAACTAACCATCACGCCATTTCCCCGCAGGGGTTGGCCGATAGGACGGACTGCCAAAAAACTCGGTCTTGGCACACACTATTTGCCTCATTCACACTCACACATCGACTCATACATACTATTCTGACTCTTGATGTGGCCCAATGCAAGTATCGGATTCACTTCATCGTGTCAGGTTTTCCTCTGGCGTCCCTGACTTCATCTACCACTCACATCTGCGTTGTATATTCTTCTTACATTCCATGCTTCGTTCATTCGCTCTACATGCCCAAACCATCTAACGATCCCTTTCTTAACCTTACTCATTACCATCAGCCTTGCATTGCATTGCTTGATCATCAATAATAACAATATTTGGATGATTTGTGTAGCGCCGTTTTTGTAAAAAGTTACCTAAAAGGTGCTCTGCACAAACTTATATTTCTACAATCTAATTTCAACTACAAATTAGACAATCCATTACAACAACTTATGGCTAAAACTTGCATCCATCGGTTCATCGATCATTGATATGAAACTATTTACAACGATTTGACCAATGAACGCTTTGCTGCATAAAAATGTACATATATTATTTTATTTATACTCTGTACAGGCAGAAAATATATAGGACCATACGTGGTTTTACCACACATCCTCAGGGATGTCATTTCTACAGCATTCAGTCAAATTTCCTCAGCCAGTTCCATGCCTCACTGCAATACATCAGGGTAGGTACCAGCATTCCGTTGTGGACTGCTAACTTCGTTTCTTTAGATAGTTTTTTGTTAGCGCCAACGGCATTCAGTCCTCCATTAATAGAATTACCTGAATTTACCCTTCTTTCAATATCTCTATCAGCCTTCCCATCTCTCATACACATACTTCCCACGATATACAAACTCATCCACCTGCTTCAAGTATTCATCATTCCCAACTATATTGCACAATGTGTTCGTACTCTCTTTAATAATAAAAATAGTACAAATTTAGAAAAGCTAAGCGTACTGAGAATATATTGCTCCTGCCGCATCCTGGTCCAGTCCATGGAGTACTCTTCCTCCTTCTTGTGTTCTCTCAAGAACAGTGGTGCAAGATAGTGGTGGAACACGTCAGCCCCCATCTCCTGACATGACACCACAACGTTACTGTCCTACATACCTACAACAAACAATCATATGTCATCTTAAGGTGCTAAATTAATGCTTTTATATATATTATTATAATAATGTAAAATGCAAACAAACCCTGAGACCTGTAGGCGCGGGCCGTCGCTCGTGGAACGTGCTCTCTACTCTGGGAAAATGACAATAGTAATCTCCACCAGCCTGTCAGCTGTACTGTAAGGGTATCTCATTATATCCGTCACGATTTGGTGTTTCGAGCTGAAAATATTAAAGAAAATATCTCATGAGATACATCAAGATGGATAAAAACAAATCAAGATAAATGCAAATGCATAAATGTTTCATATAAACGTTTGTACCTGCAGGTTATAATATTTTGCACGAGCATCATCATATCGCGAAATGAGACATTTTGCGATACTAGTAGCCACAAACATATGCACGAGTTCTCAAAATCGGGTATTATAAATGTATTTAAGGCTGCTAATTTCACATCGCGCCTATTTTACTTGTTCAGGAAGCAATTTTGAATTCGCGTCGCACGTAAATAAACCGTTGAGAGCAAACCAGGGGGGTATAACTCCGTCAGTTTTTGTAACCCGGTCACGTGATCATGACGACGTCATAGTAATGACTACCAATAGGAATCTTACAATTTCCATAGAAAAACTTTTGAGAACTGAGTGGTATATACGGTGGGATATCTATGGTATTATATGTCAAATAGCACGTTGGCCGAAACAATCCGAACATTCAAAACAACGAAATATTTTGAAAAAATGCTTCCTAAATATCGTTTCAGTGTCGAAGGCTGTGAGGATAGTGTTTCAGTTCGACACAGAGTACCTAACTGCGAAAATAATGAGAGTCGTTATGGGAATGGGCGTTGAGAATCGGCAGATCTGACTATTGCTTATCCGATTTTGGGAAGTTGTGGTTATGTTTGGTTCCCATTTCACTAATAACTGCAAAAATTCCAATGGCACGTTAAAAAAAGACGCTTTGCCGACCCTTAATCTTCATGGAATCGGAACACATCGGGGTTTACCTAAAGAAAACGTAAACGATCGTAGGATACCAAAATACAGGTGCGCATCTTTTGTTTGTTCAGTGTTCCTAATATACTTTGTAACTTTTCCCTAACTTCACCTAAAAATTGTATCTATTTTCATTTTTAGACTATCCATATTCTACCTGGAGTGTCCAGCACGAATGGTGCCGTCCAAGACCACAATTACAGTTTAAAAGGTATAAAGTCTTCTCTATACTCTATATGGCATCAACCTATTTTATTCATAGAGATATATGCTGATTCACTGAGTCTTTCTTATTATAAAGATATTCAATACATTTATTATTTCTTCAAACACAGCAATTCCATTATTATTAAGATATTTAATATGATAGGCGCGTATCCGAGACGCGTGGTCGTTGTTCTTAATTTATTTTCTCTTTTATACTCTGCAGTGGTAGGATATAGTTCATAGGATGAGGCTGGGTAATGTAATGAATTTTTTTTTGTTTCAGAACCAAACGTGTTCTACCTGGGCCGAGTACCGTGCGTTTTGCTGCCAAAAAAGTAGTGGAAGATTATACAGGTATACATCTGGATTTATATTTCATTAAAGGAGATAATATTATATGTTTTGCTTGCGAACTTTGGTTAATGTGATGAATATGTTTATTTCAGAACCAAACGTGTTCCCTGGGCTGAGCAGCGTACCGGGTGTGAATTGCACTCTGTTATTACATTGTCTTCAGACCTCTGCAGCCATACTCGGTCGACCATCGCCTTAGCCGCAGTAAGACAGATAGATTCATACATCCATCACTCTTGAACATATTGACCCCCAGATTCCTAACTACCCCTCTGTACATTTTTCCTTCTCAAAACTTCCTCCCTTTCCTTTTCCTAAAAAGACCACACCGCATCCCTAAAGATGACATAGGCCCCGAGAGAATTTTTTCCTCAAGGCCTCCCATGTGGGCTAAAAATCTATCCAAACACTTCCTTTTTTATTATTATTACTCATATTTTCATTAATTATGATTAAGTTCCTTCTAAATGTGTTTGCACATGATTGTATTTCCGTTTTTTTGTGTTATTCTGTATAAAGCAATAAAATACTACATGCAATTATGAGTTTTTCATTTTATTTTTAAAATAATTTTTAGGCTAATGATTTGGGTAGGTACTGATATTGTCCAAGGTAGTATCTTTTTTTTTTTTTTTTTTTACTTTCCTCTATCCTTGTCGATGGTCCGTGACGTCATAATCGCGGAATGAGCATTATTTATGGTCAAATAGTGTTGACACCCGTTCCATACAAAAAGCCCGAAGATATCGATCTAGGTATTAGTTCATTTATGGAGCAAACATTTTGATAAATTAATTCACCAGCTGTCAACAGCTTTTCCATAGAAAATCAAAGTTTTCCCATTGGTGGAGAGATAGTGTCGTCACACAGTCATAGATATTATCCATCTTTTGTCTTGGTTGAAAATTAGGATCGGAGTTATACCCCCCTGCCAAATGCATACCAAATGAGAGCTAGACATGAGCTAGAGTTGGCCGATGTACGTTTCGCGGTTACTTTGTCCCGGTGACTTTGCTGTCACTATTTTATCTGAGGCTATTTATGAAACCGGTTCCTTTTATAAGTTATAGTCAAAGACATTAATACTGGACGCGGGGTAGAAATCTCAAAGTGGGAAGCCAAACACAATACGATTGTAGCTGTCTCTATTCCTAGTACTTTAGTACTAAACTGCTACGGGGGTTAGTATATTTATGCTGCTACGCGTCGAGTGAGGTCGTGTCTTACCAGTAAGTAAATTTCATTGCAAAGCGCCAAAATGCCCTCCTGTGTGATGAGAAAATGCTTAAATTACACGGCAAATAGTCGTAAAGGCGAAGGAATAAACACTTCATTAGCAAGTACACGCAAATTACTTATTATTATCAATTATTATAATAATACGTCATTGTATTCTTTACCCTTCCCTGTTCATTGTGTAACCGAGTGAGAGTATCTTGTTATCTCAGTCACACCCGTGATGTGAAAGCAGTATTCGGCGAAGAAATTAATAAGCCGCCCTACTATATTATATCTATGACATTCACACACGTAAATTCTTTGATTGTCTATCTTTATCACACGGGAATAAAGTTTTGAATTTAGAAATTATATTTGCAAACCGCTGAAAACAAAAGAGTGTTGCTTGCTTTCCACATTATATTGTGAGTATGTGAGACTATGGCGAGTCTATTTATAATATAACGTCATTGGTTATAGTACGAATATTTTTAACTGTGCCCATGAATAAAATAATATTTGAAAAATCTGGTGAAATCCGAAAAAATGTTCGAAAAAAATATATCATGTGTGCAGTTCACACGCGGTTGGAGTGAAACCATCAGAAAACTAAACTTCGGGAAAATGAGAATGCAGAGTATCAGGATATTGTAATATTGTTAATAATTATTATTTTACATTTTAGAAGAAAAAAAAATGAAAGAAGAGGCCGATAGGCCACGAATCACCGCACATATAGGCATAGAGGACATCGATTAGTCTATTTCATTCTCTCGCAGGCTAAATCCTTTGCTTAGATGTGTGTGTTTGTCACTTTTTAGTGTCGCTCGTTTCCGTTTCATCGAGTTTCTAATCACAACGGTGCTAAAGAAGTTTTTTCAATAAAATATCCCACGATTTTGGCAGAGATCGTCAATATCGTGGTGAATGATTAAAGAACCGTTTCCATTTCGGTCTCTGCTCTGGTAACAAGAACCGCAGTGACAGCTAATTTGATAAATATATCAACCAACTCTAATGAGAGCACAGACAAAAAACTTGACGACGCCATTAAAACATGGTCGCCAATAAGACAAACCCAAAATAAGGCTTAAATAATAACTAGCAGCATTGCCAGATGCACGGTTTTTACCATGTTTTTATGGTTTTTTGGTTAATTTATACCTCCATGGCTTCAAAGGAGGTATTGAAGTTGAATGCTTCTGAGTTTTCCAGTCACCGTAAAAACCAAAAACCATGTAAAAACAAGAAATGTGGTGATCAAAAATATAAATATATATTACAAAATATATTGATAAAAGTGATGTAAACAAAGTTATTTGTCTTTTTATTAAAACAAAAATATATCCTTTTGAGTGAGATATGATTTTTTAGCATGGGAAACGTGGGGAAAATTCCGGTTTCTAATTTTTGGTCTATGATGAAATTTTGACCAGGGTGAACTTTTGCATTCCGAATGCAAATAGTTGTCTTTTATAGTAATTAAGGTGAATCTAAAGTTTTAAAGAGAAATTTGATATTTTGTGGGGAGAACCTTGATGAGGGGAAAATACAGGGATTATACAATATGAGAACTTACGTAACTAAAACCGAATAAAAGAGCATTATTTAATGATAATAATTTTGAAAAATAATATTTACAATTATTGCAAGTGAGAATGTACTATAACTTTGACTTCTATCGCAGCAATTTTTCAAATAATGTTATTTTAAGGCTGAACAAAAGAGAAAATCTGAAAATTACTAAAAAATAAATGCTCATAAAACCAATTTTGGAGATATAATTTTAAAGGAACTTGTAGGGAAACCGTAGGGAGTTGTTATTTTGTTCTCCTCAATTTTTAGGATTTGAATATCTTTTGTGGGCATTTTAGAACACATGCATTGGCAACCCTTTTCTACACCCATCAGCGGAGCGCGTTCATTGGCCGATGAATTTCTCCGATTTCGCTGCCCGGCTGTCAATCGTTGGTTGCTGTGTTTTGGTCGATCTCCCCAACTTGTCAAAAGTTATTAAAAAATAAATAAAAAGCCTGTTGAAAGAGCGTCCGGAACCGCAAAACCAGGATGTCGAGTGATTCAGTTAAAAATGTAAGTCGATTTGTGGTCTTTCTAGTATTATCGTGACAGGAAATTATGCATTTGAAGCACGGCTTGTGTATTGTACGTTCAGGAATTCATTCTACTTTTCTCATATACAGTAAAGCAACTGTTACCGAAAAGGCGTTGTCGAAATCGTAGAAACACCGCCGCCGTTACTTCCGTTTAAACTATTGTAATATCGTCCCAAAATAATAATAAAATGCCACAAAGATTTTAAAACTCTTATGAGTCATTACTGCAAGCATCGTTCTTTATAAAATGTAAGTTTTTGTGATCGTCCAATTTATTTATTTATGCTATCAAATTTGACTATCTATTTATAGCTAGAATGATAATTTAAGAATTTTTTTTTTTTAAACTTATATGATTCATGACTAGGTATTTTATTTGTAAACACCTTCAAATCATTCTCAAGCCAGATGTTACTTCAGTTGATTTGAGTCACAAACATTATATTTAAACCACATTGAAGTTTTAAGGTACAATAAAATGTAAGAAAAGATTCTTTGGATGAAATTTTTCAGTCATTTATAAAAAACAAACATTGAAGTTATGTATTATTTTGTTTTCTTTTGTAAATTATAAAGTAAATGCAACCCCTCCCTCCCTGCACATTATAATATTGGTTATACATAAAAATTCACACAATATTATCTTTACAACTGGCAACTGAACATTTTTGGATCCATTTTTAAAAACTTAATTTGTTATTTTTAACTTCAATGTAATTTAGAGTTTTGTGTGCTCACTCAGAGTTCAACTTCACTGTCCAATCTGCTATTGACTTTACTTAGTTTGATAAAATTGCTGAATTCCGACTTACGCACGCACTTAATAAAAAAACTTGAAATCAACTTAATTACTACTGGAAACAGTTTATCGTGAATTTGGGGTTGTCTCAAAACTCTTTTAATAAAACCCTGGGGTTAACAAAACGCTTTTGACTTTTTTTTCTTCTTTTTTTACGTTAATAACACACAGGAGGATCCAAGGAAAATAATTTCCCTCAGGGCCTATGTCATCTTTGGGGATGCTGTGTAAAGGGTCTTTTTGAGGAAAGTAAGGTGGGAATCTGGAGAGACCCATGTTGTAGGAGGGAGGAAACACATAGGCCGGCAAACTTGTTCCACAGCCGAGCTGTTAAACTCAAGAAAGGGTCGTAGAAACGACCCGATTTAACGTGACAAATATATACAATTGGTCGTGCGTTTGGCTTGTTGCCTGACTGTGCACCGGTGCTGAAGGATCAAAGACGCTAGTTCCTCAGAGCGTCTTCCATTGAACTACCGGTAAAACGAGAATAGCATTCCCACGTGACGCTTGTGCTCTAAAGATTGCAATCCATTTGTTAAGATAGGATAATCTATCAAATGGACCCCCCTTTTCTGCATAGAGTCGCGGGTTTTTTCAGGTATTTTAGGGTCCTAGACCAGAAGTGGCTGCCAAATTCAAGCGGGCACACTTGCGATTTGTACAGGGTTAGCAGTTGTGTACTATTAAAGTATCTGCAGGCCCTGCTCAGTACAGTTCCACGACAACTCAACAAAGTGGCGTTTCAACACCCCTTTGAAAAGTCATTAAATGTTATGAAAAAAATAATTAATAATAGCCCATAACCTCACCTAACTAACCTATCAAACCAATTTTTAAAATATTTTCTTCATTACTTTTAATGTCACCGTACAGTACGCCCAGCTTCTGAGAGACTGACTTAACTCTGGCTTCGATGGAGCCCCCGTACCTGAGCTGGTCACTTAGAGTTATACCAAGCATATCAATGGAAGGCCTGTTCGGAAGATTGCTTTCATTGATAACAATTACCGCTGATGGCTAATTTAGCAGACAGTTTTCACATTATGATTGGGTAATGCATCGCAACTGTTTTTAATAAGGATGACTGACTGACACTACATTATCTCATTTACAATAAATGTAATGGAAGAAAACACAGGTTATTTTTGTAAAAATTGTTATTTGTCTTTGGTTTCTGTATTCAGTTGCTGTTAAATAATGTTACCTCCCCCAAGCCGACTGGTCCTCGTGGGGGAAAATGACCAAGACGCTTTAAAGATAAACAAAAGAACTTCAGATACACATATAAAGCAACATTTAACTCAAGATCGTTAAGGACACCTAAGAATAGCTATCTTAAACGTATTACTACTAGTTAGCAAAGAGGAAAAATGGTCAATCATTCCACCATATTCGCCTGCAGAATCATATAAAAAAAGAAGATATAATGAAGATAGAAAAGTTCTACCATGATTTGCAAACAACCATACAAAAAGAAACACAAACAAATCATTGTGATTTTAACGACCAGATGGGAACATGCGATAATGGAGAAGAATACACAATCGGCAAATATGGACACGGCAAAAGAAGTAAAAATGGTGCAAGGATAGTCACATTCGCTTAAACAAACAAACTTAGCATTCTCAACAGCTTCTACAAGAAAAAGGAATTAAAAAGATGGACGTTGATTTTCCGGAATGGATCAGAGCTGCAAAGGATAGAAAAAAATGGAAATCTTTAGAGGAGGCCTATGTCGAAAGGCAAGCTGTTTCTAAAAATAATGACTCGAACGCTGATAATTTTGAATAATATTTAACAAAATTTTTTTTTAATTTAATTTAATTTAAAATAATGTTAAAACACTGTTTTGTGTATCGATCACAAGCTTTATTCAATCCTTTCCTTTTATAATTATATTTATAAAACAGTAAAACTTTGGTCACAAACTGTTATCGATGATTTGCAATATGCAATTTAGAAGAAGAAAATTTTGTTTTTACAAGGAACTAAAGTGGAGATGATAAAACAGGAATCTACTAATATTGTATGAATGAAAAATGGTTGCCATGATTACGGGTGGTAAAACAGGTATCTACTAATGTTAAAAAATTAAAAAGATTACAGAGACATCTGTAGACATATAAACATAACACAAAATTAAACAGTAACATTGTAATTTAGATTTATGTTAATCTGTTACTACCCCCATTTTTCCGCTAAGGCTCGCACTGTCTCTGACTGAATCTCTCAGCGCCCCCCGGGGCCATATCACTCACTTTAGATATCACTGCTCTAAAGAATCATGTCTGTAAAAGAAAGTTTGTAGTAAAATCAGGTCACGCCATGTAAACAGACATGGAAATGTATGAGAGTATACTGAAATGTTATGTCTGGTCTAGGTTATTATTATTATTGATATTGAGCTGGTCTGCATTGTTCTAGTAAGCACTCAGGTCATAGGCCTATTGTGCTATTTCACATGCTTCCCTCTTTTTTCTTTAAATTTACCATGGTCGATCCATTTGATAGATTCTCCTTTCTTAACAAATGGATTTCAATTTATGCCAATTTAGCCATAGGTCACCCCAAGTGGTTCACTTTGTTTGGTGACTGAGCAGGGGTGCCAGGGTTCATGGGGTGAGATTTGTTTAGGTGTTGGTGGCGGATGCTTTTGCCCACTTACTCTGTGCCGGACCTGGTTGAGAGAGCCCTTTTGAGCATTGATGCACCGCGAGGGATGGATTCATACATTCGACACTCCTGAATATATTGAGACCCAAATTCCTACCCCCTTATAGCTTCCTCTCCTGCCTTTCCCTAATAAGACCCTCCAAACAGCATCTCCAAAGATGACACAGGTCCTTAGGAAATTTTTATTCCTCAAAGCCTCCTTTGTGGAGCTAATGTAAAAAAAAATCAACACCAAAATTTCATCTGAAATCGTAAGATTTGTAAGTAGGTACCTATACATTCCTACTTAATTATGAACCATCTAATATTTTATGTATTTAAAAAATTTCAAATAAGGAACAATTTATCCAAAGAAGAGTCACATCTAAATGGCAATTCTTTTTTCAAATGTTCTTCAAGCAGGTAGGTACCAATATTGATTTTTTTTTTTTTTTGATTCTACGGATTCTTTCGTAATCCTCTAACTAGCTAGGGCTTTACAATACCCTTTCATGTTTCTAGCTACTAATACTACAGCTCATTTAGCCTTTTTACTATTACCTTCTGAAGGTCGTATTTATTTGACGAATTTAAGTTACAATTAGTGTCATTGTGAGGAAAAAGTCTATACTGGATAAAAAATATTGAAAAAGTGCAAACAAGAAAATCCAAGTGAAAGGCAATGTTCTGTAACAGTCCTGCTAGCCCTCTCAGTGAGTTAACATAGATCCAATTTGTAACAATATTTTTTTGTGCAGTTTTCCAGCATGGAGACGCCCGGCTACGTGGGGTTTGCCAACCTGCCCAACCAGGTGCACCGCAAGTCCGTGAAGAAGGGTTTTGAGTTCACGCTGATGGTAGTCGGGGAGAGCGGTCTGGGCAAGTCCACGCTGGTCAACTCTCTCTTCCTCACTGACCTGTACCCTGAGAGGGTTATTCCTGATGCTGTCGGTAAGAATGTCATTCATTTCCATCTCATAAGTGCCCTCTGACCTGAGTATAATAATTGGTTTACAATCCAATGATTAACCTCACTTTTATTTAGTTTTTATTTTGTGGAAATCAACGTACATGAAGATGATAAAATCATGATGGAACACCTATAGAACAACCTATAGTCCTCCTCGGAACATGAATCCCTGGTGAGGACTGTGAATAAACGACTTTACTTTGTATTTTTTAATTAAGAGGCGGTTCTACGAATTTCAACCGATTTCTTGCAAACCTCCCTTAAACATTTGAAGTTTTTAAGCTCTTAAAAAAATATGTTATTCTTGAAGATAATATCTAGACATTTATCACATCAAAACGCAAATTATATAAAATTCCCTCGATAGAAAAAAATCACAAAGTATGCTCCAAAAATGATTATAAACACTTTTGTTTCGGTTATTTTACAAGTTATATGTATGAAAAAATTCACAGCGTTTCTTTAAATAAAATTAAAGACAATTATCGCGAGATTTTTGCTCTATTTTTAACGAGTCGTGTTTTATTAAAGATTTTTGCATCAATTTTATCGCTGTAAATGTTAGCGCGCTCTTCTAACATTTGTAATTTCATATCTCTCCATCTTCTTCTTTTTGGGGCCGGGAACTGAGCCTTAAGCCAAAGATCATTCAAACAAACAAAAAAACTAACATCAATGAGAAGCCTTTGGGGAACCTAAGGGGAGTGGAGAGAAGAACTGAGGCCACCTCGCTGGACTCTTTACCGCTACAGAATCCTCCAGGGGATCCATATGCGCGAAAAAGAAGATAACACGCTATGTCCATGGCTTACTGTATTTATTTCTTTATGACTGGCTTCATACAAACGTGAGTTTTCTTTTTTGGATAACCAACACCCCTGCCATAGGTTACCCCAATTGGTTTCACTACGTTTATTGATTTAGTAGGGGTACCCGGGTTCATGGGGTTAGGTTTATTTATGTTTGGCAACGGATGCGTTTGCTCATCTGCGTGGCGTGGCGTGCAGGATTTGGAGAGACTGGTTGAGGGAGACCTTTTGGTCTCTCCAGCCGGACTCTTTCGACCCATCACCTTGCACTGCAGTGTGAAGGATGAATGAGTCCGTCTCTCCTAGACATATTGACCCCCAGATTCCTACCAACCCTTGTACCTTTTTACTTCCCAGAACTTCCTCTCCTTCCCTTCCATAAAAAGACCCTCAGTTAAAGCAAGAAAGTTGGTTTAGGGAAAATATAGTGTACCTGCTTACACAATATATAATTAATGAATATTAATTATCGAATGAATGAATTAGGATGAACTCTCTTACGCTCAATTTAATTAAAACTAATTATCTAGCCTTTTCAATAAACTCAAGAGGTCAACCGGGTAAAGAATACACTCTCAAATTGCACGAGTGTCAAAACAATAAGTCACATTGCTCTTGCCCTATTATAACAAAGGCAAAAAGTATTAAATATCTAGGAGTGGAAATAGACGAAAACCTTAGATGGGACATACACATAAAGGGAATCACTAAAAAGCTTACGAGACTTGTATATTTCTTCTAAAACCTAAAAACATACTACCTAGGAAACACATCAAAAAAGTATTGTATGCTTTATGTCATTCCCGTCTTGAGTACGGAATTCTAGTATGGGGATCTGCTACAGCAAATCATATTAACCACTTAGATATTGCTCAGAAGAGTATTATAAAAACCATACTAAAATTACTCATCAGAACCCCCTCAAAAGATATTTCTAAGTGTTTTGACATTCTAAATTTAAAACAAATATATGCCAAGAATATTCTTATACATCATTTTAAAAACAGAAAATCTCCTAATGAAACTCGGATACATGACACAAGAGCCTCAAAAAAGGATATACGAGATGTTCCAAAATTCAAGACAAGTTTTGGCCAAAGAAACCACATATATCTGGCAACCAAACTTTACAACATCCTTCCTCCAAGTTTGAAAAAGATAGAAAAGGTAAATAAGTTTAAGGAAAAATCAAAACATGGGTGAAAGAAATTAATGCAGACATACTAGAGAATGTATTAAAAACATCATAAAAACTAAATAACGGAAAATCAAAGAAATCTACCAGTCCGCCTCAGCACAGGACCACCTAGTGAGGAGGACTAAGAACAAACAGATGAAATATTTATATACATTACATATCTTGTAATTCTCATCAAACCTGTAATTAAATAGTCACTAATTAAAAAATATTCCGAGTCAACAATAACATATGTGACGCGTTCTGTCAAATCTCTTGTTTGTTACGCTTAAAAACAATAAAATCGCAAACTGATACGCAAAAAAGTATAACCATCGGATAAAGAGTCCGCGAATTACTCTGTGAGAATGTTATTCGTCTAAAACTTAGTTATTTAGATTATTTAATTTGATTTCTGACAACAGTGACAGCTAAGTGACTTTGAAAATAAATACATCGGCCTAGCGGACCGAATAAAATAAGTGAATGTTTCAAATCCTAGTAAAGTGACAATTCCGCGTCGAATGTGATTACTCTCAACTGGTGAAATTCTCTTTTTAGTGAACATTTGTTCATTTTTTTTCTAATAAATAATAATTATCTCAAAACAAACAAACCATATCTCTGATTATCTCGTTAATAAAAAAGAAACTTTTCGGTCAAGAGAATAGTGGAATTCATAAAAACAATCTCAGTGAAAAGTTTTATAAAACTGTTTGTGCTTAATTTGTGCTAATTAACCAAAAATTGCTACATAAAAACTCGACACGGTAGCTCTGTTTTGTTTCCAAATCGAGTCAAGTAAAACCGATTGCCCACTTTCAGGCGTAAAGCCGAATACAGCAATTTTTTAAAATGGACAAAAGCATGGAATTATTTCTATTCAAACTTGACGAGAAATTGCAGAAACAAGCCGAAATAATAACTCGTTCGGTAACCAAAAATGTGATGGAAGCGCTGGATGAGAAGATGAAAACAATTATTGAGGAAAACAATATCCTTAAAAATAAAGTATCAGAACTAGAACAAAAACTTAAAGCAGTAGACAGAGAAAAACGTAAAAATAACCTGGTGTTCTTTGGAATAGAAGAGAAGGGAAAATCTGAAGGAGACCTAATAGACTGCATTAAAGGCCTCATAGTAGACGTGGGAGTACATTTGGACAGCCAAGAAATTAGCAACGTGTATAGAATAGGGAAACAAAGCGAAAACAAGAATCGTCCGGTTGTAGCCTCTATCACGACCCAATGGAAAAAACATCTTATACTCAAGAACAAGACAAACCTCCCGTCAGGTATTCATGTGAAAGAAGATTACTCGAAGGAAATCCTGGAAAAACGGAAACAGCTACAACCTCAACTAGAAGATGAGAAAAAGAAGGGAAACATTGCTTACATAAGATATGACAAACTGATAGTGTTAAAATCGAAGGACAACATTACCGAAAAGAGAAAACGAAGAACTTCGGATTCTCCCAAGTCATCACCACAAAATAAAGTAAACAAAAACAAAATATTGAGCATTCCCTCCCAATCTCTACCCAAAACTAGCACGAAAGAGATCACCAGACCTAACATACTGAACTATCTCAACCGAACAAGTTCTGACTCACAAATAAATACTCCATAAAAACTAATAATTGCCTCGGAAAATCGGTAACAAAGAATACTAATACCAACAAGAATTAACAATCAAAACCTATTAACAAAAAGTCTCCCAATTCGGCTGGTCCCCGCGGGAGATATAGACCACCACCCTCTAACAACAAATAGAAACAAAACACTCAATATTGCAACCTGAAGTACGAGAGCCCTTAGAACCGAAGAAAGAAAGAAAAAAGAATAAAGAAAAACTACATGAAGCTTGAAAAAGCTCTCGAAGAAATAATGTTAGAGGAGGCCTATGCCAAGAGGCAAACTGAGCTTCGAAATATTATAATAAACAAAAACATGTCTAGTATTTATACCTATCAGAAGTTCAGAATAAAGGGCTTATTATTATTATTAATTAAAAAATAAAATTTAAAAAAATTCATTCAAATGCATCAAGGATAAAACTACTTTTCTATATTCTGTACATCAGCGTATAAGTAACAAAAAATCGACCCTGGAAATAAAATGGGTAGATATCCATAAAAACTTCTTATTATTAAAGAAAATTTTGAAGTCAATTTTAGTTTTGAAATTTGTAAATAATAATTTTATAGTAATTATTCATGGGTCCAACTGTCGGGGGATCAATTGTGAGATCACCATCACTGATTTTTAGTTTTCTAGTAATTTTAGGTAATTGGATAAAGCATAACGTAATAAGCTGGTATGGATATCACCCAAATTTATATATGTACAGTGAATTTTAAATGGCTTTTTTATGAAGACGCATAGCATATTTATGTATTCCCGTTTAAGTACTCTTGTAGACTCTTACGTAGAATCAATTTTAACCACTCAGCAACGTAAGCAGATATACACGTTAATATGACAACATCAGTCAAGTACAATAAGCGTGTTTTCACGTCAACGCGTATCTTTCCACAGAAACCGTTATAACTCCGTTATTGTTCTAGTGACTACCCTAAAATAAAAAGTAGAAGCTCCATAATAAATCAAGCTACCCATCACTATTCAAGTTGTACATAGAAATACTTAAAAAACTTTTTCTGTCAGATACATGATAGACCGCCAAATTGCCTACCCACTGTTAGACATTGTTATTTTTTTATTAAATATTCTTGTATGAAATGATAAAAAAGTGAGGTGACTAAATTGTTAATAATACATCTATACCATAGAATAAGCATTGTTTTTTTAAATTATTATTTTTAATTAGTAAACTAATGTTTAAGACAAGATTTTTATGCATAGCACAAAGGGTGACAATTATTATAAGCAATAATTATTAGCCTGAAACACTCATCAACATTGAAAAAATCTCCCGAGAAAAAATAAATGCCGCCGACGGGACTTGAACCCGCGTCCTTCTGATATCCGTATATCTTTTCTCGGGAGATTTTTTCAATGTTGATGAGTGTTTCAGGCTAATAATTATTGCTTATAATAATTGTTACCCTTTGTTTTTTTTTTGTATAATCCGTGATTTTAGTACCGTTTTCACATCAAAAAATCGCATGAGTCATTTTAACAATTTTTTTATGTTTGCATTCTAAATTTTAATATTTACAAATGTTAATATTTATTTTTAATATAACAATTTGAAAGCTTATTTTGTAACCTTTTAAAAATAGTTTTTAGTATTCTGCTACGTTCAGAAATGTTTAATTTATGGAGCTTAAATTGTGAAACGGAAATAACATAAAGTTTTCGTAAATCTGACATGTTGTTTAAGACGTAAAAAGTGCATATTCTCGATATATCAGAGTGGTTAAGTTGCGATCCGGAGGTCCCAGGTTCAAATCCCGCCTGAAAACATGGTAAAATTCTGTTGGTACTAGGCTCCTCCACTTCTTGAGGCCCCGCGCTGGTTCCGTGCCATAGGGCCTAACTTTACAATATCGGATCGCGTAAGAATGCTTTCTTAAAATTGTAAATCACTTGTGTTGTTAAGTGATACTCGGCACTTTACAAACAAAATTGACTAGTGGCATTTCTGAAACAATGAGTTGTTTATTGGGTCAATGACAACATTGTGACACTTTCTTTGTGTTGTGATTGTCGCGCTGATAATGTCACTCCATTAAATGGCTTAATTGCTTTAGCATTTTTGGAAATGTAAACAATTAGTTGTACAAAGTAAACAGTTGTATCTGCGGAAGGTACCATGAATGAAATTACTATTTAATTTATCTTATATGTATGAACCCCCCGGGCCTCTACCATATTTTGTCAGTGAATCAAAATAATAAAATCCAAATAATTGGAATATTTTTTAACGTATCCGAAAACTAAAACTGTTTTTGGAAGATGATAAAATACGCTTTCAAATTTTATAAATCGAAATAAATATAAAATTTTGCATGCTAACATAAAAAGTTTTAAAAATGGCTCACCTTACTTTTTTTCTATCAAAAATTACTGATTGAAAAAAAACATGCACATTTTGTTAGACAAATTTATTGTAAAGATTATTGTCATCTCGTTTTTTTGTCGTTCTTTGTAAAAGTAACTAAAAATTAAAATTAAAAGCTAAAATTTTTATTTACAAATTGCGTTCCGAAACTTTGGTTTCATGATGGTCTACATTTTATTTATTGTGTGGTTAACTTTTATATTTGTATATAAAGCATGGTGTTTTCTCTTTCTAACACTGTTTATATCACATTTTTCACTATGATAGTAAGCTAGACACAACAATCACAAAAAATCGAAAATGCAATCCTGCTACGTACTGATTTAGAAAATTAATTATAACACCTACTTATATTGTTGTTTTATTTTGTATTAAACTATAAAAATGATATAAAAACTGGTAGCAGATAAATAAAAATTATGTAACAAATTTACATTTCAAATAAAACTCTTATAATAAATAATATAATTTAAGATTTTCACGGCCAAAAGTATTAACGTGATTTATTTTTGCCTACCTCCTTCTTTAGCCAACATTTCGGAAAGTATTGCAGTGTCCCTCATAAAGGCAGATGTGTAGTAAGTGGTCCGCTACGTTACATAATTTAGCAGGGGTACTTGGGTTCATCAGGTGAGGTGTGTTCAGGTCTTGTCACTCATGGACACATTGATACCTAACTTTCTACCCAATCTTCATACCTTTTTCCTTCCCAGGATTTTCTCTTCTTCTTTTCCTTAAAAATACTCTCCACATAGCATAGGCCCTGAGGGAAATTGTTTTCCTCAGGGTCTCCAGTGTGGAGTTAATGTTAAAAAGTTATGTATTTCAAAACATGTCTTGCCAAAGCTAAATTAGCAAATTTTAATGGAGAATTGTTTGTTGTGTCTGATTCCAGAAAAGACAAATCAGACAGTAAAGTTGGATGCATCCACAGTGGAAATTGAGGAGCGTGGAGTGAAGCTGCGATTGACTGTGGTCGATACCCCAGGATACGGAGACGCCATTGATAACACCGATTGCTTCCAGGTCAGTTAATTCATATTAACTGTAAATTTGTTAACATTGATCCCCTGATTCCTGCCCACACATCATACTTTTTTCCTTCCCAGTACTTCCCCTCCTTTCTTTCCCTTAAAATACCCCCCACACAGCATCCCCAAAGATGACATGGGCCCTGCGGGCCTCCTGTGTGGAGCTAATGTAAAGCCTCCTGTGTGGAGCTAATGTAAAAAAAGTTTAAATTAAGTTTTGTTTAGTTAATGCTATCAATAAATTTTTACGGTGAACCAGTTAATTTTTACTGTTTATCAATTAATAATAACTATTAATTAATTTTAACTGTGAATCAGTTAATACCAACTAAATAATTAACTGCTTTTCAGTTGTCACTAACTTTTCATTAATTTAAATTAATCAATTAATTTGAATTCATCAATTAATATAAACTAATCAGCAGAAGTCCCCGGCGATGCTCGGGCTTTACACAGAGTTTTCGAAATCAAATTTGATGGTCACATGTGCAAAATTTCATCAACCTCGGTATAAAACTGTAGATTTGCATACAAATCAAATCAACACCGCCCGCTTGTCCACCACATACAGACATTCTTCTTTATATATTATATATTTCAACCGATTTACACAAAAACTTGACAAATTATGTACCTAAACTTTCCTTATGAATTACTCTATCTATTAATGAAAACTGATGAAATTCCGTTCAGTAGTTTTTGAGTTTATCGCGAACAGACAGAAAGACACGGCTGAGGACTTTAATTTATAATATGTAGAGATTGCTGTCATAACAAGTTTGACATATAATTTTTGAAATCAACACAATCTGCAATTATTTCTTGTCAACTCTGATAACGATTCCTGTGCATATATATTACTAAATGGATTAAATACATAAATAAAACTTGGCAACTTTGATATGCAATAAAATCACTTGAACATCTCCTAATGTATCTTACTTTGGCATTCAGCCCATAAAATGTATTTCTTTTATTTTGGTGTAAGCATTCTTTGACCTACATACTAGTATGGCAGAGTACAAAGAATGCTTACACCAAAATAAAAGTAAAGTACAGTAGGTAGTTTCCTTGGCATTTCACGTTTATTGTTGTGAAATTTTTTGGATGGCAACCAGGCTCGGCTCGTGCATAAAATTTTTGGTGGTTCACCGAGCAATAAGTCAAACATGTTATATATAATTTAATTGGGGGTAGGTAGGTACCTATCATATTTATAGAGAAAAATAAATAAACTTCTTCGGTTCTTTTGCCGAGCGAAGACATCATTCACCCAATATTTTCAGTTTCTTCCCTGTACCCGGTGTAGCGCATTTAAATCGCACACACATAAAGGTCACTTTTAACTGAAAAACTAATATTATTGTTAAATCGATTGTCCAAGTCCCAAGCATAACAAAACCCGTTGACTAATGGTTGAATTTTGCAAGCTAAGTATTACTATCCTGTTCAAACCTGCAAGAATAGTAATTATTTCGCTGATCTATGTAGTATCTAGTAATTATTTCACTAATCTACACCTCCTTTTGGAGCATTCATTGACTGGACTAATTGGTATTATTTTATCAATATTTTGTAATGAACTCGTAAGGAGCACTGTAGGATTATTTTTAAATTTATTATAGTTAAGCGCACTTGAAGTGAAATGACACAGAACTGCGCTATACAAATATTAAGTTATTATTATTATTATTTATTTATTTATTATTGTTATACGCCCATATGGGCTTTTACATAGATTATAAGTAAGTTTTACAAAAGTTATCGAGTAAGTATTTATACCAAAGTTATAAAAGTGAAAAATTAAAAAATTGTAGGTATATACAAGAAGTTTACGAAAAATATGGCGTAAAGAAATATTTTAAACAATATAATATTTGAGTTATCGAGTTAGAATTTATAACAAAAGTTATAAAAGTGAAAAATTAAAAAAAAAAAATTATATAAGTAGTTTTTGAAGAACATGGCGTAAAGAAATATTTTAAACAATATAATATTTAGATATCGAGTTAGAATTTATACCAGAAGTTATAAAAGTGAAAAATTAAAAGAAATATATAAGTAGTTTTTGAAGAACATGGCTTAAAGAAATGTTTTAAACAATATAATATTTGACAATAACATAATATACAACATTACAATAACACATCAAATCGTTATATATATTAAACCCGTTACAATAATTTGTAGGATTCCACAAAGTGTTGGTTTAATTTGCATTTAAGATTATAAAGGGAATCAGCAAATATATCTATAATACCACCAAACTTGTTGCCCAAATTATGCATCCTATTGGTAAGCGAGTGTGATTGATAGTTGGTTGTGTATGTGTCGCAAAAGAATGTTGTACTTTGTCTCGTATTCCTTGTCGGTACATAGAGTTTAATAGCAGCAACGATGGCAGGGCTGTCAATAAGGTTGTTCATGACTCTGTATAAAAAAATTAAATCAGAAATGGTTCTTCTGTCAGACAACGTTATTAAATTAAGTCGATACATCAAATTTACATAATTTATGTTTTCTATTGGAATTTTGAGTTTGAAATTTAAGTACCTAAGAAATTTGTGTTGAACCCGTTCTAATTTGTTAGAGTGTACTTTATAGAAAGGAGACCAAATAGGTGAATTGTATTCCACTTGGCTTCTAACTAGTGAAATGTAGAGTGTTTTCATGCAATACAAGGACTTAAAATCAGTTAGGGTTCTACAAAGGAAGCCAAGAATCTTTAAAGCCTTATTAGTTATATCATCTATATGTGCTGTGAATGTTAAGTTTGATTCGAATATAACTCCCAAGTCACGAATTTGTGATACTGGTGTTAATTTAACATTATTTAAATTATATTCATGTAAGATATGAGAATGAGTTCTGGAAAATCGTATTACTTGACATTTCTCAATGTTCAAAAATAACATATTTTGTTCGCACCATTTAAAAAATTCATCTAAATTAGCTTGTAAAATTAGGCAATCATATATATTTCGTATTCTTTTAAACAATTTTAGATCATCTGCAAAAATTAGGACTTGTACATCTTTAAATATGTTTACAATGTCATTAATGAATATTAAGAATAGTATCGGGCCGAGGTGGGACCCTTGCGGGACACCACTTGTGGCCTCGAATACATAGGATTCTATAAAATTAATTCTAACACTAAGCAATCTATTACTGAGGTAACTGATAATCCATGTCAATAAACTGCCTTTGATGCCTAACAGTTGGAGTTTGGCTATAAGAATGTGATGTCGAACCTTATCAAATGCTTTACTGAAATCGGTGTACATATATAGAATCCACTTGTTGTTTCAAACTAAAGGATTCGGATATGTAATTATTATAGATAGTTAAATTACTTAAGGTAGATCGACCTCTGATAAAGCCATGTTGGTTAGGAACAATAATATTGTTGATAGGTTTTACAATGGTATCTAATACTAATGACTCAAAAAGTTTGGGTAAAGCAGACATAATACAAATAGGTCTATAGTTTGATATATCGCTTTTGTCGCCTTTTTTATGAATGGGTGTTAAATAACTCTTTTTCCACAGAGCCGGAAAACAGCCAGATGCTAAGGATTTGTTAAAAAGTTTATGTAAGGGATATATCAAACTATCAATGCAAGTTATTAAAAATATGGGAGGAATACCATCCGGCCCAGCAGATTTATTACTATCTAATGCTTTTATGCTTCTTTCTATGGATTCTAATTTTATAAAACACTGGCTTAGGTTTAATGACTCTTCCACTGAAGTACTGAAGGCTGCATTGACGGGAATATCTTTGTCGTAAACACTTTTAAAAGAGTCAGCAAAAAGATTAACCATACCCTCAATACTGTCGGCACATTTTTCTTTAAAGAACATGCTATTAGGATATCCACAGTTATCTTTTCGTTGAGATTTAGTAAAATTCCAGAATTTTTTCACATTGTGATGATGTACCTCATTTTCTATTACGTTAATATAGTCACCATAGCATTTTGTTGATAATTCCTTACATTGTTTTCGTAGTTTAGTAAATGTTAAATAATCGTTAGGATTTCTGGTATGTTTATATTTTCTATGGATACATTTTTTTTTATTAATTAAATTAGTTAGCTCCCTTGTAAACCATTTCGGATAATTAGATGATGTAAAGCTAACCTTGGGAACAAATTTTTCTATAGAGGTATTTAAAATCGAGTAAAAGTATTCTAATTGATCATTTATATTATTTTCCTCATCTAAAAAGGACCAATCTGCTTGGGTAAGGTATTCAGTAATATGATGGTATTCAGCTTTGGAAAAGTTATACGATGGGGCACTTGTTTTTTTTGAAGATGTTAAAGGCCTATTTGTTATGATAATGTCCAACGGTGGGTGGTGTTGATCTAATGGTAATAATAATTCATCAGATAGCTCAACCACTATTTTCGAATCACTTGAAAACACTAAATCCAACATTCGATTGTTAAAGTTGAAAATCTTGTTTGATTGAGTTAGTCCCAAGAATAACGACATATCGCGAATTTCACTACATTTAGCACACTGTAAATCGGCTTGGTTTGTAGCAGGTCCGTTGTCATTTTGGCTGGTCCAGTTAGGAAGGTTATAATCACCAGCAATAATGAATTTTGCTTTAGGATATTTGAATTTGAGTACTTCTATGTCCTCATTGTGATTTTTATACGTTTGCAAATCCGATGCAGGTGGGATATAGACACAGCCGATAATAATTTTTCCATTAGGTATATTGAGCAATACAAAAATTTGTTCAACACTTTTGTGTTTTACCGGTAGTTTAGTAGATGATATATTCTTGGACACGCACAGCATCACACCTCCTCCGTTAGACTTTTTGCTCGTAATAGAATTTCGATCAGAACGATATGTTGTATATTGATGTAGGCCTAATTCTGACGAGCTGATATCAGCATTTAACCATGTTTCAGTTAAAAACATAATGTCGTGTGAGAAGATTGGGGAGTTAGTTTTAAGTTGGTGCAATTTCGTACGCATTCCCCGTACATTTTGATAATATCCTGTAAGTCTAGAAAATCTGTTCTGTTTGTTTTTTAGTTTTTTGCTTGGGTTTTGATGATTTTGGGAATTCCGTTGAAATGTTTGATTCGTAAATCGACTTCGCCCTTTTCTTTCCTCTCTTCTAATTCCTTCCAGAGGTCAGTTAAGTGATGTCTTTGTTGTAGAGTCCTGTCAGGTTTGATTATAATTCCATTGGACAAAGTAGTTTTGTTAAAGAGTATTAGTTTCGCCTGTTTGACTTCATCAAATTCTAATTTAATTGGCCTGGTTTTGTTTGGAATTTTACTTCCAAGCCTGTAAATTTTCACATCTTCTAGATTGAACTCGCTATTAATTTCACTAATAGCTGCTAATACCTTTTTTCCATCCTCCGAGACGCTCACTGTAGTTGAGTTCGAGTTACACTCGGGGACGTTGAGTAAAATGACGTTCTTCGAGCGGGTCTTGCGTTCCTCTATCTCAGCGAGCACGTCACAAATTGGCGTTGTTTCCTGTGGTAATACTTTCTTTTCAATGATTTTTTCGAATGTCATAACTTTTCCTTCAAGAACTCCAACAGTTACTCCTAGGTCTTGCATAGTTCCAGATAGATTAGAAAGTTTACTGAGTATTTTTGCCATTTGGTCTTTTGAAGCCCTATTCGATGCACTTCGTATCTAGTACGCGCCGGACGGCGCACAGCCAAAGGCATATTTTGGCTACATTTTATGTATTTGATGGTCTCAACATGTTTACTATAGGCACCATACAAAATGATAATTCCCAAACGGGGCATTTGACTGAAACGCACGGAATGGTATCTACCTATTTCTAGGTCCCTGGTTCTCAGCGCGCGGGAAAGCAGCACAGCTGGCTAGCAATTATTGTCTCTTGCAAAATTCATGTGTTTAAATACGTAATTAATTTTAATTTTCAACATTGCGCGTAATTTCAATTAAAAATATGAAGTAGGAATACGTTGAGTTGTAAAATGTTCAATTTTGTTGGCGGTTCGGCGCACTAGTGAACGTTAAGGCCAGCCGCGTCTGATGACAACATTAGCAGTTAATAGTGTTGTCCCTATTTTCAGATTTAAAAAAAATAATATTAAAGGTCGAACAACCAAGAATAATGATATTAATTGTGGTGTATAGGTTAGTCATATAGTTTTAATATCGTTCAATAGATGTCGTTGGTATAGTTAGTTATATGAAGTTTTGTGGTGTCTCAACAGATGTCAGTTAAGTATTATTTTAGAACGGTATCATTATTTTATCTACAGATACTACAACTGGCTGAATAGATTTATTATCACAATATGAATTACTTTTTATATTTTACCTTTTTACAGTCTTACTGAAAAACATTGTTAAAATTTTATTCAATTGATAAACAAACCGTGAATGTGAAAACATTACTAAATGACAAAAAATTGTTCATGGAAAGATATATACATCGCTTACACAGCCAGAGGGGTTAGTTTAATTTTGTGTCTTTACTGTGAACTTATTATAATGTTTTTTTTTGTCCTTGCAGTCCATAATCCAATACATTGATGACCAGTTTGAGCGCTTCCTCCGTGACGAGAGCGGACTGAACCGACGTAATATTGTGGACAACCGCATCCACTGCTGCTTCTACTTCATCTCCCCCTTTGGACACGGGTAAGGAACCAACTTGCTTCATTCACATTCTTACATCATCCCGTACACACTCTTCTGTTATTTAGACTGTTGACATGACTCAACTCAAGTATCTTTGTAGAGGGTTTTAAGGGATGAACTCGACTTACAAGCAGTGATTCCTAGCATTGAATTAAAAAATGTAAATGCAATTTTAGTTTCCGGTGACTTTTTGACATTTTTGAAGTAAGCACTGTTGTGATTTGAAACTCGATGAAACGGAAGTGAGCGACAAATATATACAAAAAGAGACAAACAAATACATCTATATGATTTAGCCTGCGAGAGAATGAGATACCAATAAATTACTCATTTATTTCACGGGTACTCAGTTCCAATATAAAACAATAAATCCACAGTCCCACGCGAGTCTCCTTTGGTCTAGTGGTATAAAATGCCTTATGAACATTAGCGGCCAGACATTCAGCCGACCGAGGATCGAATCCTACAAAATCCAAATTTTAAAAATTATTTTTGCAAAATCAATATCCAATCTTCAAACCGTTCCAAATGAATTGGAAAAGAAAACGCAAACGTCTAGCGACTCTGAAGAAGAAAACACAAATACTAATAAGATGACCAAATGTATAGGAAAAGGTACACTGGAATTCGACGACAAAAATATGAAAAAAATCATCCTTCACATTGATAAAAAAAGTGCTTCGTAGTCTCCCCACTCTTGTCTACTTTAGTTTTCAGAAGGTTTCACTTCTACTGTGTGAATTGCACACTCTGATTTTTATCTTCACTGGTCACTCAGCCGAGTAACCGCCCAACCCCCCGCCCTTTCCCTAACTGTCTAATAAATACTGATTTTTTTAATGCTTTAAGTTGAAAAGAGAAAAAAAAGTCATCAGAGACCAAAATTTCAAGAAACGCTCACTTATCTAATTGGAAATGTGGATTTCAGGTTAAAACCACTGGACATAGAGTTCATGAAGCAACTCCACAACAAGGTCAATATTGTGCCTGTCATTGCAAAGGCTGATGTCCTCACCAAGAAGGAAATTCAAAGGCTGAAGGACAGGGTAAGTCATTTAACCTCTTATCTGTGATTCGGTCGCCCGCGGTAACGAAAATTTTTTTTTTTTTTTTTTTTTATATACGATTTTAACCCGTTTATGTATAAATAAAATGTATGAAAGATAAGCTCAGAATCGCTTGCGCTGATATCAACCTGGGACCAATTTTCTATTTGATTAATGTGGATACTCTGAATGATTTTAAAAGAATTTTCTATGAAATTTGCATGTGTCTTTATTTGGCAGCTGTCAATGGTGGAAATATCGATATCTTACATTTTTAAATGAGTATAAAAGTCATTATTTCTTTTAAAACTCCTTTAAATTGTGTTTTATGTTGGGTATGTTTTCAGGTTTGTGTAGAAATAATAAAATCAGTTAACATTTTAATGAAAAAAAATTTTTGACAATTGTTTCCAAAATGGGAGATAAATTTTTTTTTTTTAGATAGTTAGCAATTCTGGAAAAACTTCTTTCGAAAGATATTATCATGTATGATGAATAATATGATATATTATCTGGTAAACAGAAAACAATTGCTTCGTTTTTATATCGATATTTGACTGGAACTCATCAAGGTAATTTTCACACTGATTTTGAAATGTCAACCCACGCTCAACAGGTTAAGCACTCAATTCTTCTATGACGTTGACTTGTTAACCTCTCAGGCTAATTTGTTCACTATTTGTACAATGTCAACCCACGTTCAACAGGTTAAGCACTCAATTCTTCTATGGCGTTAACTTGTTAACCTCTCAGGCTAATTTGTTCACTTTTGGGAACAACTTATATAGGTCGCATAGAAATCATTGTCTCCCTAACTCTCATGGTGAGAAAATGATCTAAACTGTGTTAGAAAGAGAAAACATCACACTTTATATTCAAATCTAAAATTTAACCACAAAATAATTAAAATGTACACTTTTAAAAAATCAAAGTTTCCCACCGCAATTTGATAAAAAAATATGAAACTTTGGGGAAATTTTATTAATTATTTTTACATGAAACAACAAAAAAGTGAGTTTCTGATAATGTTTATGATATGTTTGTCTATTAAAATTCGTGTGTGTTTTTATTTTTTTATTACCTATCAGTAATTTCAGTTAGAAAAAAACATAAGGTGAGCCATTTTTAAAACTTTTTTGTTTGCATTAAAAAATAGTGTTTAAAAAAATACATGTTTATTTCGAATTATAAAATGTGAAAGTGTATTTCATCACCTTTCAAAAATAGTTTTTAGTTTGTGGATACATTCAGAAATCTTGCATTTATTTGGATTTTATTGTAAAGCGTAAATATTTTGACCTTTTGACAAAATATGTCAAAGACCTGAGGAGTTAAAGAAAAATACTTCAATGATTTCTTAAGTTTTAAACTCTTGATGGCCATAGAGAAATAATGTTCAATACCTAAAATACCTGAAAATCATTGCTTTTGATTTTTTTTTATATATGTAATCATACTATTTCCACATTCACAAGTAACATACAGATGTACCTACAAGAGTTATTATTGTAAAATCTAGCAGTTAAAAACCCGCTCTGTAGGTTTTTACTGCTAGGCCTTGCGGGCGGCTTTCGGTTCAGCTTTCGATAATTACTGGTTCCAAAAATAGTTCCTCGGATCCAATGACAGCTAGTCATTGGGACAAAGTAACAGCATTTAACCTGTCAAAGGCCGGACCCCCTCTTCTTTTTTCCTAAATTTTGAATTTTGAAGCACCACTTTGAATTTTGAATTGAATGTTTTGTGAATTAATTTTAAGCTCTCATATATTTTATTGACCGAAACACATTCTTAGAACAATAAACTATGTACTAAATTACTTGCGTTAATTTGATAGGTTTTACGATGTTTTCGTAAAAAATTCCGCATCAGATTTAATCGCGGCAAAATTTGACACTTCGACTCCACAGATAAAAATCATTTAAAAATATTCTGGTGCTGCCAGGTGAATGAAACTAGTTGCTATATCTTCTACGATATTTGGGCAAGCTATTCTGACCTTGTTCTTCATACAAATTCTGTACACAGAAGGGTCAAAATCGCATTCAAAAATATTTTTTTCGAAATTTTTTCCGCGCACACATGGCCTCCAATTCACGAGTTCTCGGCAAATGACAGGTTAATGACGTCATATATAATATATAGACGCTTGGTATTATTATTCTTCACTGCCAGTTACAATAAAACAACATAATAAAACTTAACGCGAGAAGCATCCGGAACAAATTTGACGAAATTGAAGAAAAACTCAGAGGAATACGCGATATTGTCCATGTCCTTGTCATCACTGAAACATGGCTTGATGTTGGAGAAGAAAAGTTTTTTGGGTTTAAAGGCTACAACTGTGCGTTTGCTTCTCGCCCCAAAGAGGGAGGAGGTGGTGTCGCCATATATGTACTGGACTCTATGAAGTACTCTATCATTGATAAATTTTCCAACGAAAATTCATTTTTAGGCATAAGTGTATGTAGCAAGGATAGGAAACCAGTTAACATTTATGCCATCTATCGGAAACCCAACCCTAACATACACGATTTCCTGACACATTTGGAAAAAATACTAGACAAAAGCAGACAAGATACATTAATACTCGGAGATTTTAATATTGACGCTACCATAAACACATCCTCTTCTTTAAATTATCTCAACACCTTAGAAACATACAGTTTCTCAATACAAAACAAATCATTTCCCACTAGAGTCACTAACACGAGCAGCACACTTATAGATCACGTCATATCAAATAGACTAAATATTCCAACTACCGTATCAAACGTAGATGACCCACTTAGTGACCATAACATTCTTATTATTGATTTCAAGAATAACTTAAAAAAATGGTCTAATAATAGGGACAAGCTGCGCCTTACAAAACCTGTCATCAACAATATGGCAGTAAAATCCTATTTTGCAGCTAACAAATTCACCATCAATTCAACCAAACCAGAAGAGAGTTATAAAGATTTTAACGATTATGTCAAAAGTGCAATAGAAGCAGGTAAAACTACACCTAAAGTGAAAATAGGAAATCAACAACACCTAAATACACCATCGTTCGACTCTAAACTGAATTCGCTAATCAAGGAAAGAAACCAGCTTCACAAGCAATGGAAACAAGACCCAGGTAATATGACTCTTGCAGTACATAAAAATAAACTGAGAAATTTAATTACTAATTATAGGAGAAGTTTGAAACACAAATATTATGTCAATAGCTTTCAAAAAAACCTGAATAACCCCAGAAAAACTTGGAAAACCATTAATTCAATTCTGTCTAACTGTGCACATAAACCCTCCAACACCATCGAATCTCTCATCATAAATAATTGTGAGGTTAGGGAACCCGGTCAAGTAGCTTCAGCATTTAATGAGTTCTTCTTATCGGTTGGAGAAAAATTGGCATCTGCCATTCCATCATTCCCGGATGACTGTAATACTATTTATGTAGAACCAAAGGCACGTCAATCATTATATATGGCTAGGACAAATAAGGGTGAGGTATTAAGGATCATCTCGAAACTTAGGTCGAATGCAGCGGCAGGTATCGATGGAGTAACCCCGTGCATCCTTAAAACCTGTAAAGAAGAACTAGCTGGGCACCTAGTGCAACTTATCAATTCCTCTATAGGCTCGGGAGTATTTCCAGATCAATTAAAGCTAGCAAAAATTATACCAATTTATAAAGAAGACTGCAAAAAATGTATTTCTAACTATCGCCCAATATCGGTTTTATCAGTATTTTCAAAGGTGTTCGAGACTATTATAAAGGATAGACTTCTAAAATATATCTCTAACAACAATATCCTAACACCACAACAATATGGCTTTCGAAAAAACTCCAGTACCCAATGTGCCACCTTCGATTTCATCTCGAACATTCAGCAGTACATAGACCAGGGCGAATACGTAGCAGCTATTTTTATAGACCTAAAAAAAGCCTTTGATACAGTAGATCATGAAATACTCCTACAGAAAATGGAACATTTGGGTATAGTTGGAAAATCTTTAAAGCTTCTCCGAAGTTACCTATCTGATAGATTTTGCCTTGTCGACATCGAAGGAAACCTAAGCGACTTTGGAAAAATCACATGTGGAGTGCCACAAGGCTCGATTCTGGGACCCCTACTTTTCTTACTATACATCAATGATATAACTAAATGCGGCATCTCGGGAAAACTACAACTTTACGCTGATGATACCGTGATTTACTATCGTTGCAAAAATCTGAGGGAACTTGAATCTCTAATGAATAAAGATCTCGCAAAGCTAGCTAAATGGCTGCGAATAAATAAATTAAGCCTCAATGTCAAAAAAACCCACTACCTCACTTTCGGGAAAAAAGATTATATGAGCATGAATATTACTCTTGGAAATGAAAAGCTCCAAAATGTACAAGTAACGAAATATTTGGGGTTATTCATAGATTCTAACCTGTCGTGGAACTCTCATGTTGAATATGTAAAATCCAAAATTTCCCCGATTACTGGTGTACTCTATCGACTTCAAGATGTGCTCCCCATAGCTTTACTGCGTGCCACATATTATGCTCTGATCCACTCTCATCTAAGTTATCTGGTTAGTATCTGGGGCACCATTACTAAGAAACAAATATCTGAAATACAAGTAATCCAAAATAGAGCCATAAGAAATATATACCATTTACCATGGGATACACATGTCAAAGATATATACTCACTGACACAAATACTTCCCTTTACCATTCTGCCAAAATATAGCATCACCACTGCCATCCTACAAATAATTCAACACTCCTCACACACCAACACTAAACCAGCCTTTAATTCCGATATACACCAGCACAAAACACGATCCCAAAATCAAATACACTTAGCATCATCTACCCACACAACTAAATTTGGTATTAAATCATTACAATATATTGCAAATATACAATACAATGCATTGCCTAATGAAATAAAGCAACCAGTAGATAACAAAAAAAAATTAGTTAAAACGCTTAAAGAACATTTCCTGAAAATGTTTTTAAACCAGTGAATATTTGCTCGCCTTCATACGTTTTTTTATTTTTATATGTTTTATGTGTATGGATGTCCTCAGTATTTCTAAAATATCTATTTTTGACAATGCATTTTTTTTTCCCCTTTTCATGTTGTATTTTTTAAACGTGTAATATTTGTGTAAAATGTACTCTTATGTGTTTGTCCTTCCCGTAATGAGTTTTTTCTCAACTCATTGGGAATAATGTGTTACTCACCGTGTTTTTGTAATACATTATAATTAAATAAATAAAAAAAATAAAAAATAATTTCCGATGTACTTTAGCATAAGAAACCTCTGTGGCTTGACTCCAGTTCAATTATATATTTATCACTGTACATGTATTATGTAAAAGCTGTTTGTTTCTTACAAATAAATAAATAATAATCATATTATCGTCAATCTCTCCATATCCGGAGAGATTCACTAAATTACAAATCCAACATTACATACGCCTGCCATGCTATGCTTCTCACGCCTAACATAAGTGGCGCCATCTTTTAACATTGCTTTAATTCAGTTCTATTACAATATTAGATTTGTACTCAAAATCCATGCATGAAAACGGTTTTGGGTAAGGCGCGGTGTCAGAGTTGTATTCTTAGCCGGATTCTTAAATTTCAATAGTACAGTCTCTAGGCTATTAATACTGTTTGATGATTATCATATGCAAATGATAGTTTGTTTGTTTTTGCAGGTGATGAGTGAAATCGAAGCCAACGGAATTAAGATCTACCCGCTGCCAGATTGTGATAGTGACGAGGATGAGGAATATAAGGAACAGGTACCGGTGAAATCCTCAACTTTATTATTGATATTTTTTTAAGAAATATTATCATTCCCGGTTTACGAAAAACCTGACAAAATGTGAAAAACTACTATGTACTACCATTGTTATGGTGGCCAAATATTACTTGTGCAATGATGGAGGACTTTAGCAGAGACATGACCCGTGGTAGGAATCTGACTTTCCACTCATTCATTGTATGGGTAGCGCCGCCTCGGGAACCATTTATTGGATATCTAACACCTCTACCACGGGTCACCTCAAGTGGTTCGCTACGTTTGGTGACTTCGCAAGAGTGCCCTGGTTCGTAGGTTGAGGTTTGTCCGGGTCTTGGTGGTGGATGCTTCTGCTCATCTGCTGCGTGGCGGGCCGGGCCGAGAGTTACTGGTTAAGGGAGGCTTTTTGACCTCTCCAGCCGGATTCTCTTGACTCCGATAAATAAAATAAAATAACATAACGTCATACTTCTTCATTAGTATGACGTTTAAAATATTCTACTATTAACCCAGAAAACATTTACATTTTGTTTAATTCACTACAAGCTTTTGTGCCTTATAATTGATTTGGCGATGTTTATGAGTGATCTGAGTATTGTATCAGATAGAGAGTACACTTTTACAAATAACTGCATACTCAACTCAAATAAAATTTCTGAAATATCTGACTAATCAACTGGATGATGGACATGTTTGCGCTCATTTTGATCTAATGTGATATGCATGTTGTTGTTTAGGTGCGACAGTTGAAGGAAGCTGTTCCGTTTGCCGTTTGTGGCGCGACCGCCATGCTGGAAGTGAAGGGTCGCCGGGTTCGGGGTCGTCTGTACCCGTGGGGCGTCGTGGAAGTGGAGAACCCTGAACACTGCGACTTCATCAAGCTCAGGACTATGCTCATGTCAGTATCACCACCATCCTACTTCTTCATATCTTCTTTTCCACTAGAGTCTCGATGCCTGGAGTCATTAGCTTTATGACAGAAGGAGAGACCAATCATCTGGTTACAATCATCACGTTACAACGCTGGTCATTTCAACACTGGCAATTTCAACATTGTCCGTTTCAACTCTAGGGTCTAGAGTCGTTTAAATAAATGTAGCTTCCTTCGTTCAATAAATAAGTAGAATCTTGACATGTGCGATGAAGGAGGAAACCATATGTTTCCTTATAACGCCGTTGGGAAAGTGGTAGTCCCCTCCAATGTCCGTTTCAACTCTGGCTTCCTTCAGGGCCTATCTTCAGGGTCTATGTCATCTTTGGGGATGCTGTGTGGAGGGTTTTTTTTAAGAAAAGGAAGAAGAGGAGAGTTCGGGGAAGGACAACGGTTTAAGGGGTGGGCAGGAATCTGGAGTTCAGTATGCCAGCAGTCCGCCTCCAAGACGCAAACATCACCCCATGAACCTGGGCACCCCTGGCTAAATCACCAAACGTAGCGAAGCACTTGGAGTGACCTATGGAAGAGGTGTTGGTTATCCAATAAAGGTTCCCGGGGCGGCGGTACCCATTCTCGCCTCCCAAATTGCCTTTGAGATAATGGGGTATTTCCACAAACAAGGGATTCTGTTGAAAATGTACGGAATATTTAAAAATCATTTTTCTGATTTTAATCATCCTACTATAAATGTTTGTTTTTTATGTTTTCATTCAATATTATCGATTTTAAAAACGCTCAAAAACTGTCAAAAACAAAACGGCCCGTTTTTTGCAAATGGGTGTTGTGACGTTGCAAGCTACGCCCGGCTGAACCAGCATAAATAAACACTGTCAGGGAGCGTCCGCACTCATCACGTCATACGGGGGCGTGGCTATATAATATCATTTTAGCGGTTATTCAAAAATGGGAAACTTTAACTCGCTCTAGAAAATTTATTCATCAACATAAAAATAAAATAAAAATGCCATAATCATTGTAATTTTTTGCTTAATTTTTTTAAGCAATAAAAAAATAACGTGGAAATACCCCATTGAGTATTTTTTTTATTAGTTTTTTCATTAGCCCAGAAAAAAAGTATCAGGCCTATAAAAACTCCTTTAAAGTTCAAAATCTCCTGCTTACAAACCCCTTTTCGGTTGTGGTTTTATTGTATAATGTGGAAAATTAGATTATTTAGAAAATGATTGTAAAACATATAAATATTTATGCGTGAGCTTCTCAAAATAAAATAAAACACGCTTTTTGATGATGTTTTTTTCTTGAATAAATCAAAACAGACGGCTGGTGTTAAATGGGAATTTAAACCCTATCGTCATCTATATAAGGAATGTTATTGTAAGCGGCCAGATCCCGAATTTTATACAACTTAATAAAAAAATTAAAGTTTGGTAAAGTTCGGTCAAAAACTAACATTCCGACCCTGCGCAGGAAAGTCCCACAATGGACTATGCTGTAAACCGTTACCTTACTTTAGCGAACTTTACTTTTCTGCGCAGGGTCTGGTTATTTCAATGTGCTCTCTTCAGCGGTCAACTTATGACTGATGTATTTTATTCAGAGCATTCTCAAGTCCTCCTGGTGCCAAAGACATGGTCACATGGTTTGCCTCCAGCTTGTTGAAATGATACCCAGATTTAATGTTAGGGCAAGTCTGTCAATTTGAATGTCTATGGTTGGTAACTATTAAAGTTGCATTTTGATGTAATGTTGATGTTTATATGATTTTGCAGTACCCACATGCAAGACTTGCAGGAGGTCACCCAGGAGGTTCACTATGAGAATTACAGGTCGGAGAGATTGGCCAAGGGGACACCCATGCCCAAGAGAAATGCGTAAGTTGTTGTTTTTATTATTAACTGATATTACATTACAGTAGAACCCCGTTAATTCGAAATCCACGGGACATCAAAAATAAAATTTCGAATTAACGAATTCCCACGTAATTCGAAATTTTGCGAAAAAAAAAAAAAATCGCCGAAAATTTAATTTTTTGGCGGCAAATTCAAATTCGGGTAGGTTCTTCGGAATAAATTCGTAATAATACGCTTATTCCCTGGGTAAATCGAGTTTACTCAGCCGTGTAACGCCGCGGATGGCCCTTTTATTCGAAGTATGAATTCACAAAAATACGATATTTTCCAAGTAGGTAAATCAAATTTTCGCGGCCGATTACCGTTACAGCCATCCCTTTAAACTCAAAAAAATGTGATATATTACCGCGTAAATCGAAATTTCGTAGCCTGTTTCCGATGCAGCTGGCCCTTTGAATTCAGGTACCTACTCGAACTAAATTCGTAAAAATACGATATATTTTGCGTGAATCGAATTTTCGCGGCCGAATCCCATCGCGGCCGGCCATTGTTCAAATATCTATTCGGAAAAAAAACGTAAAAACTCGGTATATTTCGCGTAAATCGAAATTTCAGGACCGAATACCGTCGCGGCCGGCAATAATGCAGATACCTATTCGAAATAAATTCATAAAAATACGATGTATTTCGCGTAAATCGAAATTTTCGCGGCCGATTGCCATCGCGGCCGGCACTTGTTCAGATACCTATTTGAAAAAAATCGTAAAAATACGATATATTTCGCGTAAATTAAATTTTCACGGCCGAATCCCGTCGCGGCCGGCCACAATGCAGATACCTATTCGGAATAAATTCATAAAAATAGATATATTTTGCGTAAATCGAATATTCGCGGCTGATTCCCGTCGCGGCCGGCCCTTGTTCAAATATCTATTCGGAAAAAAAATCGTAAAAACTCGGTATATTTCGCGTAAATCGAAATTTCAGGACCGAATACCGTAGCGGCCGGCCATAATGCAAATACCTATTAGGAATAAATTCATAAAAATACGATGTATTTCGCGTAAATCGAATTTTCGCGGCCGATTGCCATCGCGGCCGGCACTTGTTCAGATACCTATTTGGAAAAAAATCGTAAAAATTCGATATATTTCGCGCAAATCGAATTTTTGCAGCCGAATCCCTTATAATTTATTCCGAATAGGTATTCGGAATAAATTCATAAAAATACTATGTATTTCGCGTAAATCGAATTTTCGCGGCTGATTGCCATCGCTACCGGCCCTTGTTCAAATACCTATTCGGAAAAAAATCGTAAAAACTCGGTATATTTCGCGTAAATCGAAATTTCAGGACCGAATACCGTCGCGGCCGGCCATAATGCAAATACCTATTAGGAATAAATTCATAAAAATACGATGTATTTCGCGTAAATCGAATTTTCGCGGCCGATTGCCATCGCGGCCGGCACTTGTTCAGATACCTATTTGGAAAAAATCGTAAAAATTCGATATATTTCGCGCAAATCGAATTTTTGCAGCCGAATCCCTTCGCGGCTGGCCATGATGCAGGTACCTTTTCGGAATAAATTCATGAAAATACGATATATTTCGCGAAAAACCAATTTTCGCGGCCGAATCCCGTCGCAGCCGGCCCTTGTTCAAATACCTATCCGGAAAAAAATCGTAAAAACTAGGTATATTTCGCGTAAATCGAAATTTCAGGACCGAATACCGTCGCTGCCGGCCATAATGCAGATACCTTTTCGGAATAAATTCATGAAAATGCGATATATATCGCGTAAATCGAATTTTCGCAGCCGAATCCCGTCGCGGCCGGCCCTTGTTCAAATACCTATTCGGAAAAAAATCGTAAAAACTAGGTATATTTCGCGTAAATCGGAATTTCAGGACCGAATACCGTCGCGGCCGGCCATAATGCAGATACCTATTCGGAATAAATTCATAAAAATACTATGTATTTCGCGTAAATCGAATTTTTGCAGCCGAATCCCGTCGCGGCCGGCCATAATGCAGATACCTTTTCGGAATAAATTCATGAAAATGCGATATATATCGCGTAAATAGAATTTTCGCAGCCGAATCCCGTCACGGCCGGCCCTTGTTCAAATACCAATTCGGAAAAAAATCGTAAAAACTAGGTATATTTCGCGTAAATCGAAATTTCAGGACCGAATACCGTCGCGGCCGGCCATAATGCAAATACCTATTCGGAATAAATTCATAAAAATGCGATGTATTTCGCGTAAATCGAATTTTCGCGGCCGATTGCCATCGCGGCCGGCACTTGTTCAGATACCTATTTTGAAAAAAAATCGTTGAAATTCGATATATTTTGCGCTAATCAAATTTTTGCAGCAGAATCCCGTCGCGGCCGGCCATAATGCAGATACCTTTTCGAAATAAATTCATGAAAATACGATATATCTCGCATAAATCGAATTTTCGCGGCCGAATCCCGTCGCGGCCGGCCCTTGTTCAAATACCTATTCGGAAAAAAATCGTAATTACTCGGTATATTTCGCGTAAATTGAGTTTTCGCGTCCGAATCCCGTCGCGGCCAGCCCTAATTCAGATACCTATTCGGAATAAATTCATAAAAATACGATATATTTCGCGTAAATCGATTTTCGCGGCCGAATTCCGTCGCGGTCGGACCTTTAAATTACTATATTCTAAGAAAATTCGTTAAAAATACCACAACCAATTCAGATTTTACAAAATAATAATACGAATTAGGACGATGTTAACCGCGTAAATCGACATTTTACGGCATTTTACCACCACGGCTGTCTGCCAGATTCTAATTTACGAAATTACTTTTATTTTTTTTGCTAAAATCCATGTTTTTCGAATTACACAAACGAATTTTCGTGTGCGGGCAAAAATAAATTTCGAATTACGAATTTCGAATTAAAAAATCATTTTGTATGAAAAAAAATTTCTGGGGACTTTTTTTTGGCGAAAATTTCGAATTACGCGTTTTTTCGAATTATCGGGGTTCGAATTAACGGGGTTCTACTGTATTGACTATATGAGATAGCCAAAATCCCCAATGGAGGAAATAGGGTTAGAAATGAAGAAAGGGATGGTCGGATATTTCTATTGGTGTTTCTACATGTACACACTAAAGCTACTAAAGATATAATGGCCTTAAAATAAATGTTCATATTTTAAAACTGATCGAATGGGTAAAATATGTACAAAAAACTGTGTGATTTGAAAGATGAATGTGGTGAAATGATGCTTAGAGGAACAATCGATGCGATTTAGTTGCACAAGTTTTAACGTAAATTTCGGGACTGGTAGAAACATAAATTCGGTACTGGAAGAAATTTCGAGATTTCACTGTACATTTTATATATATATTTTTTGCTATTGTACAACAGAATATTATTCCAATTACGTACAATGCATTTTAGTTGGCATTTAGGCAGGTGACTCTTCAAAGAAGAAAAAGTCACCGTAGACCAAAATTTCATATAAATTTTTTACTTCAAATAACGTCAGGAATCACTGGTTAAAGTAAGTTAAGTACGTCCCTTAACACCCTGTATAGAACAGTCCCTTACATCCAAATGGTTTGCAAGTTCATTTAACAGAACCACTCCCCTCGTCATAATATGCTTTGCCAAGTACTCTGAACTAGAGGTGGGTAAGTTCTGCATTTTGCCGAAAGCCTCCGAGACTTGCTTCCTTTTAAAAGTACGCGAGTTCTAGGAGCAGGTCCCGGGTCCGAGTTCTTAGGTGCGGACTGAGCACTGGGTGTTGTTGCGGCGCACCGAACCGAGACGCACGGGTTCAAAGAACTCGGATCCAGGACCTACTCGTAGAACCCGCACGAGGACTCAGAACCCCGGAGCCGGACAAGACCCGCACGAGGGCTCGGACCCCTCACCCGTGCAATGTAGGTACATTCAATGTACCTACATTGCACAGGCTTTTATTGAGAATTTAAATAAGTAAATTAGCTGTAAGATGTAATGCTTTATTATAAACTATTAATTATAATGCACTTCACCCGTTGATTAAAAATACCTAAATATGCTCTAATTAAAAACGACTCTATGTCTAGTCGAATATACTAAACAATCCCGCGATGACGTTACACACGGGCAGAAGCAGTATACTGTTACGTCAAGCGGCCACGCACGTGTGTGTTGATCAGAGATCGAATGATCGAAGATCGAATGACCGCCTAACGGTCGCGACGTGTCGTGAGTCAAGGAGCGGGAATGTGTCATAGTTGGCGGGTTGCGGTTCACGCAGTTCCCAGGACCCGAGACTCGCGACTCGGGAGTGGAGTGGAGCGCGCGTACACGGGGACGCCGGCTGGTGGTTCCTAGTTCCTACTATTCTCTAGTACCGGAGTACTCGCGACGAACAGGCGGCCGGTGGACGCATCCGGGTTTCGGAACGAGCCCGAGTTCTGGGACAGGGTTCTTTTGGAGTAGTCGATTTGAAAAAGGAGTGGGAGTAGGAACCGCTTCCCGCAAAGGAGCGGATCATACAAGCCCATTCCAGCTGAACCAACACATCGCTACTCTGAACAGATCATGGTATCAACTCCGGTTGTAGTGGTCGGGTACATGTAAATCACAGCATCCCAATGGGAATGGGCTTTTGATAAAATTATTCCAAATTTTGAAAAACATAATAGCTAGAATTGCTTTCCGCCTAGTTTCTAGACTCACAGAAAGAAACAGTTTCTTCAATATGATGCATGAACCTCGGATAGGTTCCATGCTTCTATGTATAGACATACTTCCGGTGGTACGATGCCCAAACATCACTCCTGTACTCCAGCTTGCTTCTCAGTATGCCATCGAACAATGCTAGCATAGTTTCTTAGTTATTAAATTGCATGTCCTAATGATTAACCCAAGAAGTTTGTAGCAAGACTGAGTGAGCTGCGGTATGTGGTCACGGAATGTCAGTTCGGGATCAAAGACGACACCGATATCTTTCATGGATTTTATATGTAATAACTTTTCGTCCTTTATCCTATTATTACATTCTTCAAGGGACCGAAAAAACAAAGCACGAAAACTTCTAAAGCGGAAGCCTTATTAGTTACACTCTAATGAAGTATGGCTTATTCCTTTATCCATCAATAATTTAACCTGTCCTATCAAAATGAAATTTAGCGAGGACACCCTAAAAGTGAGATAAAAATAAAAAAGATCTGGTATTTTCCAGTTCCATCGACAGTGTGGATAGCGACAAGGCCCTGCAAGAGAAGGAAGCTGAGCTGCGGCGCATGCAAGAGATGCTGGACCAGATGCAGCGGCAGATCACCCTGCAGAAGCAGCAAGGTGGACAGGCGTAGTACAGCACCAGCCCCTCAATACTTCTGATGCCAATAGTCAAGGTTTGAATCATCTGTTGCATCGTTCTGGTTTCAGTGCTATTAAATCGAAGACATCGGATTATATACTCTAATACAAAACATATATATATATAACCACTGGAGCGTTGGGTTATTTATGAAATAAATGCCTTGAACGATCGAGATTTTCTGGCATTCGGTTATGGATTTGACCGTGCTCGTTCAAAAAAATCATACCTCCAAATATTAATATGAAAACATACACACTGTTTTCTGTGGTTTAAAGTTAATTAATCCACCTATATTTAATTTGTAGGTTTGATAATTATTGAGCTGTTCCCGGGAATTTCGAAATAAATTAAAATAACTTTAAAAAAATCATCTACCTAAATTTGGCTGGCCATCTTTCGACTGGTTTATTGCATTAAAATGGCTACAATATTATACATACACACATTTCGATTTCTGAATTTTTGTAGAAACGTCCAAAAGCATCGGGTTCTCACCCAGGCATTGCGGACTCAATCTCCTGCTAGCTAAGTTCTTCATTATTGCACAAACAATACTTACTACTTATAATGACGACAGTCAGAGGAATTCATGTATTTTTAGATTATTCGTAATCTGGGAATGTTTGTCTTTCTTTTTCAAATATACCAATGATCAGGAATTGAAATACGTAAAAAATATGTGAATGCCTTAAATGGTTTATAATACACAAATAATAAATATAATCCGATGTCAGGTTTTTAATAAGCATCAGGTCTATAGTTTTGGCAGTACAATGAAATATTCAGTAGAAATAAGCTGGGTTCATAATAGATTAATTAAAAAAAGATATGACGATAATATCTCGTTCAAAATTGAATTCTGGTTATATAAGGAGTGCTATAAGGTTTATTCAAATTTGCCTATTTAGTAGAGATTGCGTCTTTTTATACGGTTTTTTGTCATAGATAATAAAAACAAGGAGAAATACGCCATGGAAATGCGCTAACTGTCGCCAAGCTTCGACCATCTGCACAGACTCTCAAATGTAGATGCGATTTATGTAGAGGTGAATGGTGAATAATGTGTTCATGGCCTATCTCTCTTGTTTCTATTATTTATGATTTTTGTGTAGATATCGGACATTAAAATCTAGTTTGGCCGATGACTTTTGATCCCATATTGGGCTTTTAAAATAAACTGTCGTAGAAAAACTAAACATAAGACTCATAAATATATAATTAACTTTTTTGATTTATCAAAGTTTTCGATACTTAGTTTCGTGTCCGCCACACGTTCAAATGCCACATTGAACAATCGTTATGTGAATACCGCACAAGAATCCCAACTATCTGGAGCAAGTGAAACTAAGACATCCCTAATTTGGGTATGTGTGGTGTAAGCACGAAACTAAGTAGAAACAAATAATTTTTTAGCTTTTTTATAATTACCAGATGTTTGAGATTCTGCTTTTCTTTTAGCCGGTTTTTGAACTAAAATATTCCTCTTTGTAAATTTACTATCAAAAGTAGCGATTCCAAAATCTTCTTACAAATATTATTGCATTATGTAATATTGTTAAAAGTTCATTATTAATAATTATATTACAGTGGCAATTATTATAAAAAATCACATTGAAGTAATATGAAGGTTGGCGTGGTGTCACACAGAAATTCAAATACATAATGTAACTTTGTCATCAAATGTCATTCATGGCCATTTTTTTGACATTTGAAGGGTCATTTTTAACTTGTTGTGTGCCGAATGTGGCCGCATATGCTTGAAATATTGTCACCCGAATGACAATCGGCACTCAAATGATTAAACACCGATTGTAGGTCCGTTTCAGCTTTTGAACAATTTTTGATTAGCAGAAAAGAACAACTGCCAAGTTTTTACATGCGATTTTAACCCTTATGTATAAAGAAACTGTATGAAGGACAATGTCAGAATCGTTTGCGCCAATATCCTTCTTGATGTAGGCAAAAGTTTCATTCACCTAGCAACACCAGAATATTTTTAAATGAATTATCTATGGAATCTGGGTGTCAGATTTTGCTGCGATAGTTCGCAAAAACATTGAAAAACCTATCAATTTATCAAACAAACGCAAGTAATATTGTTTTTATAGATAATTGTTCAAGGATTGTGTTTCGGTAAATAAAATATACTATAGCTCAAAATAATCCATAAAATATTACTTCAAAGTGATACATTCCGTAATTTACAGCATGCCATAAAAGAAAAAGAAAAGGTTTCAAACATGGCTCTTGACAGGTAAAGCTTTTTAGTTGATTGCAATTTGGTAGAAAGCTGAATTAGACCTAGAATCGGCGTTTAACGAGCACCTTTCAAATGTAAAACAAAAACAAAATTGCTCCCATTTGATGGCAATGTTACATTTGATTTTCTATGAGACACCCTGACTTAAATAATAGAGTATTTTTTTATTCAAATTTATAATAGACAATCTCGAGAGATATTTTATGTTCTTCAATATATTATTATTCAATATCAATTTAATAATAAGATTATTTCTAAGTAAGAGTTTATTATCAACCATGTAGATAGTTCTAAAAATGTAAAATTCTTTATTACAAGTATTAACTAAGTTTCAGCGAACCTTTTTATTCCTGGCTATTTTATAATTTAATAGAAGACAATATTAGCAACTCTCAAACTAAAATTTGATACAGTAAAATCTTAAAAATACTCGATCGCATCTAGGAATTGAACCCAGGACCTCAGCCTTGCCGGGGTTTTGCTCTACCACTGAGCTAATTCGACCCTATTCCCTTCGCTCATATTTAACATATACTTCGGCTAAGAACTGCCAACATTCATCTAGACTTGTAGAAAAAGTTAATAGATATCGCACATTCAAATAAAAATTGATATATTTATCCAAGACACTATCTAGATTGCATTTAGTTCGGGTAGAATCTTGCAATTATATTATAAAGATAATAGTCATTAAAAATATGAAGATAATAAAGTTCGGAGTCGAAGTATGTGATATAGTTAAATATGACCGAAGAGGATAGGGTATAATTAGCTCAGTGGTAGAGCAAACAAAGCCAAAAAAGGCTGAGGTGCCGAGTTCAATTCGTAGATCCAACAGAATCTTTTTCTGATTTTACTGTTTCAAACTTTCGTTTGAGAGTCACTAATATTGTCTTCAATGATTCAATATTACAATTTGAGGTTTTTCTAATAAGTTTTTCCAAAAATTCTTAGAATAAAGGACAGTGAAACTCCTTTATGTATAAGGTTTTTTCGAGGTATCGGAAAAAATACGGCTTTTATATGTGGGTTACACATTATAGATCAAAAAAAATATTAACTCTGACAATATTTTAGATTACATAACTGCAAAAATAATATGCTAAAATTTTAATTTTTTTTCTGAAACTTGTAATTTGTTGTGGACTTAGAGAATTGATTGTGCAGTATAAAAAAGGTACAGAAAATAATTATATTGTGTCCTAAATATATTTTTAATGCATTTATATTGATTTGAATATTTATTAATTTTTTTGTATTAGATAAATTTAAGTATAAACTTATGAAAAGCATTTATTTGATTATTACATATTTTTTTCAATTTAAAAACTTGAAACTTGTGAAACCAAAAATTTTAAAGTTACTAAGTACCGTGATTGAAGATCAAATCAACAAGTACACCTTGACATGTTTAACTTTGCAGTCCGTAGCGTCGCTAGGGTAGGTTTTGTAGACATGTAAAATCTATGGATTTAAAAAATTGTTTGTTTGTCAGTTACTTCTTAGTCCGCCTGCGAAGTTAACTGTGCCAAGCTGTATATTTAATTCATTAATCTTGTTTTGTGGGCCTTCAATAAACATTTTAATTTAATAGCTTATATTTAAAATAATTTTTTTTTTTGTTATTTTGAATACTTCATACATTAATCAAATAAAATTTTACTTACCCTTTTCTGTGTACGTCTGAATTTATAACAAAATTTTTGCACCAGTAATTCTTTAAAACAATTTCAAAACTGTAAAATTATAATATCCAGTGAAAAAATTATACCAAAGGGCATCAAAATTAATAATCAATTTATGAAATTACAGTAAAACTCTTTTTATAAGTTTATTCAAGGGAACGGAAAAATAACTTCTTAGAGGTGAAAACCTCTTATGTGAATTTTATAATAGGGTTTTACTGTACATATATAATTGAAAAATATTAAAATATAAAAAAATAATTATTAATTTTGTCCGATTTAAAAATATTCAAATAGTGATTCCAAATTTAGTTTTAAAATTAATAATTTTAGAAAAAATTGAATTGCTAATTATTTTTTTATTAGTTTGCATGGAACATGACAAAATGTATCGTAAATTGTTTAAGAACTGCCATAAATGAATAGTTTTTAGCGAAAAAAAGCCAAAAATTATTCCGATCTGACTAAAAGTTTGTCAAAAACATCCTAAATTACTCAAAAACGATTCTATAATATAACATATTTTTTTAAATTTTTGAGTTGCAACTTTTTCCTATTCAAATGGCAATATCCAACATATATATATTTATCTGTCTGTATTGTGAATATATTGTATATTTCATATGTCCCATTAAATTATGTGACATATGGAGTTGTGGATTTGCAACAATTGATATGTTATTTTTTCTTATTTGCATTTGAAAATTATATGTTACTAAGAATATTATAAAATCTTACAGAAAGTTTTGAATGCATTTGCTCAAGAATAAATTAGTATATATTATGTATATGTAAATTTTTTTATAACACAGTGTAATTTATGTGCAAATATGCAATAAAATAAATAATTAAGTTATATTATAATTATTTTGATATGTTTGTCGATTACATGAATATGTGTAAATGATTTATGTAATATTATAATATGTCATAATTTACAATTACAATAAAAGTATTTTATTTTATAATAAATCTAGTTTTTTTTATTATTTTAACAATTTCATGTCAACGGAAGCAATCTTCCGAATTGACCTTCGATTGATATGCTTGGTGAAACTATAAGTGACCAGCTCAGGTACGGGGGCTCCATCGAAGCCAGAAGTTAGCCTCTCAGAAACTGGGCGTACTGTACAGGGCCTGCAGATACTCTAACAGTACACAACTGCTAACCCTGGGAAGTGTGGAGTACTGTTATTTCCTCTGATGTACAATACAACTCTGATGATCGAGAGTTTCAATAATACTTCAATTCGTTTAGATTACGAGTCTTGTTTATTATTTACAATGAATATTTAACTGGACTAACGTCCGCTCTAACTAATGCGCTGTGATAATCTGGAGCAGGAGAAATGGCCACGGAAGGTGCCAGATGCTAATTTAAAAAAAAAAAATGCATAACCACTGGAGCGATTTTGTTTGAAAAATGGAACACTTTTATTTTTCTGCGATTGATAGCAGTCCGAAAATGGACCACATTTTCCTACCATTCGTAAAACATTTCCTTGGTCAGCCATTTATTTTAAAACAAAGTTAATGAAATGCTTTATCTATTATGACCATAGATGTCGCAAATCCGAACTTCGTAGACTATTTTAGAACGATGTTAAAAATAATATTTTTTTCCTGCCGTATTTTTGATCAGCTGTTTATGGATAAAATTAAGTCCCTTTTCCATAGATATGCACCTTTCATTATTGAGTATACCATAGACAACATACAGAAATCGAAAATATTCTATGTTGACTCAAATAAGTACCTCTCACAGCAGTTTCAAGAAAAAAACACGCAGGATTCGCGCGATTATAAACTTTACGATTTTTTTAATATTTTTGCTATAAATCCTACAAATACGAGATAAATTAATTCATTGGCTATATAGCACTATAATAAGTTTTTATGTCTCCATGTTAAAATTCAAAGGAACGATTTTTTTTAATTTCGGCGAAAAATTAAAAAAATTACTTTCTGGGAAATCTCGAGCAATCGAGGCATATTTATTTATGTCACGGATCGCTCCAGTGGTTAAAATATCAAAGCAGCTATGCACTGAAAGTTATGCATTTGTTGTGTAGAAAGGCAGGGCGCCACTGTGTATGGATGCGATTTGCAGTAGTATGGTGAACGATCTTTGCGACAATTGCTTTCACGCTAATAATGCTTCATGTCCTATGACCCTTGTTTCTATTTTCTATACTCACTCTGTTGCATTTCCATTGAACTATTTGACCTATTTAACACTGACAGTGAAATGTGGGGAAACAGTAATAAAATAAACCAGAAAAACTTTTTAAAAGAATTTTTTTATACATCCTGAAGGTGAGTACAGTTTACATATTTTTATTGGGATGATATTGGAGTGTAAATGAAGGGCAATTCTCTATCTTTTGCGATAGCGTAACGCGTGTTATATCTGCCGTATTCGACACATTTTAACAGTTTTCTTAAATGCGATAATGAGCTAACACATCTGCGCTTGTGTTAAGTCACCAACTCTTAAAAGTAGTTACCCTAACGCCAGAGATGACAGCAGGTTTTGCCGTATAATCCTCGTTAAGAGATGTCGAATCGCATGTCAACAAGTACTAACATCAAAATAATACGATAATAATAGTTTTATTAACTAATAAATAGTAATTCGTGTTTTAAAGTTGGTAATTAATCCATTCAACACACGATAGGCATAGACACGCCATTGAAAGCCATAGAAATTCACAGAAATTTGACAGTCGATAACGCACGACAGACGCCTTCCAATATCCGACGGATCTTGCCTTCTTGTTTAAATTGTCTCGTAACAACGACTTAACACAAAAGATACAGTATCATCCTTCAGAACGGCAAAACATTGTAAGAGACATTGTAATACCTTTTTATAAAACTGTCACTTACAATGTTTTGTCAGTAATTAGTATGTAATATTTTCAACTCAATATTGTGCTGAATATCTAAACAAATTTAAAACCATTTGACTCTTAAATTTTTAAAATATTATATTTGTACAAATTAAAATCATTTCTTATTTTTATGTGACTACTGCATAAGAGTCCCAACTGCTCCCAACCTTCTGGTGAGACTATAGCATCCCCAATTGGGGTATGTTGTGAGGCTGAAGGTCGCGGGAGGGGAAGGAGATGAGGAAGAAAATGGGGAAGTACCTGGCTATTCAGATCTTGTCACAAAACATGTCCAAAGCCATTTCAAGCAATGTTTCAAAATGAATCAACCAGGGCTATACTGATATTATCAATCAGTAAAATAATCTGAGTGCTGCACAAGAGTCCCAATTGCTCCCAACCGTCTGGAGCCAGTTAGACTATGGCATCCTCAATTGGGGTGTTGTATTGTGAGACTGAAGGTACTGGGGAAGGGAAGGAGATGAGAAGTACCTGGCTATTCAGATCTGGTCACTAAACATGGCTAAAACCATTTCAAGCACCGTTTCAAAGGTAAGAGTCAAAAAGTTTATTTTTATTTTTTATTTAGCGTGGTTAAAATTGTAACATCATTTTTACACCATTGATTAAAACAGTGATTTATTACATTAGTCATATAAATAATTACAAAACATTGATTTTCATACAGGTATCAAATTTATATATAATAATATTAACTAATTCGACTATTTAAACATAGGCCATTACACTAGGCAAAACATATATGTATAAAAACTACTTTAAAGTAAGCATGTTAACAGATTTTAGAGCTTTTTTTATGTGAATAACACACAAGAGTGTCAAATGCCCGGATCTAGTGGGACTATGTTATCAACATTTCTAGGCATGTTGGAAGAGTTTTAGGTATGGGTACCGCCACCCCTGGAACCATTTATTGGATAATTAACACCCCTGCCATAGTGGTTTGATGCGTTTGGTGACTTAACAGGGGTGCCTGAGTTCATAGGGTGAAGTTTGTCAAGGTCTTGATGGCGAATGCTTTTGCCCACCTACCGCGTGGCGGGCCGGATCGGAAGATACTGGTTGAAGGAGACCTAACCCAGATCTCTCCAGCCGGACTCTCTTGACCCATAATCTTGCACCGCAGTGGGAGGGAGGGATTCATACATCCGTCACTACTGGACACATTGACCTACAGATTCCTACCCACCCCTCATACATTTTTCCTTCCCAGAACATCCTCTCCTTCATTTCCCTAAGAGACCCTCCACACAGCACCCCCAAGAATGACATAGGCCCTGAGGGTTTTTTTTTATCAGAGCCTCCTGTGTGGAGCTAATGTAAGAAAAGACTGAAGGAGATGGGAAAGAGTAGGGTCAGTAAGTACATATCTGACTATTCAGATCTTGTCACTAAACATGGCTAAAGCCTTTTGAAGCAATATTGCGATTCTGAATGGTGGTCTTTTACCGGGGCGATACTGAGAGTAAATGACCTACCCCATCACTCCCTTTAAAAAAAATTTTGCACCGAGTTATATAATGTTATGTAAAGTAATAATAATAATAAATAAATATTGATTGTCCATGTTATACTCAAGTTATATCAAAATTAATTTAATATTATAAAAAAATATAAATTTGAGAATGCATTCTCGTTTCTTCGACGCAACACCAGTGGCAGCGTAAATATTTTAACAGAACAGGCAGGTATTAAATGGTGGGCGCGAAAGTGGTCGCCACAAAAGCATTAATTACAATTACAATAATAAAAACAATATTAATAGTATGTACAACAAACATAACATTTTTTACTTAAAATGGTAACTTGTTCAATGGACTAGTTTTATATAGTGTTATCAGAATTATAAAATTATTTATTAATTAAAATTAAAAACAAATAACTTATTAACTTTTTAAATTCGAGGCCAATGGAATTCGTTTGAGGTTTTAACAATAAAATTACAAAAGCAAATTTCGCCCATAAATTCAGAGAAAAATACATAACAAATTATCCAAAAATTATATCAAATTATAAAATAGTTCCTTGTCTGTTTTACATTAATTTATCTTTAACATTTAAAAATTATTTTTTATCGAAAAAAACTAAATTAAAGGCCAAGAGACTAGCCAATATGGCTGCCAATCTTTTCAAACATAATTTTAATCTGATACCAAATAGGAGTTATACTGTTCATATCCAGTGAGACTATAGCAACCCAAATTGAGAAAATTGTGAAAGGGAAAGAAGAGGAGCAATGTAGGAAAGAGCTTGTCTAGAAATTAAACATAGATAAATTCATTTCAAACAATATTCAATTCAAATTTTTTTCCATTAAAAGCTGATGTATATATTTTTATTTCTTTATTTATCTATACAGTAGTGCGTCGATAATCCATACCCAGACTAATCCGAATGTCACTGTAATCATTACTGTGTTCTGCTTGTATTACGAATTAACAGATAACGTGTATAGTTAAACAAATAATAATGAATAGTAAATTATATGTTTTCTTGGATTAATATTTTCTTGTATTAATGTTTTATTGAATTAATATTTTCTTGTATTAATGTTTTCTTGTATTAATGTTTTCCTGTATTAATGTTTTCTTGTATTAATGTTTTATTGTATGTATTAATATTTTCTTGTATTTAATATTTTCTTGTATTAATGAAGTCTAATAAATGAGCTCTTCTTTCTTTGATTAAATATTATCCAATAAATTCTTTCAGTTATGTTTCCAACAAATATTACAGAAATTAAAGTACAATATTACATATTGACAATAACCAATTAAATTGGATTACATAAATAATACAATAAGTACGAAAGTAACATGAAAGCACCATAAGCAGTTAAAAAATCACAGAAATCGGTAGAAAATATATCATTTGTAGATACAACCAGTTTTTTAAATAGAAGACATTAAAATATTGGTACCTTTTATCTATAATAATATTAAAAAATAATATTGAATAAATAGTTTTCAAATATTTCATTAGTAAGGGTCAGTATTATAATGTCCAGATAAGGTAGCCGATAAAAGACAGCGCAATCTGAAGACAGATTATAATACGCCAACAAGTTTCAACTGTCTGATAACAAGTCATTTTTGTCAATTAAATATTTGTCATGTAAGGGTCTGAGGTATAATTTTCAGATAAGAATGCCTATAAAAATACGAAGATAGCTTAATCTGAGGAATTATATCATGCCGACATCGCAATTTGTCTGAAAATATCTGAAAATAGCGTAATCTGAAGAATTATATCATGCCGGCATCGCAATTTGTCTGAAAATAGCGTAATCTGAAGAATTATATCATGCCAATGTCGCAATTTGTCTGATCACACAGTTGAGAAACTTTATTGTCTGGAGCTGCAACTGTTAGAAAAATGGCCGATAAGCCTTCCCGGCAACAAATTGACAAAATGGAAGATGTTTTGTTAGATAAATCTGTTTCGGAAGACAATTTAAAATTATTCTGTCTGTTCGCGATAAACTCAAAAACTACTGAACGGATTTTCATGCGGTTTACACCAATAGATAGAGTGATTCATGAGGAATTTTGTGTAAATTGGTTGAAATATATAATATATAAAGGAGAATGTCTGTATGTGGTGGAAGAGCGGGCTGGCAGGCGGGCAGTGTGGATTTGATTTTTTATGCAAATCTACAGTTTTATGCCGAGGTTGATGAAATTTTGCACATGTGATTTTCAAAACAAGAGGAAGGTCAATATCTACATTTGATTTCGAAAACTCTGCGTAAAGCCTGGGCATCGCCGGGGACTTCAGCTAGTTGAGTATATACCCAGTTCTTTTACACAACAAAGTATCTTGTAAATTCTCAATTGAATGATGAATTGACAGTTGATAAAGCACAACGGGTGCCTTCTGACATCTAACGGATTTTGCCTTTTTGTCTTAATTGTCTCGTAACACTGTCTTTACAAAAAAGGTACAGAATCACCCTTCTGAAGTATGTTGTAATCATATTATTTGGTAGTCTTTTATTAGATTACCTAAGGGTAAGGACAGTTATGGCTAAGTTCACATGGAGCTGAAGTAAAAGGTTACTGGAAAATGGAATCACTGATTTGTTACGAATTATGGAAGGATTGTATACTCATGAAAACCACAAGAAAAAAATGTCAAGTTCAACAATAAATGTAAATTACAAATTAAATTTTGTACAGTGAAATCTCAGATAGAGGTTTCACCGTAAAGACCATAGATAACAGAAACAAAAAGAGATTGTTTTTGAGTTACCACCAAATCATATAGACTATCACAGAGGCGGAGCCAATGAAAGTTAATGTGTTTGGTGTTTAAGCAGAAACAAAGGCGAGGTGATGCCGTGCGTGAATGTGATTCGCAGTAGTATGATTGAACAATGTGTGCGACACTAATGACCCATCTATCTTGTTTCTTATATCTATGGAATAGCCCCCATACGCTTGCCACTATTCTCAACAGATGGCAGTAATCAGTCACCTATTTTAATCACAGCTGAAATTTCATTATCTAATATAGAAGATTAGAACTGAATAACTTTTGCACAACCCGGGTCGGTTGGAAGAAATTGGTAATAAGTCTACCTTTATATTGTTACGTTTGTAGTAAAATGTATGAAATATGAATATAAACCTCTGAAATTAAAAAACCTTCCGAAAATATGAAATTACAAGCAAAATAAGTTCATGTAAACATGTATTTCTGGATCTTCACAGAATATTTTGATAAAAGGAAGAAAAAGACCAGATTATATGACTCGGAAGACAATAATAATCAATATTCCGTTCTTTAATAATAAATTATTGAAGGTTATGTACTTCGTAGCAAAATCACAACTATTTTTAAATCACATAAAACTTTAATGCTAGTTCATCTTCAGAACAGAGAAAAATCTCCCAAGGCGCCTAATATGTGTTATTTTGAATAAAAATAACAATTCAGTCAAAGTCGCATTCAGAGCATTGTAAAAAGATTCAACACAAAAAGTAACAAAAAAGAAATATATGTTTTTACTTTAATAAAAAAAATCGCAGAATTCAAATAACCTGAATTTTTGAGCTTTAAATTCTTCCTACCTCCATCATTATACGTGGAAAAAGTTGCTTGTGCAATGATGGAGAACCTTTGACAAATGTTGCTTAACCTTTTCGATCTCTTGACAATAAGTGAATTGCAATTCCTAAAATAGATATAAAAACATAACTGACACTAACCTGAGAAAAAAGTCATTATTAATCATACGTATATCAATTACGTATCATATTATTCGTTTTTGAAAATATATACATACATACATAAGCTATATTGATCGTTCAGTTGATTAGTGGGACATCAAATACTAAGTTTTGAGATAATGATGAAAGCAATATTCGAACTCTCACCATAAATCAAATATTATTTACACGTGTCTGTGTTTTACATATTAAATGTGCTATAAAATAACACTGGGAGGCATAACGGTCTGGTACATTAGTATGACATTTTGAATTATTGTATCAGTGACCCAGAAAACATCAACATTTCGTTTAATTCTTTTCTGCATTATAATTTATTTGTTGGTGTTTATGAGTAATCTGAGAATTGTACCAGAGAGAGGGTACAATTTTACATATAACTGCGTACTTAACTTAAATTTCAGAGATGTCTGTCTAATCAACTGGATGATCTATATATATGTGCGTACATAAATCCATACTCTTTTGCAAAAATTATTTGAAACATCCTAGAAAATTGTAAAAATTCGTTTCTAAATCATTTCGATATAATAAAATTAAATATAAATATTTTAAAAAAACATAAATACACGTATCACCAATGTGAATCCACCAAAACTATATTCACATCAGATTACACGATGGATTCACATTTTAACTATTTACAAATTACGACAAGTGTTACTAATGCCGTTAACGAAATTTGAGTGCAACACAAATGACTTATATATTTTTACGTTGGACCGTGACACTAAAATAACTATCTGTTAAGTTAAAACTAACCTATTTTAACGTATCAAACATTTAGTGCCTTCCGTAGGCATAATACATTAATTAATACATGGGACTAGATTCGATATACAACATACATAGTAACACTAAATTTAATTTTATTTGTGCATAAAATGCTGATTATATATATTTTAAATATAGCTATAGCTATCAGTGGTGCAGATCATCGGTATTAACACAATCTTAGTCAATGTTAGTCATACAAAATGCGACAGATACGAGATTTTGAGAAATTTTATCGAGACAATTACACGTTTGTAGAAAATTATTTAATTTTATAGTTGGAATGTTTTCGTTTGACAGGTCGCCATTAAAGGCCGATTCTCGGTGCGTTGATTTTCAACAAATTGTGATCAGATTTCAAGCATAACGATTGTGTTGTTAGACAAAGACATTAATACTGGACGCGGGGTAGAAATCTAAAAGTGGGAAGCCAAACACAATACGATTGTAGCTGTCTCTATTTCTAGTACTTTAGTACTAAACTGCTACGCGTCGAGTGAGGTCGTGTCTTACCAGTAAGTAAATTGTATTGCAAAGCGCTCCTGCGTGATGAGAAAATGCTTCAATTAAACGGCAAATAGTCGAAAAGGAGACAGCGAAAATTGCATCACAAAGTGACATAAGCATAACAGGGACAACCTACTAACAGTAAGTCGGTTCACACAGCGTCCCGCATTCGTTTTATTCCATTGGGAACGATGGGGTAAAACGTACAAAGGGTAACGCGTTCTTTAATTTAATAATGTCGTTGATGAAAATTGTAAATAGTAACGGTCCTAGGTGTTATTAATCTGTATAGATTTGTATAATCATTTGAACCTATAACCTGTACTGTATAATAAAATATGTACTTAACAATACTACTATAATAGTACCAATATTGTATTACTAATGATAACTCATATAATTATAATAAAAAATATTTGCCCGTGTGTCACGTTTTACCCGCCTTTACCCTTCCCTGTCATATTGTGTAACCGAATAAGAGTATCTTGTTATCTCAGTCACACCCATAGGTAACACCCGTGATGTGACAGTAGTATTCGGCGAAGAAACTAATAAAAGCCGCCCTACTATGAATCTATGTCATTCATACACACACATTCTTTGATTGTCTATCTTTATCACACAGGAATGAACTTTTGAATTTAGAAATTATACTGAAAACCGCTGAAAACAAAAGAGTGTTGCTTGCTTTCCACATTATATTGTGAGTATGTGAGACTATGGCGAGTCTATTTATAATATAACGTCATTGTTGTTAGACTTATTGATGGTGATTTAACCTTATCTGGCGATCCTTGTACATGGATGTCGCATATCATTATACGTGATCCATGAGGTTTCTCTAAACACGTACATTGTATCAAAATGTGCCGATCAATAAATTGTGTTAAAAAGGCCAGCGTTCTAAAGGTTAACACCTCGGGATAATTTGTTCGCTACTAGGAACAACTCATACAGGTCTCATAGAAATTGTTGTGTTTCCCTTACTATCATGGTGAGAAATGTGATCTAAACGGTGTTAGAAAGAAAGAGACAATACCACGCATTATATTGAAATCTAAAAGTCAAACACAAATTAATTAAAATGTACACCTTTATGAATCCAAAGTTTGCGACAGCAAATTTTTTAAAAAGAATATGTGTGTGTGTTTTTTTTTTCATTATCTGTAATTTTTGTTAGAAAAAGGATTGTACTGTATTTTTAAAATTTTGTGTTTATTTTGAATTATAAAATTTGAAAGAGCATTTTATCACTTTTCAAAAACAGTTTTTAGTTTTCGAACATGTTCAGAAAGATTCCATTAATTTGGATTTTATTGCAATGTGGAAATATTTTTACTTTCTGATAAAATATGCCCAAGGACGTGTTTAAAATGCACTGAGAATCAGTGTTTAACGTGAACCATTCCTGTTAAATGCCAACAGAACAATTTTTGATCTGCAGAAGAACAGGTTATGTTGTCACACTTGTCAGGTGATCACAATTATGTTCAAAAGCCGAAACAGATCAAGAATCGATATAAATGTTTAACAGGGACCTTTCAAATGTCAAAAATAGATAATGGACGCCATTATAGACCATTAGACATCAATGATACAATTGGTTGAATTTCTTCAAAACACTCATAACCTAAATCTAAATCATTTTACACGTTTATGGAGTTGAAAAAGCCATGTTTTCGTGTAATAATAATTTGTTGGACTAGAGTTCACTGTGAGGAGAATTGCTGATGTTATCTGTCCGGAGTGGGAAGTTGAGGACCTATCTGGGGTTGGATCTTCCGGATGGCTTCGTACACCCGGTCCTGCTCCATCTTCAGGGCTCGCTTCATGTTGGGGGTGAAGGGGTCGAAGCTGAGTAATCGTCTCTTGCGACGATATATTCCCTCTTTACGCTCTATTGTGCACTTCAGTAAAGTCTGCAATGATAAATAATAATCCATTACAAGCAAGCAATCCATTGCAAGTTTTTACAAACGTTTTTGTCATATCCGAGTGGCTTTTTCTTAGTTATGTGGTATAGATATTGGAAAATTATATATTTTTAACACACACATTTATTAATTTACTTTATTTAGTTAGTTAAATACAAATGACCTAACTTTTTTGTTTAACCACTCAACAACGTAAGCAGATATACACGTTAATATGACAACAGCAGTCAAGTACAATAAGCGTGTTTTCACGTCAACGCGTATGTTTCCACAGAAATCGTTATAACTCCGTTATTTTTCTAGTGACATCCCTAAAACAAAAATTTCAAGCTCAATGATAAATCAAGCTACCCATCACTATTCAAATTGTCCATAGAAATACATAAAACGACCTATTCTGTCAGATACACGGTTGATACATATTTTACCCGCGAAATTGCCTACGGTCGTTAGACATTGTTAATTTTTATTAAATATTTTTGTATGAAATGATAAAAAAGTGAGATGAAAAATTGTTTATTATACATTTATACAATAGAATAAGTATTGTTTTTACACAATCCGTGATTTTAGTACCGTTTTCACATAAAAACATCTCGTTTTACATTTATTTTATGTTTGCGTTCTAAATTTTAATATTTACAAATGTTAACATTTATTTGTAATGTAACAATTTGAAAGCTTATTTCCTAACCTTTCAAAACCATTTTTTATTATTCGGCTACGTTCAGAAATGTTTCATTTATATAGCTTTAATTGTGAAGTGGAAATAACACAAAGTTTTCTTAAATCTGACATTTTGTTTAAGACGTAAAAAGTGCATATTCGCGATAGATTGGAGTGGTTAAAATTATTCGTTCTGAATTAGATTGTTGCAAACTCCTGCACTTCATCGATTTCAAGATACCTAATCGAAAAACAAGGCAAAACATATTATTCTGCTTCAACAATAATTTTGGAACCAATTAACACATACATGCACCTATTTCTCAACTTCACACACTAGGAAACAAATCCACCTCTAATATCGATGTATTTAACACAAGTTTACCATTATTTAAGAAATACCTGAACGATATTTTTTATGTAGAATATTTTGATATTTAAGGAGCATCACATAGGGGCTAATGCATGATATTTGTGTATTGTAAAAACTTGTTACCGTTTTCTTTTTATGTATCTTGCATTTTGTCATGTATTTACTCATCACAATTAATCAGTCACCTGTAAATTTTGTAATTACTAACATACGAGTACCTACTAGTTTATTTTCTATGCTATTTACAACTTATAACTTACCATTTTATTGTAATGCATTATATTTCCTTAAATTTATCTGTTTACTCATATGACGTGTACTAGTTATCTTTTTATAGTTTATCTTTTGTTTTTAAAAAAACTGTCCCTGTATTATAATTTTTTTTAATTTATTTTTTTATTGTAATATAAATCATGATTTACATTTATACATATATATTTTACAAAATTTTATAATAAAGGTTGTTATTGGTCATGTATACCTTTTCAGAAAAGAGGAGCTCTTGTGCCTGATAAGGGAGCCACGATTCTTACTTAGGCTGTAAGTTATAATATGTTTTGTATAAAATTATTTACTTTTTAATGTAAATTGTTTAATTTTATTTATTTGCTCTGATTGGTTGATGATACAGCGTAATTCAGAAGGGAGGTTATTAAAGTACTTTATGGCTTGGAAAATATAATGATTTTGCATTTGAGTTGTTTTAAAATTAGGTGTAATAAATTGGTTTCCATTTCTCATTAGTTTGTAAAATTCTTGATATTCTTTGTTATTTTTTTCTTTGCACATTTTTATATTGGAAGCTTGCTTGAATATATGTCATCGAAATTTGGTACTGGAAACAATTTAAAAAGTGATTCTGTTGAGAAGGTAGATTTTTTTATAAATATTACTTTAAGGTGAAGCTATACGTGAAATCCTATTTAGGTACTATTTAGATTAATCTTTACGACGAATTGGCTTACAGTATGAACATCAAAAAATATGGTACGGATAAATTAAAGCTTTAACTAGGTTTTCTCTGTAACGGAATTACAATAAAATTATTATTTACATAACAAAAAAAATAAGCGTAAACCACTAAAAAAAAAGTTTTTTCGTGACTTAACTATGAAGTAATACTACAAACATTTTTATAAAAATACCCCATATGGCTAAAACTATTTTTGAGGTTTTCTATGTTCTAACTTTTTTTCACTCTTATAAAATTATGGACAAAATAAATAAAAACCACTTTTTCGCTTACTTGCCTCGCGCAAATAAGACGCTCGATTGCAAATTTTGCAGGCACGAGAATCGAAATATTTCTAGCGTTTATATTCCTCTTAATGATGATTCTTTGCGAAACTTTTACTGAGTTCAGATTGTTTTTGTAAGATCCTCCCCAACCTATAATTCCGTAGATAAGTAAAGAATGAACAAGGGCATAGTATACATTTTTCATTATTTTTACATTTAAAACATTTCTTAACCTAACAAATATATATATACATTTCCTTATTCTTTTCACTAGCTCTGAAATGTGACTATTCCACTTCAGGTTTTGATCAATGGTTACACCGATATATTTAATTTCGGAAGATGAGTTAATGACGGTACAAATATGATTATGTTGTTTACAGAGTACATGATCACATTTTTCGTCGTGGATAACAATATTAACTTTATGTCAGGTATTTTCTGTAAGGAAAATAAGATATATGTTGTTTTTTTAGCATTAAGTGAGTAAGTTATTATCGAACCATGATTTTAAGATGTTAATATCTTCATTTGCCAATTTGTTAACTAGTTCCCATGTTTGATCTTTTATTAACAATACGGTGTCATATGCATAAGAGATTAATTCACCTTTAATTTCCTGTTGGAAAATGTCATTCACATAATATTAGAAATAATAATGGTCCAAGGACGGTACCTTGAGGGATGCCAAATTTGCTTGAGAGAGATGTACTAAATGATTGGTTTAATTTTACCACTTGAGGTCTCTCTGTTAGGTAGCTTACTATCCATTTGAGGGCTATTCGGTTAATGCCGTTTGTAATGTATTTTTATAATTATTTTGTATTTCGGTCATTTGTAATGTAAAAGCCCATCAGGCTGTTGAAAATTAATAAATAAAATAATTCATTATTTAGATCAGTGGTTCCCAAAAAGATAAAAACGTGTACAAAACATGGCGAAAATGCTCATTTACGTAAAAGTCGAGAGTTTCAAATCTATCCTTTTTTCTTGTCTTGATTAATTTTTATGTCGTGTTGCGTTTTCTCCTTCTTTAGACAACGTTTCGGATAGCCTTACAGTGTCCATCATCAAAGCAGATGTGTAGATTGTGGTAAAGTGTGTGTTTATGTTTGTAGTAGTGATACCATGTTGCAAGTGTTAATCTTTTTGAAGTGTTTTTCTGCATTTAGTTTTGGTGTAGCCATTATGTACCATAATACCTATCATGTCGTCCATATATTTATGGGCTTTTTGTGGAATAAAAGTTTTTGTGGAATTATGTTAACTCTTTTTACTTATCAATAAATTTTGTTCACACAAATTAAATCGATATTTCAAAGCTCCACGAAGGAAATGACATTGCTAGCAGAAAACAATTGCATTGACTTAGAAACTTCCAGCAGAAAGAGCTGTGCAAGTTTTGTGTTACCAGAGCTCACTAATCGTAAGAACCAAATTCCTGAGGTATTTGAGGGGAGGTGCAGTCATGAGAGAATTTAATTTTAGAAATTGTTAAATAATGCAGGGTTACAATAACTGAAAAAATATGCAGAACAAGATGAAATGTAATGATTCCATTGTAACTTATTTTTACGCTAGATTCATGAGAAAGAGGAAGTGGTTACAATGGAGATCTCCGTGGTGGTACCATAATTGAACTAACCTCATTTATTCTGATATCTAAAAATTTCATAAGATCCTTCAACGTTGCTTCCAGGTTGTCCACCAGATCGTCGTAGAACAGAACATGTATCGGACCCGTGAAGTTATACATCCACTCGAAGTTGGTTTGTCTCCAAGCCAATAATTTCTCAGCCACGAAACGCTGCCAATCTGGGAAGGGGGAATACAAAAATAAAAGCATTATTAATATTTTTAAAGTTTATATCGATCACACTTATTATATTATAATTTCCACAACACATTACTTATTCTAACCTCAAATTTTTTATCTAACTGTTTTCCCCCTAATAATATCTAGGGATGAAACGATACGAGTAAATACAAGTACATACTCGATATTTTTCACCGATACCAAGTACTTTTAGTATCGATACTTTGAAATTGAGTATTGAGTAGATATCGGTCAAAAGTACTGAAAGATTGAGTACTTTTGACCGATATCTACTCAATACTCAATTTCAAAGTATCGATACTAAAAGTACTTGGTATCGGTGAAAAATATCGAGTATGTACTTGTATTTACTCGTATCAGTATGCCAATGTCACTATTTTATTTAACATTAAAAAAAAAATAGCATATCTTAAATTGAAGTTTTTGAACGCACCCTAACCCTAGCGTCCCTAACTAGTCTTAGTTTTGGGTAGTTGTTGGCAAGCTTGTTTGTTTATGCCCAAAAAAAGAAGGCAGCGCCGCCACTGCCATATTTTGTCGTCATTGACAATGTTTTCGTTCGTTCGCTTTCGCTACCATGTTCGTTAATCCTTTAATAATAGTCAGTGTTTGTTTAGTGTTTTAACTTTTTGAGTTATTGAAAATGGGGCCTCCGAAGTCTAGTGTGTGGCAATATTTCACGAAAAACAACGAGAAAACCGCAAGGTGCAAAACATGCTTTAAAGCTGTACGGTTATGTGGCAATACTTCTAATTTGCATAAGCAATTTTTGGGAAGCACTACAAAAACACACTTTTTTTCATAAGTCTGTTTTTGTGCTTTTTTAATTTATTTTGCCATTTTTGCTTATAATTTTCTATGTTTTTCTTATCAATAAATTACTTAAAATACTTGTTATGGTTTTTACTCAAAATTTTCCAAAAAGATCCGATACGAGTAAGTATCGATACTTTTCAACTAATACCGAGTAAGTATCGATACTCGGCGACCGATACTGTATCGAGTAAAAGTATCGATACCTCAATGGTATCGTTTCATCCCTAATAATATCCATATTCCAAAATCAAATCCTTGTTTTCATTAGTATCTAGCTTAAAAATGGAACACATTAAAATATTCAGGAAATCCTTTTACGAAAGTACCTACCTAACTACCCCATTTTCATCATAATAATATTCTAGGTACCTACTTTGATGGTTTATGGGCCTAAGTTTAGTAAAAGGTTAGATTATGCGCCGTTTCCATGCTTACCAAGCCTACGCAAACCTCCACAAACGCCAACGTGGAAACAGGTCGTTTGTCTTGGCTTGCGTAGGGTTGCGTAGGGTTTGCGTAGGCTTGCCGCCGATCCAGTCGGGGTTGGATCCAGCGGCAAGCTTCGGCAAACGCTCAGTGTAATTTCCGAACTGACGGCGAATGCACGCCGTTTTTGCTCCATGCGGTATATCGATAATTAACATTACGAGACATATGTATGACATAATAGGCATGCCTAACTTATAAAAATGTATAAGTACATAATTTGAATGCACTGATTTAATTTATTGGATTTACCTAAAAAGTCAATATAAATAAATAATCTTTTATTGATGATTTATTATTTGTTACAATAAAAAAAACATATGATTTTTGTTGGAATGACTTTTTTTTTATAATACAAGATAATATTATATTGTTTTTTTATACTTTGGTTGTATTTCAAATAACAGTATGTTAAACCAAACGCAATAGCCGACACAAGTTCGGCGTCCGCCATGCTCGGGTGTTGGTAGCGTACTGACGCAGTCACAACCGTGTAAACGGCTTCCAAATGCCAGGCGAGATTTGTGTACGCTTGGAGCTTGTGGAGGTTTGCGTAGGCTTGGCAAGCATGGAAATGCACCATTAGATTTTTATCCAGTAAAGACTTTTTCTTCACGATGACATTAATGAAACTTAAATTCAGTCAAGTAAATACGACCTTCAGAAGGTAAAAAGGCTAAATGAGCCGCAGTACTAGTAACTAGAAACATGAAAGGGTATTGCAAAGCCCTAGCTAGTTAGAGGATTATGAAAGAATCCGTAGAATAAAAAAAGAGGTTAGATTAGAAAAGGGTAAATATTTTAACTTACATTTGCCTTTTGCCCTTCTATATCGGTCTGGAGAAGCGAATCCAATATGGCCACCACTCTGACGGTTAAATTCAGCCTGAAATTAAAGAGAATGTTTATTATAAACACAGTATTAACTTAATAATAAATAATTAAGAAATTGCAAAAGAAAAAAAACAATGAAAAGGTGAGGAAATTAAATAAAACTCATTCACTTGGAAGCGTCAATCTTTCAGAAATTTTTTTATGTTTTAGGTGTAGGTACCTGAATAGATTTTTCTGGGTTTCTCACAAGCAGGATGGCTTGGCTAAATGGTTTCCTTGCCAGCGGGCCGTATTCATGGGTTTTTACAACCAACACTGAACCATTTGTGACAAACTCGGCTGGAAACCCATTCTTCAAAAGGCCGAAATCTTTGTACACCGACCCTGTCAGTAGACCTGGAATGAAAAATTAGAAAGTCACCTATTAATTATGTCCGGTCAGTGGCTCAGTTGGCATCGCGTTTAGGTTTTTGTTAAAACATCAATCATGCATAGTCTAGGTCAGGGGTTCCCAAACTTATAAGTATCACGCCTCCCTACTACTTAAAATGAATATGCCCATGCCTGCCCTCGGCCCAGGGCCCAGCAAGTAACAGCAAGTGGGCTCGCCAAGCAGTTGTAAAATAAAATAAGGGTAGGTAATAAAGTCCAAAAATACATTAGATGTTTTATTATAAAAATATTTCTTTTACACACTTGTTATAAGAAGAGTCAACGCGATGGATGAGCTTGCATGTTTTTGACAAAATTTTGAATGAAGAGCGGAGTGGTGACCGCCGCCCGCGCCCGCGCCTGCGCCCCGCTCCACATATCTTTGCGCCCCCCTAGGGGGGCACGCCCCCCACTTTGAAAATCAATGGTCTAGGTCGATTGTGTATAGTATAATACCGCCACAAATGTCGGAGCAGTACTGGCATAAACTTTCATGCTTCCTCTTTACAATGGGACTAAGATGTCAGTGCTTTGTTTATTTTTAGCCGAGTTATTGAATGAAATTGTAGCTTATTTAGGCGCAATTCCCTCACCACTTTTCAAAAAGACGTTTTCATTTCAAACAATAATGGAAAAAAACTCTGCAGATTTCAGTTGTAAATCTCTGAACTTGAGATTATTTAGTTAAACATGCGCATTGTTAGCATTTTCTTTTACTGTGTATTTAATCACATATTTTGCCAATGTTAGTGTGTGTTGTAGCATTATTAGTGCATTTTTTGGCATTTTTTATCGTATTTGACCATACTACAATTTGGGAAGCGGGTATGGGTATCACCGCCTCAGGAACTATTGGTTTGGGAAGACCCTTTGACCTCTCCAGCTGGTCTCCCTCGACCCATCGTCTTGCACCGCAGCGGGAGGGATAGATTCATACGTCCGTTATTCCTGACACACTGACCCTTAGATTTCTACCCACCCTTTATAGAGTTTTCCTTCCCAGAACTTCCTCTCCTTCTTTTCTTCAATAAGACACTACGCACAAATATGACAAAGGCCCTTAGGGCAGGGAAATTATTTTCCTCAGGGCTTCCTGTGTAGGGTTAATGTTAATACAAATTTGTATTTAACCAAATTTTACAATATTAACTACACTTGAATTGTATTGGCCATATTTAAGATGAAGCCATACCTAAATAATGCAAAATCATACAAAATCGTATGTTTTAGTTTTGAAAATTTGACCGCTTAGAAGTATTATAGATGCTTCAATTAAATACTGCGTGTAGAACATACTTTGGTCCCTAAAATTATCGGTCATTTTTTTTAATAAGTCATTTAATAAGCTTAGAAAAAAATAAAGTATTAGGTCTATAAAAAACATTTTTAACTGAAAACTCTCCTACTTATAAACACTTTTTCGGATATGGTTTTATTGCATAATGTGGAAAATTCAGTTTCTTATATAATTATCGCGAAAAAAAATGATATTTACGCCCGAACCTCACAAAATAAAATATAATATGCATTTTCGCGTTGGTATTTTTGACATCACGGCGACAATACGGCAGTTGACGAATTTGTTATATCAAAGTGAACCTTATACCGTCCACCGAAGAACGACTGGCAGCCGCCCCCCTGTCTTCCGTCATTACTCCTCCGAACGGAGCGGAGAGCAGTCGTGTTATGCTCCGCGCCGCTTTTCGTGAAATCAATTTAAAAATTCCGTTTTATTGCAATAAACAATGCATTAAAAAGGAATTAATGTTTTTTACAGGCCTTTACGAAATCAACATGTAAAAAAAAATTTCAAATATCTTTTCCAACCTTTCCAAAAGCTTTTTCTCAAGTATTTTTAAACTCCTCCCATAAAAGGGCGTGAATTCCGATTTCGATTTTTTCCTGTACCTACTAGTGGATCGCCTTAATCATAATTTAGTTCACAAATGAAAAGCAAGGCGAAATAACTAACCGGTAACCTGCTGCAGCAGATATCGCACCCACGTGTTCCCGCTGCCAGGGAAGGAAGCGAGGGCGGTGGCGGGGCGCGGGGGGTACACGAAGGACAGGTCAGAGCACCAGCGGGGCCGCCCCCGTCTGCTGCGCGCCCCACTGCCAAGACGCAGCCCTAGGCCCACTCCCCCCACACCGGATGCCTGAAAATAATGCATTCATTTTAGATCTTTTGCCTATAAGACTTCAACTTCAAAGTTATTTTCAGTGCGGATATCGATCGTCAAGTTGATTAGTCAGACATCTCCAAATATTGAGTTTTGAGATAATAACGAAAGAAAAATTCTAATGCTCGCCATAAATCAAATATTATTTACATGTGTCTGCGTTTTGCATATTAAAAATTCTATGAAATAAAATCAGGAGGAATAACAAGTGTTTGGTTTTGAAATTATAATATGCATAGTTCCCACTGGGTTGTCATTTATCCAGTTCCTACCCTCCCTAACCATATCACCTTGCTGAAGAAAACATTTGAAAATGGAACATGACAAGACTGAATTGAAGTGCATTTGTTTGTTAAAAAACAACAAGATTTGGGACATTTTGAAGCAATTGGTTGGTGTCGTTTCGTTTTATATTATATTTTCGTTTTTGTGAACTAAAAGAAGTTTTTTGACCTTAATACCTCGAGATAAGGCAGTGGACTAATATAACGTATTGTGTTGTGTTGCTGCTTCTCAGAGGTAAGTAATTGGTTTTCCCCTACTTGTAATCCATAATCTTCCCATTCACATATAATCACCCAATTCCAACAAACACCTTGTCGTTTTCATTTCATTTTGTTTAATTTACAGTCCATTTTCCTGTTGCATTTGTAGCTGTAATTTGTAAACAGTTTCGGATGCAATAACAAATGACCCAGAAAACATCAACATTTTGTTTAATTTACCACAAGTTTTTATGCACTGTGCAATGTAAATACAGTTTGTCAAATAAGAGTAGAAAACATAGGAAGGCGCCACTGTTGTTCAAATGGCAATACTAAAAATATAATCATGGTGGTAATCTAAAGCTGTGTAACCTACATTTTTATTCAAAATAAGAAGGCATAAAAGTGATATCTTTTTTATTGCGATGATCCACTGATCTCAAAATGAGAATTGCATATAGGTATATTATTATTGTACGTTTGCAATTTTGTGTTAAAATAATGAAGAATAACGATATTGTAATAAAATAAAAATATAAAGCACACTTTAAATATTAGAAATTGCTCACATTTATTTAATATTAGCTTAAGTATCTAGCGTTGCCTGGGCTTTAGATCATGTCTCTAATTTTAGATCTTAATATATTTAACTCATTCAGATCTAAAAGTAGTGTAACTAAACTCACCATTAGTGATTCTTCCTCTGTACCTACTGTTAAATTTGTGGCGACCAGAACGGTCGCCCTCTTTAGCCACAATCCTTGCGCCGCCACTGATACAGCCAGCACATTCTCGAAAGGTACAATCTACCTACAGTTGTAGTGTGTCACGCCGCACACGGCTAAACATTTCGGGAAGCGCATCGAAAGGCCTCAACTCAACAGCCGTCACATTCTTACGGCCGCGGAATGTTCCAGAGGCTTCTCCGCTTTGCGCGGGCGCTCAATATCACTTGGCGTTCCGGGTACTCACACGGTCGGCTATATAAAGCGTAGCGACACCGCGCTAGTCAGTCAGTCAGTTCCAGTCTCTACTATCAGTAACATCACCAACACATAGACAGTGCATACAGTGATAACGTTCCAGTGCGGTACCGGCCAGACTCTCGGCGACTCACTGCCGACTGTGCCGGTGTATCATCAACCCTCGAGGACGCAACAAGCGACACAATTGCCCGCGACATAAGGCCCGCCGCACCTTCTTGTCACGTGCGCAGCAACTCCTCAGGTTCACCGCAGCCATCTCCGCGACACCGCGTCGAGCATCCATCCTGGACGTCAAGGTCATCTCCACCAACACGGTGCGCAACTACATGCTGGCGACATGCAGACCCGAGGTCTGCTACACCACTGCATCACCGACCTTCATCACTGCAACACCTACGAGCCTCATCATCATCGCTCCTGTCTACACTGTTACTTTACACCAAATTCAACATCGCTACGTAGCAGCAATAAAGACTGACTCGTAACATCGACTGACGTCTTTTCATTTACTCGTCCCCGTCTCTGCCGATCCGTGCGTCCGCTCCCTCAAATTCAAATTTATATTAAATTAAATGAAAGCCAATCACTTTGTAAAATACAATTTAATCAAATTTATGTAATTAAGTAGGTACCTTAACAACAGTGCTTCTTCGATCTTGTTTTTTTTTAAGAACAAAAAAATGTTTTTTTAAATGTGTATGCAGTGTTCTGTATTTTCAGTGTCATTGCACTTTAAAACAATATTTGATAGATAAATTGGTGTTGCCAGCCTACAAATTTTGTAGTTCCATTTTTTTATATTTTCTACTCTTATTTGACAGACTATACATACATATGTTATTAACTGTAATTTGTAAAATATAATTGCATTTACTGTTTATCACAATAAACAATAAATAAATAAATAAAATAACCTAACATTAGTCGTGTGACCTTACCTTGCTGCTGCTAGCACCATTGGAGGGGGTGGTGTCGTGGAGGGCGACAGATGACAGCAAGATGGCCGCTGCCAGGTATAGGGCAAACAGTGCTGCCAAGGCGGCAACCCGACATCGCGATACACCCATCGTGACTTACATGAGCACCACCGCAGCCCGCAACTCACTCCGCAGATATTGTGCGTTGCCGCTGAAATGTAAATAAACAAATTGTCAATTGCTATTATTTGAAAATCATACAACTTAGAATACACAGAGATTTTATTTATTTATATGTGCAGAAACGAGGGGCCCGTTTGATAGATTCTCCTATCTTAACAAATGGATTTCAATCCTTAGAGCAGATGGTAATGCTGTCCTTGTTCTACCAGTATTTCAATGGAAGATGCTCCGAGAAACTAACATCATTGATCCCTCTGCACCGGTACATATACGGGAAACACGCCAAACACCCGCCCAACATATGTACACCGTTGACATTTGTCACATGAGAATGGGTCGTTTCTACGACTTTTCTTGAGTTCAACAGCTCGGCTGTGGGACGATTTACCGGTCTCTGTGTTTCCTCCCTCCTACAACATGGGTCCTTAAAAATTATGTTAACTCCTTCCTTTCGTCTAAAAGACCCTCCACACAGCATCCACAATCATGACATAGGCCCTGTGGGAAATTATTTTCCTCAGGGCCTCCTGCGTGGAGTTAAGGCTCCGTTCCCGGCCCCAAAAAGAAGAAGACGGAGAGATATGAAATTACGAATGTTAGAAGAGCGCGCTAACATTTACAACAATAACGATGCAAAAATCATGAAAATCTTTAATAAAACATGACTCATTTAAAATAGAGCAAAAATCTCACGATAAGTGTCTTAAAGAGCATTTAAAGAAACGCTGTGAATTTTTTCTTGTGAACTTGTAAAATAACTGAAACAAACGTGTTTATAATAATTTTTGGAGCATACTTTGCGATTTTTTTCTATCGAGGGAATTTTATATAATTTGCGTTTGGGCGCGACTAAGGTCTAGATATTATCTTCAAGAATAACATATATTTTTTTAAGAGTTTAAAAACTTCAAATGTTTAAGGGAGGTTTGCAAGAAATCGGTAGAAATTCGAATACCGGCCTCTTAATGTAAAAAAAAAACATGAACGTTTGAATGTGGTGTGAATTTTTTTTATTTTTTTTAGACTAGCTCCACACAGGAAGCCCTGAGAACAATAATTCCCCTCAGGGCCTTTGTCATCTTTAGGGATGCTGTTTGGAGAGTATTTTTAGGAAAGAAATGAGAGGACAATTTAAGGCATACTGAACAAGACTAGGGATGTTTAAATGGTTTAGACGTGGAATGGATGGACAAAGAAAGGAGTATCAGGAGAATATAAGAAGTGGGGGACCCCCGATGAAGACATGATACACTCGAGAAAATCGAATACTAGAGCGGATAAGTACATTATATTTCAAGAGTAAAATAAAAATCACGGGATATTATAATTCCAATTTTTAAAGACAATTAAAAAATTTTCTGCTAAAATATTATGCTACAGGTAGGTACCATACGATTATCTGAATTATTCTTATCACAATTAGGTACTATTTTGAAAATTACCTTTAAATTCAAAACAAATTTGAGTTCATTGAACATGAATAATTTCTCGCAGAAATAACTAACGCACATCACAGACAACCGAAATTATTATGTTTGATGTGAATAAAGTGAGTGAACATATAAAATGTGTGATTGTTTAAGAGGGAACGTACTCCCCAATTTTCTCTCTAGATTATGACGCTACTGCAAATATTTTTTAATATAATATAGATATCGACCACTAGCTAAAAGGAATATTTTGCTTTTTTTGATAAGCTTTCTTATAGAAGTTAGAAACCCCAAAAAATCGTTAAAATTGCCTGGTTTGAAAGCCATCAACAGACGTTCAGTATACAAACAAGAAATAGTATTTTTAAAACGTACAGACATAGGATATTTTCATCTAAAACATTTAGTTAAAAAAAAAACTTGTAAATCAGTGGAGAAAAATGGGGAATAAAAAACCTTGATTTTGATGATTTTATTTAGGAATTATCGGCGTGAGGTGCAGTCATCCCTTTCGTTCAGTTTTCCGAGGAGTAAAAGCGACAGTGACAGGAACAGTTTGATGAAATACATATTATTCAAATTTTCTCAACGAGCGGTTTCCTCTTGATTAGATGGTTTGGACATGTAGAGCAGATAGATACAGAAATGATTATCATAAGTTTAGTAATAATTAGACATCGGATTATGTATATGCATTTGCATGTTTGCATATGCAAATGCATATTACTCTCTAATTACGGCGTTAATGCATATTTTAGCCTTTTTTTCCCAATCGTGCATATTAAGCGTTTGAAGACGCATCCATTATACAGATATCGCCCTCATCTCAACACATTTCCATAAGTTACCAGATACCATAGAGAAATTGGAAACAAAAAAACCTTCCTCTATTTAAAACAATAGAAATACTGGAAACAATGATTGAACTTGCCAACGCTCTTCCCAATTCAATATCAGAAAAGATTCGTGAAAAGTTAGACGTTTGTTTAAAAATCCGAGTCTTGAAGACATAAAGAACATTAATGCCTACATCAACGGCACAGGTCATACACACCCTGCATAAACAGGTATCTCCAGAAATGGCGCCAATTTTTTAAAATTTTGTCGGATGACGTCAGTTGACATAGAGAAGTCGTTTTCGGCGTTTTGGGTGACAAACATCAAAAATTTTTGCTCGAAAATTTGGAAAAATACTTAATTGTATATTGTCACAAAAACTATGCATAATTTTAAGAATATTGCGCTGTTTTTGTATCGTCTTAAATTAAAATATATAAAAATAAAAATGGTTTTTTGATTTTTCATTGTGCATATTTTAGGCATATCAAGAGTTTTTAGTGCATATTTCGGCCTTTTTTTGTGCATAATTTGGCACTTTGTTAGTGCATATAATACGATGTCTAGTAATAATATATGGAATCATATACATATTTTCTCATATGTTCATGAAAGATAAAAGTTCACGCATTTGTGGTAGCCTGGGTATCACAGACATAAACAGTAAGCTGGAGGAACGACAGTTGAGATGGTATGGGCACATAAGACGGAGACCATCAGACCACACAGTGATGAAGGCAATGTCTATGGAGCTTCATCGACAGTCATCCAGAGGTAGCCCAAAGAACTCCTGGATGACTCAATGCTCTGATATACTTCAGAAAAATGGCCTGGATGAAGGCGATACTCAGAACCGAAGAAGCTACAACCTGAGAACAAGAAGGGCCGAACCCAACAGCCTACTTAGGCAATGAGTTGGGATAGCGCAAGGAAGAAGAGAAGAGTTCATGAAAGATAATGGTAGAAGAAGTCATAGAAGCGCAAGAAAGATCGAGATGATCAATCACTTGAGTCGGGTCATGTTTAGAATCAAAATAACAGATGAGTATGTTTGAGACCATGTATGAATGTGAACGAAGTGAACAGGCAAGACCCGTAGACCGTATCTTTGTCAAGTCTGGGTTAACCGCAAGCAAGATATTATCTTGTTTTTAATTATTAACAAATTGTCAATGATGGCTTTGATAACTCAAACAGCAATTGTTGTGGTTTTTGGTTAATTAATTAATAATTATCTTTAATTTTGAAACAATGATAAAATAAAAATTGTATAAAGAAAACTACTTATCTCAAATTTAATAAAACTCTCAACAAAACTTTCCATACTCAACTTTGTAGTGGGTAGATTCGATAGTCCAGTTTTTTTAGATGAAAAAAATTAATACAAATTCAGTTCAGGTTTCTTCCTTTGTTAGTTTCTTCTTTGGCTGCCTGCACAGATTTTTGTGTCAAGCTATACACGATTGGCACATGGCAGGCCGGATCGGGAGAGACTGGTTGAGGGAGACCTATAGACCTCTCCAGCAGGACTCTCCCCGAACATCGCTTTGCACCACAGTGGGAGGGATGGATTCATATGTCCGTCACTTCTGAATACCCCTCATATTTTTTTTTTCGCAAACGCTTTGGCCACCAAGACAAACCTTCCCCCATGAACCCGGGCACCCCTGCTAAATCACCAAACGTAGCGAATATACTTGGTGTGAATATACATCATACTACAATGGGGTGACTATGGAAAGGGTGTTGGTTATCCAATTAATGGTTCCCAGAACACCCATACCCGCACCATTCCCGGTACCCATACCCGTCTCCCAAATTGAAAATTAAAATTTAAACACCTAATTATGAAATACTACAAAAGAGCAAAAATTTTACTACTAAACATAATTGAAAACAACTTTTGTTCAAAGAAACTATGAAATGACTATTTTTTTTCTATAAAAGATTATAAAATAATTTCAACAGGTCTTTGCAATTAAAAGGATAATATTTAAGACAAACATAAAATGACAAATAGAAATCAGGTACCGCTCATACATCATAGATATATAATGTTTTAATTTTTACTTACATTAGTTCCACACAGGAGGCCCTAAGGAAAATAATTCCCATCAGGACCTACGTCAAAATGTTATATTATCGTGAAAACAACCTCATGGGTCCGAGTGGTTAAGAGGAAGCTACAAGCCAAAAATGTATGTATTCTTAGTGTGCCTTATATTGCCACGATTATAGGTAATACGCACAAAAATAGCTTGGCAAACGTAACCGAGGTGTCATAGTTTCAAAAGCAAAAGAGGTTTTTATTTATTTGGTGAATAATTTTATAAGAAAGAAAAAAAGTTAATCAATGGAAACTGTCACAGATCTTTATAGCCATGAAAAAATATTTTTTTGAAGTTTTTTCTTATAAGCGTTCATATATTTCTAATGAAAAAATATTTTTAAAATAGTAATTAACAATTTTATTTTAATTCCACTCAATGGAAACAGTAGGAAAAGCTTCAATTTATCCAAAACATTTTTTTTTAAATTTAATTTTTGTTGTAAACCAGAATGGAAGATACTCTCAGTATCGCCCTGATGTAATACCTCCATTCAGAATTGAAACGTTGCTTGAAATGGCTTTAGTCGTGTTTGGTGACCAGATCTGAATAGCCAGGTACTTCGACACCTTCCTCTTCCCTATCTCCTTCCCCTCCCCACTACCTTCAGCCTCACAACATACCCCAATTGGGGATGCCATGGTCTCATTGGCTCCAGACGGGAGCAGTTGGGACTCTTGTGTGGTATTCACGTAAAAAAAAAAAAAACAATTCGTAGTAAAGATTAATCGAAAATAGTGATTTAGCATCTTATGAAAAACTATAATAAAAGACTTTCAATATAAAATAAACAAACTTGTAATTCGAAAACACAATGCAAAAAGCATATATTATACATAATATAATGTTATATTTAATTCATAATATTTTATAATATGGTTTATAAACCATTTCAGAACACACCTCCTAGTGGGGAAATCTAAATATGCAATACTTACTATTATTATATTTATTGTATCTTATGAACAAAATAAAACATTTACAAGTAAAATGTTGATTTTCTTACAGTTTTCTCAAAATTGTGCACACCTTTGCAATGTTATTGCACACAAAATCTCACCTTAGTAAGAGAAAATAAATAAATACGATAAGGAAGCGATATAGGCTTAGACGGCAGCTGTTTAAATGTTTGCAAAAGGTTGTAAAAGATAAAAAATTCTTACCCAAACCTTTCCAAAACCACTGTTTAGTCAAACAGACCTTTCAAAACCATCGTATTGATAAAATAGAACAAATTCTCAGACAGCACGCGATATATACGAACATTTCGTTGTCAACACTTTCAACATTTTCATTTAAACTTGAATGAAATTTGGTATTAATTGATTTGTTTGGTTTGCTATTGATAATAATAGGTTGTTGAATTGTTTTTTGCAAAGGTAGCAGCGTGTTTTAAAACTGGAAGTTAGCGTGAATTTTGGTTATTTGTAGGCCGAAATTTTGACGTCGCGACGCGCGGCGCCGTGTCCATTTCTGAACTGACAATGAGCTTTTATTACGCAAGCGCGCGCCGCCTACGTCCAGAGGTGGCCAACTTTTGATATTATAAAATTATTTAATTAAAAATCTTGTTGAATTTGACAGAATTTCGTTATTCCTAGTTCATATTTATTACAAATTAAAATTCAGTCACAGTGCTGTCCTGTCAAAATTTGACATAGAAAGCGTAAGTATGTAGAAAAATATAGTTATTGCTACGGGGGTTCCTCAGACACACAAAAATATGGCGACTGTTTTTTGTGATAGTTCTTTTATAATAGTGGTTACTTGATCAATAATGTATTTATTTACATAAAGAAGAATATATGTGGCGGGGAGGTGGATTTGATTTTTGATGAAATTTTACACATTTGTCCTTTAAAACAATAGGAAGATCGCCATCGACATATCGGAAAACTCTGCGGAAAGCCCAGCGCGTTTTATTTTATTTTGTGAAGTAGGCACAAATATTTTAATATTTTACGATAATTTTCTAAAGAGTTTAATTTTCCACATTATACAATAAAATTGCAACATGAGATTTTGTTCGTAAGTATAATTGTTCGTAAGTATGATTGTTCGTAAGTATGAGATTTTGAGCTTATAAAAAGACTAGTAAAATAGATGCTCGATTATTTCAAAAGCAAATATGTGTTCTACTCTCAGTATATAATTAAAGCATCTAAAATATTTCTTAGCGATCTAATTTTCAAACCAAAAACACACGATTTTGCATTACTCAGTGATGCATCACCTAAAACATCGATTTTTGATGCCTTTCAACATTTTTTTACAATTTGCGATCAGCTCTCAACAACTATCTATAACTCATCTTACTAATATTATAAACGCAAAAACTACTGAATGGATTTTAATGAAACTTTACAATAATATAGCTCATATACATCAGAATAACATGTAGGCTATAATTTTGGGGAACATGGACGCACGGGAGAGGTGATTCAGGGAGAAACAATGTATTTCTTTGAATATGGGATTAATCCAGCTGATCGCCGTTCAAACGTAAGCTGATCGATCATATATGATGGCCGTCAAATGTGACTAAAGTTTGAATCAACCTCGAAATAATTCATTGATCAAGGAATCTTACCGTCCCCTTACTCGGCTACATTTCCACAATATAAATGGTTTGGCTTGTGACTTGTGACATGCCGTGAGCCTTGTCAGCCGTGTGCCGTGATGCCACTATACAAATTAACTACGGTACGCCATTAGCCATTATTCAACAACGAGCCAATTTTAATGTTGTAACTTTATACACGTTGCGATAGTTAAACTGCTTCTGTTCGCTTATGCTGCCATCATGCCGGCGCCTAAATATATTACAGTACTAAGTAGTTACTACCCGGCTTTGTCCGGTTCACAACTCATTTGACTAACTATGTATCTTCTACGTCGATTGTCCCGAAGAACCATGTCGGATGTGCGATTTTGTAGTTTTGCAGTACCTATATTGAGCAGTTTAAAGTTTCATTTCTGCATTTTTACTGTTTTTGAGAACAAGAAGATAGTGTTGTTTTGATAACTTGCTTTTCATTTAAAATTCCGAAGATACAGACATTTAAATCAATAAAATAAGATAACCAAACGATTTTCAATTTTTAACAGATCCAACGTTGTTCTTCGGGACCGTCGATGTAAGTACATAGGTATATAAAGAAGGGTTTCTGTGGCGGGCGACGTGTATATGATTTTTATACCAATACTAGCTGGTTCCCGGCATGCGTTGCTATGCCTTTCAAATAAATAAATTGTTTCTCCCTGCATGTTCATTCTCATGCGTCCCCGTTCCCCTCCTGCCCCCCTTCCCTTCCTGAGTTTCACTTCCACCTTCCCCCTCCCTCCGTCTCCCCCTCCTGTCTTCCCTTCCTGCCGCTAAAATATATGAAATTCACACATTTTTAAACAACTCGCACACCAAATGTAGTAATTTTTAATACAAATTTCATAACGCCAGAACTTTCCATTATACATAAAAAAGCTCTTCGGCTAAAATGTACTGTTCTGTAAAAAAAATTGAGTCAATCTATCGATTACTTTCCGAGATTTGTGGACCCAGACGTACGGAACCTATTTTTTTTAAAATATAAATTTCATAATCCCAGAGCTTCCCATTTTATGTAGAAACACTCTTCTGCTAAAATGCAATGTTCTGTAAAATTTTTGAGTCAATCCATCGATTATTTTCCGAGATTTGCGAACGCAAGCATACGTAACCTAAATTTTTATTATAGCAAATATATATATAGTGTTTTATTCAGATATTGATGAAAATTGTACCCTTGATTTACAAAACACATAACAGGAAGGTCAATGTCTACATCAGATGTCGAAAAACTGTGAGTAAAGCCCGGGCAACTCGGGGCAGCTAGTATAAAAGCAAGTATAATGAAATACAGGCTAAAGAATAATACTTATGACACTTTATCTTACGGTTTGACAGTTCAATCGATATTTCAAAGCTGATTTGTTCTTTATGAAAAAGACGTTGCGCTGAATATAATTGAGTTTACTTAAATGTTGGGTCTAAAAGAGTTCACCTTTCGGGAGCTTACTGAGACAAACATACTTTGATTCAGAAATGGAAAACTTGATAAATTGATATTCCAAAGCAGAATTACTCTTAACCGAAATAACGTAGCGAGCTGAAAATAATCGTAAATGCCTATTTAATCGACCTATTGAATGACCTATACAATATAATCCAACTGCAAATTTCATGACTTTCGAGCACACCGTCTGACAAACAAATATAGTTTACCTAGGCTCCAAAGTTTAAATGGAGGTGTAAATGTGAGCTAAAAAAACTTCTACATTTACCTAAAAATGCTAGGAAGCTAAGTGTAAATTTCATAATGCCAGAGTTCACACGAGATTTTATCGTCGTAAAAACATGGTTTATGCTTCAGGGCGAGCAGAAAATACTTAGTGCGTCGACATAACATAAATCACCGAAAGACAAAGCTGTGAATATTTCGTGATGCCAGAGCTCGCCGTTAGAGGGGCTGGTCGCCCAATACACTCAGATTCCTTCTTTGTCCAATAACAATAGGTTAAATGTATTTTTATCTTAATGATTGAACAGTTTAGGATTGTTGTCAACGGAATTGGCGCCCTCTGCTATTTTCTAAAAGAACCATTCAAACATTCCCCGATGAGAAAATGTAAAAAGAAAATTTGAAAAACTTGGAATTTTTCAGTTTCGAAATGTTTAAACAATTTCCCGACCCATTTTCCAACAATTTTTTTTATCTGTTTTCCTATTTTTTCCAGATCAAAAATTTTCCATAACGAAAAATTTCAAAATATTATAGTCCAGTCAATGAATGGTCTAAAAGGAGGTGTAGAGTGCGTGAGCAGGTACCTAAGTGATTCCTTCAAAAACTTGTTCAGGGTGCTTAGGGTGTGAACATACCAAAAGTCCTGACAAAAGGTGGTGAGTTGGGGGGAGGTCCCAATTTTCGGGTTTCCGCTTATATCTCGAAAAGTATAAATAAAAGCTCAATTATCTGCAACTTTTATTCTATACGTAATTTTCGAATTTCGGAAGGAATCGCATAAGTCCCTGCTCAAGCAGTCTACACTCTACACCTCCTTCCTTGACTGGACTATTTGTTTGTATAGAATAATTTCTCGACCCACATTCCGATTTTCTAATTTTTTTCGGATAAATAAAAATTTCTCACCACGAAAAATTTCCAAACTTCATATAATATCAAAAAGAAAAATGTTAAAAAAAATCACAACTTATTTTTCGACCAATTTTCCGTTTTACCACAAGAAATTATTATAGAAAAATAAAAATTTCCAGTATCAAAAAATATTCACTCGTCCAGTGAATTTCCACATATAATTCGTATAATTCACAAATGGTTTTTATTTGGATAGAAAAATGAATAAGTAGGTACCTACCTACCTAAGTGAAAAGTGCATTTGCACAAATTCTAATAATAATTGCTGTTGTACATATAATAATAATAAAAATTATAGGAAGCACATCATCAAAGATACAAATCAAATTGATTGGCAAGATTGATAACTAAAAAAAAAAAAACATATTCAGTGTTAATATTTACAATGGTTTATGTAAGTACAAAATAATAATAACAGAAAATAATATAAATATATTCTACACAAAGGGACAAAACTCTACCATCAGTAACTTTGGGAAATTAGGCAAAGCCCATCTAAATGACGCCTGCAGGCCTAGAGACAAAAAACCGGCGGTAGAGGGTTTTTATCTGCTAATATAATGTTTTATGATAATTGGCGAATTACGTACAGAATTGCGTCAAGTGTCACGTTTATTTGAGACACGTACAGTCAGCATGGATCATCAATTTCGGAGGCGGGTACAACACCCTTAACATAGGTCACTCCAAGTGGTTCTTTAGTTTTGATGATTCAGTAGGGATACCCGGGTTCATTCGGTGAAGTTTGTTTAGGTTATGGCGGTCAATGCTATAGCCCACCTATTGCGTGGTGGGCCGGATCGGGAGAGATTGGTTGAAGGAGACCTAACCTAGACCCCCTGACCCATCGCCTTGCACCTCAGTGGGAATGATGGATTCGTATGTCTGTCAGTCCTAGACACATTGACCCCCCAGATTTCTACCCATCCATCATACATATTCCTTCCTTTCCCTAAAAAGCCCCGCCACACAGCATCCGCAAAGTATTCCCCTGAAGGAATTTTTTTGCTCAGAGCCTCATTTGATTGATGAATTCACCGAAAGAAAAGCTGTGAACATTTCGTGATGCCAGAGCTCACTATTAGAGGGGTTTGGTCGCTCAATACAGACAGATTTCTGCTTTGTATTACCATATTGTCAAAAAGCAATAGTTAAAATATATAATTTATTATGATAATTGGCGAATTCCGTGCAGAATTGTGTCACATTTATTTGAGACACGTACAGTCACAGTCATCATGACACGTGAATCCCCTAATAGGCCACTTGCATGAATTTCGTAACGACTTGGAAAAAATCGTGTGCATAGATTTTTTTACTTAGATTACGAAAATGTTAGTAAAAATTATTAGAAATGTTTAGTTTTTTTTTTTTTTTTTTATAAATAAATCCATTATTTGAGCTCGTAACGTCACTACATGAAAATGTCCCATCTCCGATTAAGTTCCCTTAATTTTGTAAAATTCCACACTGATTATTTTTTTTATATATGGCAGCACTTTGATTTCCAGTGAATTTTTGAATTTGCGTTTAACGTTCACTAGATTTATTGTTTGTTCTATGCGGACTTATCCTTTGGTTTGATTTTTTGATAAAGATGGCGGTGTTTTGATAGACCTTACGAAGAGAACCACGTACAATTTATTGCTGTTCATGTGGAAAACGTTTTCTTTTTTTTTTAATGATTTTCGGCTATGTAATTATCGTTTTTTCGCACCTATAAAATTATGTCCCGTCTTTCCGGTTTATAAAAAATGGTCTGATTTTTCGGATTGAAATTTTCAAAAAATCGCCAGGGTTTTAAAAATACGATTAAAAAAAAACGGAATGTGTTAGAATATTTGCCTAAACCGGAAAAGAAATTTAAAAAATGTGATGCAAGTGGCCTATTAAAGCTAGTCTATGTCACCCGTCAGTTCATAGAGTCAGGACATCATTTATTATTTATGACTTTTCCTAGAGACGAGCAGACGTCATATTACAATCAATTTGATTTTCGCTAATATGTCACTTTGGTTGGACAGTGTTGTAACTTCACTTTACCATGTTCTGACTTTTTATTTTATTTTTTTGAAGTGAAAACTTCTTTAGCACCTTTGTTATTTTGAGACTCGATGAAACGAAAAATAGCGACACTAGAAAGAGGCGAACACATGCATCATCGTCAATTTTGGGAGGCGGATATGGATACCGCCGCCCCGGTAACCATTTATTGGATAACCGACATCTCTGCTACAGGTCACCTCAAGTGGTTCGCTACGTTTGGTGATATAGTAGGGGTACCCGGGTTCATGGGGTCAGGTTTATCTAAGTATGTGTGGCTGGCCGGATCGAAAAAGACTGGCTGGGGAAGTCTTTTTACTTTTCCAGCTGGACTTTCTCGACTCATCCCCTTGAACCGCAGTTGGAGGGATGGACTCATCACTCCTGGACTCACTGAACCTCAGATTCCTACCCACCCCTCATACTCCACACAGCATCCTCAAAGATGACATGGCCCCTAAAGAAATTATACATGGTTTTGCATTCAGATGTCATTTTTGAAAAAAAAGTTAGTTATAACCTTGTCTAAACAAGGCGACGAATAGTCTATCCTGCTACCCACACAGATTGTAGGTACTGTCGAAAATTGATCAATCATCGAAAATGTGAATTAGTTTATTTTTCCTGTAGAACAGTAGTAGGCCACTTGCATCACATTTTTTAAAAAATTTTTCCGGTTAAGGCAAATATTCTAAGACATTCTGTTTTTTTTTTTTTAAATCGTATTTTTGACACCCTGGCGATTTTTTGAAAATTTCAATCCGAAAAATCAGACCATTTTTTTATAAACCGGAAAGACGGGACATAAATTTATGGGTGCGAAAAAACGATAATTACGTAGCCGAAAATCATTTTTAAAAAATAACGTTTTCCACACGAATAGCAATAAATTGTACGGAGTTTCTCTTCGTAACATCTGTAAAAACACCGCCATCTTTATCAAAAAATCAAACCAAATGATAAGTTCGCATAGAACAAACAATAAATCTAGTGAACGTTAAACGCAAATTCAAAAATTCGCCGGAAATCAAAGTGTTGCCGTATAAAAAAATTAATCAGTGTGGAATTTTTACAAAATTAAGGGAACATAATCGGAGACGGGACATTTTCATGTAGTGACGTCACGAGCTCAAATAATGGATTTATTTATTTAAAAATAAAAAAAACTATACATTTCTAAAAATTTTCACTAACATTTTTGTAATCTTAGTAAAAAAATCTATCCACACGATTTTTTCTAAGTCGTTATGAATTCCATGCAAGTGGCCTGTTGTCTAGGTCTTGGCGTTGACAAATAGCGCTCTTATTATTACTGTGACGATTCACGGTTCCGGTACCGTGACGGCATAAAAAAATACAATAAACATACGTTCCTTAAAAAACGTTAAACTTAAACCTACATATAACGCAGCAAATCTTTCAAAAGATGAGATACACAATGTGCGTAGGTCTGTTTCCTCCAAAGGAAAAAGTCACAATTTTCTTGCGTCTCTCTCACACATTGCACTGTGACGTCTCCGTAAACCCCTACAATACAACTAGCCGTGACGATAGTTTTAAAAGTATGGAATATGGATACAATGCAAGGATAATATTATATTATTTACCTAAGTGTGAGTGAATTCCAAAAATTCAAAAACGTCAAATGTCAATGCGCTGATGGTTTTGTTTTTATTCTTAAACATATGGGTATAAGATTGCAGCTCTTTCTTACACACTAAATGACAATGGTTGAAAATGAAACAGACGGTGAACGTATATCTGCACCCCCCCAAAGGAAACGCACAATCATTTTCATATATCTCCTTCACGTTACAAAATAGTAGTAGTTTGGAGGAAACAGTCTCTAGTATTTTGTGTGTCTCACCATCATTTAATGTGTACGAAAAAGCTGCAGCTTTAAATCTATAAGGAACATATGTTTATTCAAAATCATTAACAACGTTGTTGACAACAACTATCTTCTAGAACGAAGAACTTTAACGACCTCCGTAGTCTAGTGGCTAAGACTCTTGACTCACAATCCGGAGGTCGCGGGTTCGAACCCGGCGTGCGCAAATAAATTTTATTTGATTAATTTGTGTTATTTCACAATAAATTCATTTAAAATAATATATAGTATATTTGCGGCACGTTCCAGAGTGTAGACTATCAGTATCGCCCTGGTGTAAGACCACCATTCAGAATTGAAACGTTGCTTGAAAATGGCTTTAGCCGTGTTTGGTGACCAGATCTGAATAGCCAGATACTTCCCAACCTTCCACTGTCAACACATTAATTTCCACTGTCCAACAAGAAATACAAGGTCAAACCAACTATTCCACATCCCACACTCAAAAACAAATTACACACAACATTAATTTTTCCGAAGGACGTGCACAAAATACAATTATATGTTTTACAAAGCTGATATTTTCCATTTGTCCTCAGGCCAATTTATTAAATTCATAACTGAAAAAATTAAAACTAATTGTTAATTGCGAACCCTCCACCCCTGCTGTCTGTTGTTTTTTCATTCTCATTATGTTGTTTTTCCTTCTTATTATAAAAATAATAATATTTGGATGATTTATATAGCGCTGTTTTTTTGTTGCTGTGAAAAATGCCCTCAAGGGCGCTGGCAAATGGCTAATCCTTGAATATATCAATATATAATATATCAATATATTTAATATATCCTTGAACGTTTTCTAATAATTTGAAAATGTGTTAATTTTATATAGGTTCACTGTTTAACTTCATCTTTTCTTTCCCACATGCTTTAATTTGTGCTTTTTCATTTCTGTTGAATACATAATATATATTATATATACTATACTTTTTTTGCGGAAACTTCACTGGTTAATGCACCCATGTAATATGTAATTACCTTATAATATGTATAACTACTGTTTGTTTCCGTAATAAACTAAAATAAAAAATAAAATAAAAAATGCCTTTTGCCGTCTCGGTACCGTAACCGTGAAACGTCACGGTAAATATAAAAGCGTCCAATATTGAAAATGTGAATTAATTTATTTTTGCGGTAATTCAGTAGTTTATCAGCGTTGACAAATGGCTTTCGTCTGACAAATAACGCTATAGTTTTATTAGAATACGTCAGGTATATATACTACCTTCTCTGTTTTACCCTGTATTGGATTATTGTGTACAGGTATATATAACTAGCAGTTCTGTGAACAGTAGACCTCGATTCTAAAAAATACTTTTCTAATTTTCTCTTCTTTAATAAATCAAAAATTTTCATAAAAAAGAGGGAAGGCGGGGTAGGTCGAAGGGAAACGCGGAAGGGGATTTGGACGCTGGTGGGGAAGGGGTTGCGGGAGGGGAACGGGGAAAGATTTCAAAGGAGACATAGTAGCGGAAGGGGATAGCAGGGGGAAATTTGGGAAATCCACGATTCTTACACGGACAGCTGTAGGTAGGTATATGGCCTGCTCACGTCGGAAATTTTTCTGAATTGTTCGTGTATGCTATAATATGATTGTAAAATTTATATGATTTAGACACTTACCGATACACTTAAAGCGCCATTTCAAAGCTCCTTAGCGCACGATGGAAATAGCTATGCAAACTTAAGATAGTAAAATGAAAATATAAATACTAAACAAAAAACGCTTTCGAAAATGCAAAACAGGGAGCTCACAGATCAAGGGTTTTTGTTATATTAGAGAACAGAACAAACACTGGCCTAGTTTTTGACTGTTCTAATAATTCAAAGCTTCATAAGTCACCATAGATATTCCTGTTAGGAAGAAACCCGTTAGTTTTTTTATTGAGACAATTCATGCAGACAGATTTTCTTTTTTAACACATATTGCAATGTACCAATGAAGAAGAAGGAAGAAGATAACATTAATAATCTAAACGAAAATACATATAAAAGAGAATAAAACACAGAATTGATACCTATGTCGTTTGTTCCGGTAAGGCGAGAGGTTCTGGGTTCGAGTTCCAGTTGCGACCGTTTCTCTTTGTGCGATGCTTGGTAGCCTGTTCATTCTTGTCCACTTTAGTTTTCTGAAGGTTTCACCTCCACCGCATGTGAACGGCACACAATTTTTTTTAAAGTGAAAACTTCTTTAACACCGTTGTGATATGAAACTAGATGAAACGAAAAAGAGACAAACACATAGATACATCTGCGAAATAATGATATAGAATAATCGGTCCCCTCTTTGTGCGGTGCTTCGTAGCCTATCCACTCTTTCATACCTACTTTAGATTTGTGATGGTTTCACTTCTACCGCGTGTGAATTGCACAATTTTTTTTTCTGTGTCTTGTTCTCTTTCATATTTTCGTTTAGATTATTAGTATTATCTTCTTCTTATGATGGTAATGACCTTTAAAAGTTAAATATAAAATCAGAGTGTGCAATTCACACGCGATAGAAGTGAACCCTTCAGAAAACTAAAGTAGACAAGAGTAGGGAGACTAGAAGCACTGCACAAGGAGGAGAACGATTATACTATCTTATTCTCTCGTAGGCTAAATCCTACAGACATCTTCTATATTACAATATGGTATTATTGGCTGGGGAAGAACATATGATAATATTTTAAATCCACTCAAAATAGTTCAAAGGTTGATAATTAAGGAAATCTTGAAAACACGTCTAAATTTTCTACTGAAATTCCTTTTTCAATATTTAATGTACCTACAATAGACAAAATGTACAAAAAATATTCAATACTTCAAATTTACAAAGAAATACAATTGAACACTTGTAACTTACAATTCAATACATCAGCAAGATACCAAAAAACTAATAAAAACCCAAAATTTAAAACTAATCACGTTCAAAATTCCTATTTTTATTTATTTATTTAATACATGAAAAATCGAAAATACATATAGTTTTTTTATGATATATTTTTAATCCAATCCCCTATTTTTATCTATGCATAATTTATTATAACAACCTCCCATTAAAATTAAAAACTATCGAAAATATGCAGGAATTTAAGCCCAAATTAAAAAATTATCTTAAACTGCTATAAGAGTCCCAAATATATTTACTTTTTATATCTTAAAGTCTGATAATATATAAATAGTTCATTCCTTCATTCTCTATCATTTCTTAATTTCTATACTATTAATTGTATAAATCTTGCGTTCTTTCTTACATATCCTTTACTTACTAATTACAATAATTTTTGTTACTAACTTACATGATTCATTAATTTATAACGATTTCTTAATTTATATTATGATTTCTTAAACTTATCATGATTTTTATTTTTAAATTTATAAATGATTTTCTAACCTTACTTACTATTTACAATAGCCGTTATTACTAACTTACACGATCTTTTAATTTACTAATTGAGCTAGAATTCCCTCACCAAACACAAGAGCATTTGAAAGCTCTTTGAAAGGCAATTGTTTTTGATTGTTAAAAACTTATGTAACCGATGTAATTTTATTTGTATTTTAAATCATTATTGCCAAACATATAAATAAAAAATTTAAAAAATCTTTGATTGTCTCTTTCTAGTGTCGATATTTTTCGTTTCATCGAGTTTCTAATCACAACGGTACAAAAGAAGTTTTCACTTCGAAAATGTGTGCAGTTCACACGCGGTAAAGTTAAACCTTCAGAAAACTAAAGTATCTACCTACACAAGAGTGGATAGACTACAAAGCACCGCACAAAGAGGAGACCGATTATTCTATATCATTCTCTCGCAGGCTAGATGTATTTGTTTGTCTCTTTTTAATGTCGAAATTTTTCGTTTCATCGAGTTTCAAATCACAACGGTGCTTAAGAAGTTTTCACTTCAAAAGAGAGATGTTCTAATAAAAATGGTACTATGTAATAATGTTTCGTTTCCCTATTTACAGTTGTCTAATCTATAATCCAAAGATAAAACTTTTATGGCAAGAAGGTATCTAATTTTACTGTATTTTATTGGGGAAGATTATGCAGTAAATTAATAAGTAATTATTTGGCAGTAAAATTGACTGAATATTAAACGATGATTAGTTGAATTTGATTATGGCCGGCATAGTTGTATAAGCTTAATTGGAAAAAACCCGTTTTCAAAGATTCCATAGATAATATAATGGGGTGATGTTTGTCTAGGTATTGGAGGCGGATGCGTTTGCCCACCTTCTGCGTGACGGACAGGATCGGGAGACTGGTATTGACCTCTCGTCTTGCCTCACCGTCCGTCACACCCACGGAGTACGGAGGAACGTGGGTGTGACGTTCCTTCCTTGACCACCTTCCTCCGTGATCACTGGTCATTGTACACATTGATCCCCAGATTCACAACCCTCATACATTTTTTCTTCTCATAACTTCCTCTCCTTTCTTTACCTAAAAAGACCTTTCATACAACATCCCTAAAAATGACAATGGCCCTGAGGGAATTTATTTTCCTCAGAGCCTTCTAAAAAATAAAGTATGGCAGAAACAACAGAAAAGTTACTAAGTAAGCCATAGACATATGAATATTCATATTATTTTTATGAAGTAAGCCAAAAAAGGGACAACTCAACAACATGCTACTTCATGATTCCTTTTCAAAGTCAATAAGTAGTGACGAGAAAACGTATTTAAGTAGTTTACGTTAGGTTAGATTATGAGATGTTTTTTAAATATTATTTTTCATCACTTTTAATGAATTTTAGAAGGGTTTTTGAAATTCCCCATTGTTGATTGTTACGAAACTGCCAGAAAAACACTCTTTTATTTTTATGGACTAACGATAATTATAAATTTTACGTAAAAAAATTTCGATGTAGTTTTTCTCCAACGAGCAATTAATAAAAAAAATAACACACTGTAAAACGTTCTGAAAGTGTTAATGAAGTATGTAAGTACCTACTCAAAGAGAAAAATAAGCAGGCGTAAACACGACACAATGTTTTTTCTCAGTGATGTTTCGCAAGGAAATAGCTGTCGGAAGTGAATGCATATATCTATAGATACGCATCAATACACACAATCCCAAAATACGTACCTATACATATACATATACCTATATATTATGTATGTTGATGAATTGTCGGTACTAAAAATATGTTTTTGAGTAGTTTTTAGTAATAATAAAAAATCTCTTAAAGTTTTTGGTTTTTTTTTTAGTTTTTTTTTTTTTTTTTTTTAACTTTATTTATTCTCATTTCTTTGTACATATAATGTATAATAGCAAAGTAAGATTTTAACATAATACATAATAAAAAATAGTATGAACAAGAAATGAAAACCCACTAAGGCACTGCCTGAGTGTGGGTAATATTAAAATAAAATACTATATTTCTAAGTACACAAAGTATAAGATAGACTTAAAAAAAACATATAAAATATAAAGTTAGTATAAAAAGTTAGTATTTAATAGGTAGAATAAGTGAAAAGGGTTTTTTTCAACTATTATACAAGTAAAATAAAAATATGGAGAAAAACATACTGATTTTAATTTTTTTTTTAAATATGTATTATTTTTTTTTGTTATTATAAAAAAATAAATAAACAGAAAAACATATTGTACTACAGTTTAGAAAGTTACAGAAAGTGAGTTGTAGGAAGATGGATAAATTTATAGAAAAAGCGTTTCAATATCTACATTATTCAACCATTATTCCTACCGGACTTCGGATATTCATTGTAAAAAGTTGTTTATAATCTGAAAGTCGCTTGTCAGTGGAATTCCTGGATGAAGTAATAGGCGAAAATAATGTGAGTAGGTACAGCGATGTGTTGCTGGTGGAGATATATTTGCCACAATATGCAGCTTCTAGTTTAGTTTTAGTCAGGGCCGCAGCGAGGGATAATTCTGCTCATGTGCAAAAAAGTGCCACCCTAAGTTTAAAAATTATAATAAGCCAATAAAATCCCCTATCCGGGCTCACACTGCACCGTCAGGCCGACGATAATCGAAGGTCAGCGGTCATTCAAATATCTGAAAATCTAAAATGGCGCTGATCGATTGTGTCGATATCAAATAATGTAACGGTTGGTCAAACCATTGTTACCTGACCAAGTTTTTTGAAAAGCATTCAAATATTTTTTCGATCAACAATGAACAAAGTTTAGTTTTTGTCTTTGGTCTTGATTTAAATTCACAGTTTCATTAGGTACCTACTCATCCGAAAATTTCGCGCTTGCGATTAAGCATTTTTTTAGCAAAATTCGCCATTTTCGAGCGAATAATGCGAATTTAAAGTAATATTAAACATTCTAAATATTTATATCTTTTGAATTTTACAAGCATAGACATAGTATATGGAACTCGATAGGCGAGACATAACCACGTTTTTCGGGGGTTTGCCCGTGGCTGGCATTTTAATTTATTTCAGCGAATTCGTAATCCAATTATCATTTTTATTTCCATGCATCACAAGGGATGCCAGTTATTTATATTTAAGATTAATAAAAAAAGTACGTTGCCATCATTTTTTTAACGTACAACGCCTTTAAAAAATTGTAATACGTTGTACAACTAAAGTTAGCGGTGAGCACCAGATTTTATTTTTCTAGACGAAATGAATTAATAACTTCAGGAGGTATTCATTCATAAACATCTTTAATTTTAGTAATACGTTCTGCAGAATTAATTCAAATGAACCCGGCGGAGAGGTCGAATCTCCAGGCCTTCTAGGGTGAATTCTACCGTGCGTCCGTCCAATACGCCGTACCGCGGGCGCATATTTATTTACACGCTTTCTTCACTTACTTCGTTAAGATTCCCACATTATTTTTCTTCTTCTTCTTTTCATTGATAGGGCAAATTCGGCAGTAGGTCCGTCCAATACACGGGTCGCGAGTCGCAATTTGTATACACGGCTTTTTTACTTACGTCGTTAAGATTCTGAATATATTTTAGGGTAGGTACATAGTGTCGTCTTAAGACGACACGCTGCACACTGCAATCCATTTATCAATTGTAAAAAAAAACACATTTTTAACAAAATTCCACTACAAAATGGCTTAACATCATTTTGTTGCAAAATACTACCGTTTTTTTCTGAAAATAATGCAAATTTCGCCGAAAAACAATGCGATTTTTTCAGGTTCCCTTCTTGTGAGGTAATCGAGGTCTCGCATAAATATTCTTAAATATTTAAAGTGTGCATTTTTGGCCTGGGACTCAATCTTTATCGGAATTCAGAACTCGTGCAACCTGCACTAACAGGAGACTGAACAAATAATCAGGCGTCGCGCGTCGGTATCTCTCGTTACAACCCTGGTGCCATCTCCGGTTCTGTTTATAGACCATCAAATGTACTGGAAACTAAACTAGAACATGCCCGGAGCAACTAGGAATAAACAACTCAGGGAATATGACAACTTGTTTTTATCTCGGCCCAAACGTGCGGCTGATATCGTAAAATACACACATGTCGGTTTTATACTGTTATTACAGCGCTACTGAAAACAGGTGTAAAACATCGCACTATTATAAAAAAAGAATAAAATTTAATTACAGTGTCGTAACTATTAACCATAGGGTAAGTTTGTAGTTGCATAGTCGTAAGTTTGAAAATCGACGAAAGAACATCTTATTTTGCGTTTGATCTTATTTTTATTACACTAGCTCCGCACAGGAGGCCCCGGCGGAAAAAAATGGAGGGTCTTTTTGTGGAAATGGAGGAGTGAACCTGGTCTTGAAGAGACTCATGTTATATGATGGAGGAAACACAGAGACCGGCAAATCGTTCCACATCCGAGAACATTCATTTGACAAATGCCAACTGTGTACGCATCGTAGTTTTTGTTCTTTTTAAATTTTCTCTCGTTATTGGTTCTACATAATTAACCCCCTTTTCTCAATTTTTGTAATGTATTTTATGTAAAACTTATATTTTTGATATCAAAATACCTAGGTAAATTGTATTGCATCCCACTTTTATTGTAATTTCTTCACGTCCTAAAATAAGTTATTTAACTCATTAGGATTGCTCTAGCGAGAAATAAAAACAATAAACTACTAATACTTTATGTTAATTTGGGAGGCGGGTGTTTAATAATTTGACCATTTATTGGATAACCTAAACCCCTGCCATAAGTCACCCCGCATCGCTACTTTTGGTGATTTAACAGGGGTGCTCGAATTCATGGGGTGAAGTTTGCCTAGGTATTGACGGCGAGTGCGTTTGCTCACCTACTGCGTGGCGGGCCGGATCGGGAGAGACTGATTGAATGAGACCTAACCTAGACCACTCCAGCCGGACTCTCTCAACACGTCCGACCCGAGACTCCTGGACACACTGACCCCCAGATTCCTAAACACCCATCATATCATGTTCCTTCCCAGATCTTCCTCTCCTTGCCTTTCCCTAAAAAGACACTCAACACGACATCCCCAAAGATGACAAAGCTACTTTGGCCTGAGGAATTTTTTCCCTCGGGGCTTCCTTTGTGGAGTTACAAATGTAATGTAATCAGAAACAAAGTATTGCTGTATAAGAACATATATTATACATTCATAAGTAAACCATATACAAAATAACGAGAAACAATTTTACTAAATTTTCTGCCTCAATACAGGTTCGCCTAGTGAGGCAGACTATGCACAACTTAAAAAATATATTATGTTACTTCTATATAACAGTTCTTACCTCCATATCTTTTTTCCTATTTTGATACTGCTTTATTGGCATCAATTATTTTTATAAAATTATTCTTATAACAATGTTATTTAACTTATAGATATTAACTTACTAATGCATCATTTATTACCTTATGTGTCATTAAAATTATGTTATTATTACTACTGTGTAAAAGAAAAGGAAGAAAATAAGAAGGGAAAATGTACCTACTTAAAATGTAACCAATACCGACTGTAATATGATATTATATTATGTATTCATATATTTTTTGGATGAAATAAATAAAAAAAATAAAAAAACAATGTAGGTATACAAATATATTATGTACCTACATATGAAAATTTGAATGTACCGAGACTGAATAATTACATATATGGAAAGCGGGAGAGGGGATGGGAACGCGGAAGGGGGATTCGCGGGTCACTGGAGTGGAAGTCGAGAGGGGGAAGGCGGGGAAGGTGGAAAAGGAACGGGACAAATGGGAAAGGACGCAGGGAGAAACAATTTCTATATTAAGTGGCCATGCAACGCATGCCGGAAACTCGCTGGTTATATATATTTTTATAGCTTCATGCGGACTAAAACAGTCGAGATGAGATCCTTTACCACTGGAGCGCTTTTTGCCACAATATGGCACTATTTAAAATACCTCCGATTGCTTTGCTGACAATTTTTCCCTTATTTGTAAGTAATTACGTAGAAGTTAACGATTTTTTAATATTTTTTTTTATAAATCCTAAGAATATCTGACAATCGAAAAAAGATAGGTGAATTCAATGGCTATACAGAACTATAATCAGTTTGTATGTCTCCATATTAAAATTCGGAGGTATGATTTTTTTAATGTGAGCGGAAAAAATTCAAAATGATCACTAACAAATCTCGAGCAATCGAAGAAATAATTTTTAAATTGCGCTGTCGCTTCAGTGGTTATGGAGTTATTATTTTATATCGTTAATTAATTATTTCTATCTTAATTCACTTCCTAGCAAATTTCAGCTAAACGATTTTCTCAGAATAGGACACACGTAAGTTTATATTTATTTAAGTGTCGTGGCGAGGTCAGCGTCACAAGAAGATAATACTCCTTGATTGGGGTAATTGGATGATAATTCATTTTCACGGATGAAGTCCTACCTAGTCAACAAATCCACCACGGTTTAATTGGGTGGAACTAAATAAATACAAAAATACTTTTTATCGTGTTCTAATAGTGGGGAAAATACGACACAAAGATAATTATCAGATTCTTACACGCCCGATTAGTGCTCTTAAGCCTCGATTACATTGAGCGAGTTTACAAGCTACTAGCCGGTAAGTGCCGGTAAGTTTGTGAATCGGCGAGTGAGATTGTCATGATGACACACAAAACGGTCTACTCGCTCAGTAGCGACAGTAGCAGCTAAAATAATGACTCCCGCGCGAACCAATTCGGTCGACATTTTGAAAAAGAACTTGAGCTCGCAGCTAGCCCAATACGCTAGCCAATAGCGAAAATTGCGGCTCCCGCGTGAACTAATTCTGACAGTTATGAAATCAGCTGTTGGTAGGCCGCCATCTTGAGCGAGTAGCGAGTAAAGTTGACCACCTTTCAACTTTTTTCGTAGATTGTTCACAATCTGCTAGTAAACCAGTAATACGATTACACTGAGCGAGTTTACTAACAGATGGTGAAATTCCCAGATAGTAGCTTGTAAACTTGTTCAATGTCACCGAGACTTTATACCTAATTAAGCCGGCTGGAAACCCAGGGGGGGAGGGGTGAATAGATATTTTATGCAAATGGGAATACTGTAAAAAGGGTGTAATAAATAATTAAACCGCTCCTTCAAAGTAGGCCGGTGGTTGCACAAAGGTTATACAAATTTAACCGGTCACAACTCCCAGCCGTCTAGGAAAAACAGTTCAGGGAAATCTCATTTTACAATGATGTTTTCTGCGTCTGTTTTGTTTTCTCAGATTAGCAATTTTTTCTTTCAAATAAAAGATAGGTAGGTACACAATAATCACAAACGTGTGGAACCTCACGGAACCTAGATAGAGAACCATTTATTAGATAACGAACACCCCTGCCTTAGGTCACCTCAAGTGGTTCGCTACGCTTGGTGACTTACGGCGGTACTCAACCCTCACAATTTTTGTTTGTTCAAAACTCACATTTTAATAATTTCCGGCGAATTCGTAACTATAATAACATTTTGTTCAAACTCAGACCTGGGGATGTATATTATTTACATATATTTAAGATTAATAAAAACAATACCTTACCATTAATATATTTTACGTACAACGATTTTAAAACTTTATAACCCGATTTTCAACTATAAAGTTAGCGGTGAGCACCAGATTTTGTTTTTCTAGACGATGAATTAATAACTTCGGGAGGTATTCATTTAGAAACATCTTAAATATTAGTAACAGGTTCTTCAGAAGTAATTAAAATGAATCCGGCGGAAAAGTCGAATCTCCAGGCCTACTAGGGTGAATTCGACCTATGTCCGTCCAATAAGCCGTGCCGCGGGCGCATATTTGTTTACACGCTTTCTTCACTTACGTCCCCACATTATTTTTCTTCTTCTTCTTTTCTACACGGGTTGCGAGTCGCAATTTGTATACACGGCTTCTTTACTTACGTCGTTAAGATTCTAAATATATTTTAGGGTATAGTGTCGTCTTAAAAGAGGTGTCGGGGTTCATGGGATCAGGTTTTTTTTGCGGCGAATGCCCATCATTCCTGGACACATTGAGCCCCAGATTCTTACCCACGTTTTTTCCTTCTCATATTTTTTCTTTACAGAATTTCCAATCCTTAATTTCCCCAAAAAGACCCTCCACACCGCATCCCAAAAATGACATGTGCGAGTTATATTCGCGCGCTCGGTGGCACAGCGCTCGGGCTTTGCGGAATTTGTAATATGAATATACAGACGTTAGGTGAGTAGACGCCTAGGTGATCTATGTAATCAATATAATATATATTTGTTAGAAAATATAAAATAAAGTCCAAAAAACGTGCGTCCCGCAAAAACTTAGAAACGAGTCCCGGTACGATCAAGGGAATTATATGGTGTGGTAGATTTCTATCCCCCCTCCGGGATGACGGTTCCTGTATTTACCTAAAAGGCGTGCTTTTGAAGATATAAGGGCTGGAAGTTTCGCCCTCTTGAAAGTTGTAAAAGGTTAGATAGTTCGAAAATTCTGGAAGGAGCGGCGGAGTATGTCGGGAATATGGAATCGGGATCATCATTGTGGAACATTCCAGAACACTCTCGAATGTTGTCGAGCGAAGCCGGGTAACCCAGCTAGTTAACAATATAACAATATGTATTTGTATAATTTGTATTTTGTGTTGGGACGATTCGTTAGAAGATGATCTCAAGGGAATTTTGCTATTTGTTAGAAAATAATCTCAAAATGTGTTAGGTATTATCAGGACCGCTCCAATTGCGCCTGCATGGGGCCTGTCCTGAATGCCCTTCGCACGAACTTATCGTCTGGCGGAAATCAAAAATCCAAAATGGTATATTTTAAATAGTCATATAAAATTAATTCCTCAACATAAAATGACATTATTATCGTAATTTTTTCCGAGTTTAAAAAAGCAGTGAAAAAATCGGTGACCCAAAGGTTTGCCCTAAATTATTATAACAATCGTATGGATTCTGGATAGGTATCAAACGACTTCACTTACAATGTTGATTTTTTGTACTTATACGCTGGTACATACAGACAAGTAGTTTTTTCTTTGATGTATTTGAATTTTGAATGAGAATATGTTTTATACCTTTTGTTATTCGGCGGTACATCCTCTGTAATATTTTGGTGATAGGTATACCGTATTTTCCCTAAATCGACTGCATAATATTGTATATAACTACGCCGGGTGCCGAATGCTGGAGGATCAACCGTCATAGAATCGTAAAAAACCTTAACGACCTTACCTTTAAAATTTGCTTACACAATGAGGAGTAGGTATGTTTCGTACATCATTTCGACCATCGCCTGGCGCCTTTCGTGTTGTACAATTTCCATTTACTGCAATTATTCACACTTATCTACGTCTCTGGGGAAGTTATTTCATGTTAACTTGAAAAAATATGCAAGATGTAATTAAGCTAATTGAAAGCATTCAAAAGGTGGTCAATTCCCACATACATTAAATAATATTAATAAATTTTGTGCTTACATTATTTCAAGTTATTCAGTGTGGGTAAGTGCAAGTCACATAGTCTGCATAGTAGGTGCAAGTTACGTGGTCTGTTTAGTAAATGCATGTTACACAGTCTGCCTAGTAAGTGTCAGTAACATAGTCTGCACAGTAAATATCTTACAGTCTGCATAGTAAGTTACATAGTCTGCATAGTAAGTGCAAGTTATGTAGAATGCATTGTAAATGCGAGTTAGGTATACACATGGTTTGCATAAAAGGTGCAAGTTACATATTCTGCATAGTAAGTGCAAGTCGCATAGTCTGCACAGTAATTGCAAGTCACATACTCTGCATTGTGAGCGCAAGTCACATACTCTGCATAGTAAATGCAAGTAATATAGTCTGCATAATAATAGTCTGCATAGTGTAAGTTGCACAGTCTGCGTAGTAAGTGCAAGTTACATAGTCTGCATTGTGAGCGCAAGCCTCATAATCTACGTCTACATAGTAAATGCAAGTAATATAGTCTGCATAATAAGTACAAGTTACATAGTCTGCATAATAAGTACAAGTTACATAGTCTGCATAATAAGTCCAAGTTACATAGTCCGCATAGTTTAGGGCAAGTTACATTGTCTGCATAGTAAGTGCAAGTTACCTTCATAGTCTGCTTAGTTAGTCCTAGTTACATAGTCTGCATTTAGGGCAAGTTGCATAGTCTGCATAATTTATTTATTTATTAATTTTCAGGAAATCGACAGTTTACATTTATTTCAGTTTGTACATAATTTTAAATAGCCAAAATAAAACCAATTATGGATTTCCTCCTTGAGACTTTACTTTGAGACAGCATAATAAGAATAAGTAAATTAATTTTATAAAAAAGAAATATGAATACAAAAATTATACAATACAAAAAAAAGAAAAAATTTAAAACAATTTTTTTTCTTATATGAAACGAAACATTACTAAACAAAAAATCTATCAATACATTGGTAGCCATGGAGAGAGGTTGTACATATAAATCAAATCAAATCAAATCAATGTGCATCAAATCAAATAATAAGTGCAAGTTACATAGTTTGCATCGAAAGTGCAGGTTACATAGTCTGCATAGTAACTGTTAGTTACATAGTAAGTGATAGTTACATAGAATGCGTTGTAAATGCAAGTTACATGGTCTGCATAATAAGTGCAAGTTGCGTAGTCGCCAAGGTAAGTGGAAGGTGCTGGTACGTAGTATGAATTGTAAATACAAGTTACATAGTCTGCTTAGTAAGTGTTAGTAACATAGAATGCATTTTAAATGCAAGTTACATAGTCTGCATGGTTCGTGCAAGTTATAGGTACAGTCTGCATAGTAAGTAGGTACGTAATGATATAAAAGTACTTTATGATTTACACCGGAATGGCACCTTCGTCATGAATGGGTTAACAGACGGATTGCAATCTTTAGAGCATAGGCGTTGGGTGGGAATGCTATCCTTGTTCTACCGCTATTACAATGGAAGATGCTTCGAGGAACTAGCGTCATTAATCCCTAAGGAACCAGTGCATAGTCGGGAAACACGCCAAACGCGTGCCCAATATATGTACACGATTGACATTTGTCACATGAGAACGGGTCGCTTCTTCAACTCGTTCTTGTGTTCAACAGCTCGACTGTGGAACGATTTGCCGGCCTTTGTGTTTCCTCCTTCCAACAACATGGGTCTCTTCAAGACCAATGTTCACTCCTTCATCTCCTCAAAAAGACCCTCCACACAACATCTCAGATGACATAGGCCTGTGGGAAATTATTTTCCTCAGGGCCTCCTGTGTGGAGTAAATGTAAAAAAAATCCACTGTGGGGTCAAGACAGAGACGGATTTAAGCATTCAGAGTCTATTCCCAGGTTTGTCTAGGTCTTGGCGGCGGATACTGTTGGCCACCTGCTGTATGGCGGGCCAGACTGGGAGAGACTGGTTGAAGGTGATCTTTTCAACTTTTTACCTCTCCACCCGGACTCTATCGATCCATCACCCATGGATTCACACGTTCGTCACTCCTGAAGTACTGAAGGCCCCTTGTCAGTTATGGAAAATTCTTTTTGACTGGACACCCAGGCGGAAAGAGAAAAGTGGGAAGAACCAGACTGAGGTGGGAAGACGAGATAAGAGGGGATGCAGCACAGCTTCTCCAGGTACCAACCTGGAAGTCAGCCGCTGAGGACAGTAGGAGTTGGAGGCGAATTTTGCAGGAGGCCAAAGCTCGATAAGGGCTGTAGCGCCATCGAAGAAGTCCAGCACATTCATCGTAAAATAATTCACCTAAATACGGTCCTTCACTTAATATAAATGTTACGAAATCAATATTTGGACCGTTATTGCATATTGTATTGTTCTGATATTGCTGATTGTCACCGATTTGGAAATTCGATTAGTTAAACAGCATTACGACAATGGAATCATTAGATAGGTACTACAAATTATTAAATTTTCCAATGTTTTATGGGAGATAATTGACACTTAACTCCGTGATAAAATCACAACTGTGTGTAATGGAGGTGTACCGCTTATAGATCGGTTATACCTTCTCCCTCTTTCTCATAAACTTAATATTTAATAGAAGGAGATAGCAAAATTGAGTTCTCAATGGTATATATTACTATATGACCGGTCAGTGGTTGAGTGGGCATAGCGCTTGGGTCCCACCCGGGCGTCGCGTGTTCGATTCCTCGGCTGGCTAAGTCCTCCATCACAACACAAGCAACATTTTCGGCTTTCTGTGGTGGTAGTAGGAGATTTTCAAACATTGTTAGGTTATTCGTTACCCGGGAATGTTTATCTTTCTTTTTAAAAGAAAAAAAAAAAATTATATTTAGTTCATGATGCATTTAGCTGGAATAATTGTTTGAAATATTGAACGATGTGATCCGTAAGTACCTACCTATGTATTGTCTAGGTTAAATTTGAATTTATAAGCAAACTAGAAAGTTCCCGGCATGCGTTGAATTAGCAATGCCACTTAATAAAGACATTTTTTCTCCCTGTGTGTCCTTTCCCATTCGTCCCGTTCCCCTTCCGCCTCCCCTCCCCTCCGTGTCCCCCCTCCTCCTTCCCCGCCTTCTCTCTCCTCTCTCAGGCTTTCCCCGCGTCCCGCGAACCCCCTTCCTGCGTTCCCCTCCTCACTCTCGCATTCCGTAAATTCAGTGCCGTAAATTCAATTAGCTCCCATGCCCCCTATTTCAATTTTTTTGCCAGAGCTCACCTCCTTCTGTGGAAAACTTCGCGGACGTGCGCACAACTCACCAAAGATTCATCGCAATCGGATGAATAGGAAATAATTTCATAATACCAGAGCTTACCACTGTATATAGAAACAATCGCAAAACAATTCACCAAAGTTTCATCTCAATCGGATGAATGCTTTAGAGACCGCCTAAGGGACAAAGGGACAAACAGAGAAACATTCACTTCTTCAAACACAGCAAACTTATTTTGTGGCACCATTTTCCACCTTGAGGAACCCCCTCCCCCCCCTTGATAAACACAAATTTCGACTTCATAAAATTGGTCCTGGGGGTGGGGGGGGGGGTGCCGCCTACAGAATTGTGCTCTTGGGGCATCTGTTCGTACTTGCACTAAACTGATGAATCACATCACGTAGAGAGAGAAACAAAAAGACTTAATTTTTTCGATCGGCGCATTCAGATTTTTTTTTTAATGTTTTTGTGTTTTCGCTACTAAAAGGTTAAAAAATCTTTTAGAGACGAGTCTACGTTTCGACGCATTTTAAATAAATTAAATAGTTGACAGTGGTGGACACCTAACAACCGATATTTCTTTAAATTTGGCCAAAAAAATCTGACTTAATTTTCTCGAAAACTAAAGCTTTAATAAAAAAAATATTTTACCAAAAAATCTTCTCCAAATTGTATGTATAAATTCGCCGATTTTCCGCATGTAAGGTACCTACTACGACTTTCGGGACCAGGCGTGTAAATAAAAAGTGTCTGTTGGGTTTGTTTTTTTTATGCAAATCTATTGCTTTATTCCGAGATAGATGAAATTTTGCACACTTGACCTTTAAAACAAGAGGAAGATCATTGTCTACATGAAATTTCTAAAAACTATACACATCCCCTTTTCCCACCCTTTGAAGTGTTATAAAGCCCGAGCAACGCCGGAGACTTCAGTTGGCATAATAATATAAAGAATAGTAGCTGGTACCCGGCATGCATTGCTATGCCATTTAATAAAAAAAATGTTTCTCTCTGCGTGTCCTTTCCCATTCGTGCCGTTCCCCTTCCGCCTCCCCTTCCTCTCACACGTCCCCTTCCCCTCTCGCGTTCCCACTCCACCTCGTCCACCTTCTTTCTTCCCATTCCATCCCTCCTCCGTCCTGCGAACCCCCCTCCCCCTCCCCACTCCCACATTCAGTCCATGTACATTCATTTTTCAACAACTCGCGTGCCACCTATTTTTTCTATTAATTTTTGTTATAGAAATTTCATCACGCCAGAGCTCACCAGTAGTTTTATACAAACCTTGTCCTGATAATAACGAACACAAAAAGAAGAATTATCCAATTTGGTCATTCGAATGTTATGCGCGTACATACATTTCGGCGATTCATTTTTATTTATATAGATAGATAGATAGATTTAACATTGTGAAACTGTTAAAATTGTAACAAAGCAGGCAGGTTTTTTTTTTCAAAGAAAGATAAACATTGCCGGGTTACTAATAATCTGACAATATTTGAAAATCTCCTACTACCACCACAGTAAGCGAAAATTTTTGCTTGTGTCGTGATGAGGGACTTAGCCAGCCGAGGAATCAAACACACAACGCCTGGGTGGGACCCAAACGCGATGCCAACTCAGCCACTGACCGGACAAGGTAAAAACAATATGGGCATATGCAAGACAAAATGGTGTTTCATATCATATCACTGCCCTAAGTATATACATATTCACCAATATACACAATACTAAAATGTGGGTTTTAGCCGGAGCCAGTAGGACTATGGCATTCTCGATTAGAGTATGTTGTGAGGCTGAAGGTAGTAGGGAGGGGAAGGAGACGTCAAAGAAGAAGGATGGAAAGTAGATAGGTACTTGGATATTCAGATCTGGTTACTAAACACGACTAACATCATTGTATTTCTATTCTAAATGGAACCTTTCACCAGGGCGATACTTTAAAGTGTTTACCATTCTGAAATGAGGTGCAAATATTATTGTTAAGCGGTAAAATATAGCTATTTTTATAGCTACGTAATGTTAAACAATTTGAGAATTACAGCACATAATAAAAATGTGCATTTATTGCTAAATCTTTCAAATAGACGAAAAATAAAGTACCACTAGAGAAATGCCTAAGATAAAATCTTTGCCAATAGTTCAGTCATGTTTTAAAGAGTGGATAGAAAATTCCTAGAAATGTGATCTACACTGACCTGACAGAAAAATTATGTCACCGATTTACATACGACCTTTCGTCTTTCGATTCTTAGGCACCAGGCATGCCAACGAAATTTATTGTTTAAAATAATAATAATAAAACATTTGTTTGTCAGTAGAATTTTACAAATTTGTGGTATATCTAAAAGCTTCCAAGCTTGTCACATAGAGGGCAGTTTGCAGTCGGGCAGCTGTCCCTAAAGTCCGCTAGATGGCAGTTAGTTTAGATCGGAGCTTGGGCACCAGGGGGGCCAAGGGCCCGGGTGCAGTCTGCAGGAGCTCATTCAATTCAGATCTCATTTAGCCAGCTTCCAGTTAGGCCGACTATCGTAGTCACCACTTGTACACGCGAAGTATTAAGTAAATCCCAGATTGACATAAAAGAACTCTATTCTTTCCAAAGAAGTAACAGCTTCAACGGTTCCACGACAACTCAGAATCATAGAACTTCTATTGATCGAAGTCTACACCCCTTTGAAAAGTCATTACATGTTTTGAAAAGAAAATTGAAAAATAGCCCATAACCTTACCTAACGTAACCTTTTGTTGATAACTTTTAATGACTTTTTAAAGGTCTTGAAGTTGCATGATTCTGAATTGTCCAGTCACCATTTGTATTCTGTTGACAAATTTATAATGAAGTAACACTTTTATTTCAGGCAACATGTAGGTAGGGGATACGTGTAATGCAATGTTATCTATTTTGGCATAGCATACAATAAAATATAAAAATAAAAAAGATCGAATGTCAAATCAACGTGAAAAGAAAAGAAAAAAAAATAGGCATATATTCCTGCAAAATTTTAATTTGGATTTGCACCATCTTAGAGGCAACATTTGTGAGCTAATTGTAAAATTATTTTGTTTTATGTACTGTAAAATATTATGAAAAATAAAATTGCTAAAAACAGCATTTTCGCAGGGATTCAAATTACAAATGGCCGATTCATGTTGGATCTGAAATTTGTCGTATATTTCTACCCAAAAAAAAAACATTTTTATCTTTCATTATTTTTACAAAGATGGTAGGGTAAAAATCATTTTTTAAATAATTATCGTTAACTCACAATAATTGAAAAGATGCCTCTAAAATAATGAAAAATCGACGAAATTTTCATTTTGGCCTATGTTTTATAATTTATTAATGAAACAGAAATACACAAAGTAGCACATATCCGTGTGTACCTACTAGAAATTTGCTGTATTGGTTTGGTTGGGTATCTTGGCCTCAAATCCAAATTTAAATTTTATATGAAAAATGCCGCTCAGCCGTTCCTCAGAGGAAAAAATGAGCTTGCTTTGAACACACAGACACGCCTACAACACACTCCTATTGGTTTTGCTCATCATTGGTGAGTACTTGCCTATACAAAAACTGTAATAAATTTCGAATTAACAAAATACTCATTTACCTATGTCTAAATACGATTAGCAGAACCGAATTACATAAATATACTTAGAGCAAGAAACAATAAAATTGTATTGCCGTAACCATGATAAATTAAATTTAACACTGCTTTCAACAAACATTACTTATCCGTACATAATAAGAAAAGTTATTTGCACAATGAATTTCTTGCATTCATTTTTAATTTGCCTAAATCAGGCATGCTCAACTTGCGGCAAATTTAAGATTTTTTGCAGGCCAAAATTAAGAGACACTTTTTCACAGCCCGTTTCATACAATCCTTAATTTTAGATTTGAGATCAAAATACCCAACCAAATTGAAAAATTATTTGTGTAATCGAAAGGTCTATCAAATATCTAGTATGGATATGAGCTACTTTATTTATGTTTGCTTTAAATTATAAAATATAGGCCACTAGCCGGTTCCCGGCATGAGCTGCAATGCCATATATAATTTTTTCTGCCTGCATGTCCTTTCCCGTGTGTACCCTCCCGCGTTTCCCTTCCACCTTTCTTGCCTTCCCTCTCCTCCGTCCCGCGTTTCATATATTCAGTCTGGGACTACATTCAGTTTTAAAACAGCTCGCCCGCCTGCCCCTATTCAATTTTGTTAATTCAACTTTTCTTTTTTCATATATTACAAATATTAATTTTTGTACATTATAAGAACAATCAATCAAATTACCTACTTAAAATATCTATAATTCTTCATTCGATTCAAGTATTAGGCGAGTACTTCAAATAAATTAATTAATTTAGAGAGTTTCGGATATTGAATTTTGATTCAACAATAATTGTTTTGCAAAATGTCATTCTCAAATTTGGACAGTTTTGCAAGAGTTTTTGTAGTGATTAAAAAACTTTTTAGATGTATTGTCATGTGATTGTAATAATCCAGAAACCTTCGCGCGGGTTAAAAGAAGGCATTTTGAAAGTTTCAAACATTTCCCGTGCTTAATATAGCAATGCACAGACATCTCATATACACTAGTGGACTTATGTATGGACACTTTTTATAAATTTCTTGTATTTGATTTAGATTCGCTCTTTTTTAAATCACGTTGGTGTTTAACAGTAATTTTGTTAGCTAATTAATTCAACCACATATTATACTGTTATTTTTTGAAAAGTTTTGTTTAGAAAAAAAAAAAAAAATGCTGAATAAAACAACGTCATGGCAAAACACAAATTATTTATTAATTACGAAGATTTTGCATAATATTTCAAATTAACATTTTAATATTACTATTTCGTTGGAAATCCTTTAAGTTTAATAACTTCATCAATTCTTCTACACATGGAGTCCACCAAACGTCACTGGTTTTCAGGTTTGATGACATGAAACCATGCTTGCATAATCACTCCAATTATTTCTCGTTTGTGACGAGAAACCAGTATTTTCAATCTAGACCAGAGATTTTCAATAGGATTCGAGTCCAGGTGGTTCCCTGGCCAAGGTAGAACAACAATATGGTGGTTCTGTAACCATTTCATGCTCGTTTTGCTATGTAGCATGGGGGTCCATGCTGCTGGAAATTGCATTTACCACGGTTACACTCGAACAAATCATTGTGCTGGGCAATAATTTTGGCTCCATAATCACATATTGATGTCTGTTAGCCTTAATTGTGCCTTCTACCACTTCCAAACATCCAAAACTGTCCCATATCATGCAAGCCCGCACCATGACACTCAGAGGAAGTTTCATTATCGCAGTAGTGCATTCTGGTATCAAATCTTCAACTTGATGGCAACGAACAAATCTGATTTCATCACTCTCAAAAGTGAAAATTTTGGTCTCATCACTCCATATCACCTTTGCCCAGTCTTCTGAAGTCCATTCCTTATGTGTTACAGCCCATTTCAGTTGTTTATACCTCTGTTTCATGTTATGGTTAGACTTTTATTATTCTTGCCTAAATGTTATATTTGTAATATCGAGTCCAGCAGCTTTAATGACCTTGTTAATATCTTTGGATGTTTGACGATGGTTCTGCAGGGTAAGGCAACATATGCTTCTTTCATTTTGGGGAATAACCTTTGGGTTTTGGACGATTTTCGGTCTGTTTTTGTAGTTCTAGTCTCCTTGCAGCGTTGGCAAACCTTTCTTACTTCAGACTTGGTAGCTCCTCCACCCAATATTTTTGCAATTTCTTTGTATGTGTAGCCTTCTACACAAATTGCAACACCTTTGCTTCTCTTTGGGTTACCAATCGGCACGTTTTGGCACCCAAGGAGCCATTTTAATAATATTTATTAAAAAATATATATATAACTTTTCTTCAATGGATGACTGACTAACACGGGTGTAGAACTTATTCGTGTTGCATCTTAAAGTGTTCTGATTGGAGGCCACGACGATTTTCTGCACTTTGTGGTTGGTTAAGATAGAACACAAGACATTGTAGAGTTGCCAAAACTCAAAAACGTTTTTCTCAAAAATTGGTTGTTTTAAAGGTGTTTGCTCCCATGTCTCATATAGAGTGATAGGAATTTTGAATCACCATATGGCATATCGAATGGTATGTTTTTTAATCAACAATAGCACAAGGAATATGAAAAAAAAACTTAGAAGGGTTCTGTAACAAAATAAGTCATTTTTTTCTAAGGCAAACGACAAGATACAATATATCTCGAAAAGTGTCCATACTTAAGTCCACTAGTGTAGGTATATAACCCAAGCAATAATATTTTAATTTTTATATAATAGATTAAAGACTATAATGTTTCAATTTTAGAGGCAACTCAGACAATTTTTTGTGAGTAGATGCTTTTGCATTTAAAAATATTATTTTACCATATTTATTTAAAAAATATAATGAAAAATAAAATCAAAAATAAACATCGTTAAAAAATGCTTTTTTGGTAGTACATAATTTTAATATATAAACCCATCGCTCAGGGAGTGGAAACACAAACCTGCAATAGCCATCCCAAGCCAAGGTGTGAGCTACCGTGTTCAGGCTGAATGTCCTGGGGAACAGTGTCACGAATGGTGCCTCCGAGAAACAAGGTCGCATCTCGGAGTATTTACACCTTATTCCAGCACTCGAGGCTCTGCTGGAGTGGACCTCTTATTTAAAAAAAAAGGACCATTCGAAAACTAGGGGCCTTTGGGGAACCTAGGAGTGCTGAGGCCACTTCCGTGGACTTCCTTCATGGGGCCTGCGAGGAACCACGAGAAGCCGTGGAGAGGAGAGCTGAGGCCAGCTCCATGTACTCTTCCCTTGTGGGGCCTTCAGGGAACCAAGGGGAAGTGCACTCTTCCAGTGTGGGGCCTTCGGGGAATCAAGGAGGAGTGAAGTAGAGAGATGATGTCCTCTTCCCACATGGGGCCTTCAGGGAACCATGTAGGAGTGAAATGAGGCCGTCTCTGTGAACTCTTCCCTTGTGGGGCCTTCAGGGAATCACAGAGGAGTGAAGAGGAGAGATGAGGTCCTCTTCCCTCCTGGGGCCCTCGGGGAACTAAGGTGGGGTGGATTCTTCCCTTGTGGGGCCTTCAGGGAACCAAAGGGAGGTGAACTCTCCGTCATGGAGCCTTCGGGGAACTAAGGAGCGGAGAGGAGAGATGAAGCTTTCTTCCCTCGTGGGGCCTTCCGGGAACCAAGGAGCAGTGAAGAGGAGAAATGAGATCTGGGAAGACACATTGTGGAACCAGAAGATATAGCTCATTTCCAATGAAAATGCTGGTGAACTTTATAAAAAGGACTGGGTTACTGTCAAAGGAATGAGGTAAAATAGGAGATAGAACAATGGGCCTATGGCCTAAGTGCTCAAGGGAACTATATGTAAACCATCTCCGCTCATAAATAAAAAGGGGGAAGGGAGATTTACATATATAGTTGCATCAACAAAGAGGTCACAAAAGTAGGTAGAAAGGAAATGTATATAGTCGCATCAACTTCATAGATTTTTATTATACCACTTTCAGTGTTGTGTATGAACACTAGCAAAATAGTATACATATCATGTACTCATAAGCAAACTCAGATCTATGACTTTTTCTAAATGGGTCAGAAACTTGATTGTGGCGGCCCCTCTCGTAAGGTGAGTGATCGTCGCTTCGCTCGACGTTCGACCGCTCGGATAATTCGGCTCAGCCCGTGTAGCTCCTAGTTCTAGATGTGACGGGGATTCCCCAGGAAAAGACATCATGCACGCGCTCAAAATCAACTTAGGATGTGTTTGAAAACCAAATAGGCATTTCATTTCGTCAGGCGCCCCGGCTTTCCCCCCCTATATCTAGAGCTGTTCACGAGTCGCTTGTAAAAAGCTTTATGTATGAATGGCCTTACACATAGACATTTTTTTAATAATAGCTCCACACAGGAGGTTCTGTTGGGAGGAAAAAAAATCGCTTAAGGCCTAGGTCGTCTTTGGGGAAGCTGTGTTGGAGGGTCATTTTATCAAAATGAAAGAGGAAATTCTAGGAAGGAAAAAGGTGTGAGGGTCTGTTAGGGATCTGGAGTCAGTGTGTCCAGTTGTGATGGACATATGAATCCATACCTCCCACTATAGGTCGAGAGTCTGACTGGAGAGATCTAGGTCAGGTCTCCCTCGACCAGTCTCTCCCGATCCGAACCTCCATGCAGTAAGCAGACAGACGCATTCGCCACCAAGACTTACACAAACTTCACTCCACGAACCCCTGTTAAGTCACCACACGTAGATAACCACTTGGTGTGGCCTATTGCTGGGGTGTTGGTTATCCAATAAATGGTTGCAAGCGTGGTGATACCCATACCCGCCTCACAACAGCGGTACACATACAACATAAATAAAATGACAGAATAAAACTACATTAAATAATTTTATTTATTAATTAATAATAAATAGTGCAGCATTCAGATAACATTTCAAATGCAAAAATTGAGATAAAAAATCTTACATTAAAAGAAAATAATTAACAAAATAATTTTATAGACTTATGCGTAGCATGGAATATAAATAACTTTGTGTTGCGCAAAAGTTGAGTAAGGCTCATTTCACACCAGGCCAGTCTTAATTAAATCATGTCCAGTCAAGTCATATCCCATCAAGTTATGTCCAGTCGAGCCATGTCCGGTTGACTGACATCACTCAATAGATTTTGCAACAAATACTTCAAGACATATTTGACTCCCTCGTAAAAAGGAATTATACAGTTGGTTCAGAAAAACATCACTATCTCAATGACAATTCTTTTTTCAAACCTTCTGCAGGCAGGTACCATAATATTGAAAAGCTCAGTCAGAATTAGCCATTTTGTCAAAGTAAGGATTGTTTGAATAGTAAAGCGGATGCAGCAGATTTTCAACACCGGAAACGGATCGTTTATGTACAGATCGACAGTCTCGATGAACAATGTCAGATGTGCGATTTTGCAGAAGAGATCTTTAAAGTTTAGTTTCTGCATTTTTACTTTGATATTTTAATATTTTGCATTTCATTTCATTAAAAATTCGGAACCTATCGCACCCGGGGGATAACAATGGCACAACTCAAAATACCTCTTTTTCAGGAGAGCAGTTTGAATATTTCGTTTGAGTGTATTAAATCAGTTTATAAACCAATAAAAAAAAACATTATTTTATCAAAGTTGAAAAGCAATATGTAAATATTTATTAGGTTTATATCATAATAGTGGTACAATTATCATTGTGCTGCTATTTTTGCTTGAACTTGAGTAAAATAGTATAATATAACAACGATATATTCGCTTTTAAGGCCACAATAACATTTTTAAGAATTGAGCCGTTTTTATCAAAGATAGAATACATATCCAGGAACATTTTTGCATACTTAACTCAAAAGTGAATTTTTTTGACTTGTGCCATTGTTTTCCCTCAGGTGCGATATAGACTTTTAAATCAACAAAATAAGACAATAAATAAGCCAACAAAATGATTTTCAACTTTCAGCAGATGTCACATTGTTCTTCGAGAACGTCGACATGAAATGGCAAATAGTCTTGTTAAAATGTCGTCCTATAAAAAAAAAATTAGCACATGAAAGAAATCATTTCGGATTCACTCTGTAGATAATAGATAACCTGTTTTCGGATTATTCAGTCACCCTTTTCCCAATTTGGTAGATGATCCAAAAAAAAATTATATTGAGAGTCGAATCCAGTACAGTCACGACTGTAATATACACAACTCGACTGGACACAACTGAAATGTACACGACTCGACTGGACATACTGTCAGCGCCGGATCTGCCATACGTTCAAAAACGTGCAAAAAACCTGGCGCCAACTCCGAAAGGGCGCCGTGAGAAAATAAATATTGTATTAAAATTTAGTTATAATATTCCCTGAATCGTTTAAAAATTACCCATAGTACGAAATAATTATTACGCTCTAGCAACACTTTCCAAAGAAACAGAATGCGCACGCGTCAGGTTGGTATCAACGGCTTACGAATTTATAGTCAGTTACAGAATTTTTTTACAAATTCCTTATATTTAGTTTAACGTAAGATCTATTTTTCCATGTATCTTTTACGACTAATGGGTGCGATCCAAACTCAATAACCAATCACAGCGCGGTATTTTTATTCTGGAGAATCAAACAAACGGACTTGCGCCTTTCAAAATGTTTACAATTTTAGTTAGTTAGTTATTTTGTACGATGTAAGTCTCTAGGAAAAGGTAGTTAAAGACCATTTTCTTATGAAATCTTCAGTAAATTCCATTAAACAAAAGCATCGCACGGTTTGCAGGATTTGCAGGTTGCAACGTGTTGACACTGTTGACAGTTTCATAATTGATTTGACATATTATTTGATGTTCGTTAAATGTGTAATTAATATCTATTATATTTGTTGGTTTTGTTATTTTACGGTGTCAGTGTACATAAGCGTCTTTCGTAAGCCGTTGATACCATACGTCAGTGTTCAGTGTTTGTATGGTGTTTGTTCGCTCAATTTGGTGTTTGTTCGCTGGGGAAATGCAAGGTACAAATATGAGGTTATATTCTTATTAGATTTTAGAGCTAGTCAGAAGCTGTAGATGCTATTCTTGTGTTGTACGTTGCCATGGAAACGAATTTGTATTTGCTTTTTCTATTAATATTCGCGTTGGGTATATACATAAACGCAGTAAATCTCAAGAATGTCTAATGGACCTAGTTCAGCGAAACCACCCACATTGTCTCGTAACCTATATTTTAAATCATGGTACGGGCACAAACAAACAAATCGTAGTATTATTTTAAAGCATAACTTGCAAAAAGAGTTTTTCATAAAATAATTAAAATAGCACCATAATTTTGTGTTTACCCAATAGATTCAGAGAGTATAGGGCTCCTGGCGATTCTCTCTTTTAAAAAAAATGAGTGTGAGAGCTACCGCAGGTCACTTGGAAAAGTTACACCCTTTATATGTCTTGATTTTATTTGATAAATTAGTGTAAAAAAAAAAAAATTAAATAAAAAAATTGGGGTGAACGGATTTTTAATCAAAATAAAAATGTAGGGGGGGGGGCGCCATCGGTACCTCCTGCACAGGGCGCCAGATTTCGTAGATCCGGCCCTGCATACTGTACTGGACACAACTCGAGTGGATACGATTGAACTGGCGTGGACTGACTCGGTGCGAAATGTTTCTACACAGACCGCCGATTTATCTCTCAATGCCACTCTCCTCGGATAAATTAGTGACATTCTTATTGGTGGTGGCAAGAACTTTAAGGATCTCATTGCAGTACTCAAACTCCTCGGTGTAAGTAGTGTAGTCGGCCTGACAGAAGCGCATGTGTCGGTTGACGGTTTCCTGGAGGGCGAGGTCAGGGCTGTTGAAGCGTGAGATGATCTCCTCGTCGAGGGAGGGTGAAACGATGAGGCGGAGTGCGTTCAGGAGTTGGCCGGGGTTATCGTCAACCATCTCCTTGAGGGCTGCGGCCAGCGCGTCCACAAGGACGAATGCTTTTTCTGTAGCAAATAATTACAACTTTAGATAAGGAACAGGAATTTCTCAAGAAAATAAAAACGTATTTAATCAATGAAGAAGACGGTAATATTAATAGATTCAAATGAAACATGAACAGAACAAGACGCAGAAAATAAAAAGGGTAACGGTCGCAATCGACAATTGAACCCAGGATATATGCATTACATATACACATTATTAACCGGTAATTTGCCGGAGCCGCGCGGATGCGTCGTGTCTGTGCGCATGCGCGCGGAAAAAAGGTCGAAAAAAATATTTTTGAATGCGATTTTGACCCTTCTGTGTACAGGATTTGTATGAAGAACAAGGTCAGAATAGCTTGCCCAAATATCGTAGAAGATATAGCAACTAGTTTCATTCACCTGGCAGCACCAGAATATTTTTAAATGATTTTTATCTGTGGAGTCGAAGTGTCAAATTTTGCCGCGATTAAATCTGATGCGGAATTCTTTACGAAAACATCGTAAAACCTATCAATTTATCAAATTAACGCTAGTAATGAAGTTTTAGTACATAGTTTATTGTTCTAGGAATGTGTTTCGGTCAATAAAATATATGAGAGCTTAAAATTAATTCACAAAACATTCAATTCAAAATTCAAAGTGGTGCTTCAAAACTCAAAATTTTGTCAAAAAGAAGAAAAGGGCGCAAATAAAGGTAAATGGTGGCAAATGACAGGTTAAAACAAACTTTTGCAAGATTTGCATGATGTCTGGTTTTTATTCTAAGCTAAGGCCAGTTTTATTGCAGAAATTCAAATGTAACATTGTCATCAAATGGTCATTTAGCGCCGTGTCTTTTTTTACATTTGAAAGGTCTCCGTTAAACGCCGATTCTAGGTGCATTTCAACTTTCTATCAAATAGTAAATAAGCTTACAAGCTTAACAACATGATAGTTGTTCTCTTCTGCTGATCATAATTTGTTCAAAAGCTTAAACAGACTTAGAATCGGCATTTAACAGGAACCTTTCAACTGTCAAAAAATCAAAATGACGGTGAATGGCCAATTTTGATGATTTTGTCTCTTGTGAAGTTCTGCAAATCAACAGAGTGTAAAAACACGTACCTGACAGATTTTAACCAGCAATTGATTCCTGAGCATATTTGGAGTATAAAAAGACGGTGACATTCTGTTTCCAATGATATTTTTTTCAATTAAAAACAATACAAATATTTGTTCCATCAGGCGTTGCAAGAATAGTCGGTTATAACCTAGTCGTTTTAGCGATAAGCACTCTATCTCATTCCAGCAGAACGGTAACACCAGAAACAGCGCGCATATCATGTGATTCCGCCGCGACGTGTAAAGAGTGTGATCAGTATATATTTCAAAATAACATCTCCCTTTTGTACTCCAAATATGCTCAGGAATTTCAGGTTAAAATTCTTCAGCGTAAGTGCTGCTACAATGTATTTTTACAATATGTAAAAGGATAGTAAAGAATAGAGAAGAAAAAACTACAAAGAAAATAATAGATAACCTTTGAGTTGTGGGTGGCGCGGGTAGATGTGGCATAGGATGAAAGCGGCCTTGTTACGCAGGGTGATGCAGGGCTTACGGATACTGCGGATTAGGGCGTCACAGCCCCCCTCCGACAGGAAGGCCTTCGCACAATCATCGTGCTCCCTCACAAGGCCTGCAACATAACACAACAACACCCTGTTAAAACCATCTTAGTTAACCTCTCAGACTAATTTGTTCACTTTCGGAACAATTCATACAGGTCTCATAGAAATCATTGTGTCTCCTTTACATAGTGAAAAATGTGATCTAATGCATATTCAAGTCTAAAATTTAATCACAACCGAATTTAAATATACACCTTTATGAAACCAAACCTTCCGATCGAGATTTGAAAAAAAAAATTATTAAATTATTTTTACATGAAACAACAAAAAAGTGAGGTTGTGATAACGTTTATAATACATTAAATTTGTCTAAAAAAATATGTGGGTGTTTTTATTTTATTTTCGTTACTAGTAATTTTAGTTAGAAAAGATGTAAGGTAAGCCATTTTTAGAAAACTTTAAAGTTCGCATGCAAAATTTTTATATTTAAAAAATTTGGTTCTTTTTCGAATCATAAAATTTGAAAGCATATTTCATCACATTAACAAAATTGTTATTAGTTTTCAGATACATTCAGAAATATTCCATTTATTTGGATGTTATTGCAAAATGGCAATATTCGTGGTTAAATACAAAGGTTTTTTTTTTATAAGGAAATATTTTGACCGTCTGACAAAATACGGTCCAGGCCTGAGGGGTTAAAGTAAGTAAATCAAGTGATGTAAATGGATAAAGTGTTCAAAATAGAATAAGTTTTGCAATAAATAATTATTATAGATGGATGATTAATAAGCTGTACTGTAATTTAAATAAATTTTAACAAAAATAAATTAATTTTGGATTTGATGAATTAGGTATGCAGAAAAATGATCCGAATTACATTGACAGACATATGCCCTAATCAAGCCATTCTGAAAGAACTAGGTAAACAAATGTCTACCTACAATGACCTAACCCTTCAGCACTGGCTGATACGATTGTGCGGGTCCGTTTATAAAAATATTTCTCGAAAATGGTTTTAAATTTCTGCACACAAAAACTGGGTGGGTTCATATCTGAACTGACAAATTCGCACAGTCGTTGTGGGCAAAAATACCGCAGAAATTAAAAACAGTTTTCAAGAAATATTTTTATAAACGGACCCGCACGGTTATGAGCAGTGCTCAAAGGGCTAAGATATTTTGGACAAGTTGCTCGCCAAACAGATACTCGCCCTTGGAGAAACTGCTGCTCGTTGACAAGTGTTTGGTAGGAGAAGCAGAGGATCCAATTATTGGAGTGATCAAATAAAACAGGCGTCCGGAGCGTCGGTGTCTGTGATTCTTCATGCGGCGCAAAACCTGCTTCGTCAAGAGAATCGGAATGCGATCAGAATGTTGGCAATAAGTTAACAACAAGAATACAACTTACACGAGGCAGCATAGAGGGCAGAGCGCAAAACCTTGGCATTCTCTTCGCCCTTGAGGATGTTCAGCACGAGATGGATGAAGCCGGAGTCGAGGGCACGGGACTGACAGAAGGGGTTGTTCTGGCTGATTTCGGCTAGCAATTGACAGGCCTGGCTGCGTACGTCAATGTGCTCGCAGCTGAGGCACACGGGGAATATCTTATAGCCGCCCAGCTTGTAGAAACCTTGACCAAAAGATGAACATATTTCAAACAACTGTTCGTTCATCTAAAATAGTTGAGTCATACCGACGTACATATAAAGTGGTAAAATCAAAAGTAGTTCTGGTAATTATGATAATATATGTTCTGGTAGTTCCATTAATGGTTTATTACTTCCCACACTCCACTTGAGTGGAGGGTCTTTTAGAGGAAAGGAAGGAGTGAACTGAGGTCTTGAAGAGACCCATGTTGTAAATACAGAGGACTCAAATCAAGCATCCACTGCCAAGACCCATACAGACGTCACCCCATGAACCCGGGCACCCTTGCTAAGTCACCAAACGTAGCGAACCACTTGGGGTGACCTATGGCAGGGGTATTGGTTATCAAATAAATGGTTCCCGGGGCAGAGGTACCCATACCTGCCTCCCATCTTCTAGTTGTGTACAATTGCTGAAGACATCAATGAAGTTAGTTCTTCAGAGCAGCTCAAATTTAAATGTCGGTAGAACAAGGAAGTATTCTCACCTGTTGTCTACGAATCTCCATAGACTGCAATCCGTTCATTAGAAGGCACCTTTTCAAGGCAAACTTCATGGACCAAAATATAATATGCACATTCGTGTACAAAAATAGCGTCCGATGGAACACATTTATATCAGCCACACAAAACAGGTTGAGATGTGGGATTCTATCAAACTGACTGCCTGTTTCTGCAAGAGTCGAGAGTTTTTTAAGGTATTTCGGAGATCCGATTTACTGTAATTTTTTTATTCACTTCCCAAACTTGCACAAAATTAGACCTTTTTTTTCGACAGCAGCAAAGTAACACGAACATATTTTTTTGTTTGTTTATATTATCTTACCGATGGAAATGACCAAATTGACGACAACGTCCATGAGTCTCATCTGCAGCACATCATTGGGCACGAGTAGCAGATTATGTCCAAGATGATGTTACGGTTGCTGAGAATGGCGATGCAAGTGTGTTATCTTACCGATGGACATGACCAGATTGATGACAATGTTCAAGAGCAACTCGAAGTGCATGCAGTACAGTACATCATCAGGCACCTGCAGCAAATCATTGAGCACATCTGAGTTGCAGATTATATCCGAGATGATGTCATCGTCGCTGAGAATGGCGACCCAGGTGTGTTATCTTACCGATGAACATGTCTAGATTGATTGATAATATCCATGAGTGACTCAAAGTACATGCATGGCAGCACATCACTGTGCACGTCCGAGTCGCTGATTATGTCCGAGATGATGTTGTGGCCACTGAGAATGGTGACGCAGGTGCATAATCTTACCGATGGACATGTCCAGATTGATGACAATGTCCATGAGCGACTCAAAGGCCTGCAACACGTCATCAGGCACGTCTGAGTCACAGTTGATGTCTGAGATGATGTCGTGATCGCTGAGAATGGCGATGCAGGTGTGCATCTCCGCCGTCACGTCCACCGTCAGACTGCTGATAGCATCCTCTAAGAACTTTCTCCGCTGGAACAAGTGATGAAGAACTGCTTTTAGTTAAATTGATTAAAACTACTGAGAACAAACATTTGGTACGAAATGGTCATAAATGCCTTTGATAAAATTAACGTAGCAAACCACTTTGGGTGACGTATGGCAGGGGTACTGGTTATCCAATAAAGATTCCCAGGGCGGCAGTAACCATTCTTATTGTAGCTTATTGGACAAATGCATTGTGTTCCTGAGTTGGATAATACGAGGATTCATAAATGTAGTCAATTCTGATATTTGGGACACATAGGACCCAAACAACATTTTATCCCAAATAAGCAGCAGTCCAAAATAAGCAGAGTTCAAGGTACATGGGTTAGCGATGTGTTGGTTCAGCTGGAATGGGCTCATGTTTATTTTTTTATTTATTTATTTATTTCTATAAATTACAGTTTTTACCTTATATTTAATATTTTTACATAATATATTTTGAAAACATTTTTACATATTAATATTGCATTTTATTATGTTGGGTGTGTGAGGTAGGTTTGAGAAGGTGAAACTGTTAGTTGATAATGTTGTATGTTTCGTGAACACCTCACTAGGAAAACCTGTGCTGAGGTGTTTACGTGGTTATGATTCAGTGTGACAAGTATAGGTATTTATGTGTTGTAGTAGAAAGTTAGTTTTTTTTTTATTTACATTTAATGGTTATTGTATATGGATTATTTGGAAGAAAAAAATATATAAAGTATATATAAATATATATGTATACATGAATAGTTGGTAAATTCTTGAAAGACATGTTTATTTATTTTACTAGATGATATTAGATGATATAAGTGCCAATATTATAAAAAGAGTTATGCACTATTAATTAATTTTGTAGATCTAGTGGTTTAATTTAAATACCAAGTGAATTTTTATGTTTGGTTTGGAGTAAAGAGGTTTTGGAAAAATAGTGTTCCTTTAGTTTTTATCCAGTCTGTGATTTGTTTTTTTAGTTTATTTGATGATATGTGATCCGCTCCTTTGCGGGAAGCGGTTCCTACTCCCACTCCTTTTTCAAATCGACTACTCCCAGAAAACCCGGCCCAGTACTCGCATCCAAATAAATCCGGTGGTCCGAGTAACCCAACGCCACAGCGCGAAGCCGTGGCGTGGCGCCGGCTTTCCTAACCATTCGAATACAAGTCCCGAGTTCGCCGAGTACGCTCAAACCCAAGCGTCTTGGTCCGAGCCACGTGAACCAAGAACCCGCCACTCTCATGCCACTCCCGTTATTCCCGCGACTCGCTAACCACGATACATTCCTGCCACTCACTCCGAACTCGGGCTCGTTTCCAAACCCGAAACTCGGATGCCTCCACCGGCCGGCGGGCGTCTCCGTGTTCGCCGCGAGTACTGAGTAGTAGGAACTAGGAGTCACCGTTCGGCGTCCCCGACACGCTCCACTCTCCACTCCACTCCCGACGAAGTCGACGAACAGGTATGTTTCTTTCTGCAGTACCTTCAATTTATTTATTTTGTGTGTTGTTCATTAAAAAAGTAACTGAACTCACTTTTGTATCTTTTTAGGAAGTTTTAAATCAAAATCTGTGCCGAGCCATTTACGTCAGCGGAGCACCACTTAGCATGGTCGAGCACCCCCTGTGGAAGGAATACTTCAGCCGTCTTCGTCCTTCGAACAAGCTGCCAACTAGGGAAGCCGTTTCAACCTCATACTTAGACAAGGAATATAACCGTGTGCAAGCGAATACCAGTGTCATAATAGCCGACTCAAGAAACTTGGCTCTTCAGTGTGATGGGTGGAGCAATTTAAGAAATGAAGGAATACTGAACTTTGTGGTGAACACTCCTAAACCTATTTTCGTTGACTTTGTCAATACAAAAGACAATCGACACACATCCGAGTATTTGTGCCAGGAAATGAAAAAGATTTTGGAAAAGTTTGGCCCCAATAAATTTTTAGTTGTGATTGGAGACAATGCGGCCAATATGAAGAAAGCGTGCAAGCTTTTACAAAGTGAATATCCGCACATTGTACCCCTTGGGTGCATAGCTCATACAATGCACCTATTGGTGAATGACATTCTTTCAACCAAATCAGCAAACATATTCATTCAAAGGGTTGTTAGTATCGTTAAGACCATCCGTCAATCACAAATACTGAGCGCATTACTAACTGAAATAAATACAGCAAAGAAATTGAATTCGACTCTACATCTTCCTGTCAAAACACGCTGGGGCAGTTATTTAAATTGCCTTGACAGCATGATGAAATGTAAAGTAAGCCTGCAAACTTTTGCAGTAAACGAAGCTGCCTCATCTTTACCTCGTGATATGAAGAACAGCCTGTTAGACGATGATGTTTTCTGGACAAGAGTGACATCATTAGCCGATGTTCTGCGACCGATTGTTTCCTGGATTACAAAGCTAGAGGGGGACGAACCACTAACCCACAAACCATTGTATGCTTTTGAGGATATTGACAGCAGTCTAAGTAAAACTCTTCCAGCATCTCTACTGTCAAATGCCGAAGAGAAGCAAATATTAGAAAAGGCGACGCAGCGCAAAGAATTTGCTATTGCTCCAATACATCTGGCTGCTGCCCTACTAGATCCTGGTTCCCAAGGACATCTGCTAAGCCACGCTCAGCAACTTGAAGCACTTGAATTCATTGACCAAGTAGCAAGTCATATGGAGACTGTTGATAGTGCAAATGTTCTTGTTGATTTAGCCAATTATAGGGCTAAGGAAGAATCATGGAGCAAGGCATTCCTATGGAAGTAAAATCACGCCAGTGACCTGGTGGAAGGGGATGTGCGGATGTTCAGATTTGTCACAGGTTGCCATAAGAATATTGACAGCTCCCATTACTTCCGCAGCCACGGAGAGATCTTTTAGCACGCTTAGTCGCATCCATACAAAACGGAGGAATCGTCTAACAACTCAAAGAGCAGGGAAAATAACATTTGTGGCACACAATTGGAAACTTCTTTCCTCTGAAAGTGGCTCTCAAGCTGCTTCCAAGAAAACCCTTTCTTCCACGGATGAGCAGATTGCGTCTGCTTCGCATCATAACGTTTCAAACTTATCTGGTACTCGCAAACGCAAACATCCAATTGACTGTGCCGAGGAAGAGGAAAACGTAGATAATCCTGAATCGACAACAACTTCGTCCGGGTCGGATGAAGAAGAAGAAGAATATGAAGATGAAAGTGGAAGCGAAGTTGATAGTGTCTAATCAGTATCATCAGATGAACAGTAACGATCTGTGAAGTTGTGTCATTTTTACAGTTTTACGATTTTTTTGTTTTATGTAGCCTACCGTACACTAATAGGTAATAGCGTAAAGTGTATAGGCTACTAATACTGTACATACAATAGAGATACTACTCAATGTAAAATAATTTTGATCGGTGCTTTTTTTTTTTCTCTTGGATCCTATTCCCATATATATTGGAATAGATTTGACTTTTTATGGATCTATACTGCTAATATGTACCATATGTGTGTATTTTTTATATTTTAGTTAATAAATATTATTCTTTTTGAGGTATTATGTTGTTAAAATCAAAATTCCCAATATTCCCCGTCCAGGGGAATATTCCCCAAAAATAAATTCCCGGGAATTTATACATCACTACTCGCGTGTACCGCTTGTTTCGTATTTTATATGGCATAATGCCATAAGTAAAATGTCTTAACGATATTCGGAGTTTACATGAGACTCGTTGTTGTGTATTTCTTTTTAATTCAAAATTAATCATTTTTATGAAATGTCGAACGCTTGTACCGGGGAGAATAATATAAAATTTTAATAAGATTTTAATTGTAAGTCTTGGAGATTCCAACAATCTCTGTCGGATTGATTATTACAATGTCTATGGAAAAGGATTTGTTCTGACAACCGTTGCACCTGGCTCATCGATGGATCACGGATAATAGAAAAACAAACTGCCCGGGCGGAGTACTTGCATTTTACTGGAGCGAATGGCCACACATTTTTCATCAATTCTTCGTTGCTGTCAGTGAAGTTTAAATTTAGATAGCTAGTTAATGATTTTGGTTGATCCAGGGGGGTAGGCTACCATTTATTGTTATTTTGTTTTCATGTTAAACACTGTGCAAATGTTTAATTTATAAATGTATTTTGATTTCTCAATGAATGCCGTTTATCATTTATATCCTGGAATTGACTATAAAGTGTATAATTCCCAAGGCCCCGAAAGAGGATTTTGCTCTACAGTCTGCTAGCCTGGTCCTACGGCCAGTGGCGCCCTTAAAAAAAGCTAACAGAACTGGACAAACACAATCACATTCCCTGTCATTTAATCTTTTACCTACATGTTATTCTATTAAATGTAATTTATAATTCCCGAACTAAACCGGTGTACAAATTAAGTGGAAAATAATGAATTGTAGGGTTTTTCAAGCTGGCGACACGGTATCGCTTCCAAGTAAATAATCACACACTCTACACTAACAATTACACATCGTCGGATCTACCGGATCTGCCCTGATGATGGACACTGCAACGCTGTCCGAAACGTCGGCTATAGTAGGAGGTAGCGCAACACGGCATAACACCCCAAAAACTATCAACGAAAAAAAAAAATTTTTACCTCTTCATCCATTGGAAGGGAAGGACCCGGGGCATCCTCGTTCCTGGTGACTTCTGTGGCAAATCTCAGTAAACCCTGCAACAAGCAATACATATTAAAACTACATCCAATACAAAAATAATGTGAAGAAATGTAACGGCTGTTTTCTTATTCCTGGCCCCCTAACACAGTCAATCGATAAGAACTGGTAGGATAACTTTCGGTAACTACTCATTGTTCTCTAATATAACTGCAGATCGCCAACGAATAAGTGACAGATCGGGAGAGACTGGTCGAGGGAGATCTTTTGACCTCAGGCAGGACTCTCTCAGAACATTGCTTTGCACCACAGTGGTAGGGATATATTCCATAGAACCATCACTCCCGGATACACTGACTGACTCATACCTTTTTCCCTTCCCATAACTTCCTCTCCTTCCTTTCCCTGAGACCCTTCACACAGTATCCCTAAAGATGAAATAGACTCTCAGGGGAATTATTTTCCTCAGGACCTACAGAGTGGAGCTATTATAGAAAATATTTTCAAAAATTGTACAAAATAGCACCTCGAATTGTATAGCTCTATATTCCTGATTTTATTTGTTTCCAAACACAAAAACAATCATTTTGTCATAAGCTTCCATCAGAAGGTATAGTACACGCCAAACTTTAAGACCTACCTGAACATGGTACAAATGCATTCTCGCGCAGTTACTGACTTTACAATTAACAAAAGAGAAAGTTGCGTAAAAACATAGTTGCAGAGAAAGATGTGAGCGGGGGGCATGCCACTTTTCTTATTTCTACGATTTCTGATCAACATCAGGCCGGTCTTAAAATTTGGTGTGTACTATCATTAATATTAAAATGTTATGAGAGAAAAGTTTCATTAAAATACCTATGCTGACATTTATGTTTTAAACTGCTCTAATACCTCACAAACACCATTAAAATACGATGTTAGTCTTAATTGCATTAGTAATTATTTACAAACGTTATTATCAGTAATGATTGTCATAACAATGATACAATCTGTATGCAGTTATACATTATTATTAAAAGGTGTATAAAACTAGAGTCTTTATATAGAGAAACGGCTAAACAGTAGCTAACTACGTAATTGGGGATGAGAGATGTCTCTCAGAGATCAAAATAAATAACATTTTGAGGTTAGGTTACCTGTAGGTTAGTGGGTTGTCTTGGTTGTTCGGCAGCCGGCTGCGGATTTTCCTGATCTGCAGGTAAAGAAATGGCCTGCAGACTCATCCTGCTCTCCTCTTGATCGGGCATGGCGACTTACTATTGATTATCGTTCTCGGAAAATGGCGTTACAGTTCACAGAGAGAAGAACAACAAACCGACTTCGCCGGACACCGTACAAGGCTGCTACCGATTAATGGTAAATCAAAATTATTACGCTTATAAAAACACTAACAATTAAACAGATTGTCAAACCATTCTTGAATTTAATATATGTTTAAAAACGACACGTGTTCTTTGAAAACACAACAATCACAAATGCGGCGTATTTTTATGACATTTTTTGGCCTTGTCAGGGAGGAAAACGTCAAAAATATTGAATAACCTTGACTTCGAGTCAGAGAAACCTAGAAATTACTAGAACAACTCAAAGAAGGAATCTGCTTTATCATAATCTGCTTTATCATCTGCTTTGACCGTGTCAGTGTTGCCAACGTAGGCGATTTTTCGCCATTTAGGCTACTCGGAACGAGAATCGGCGACGAAAAAATTTAAAAGGCGACTGGTCGCCTATTAGGCTACTTCAGAGACAAGTTATTTAAATCAGCCGAATCGCAAATAATTAAGAAAAAAAAAAAACAATATTTCACGCAAATGTAAATAAACTTTCAACCAAGCAATATTTTTTATCATCACTCTTAAATACCTTTCTGAGGTGGTTTTGAATTGGTTCCAATCTGAGTTGGCCGGTGACCAAACTGGTTCCATGCCAACTCAGAATGAAACCAACTCAGAACCACCTCAGAAAGGTCATTAAAAGCTTTGAAAAAATAATTTTAAAATAGTCGGTAACCCTATATATACTAGCTGGTTCCCGGCGTGCGTTGCGATGCTATATTCAAATAAATACATTGTTTCTCCCTGAATCACCTTTCCCGTACATCCGGAATAATAATATAATTAAATGTTTGATATTTTGGTGCGTAATACGTAGTAATTACAAATATAATACTTAATATTAAAATACTTAACTAATTTATAATGCTTATGAACATAATGTATCTACGATAGTAATTATTTTATTTTTAACAATGGTTAAAAGATCTAGGTATTTGTTCACAATATTATTTGTTTTCATGTTCTACGTAAAGTAGGTAAACAATAGTTAAACAACAAGGGTCTTTCTAATAAACGTATTTTAAATTTTATACAACTGACAAACAACTCTCTATGAGTCGCAAATATTTGTTTTTCACTTGTATAAAATTTTATTGGGTATTATATTATTCTTATGAACTAGCTCTGCTTTTATATTTACTACACTTTATCTTTCGTTTTCTAGAGGACTGAATTATAGGATACAACAAGTAATTTAAATTATAGGAACCTATCTGATATACTTCCGGTATAAATTCTCTTAATACTCATATTAATTATTATTTTGAAGGAGTTTTCCTGATGTCTGCACTTTTAGCAATGACTTTTATTTTAGTTTTCGCGAATATTACCCGGTATACCCTTCCTAGCTAACGTTATAAATTATATAGCCTATTCCGGGCCTAACCCGGGGATAGTGTAGCTTCCCAACAGTGCAAGAATTTTTCAAATCGGTTCAGTAGTTTCGGAGCCTATTCAATGCAAACAAACAAACAATCAAATCTTTCCTCTTTATTATAGTGTAATGTAATAGATAAGGGGGCATCCATTAATTACGTGAGCAGTTTTTTTTCCAATCTAGACTCCCCCCTCCCCCTCGGTGAGATAAATTTGGGCCAATTCTTATATTTTTTTCAAGTAACGTGAGATTTTGCTGGATCCCCCCCCCCGTTTGTGCTCACGTAATTAATGGATGCCCCTAATAGATATCTGGACAAGCGACAGCGGGCAGCGGTCAGCGAGCTAGCAAGCGGGAGGTGTGGATTTGATTTAACAGATGGCGTTGGTTATAAAGGTTGGGTAATGGCGTGGTGTTGTTTTTCGTTAGCCACAGCAACATGTGTCCGGGTCTGCTAGTATAATATAAGTTGCGTTTTTTTTCAAAGAAAGACAACATTCCCGGGTTACGAATAACTTGGAAATATTTGGAAAACTCCTACCACCATCACAGTAAACGGAAAATGTTGCTTGTGTCGTAATGGAGGACTTTGCCAGCCGAGGAATCGAACAAGCGACGCCTGATTGGGACCCAAACGCAATGCCAACTCAGCCAATGAAATTCATTGGACTAATGAATTTAATTTCTACTAAGTAAAAAAACTCCCATCAACTAAGAAATGTACTGCCAATAAGAGAACTCAAGAAATTAAAGAACATCACCGAAATTGTGTATTTTGTCATAACATTCGAAATTCTCCCCCCTAATCTGCCCTTTGGAAAATTTTAACGAAATCTGTTTCAAAGCTCTAAAATTTCAAAATTACCGTTTGTACAGTATATAAGTTTAGATGCGTTTTGTTGTTGATAGGCACAGTTTAAATTTTCAAATTTTATAAAGCCAATAGGAACCAATTCCAAAAATATCCGGTTCCTTGGAAAAATAGTATCGGGCAACGAGTGACAGCAAAGTCACCGGGACTAAAAACCGTCAGGAATATCTTCGTTTTTGAAGTTGGCTTCATGAGTTGATTTTTTCTTGTTTGTTTAGACATTTATCTTTTTCATTTGTTATTTGAAGTTTGTTAAATTTTCGTATTGAGAAATATTTGATCCTGAAAAATTTATTTTCTGGTAAAATCGGAAAATTGGTTGGAAAATAGATCGGTAAATTGTAAAATCAGAAAATTTTATCTCGGAAAATTGGTCGGAAAATAGTTTTTCATAAAAAGTTAAACTTTTAGATCTTGTTATGCAAAGATTTTTTTTTCCGAAAAATTTCTTCCGGGATAATTGAAAATGAAAAAAAAATTGTAAGACAATTGACCGGAAAATGTGTCGGGGAATGGTATGAATTTTTTGATGATTTGAAATAATAACAAGTTTTAAAAAATTTCTTTTTGACATTTTCTTATCGGGGAAACTGAAAAGTTCAACGGTTCTCTTTGAAAATAACAGAGGGGGACACTTTCGTTTGCAACAAACCTAAACGGTACAGTAATTGAGAAATTCAAAACACGAGGATGGTTATTGTCTCCCAACTCCATCCCATACCCTTTTCCCACCCTTTAAAACAGAATTTTAATGCTACTTGATGAAACTTTTACAAGTGACATTTAAAATTAAAGAATATTTACTGTCTACATCTGATTTCGAAAATCTTTCGTAAAGTCCGGGCCAGGCCGGGACTTAGGGCTTTAAATAGTAAATAACTCAGAAATTTTAACCCGTGTTTTTTCAGGAAACGAATAGGCTTAAGGAAAATAAATAATGTTGTTATATCAGAAAATTGTACTTACCCGGAAGCAGGGACGTAGCTACCGCCGTATCAGCCGTATCAATGATACGGGGCCCCGGGCTACTGAGGCCCCTAACGTGTGTAAGCAAAAATAGTAAAATGTTAACCACAATGTCACTTAATCTCGTGCTTCCCGGGAAAAAAATAGAAAAAAAACTGTCATACGTGTCTATAGAGTTTTCACTTCAGAAATGACAAAAGTCAAGTGCGCCCAAAAGTTGGCAACATGCTGCATCGGTTATTGTGGGATTCCCCCCGTTTAAGTCATTCACTTAAACGGGGGAATCAAGCAATAACCGATGTACAATGACAAACCACGGAGAGCAAGATTTACGCGTTTTATTTCATTCCGGTTCAAACTTTATTATTACATTGTAATACAAAACAATCTTGCTCTTCTGATTATTTATTGGTTAATTAGTTTGATTTGTGAAAATAATGAGTGAAAGGAAAAGAGATTATCCCAGTGGAGCTATGAAAAGAAAAAGTAAACAGAAAAGGGAGGTTATAAAAAAAATGCCCAAAATTTTTTAATTTTTTCTGCAATCAGCTTCTTTGAGTAATTTAGATTGCAATGGTAAGAACTAACTATATATTTACCAGTAGCGAAGGGTGAATTTTGTTTTTTGAAAGAACAGTGGCAACCTTCAACACATGAAAATACTCGATCACGTATTGTACCGAGCAATAATAAGGGGCCCAACTAATTTTGATACAGGGCCCCTCCACGGCACGCTACGCCACTGCCCGGAAGTGGCGAATTTCCTGAAGAAATGAGGAAATGTGAAATCTACGCAAAAATAATGAAATGTTAATAAGTTAAGTAATCTGATATATTATCTCCTTTGTCTGGAGTATTGGGTTGTATCTCTCTTTTTATGAACAACCGCTGTTCTTGTGGTGAAACCAGTGATGCCATTTCAAAAGTTTAAAAAAAGCCTTGTTTCAGCGGAAAAATATAATGATTTATCATTTTTTGGGGGTTAAAAAGACATGTTTTTCGCAAGCTTTTTATTGTGAACTTAAACGAGATAAAAACGTCATTATTCCACTAACCGCTGCACTTTTAGGCACAGATAAACAACAAATTGTTGTCAACAAGCACGCAAGAAACAACTATTTACATATTATATATTAGGTTCTTAGTTTAGGTAAGCTAAGTAATTCGTGCATATTTAGAAGAAACAAAACTCACACAAATGTCAATGCATACAAAAAAAATTTAAAATGACGGCAAGGTAATTGTTTTTCGTAGGAAATAACATACTCTCATTGAATAATTTTAGTAATAAAAAAATATTAAAAGAAACTACCGTGCAGCATTATTCATAAATCAACACACCCACTTTCAATGGATTATATTTTCTAAAACACCTAACATGTACAGAACTAGCTGAAGTCCCTGGCGATGCCCGGGCTTTACTCAGAGTTTTCGAAATCAAATGTAGACAGTGACCTTCCTCTTGTTTTTAAGGTCATATGTGCGAAATTTCATCAACCTCGGCATAAAACTGTAGATTTGCATACAAACCAAATCCACACCGCCCGCTTGCCAGCCCACTCGTCCACCACATACAGACATTCTCATTTATATATAAGTACATATTATATATTTCAACCAATTTACACAAAACCTTGATAAATTATACACCTAAACCTTCCTCATGAATCACTCTATCTATTGGTAAAAACCGCATGAAAATACGTTCAGTAGCTTTTGAGTTTATCGCGAACAGACAGACGGTCAGATGCGGCGGAGGACTTTAATTTATAATATGAAGAGATGTTAAGGGACGTAGGTACTTGACTTACTTTAAACAGTGATTTATGACATTATTTGGAGTAAAACAATGTAAATGAAATTTTGGTCTCCGGTGACCGTTTTATGTTTTTTGAAGTGAAAACTTCTTTAGCACCGTTGTGATTTGAAACCCGATGAAAAGAAAAAGCAACGCTAAAGGGAGATAAACACAAACATCTACATCTATAGGATTTAGCCTGCGAGAGAATGAGATATAATAATCGGTCTCCTCTTTGTGCGGTGATTCGTAGCCTCCCCACTCTTGTCTACTTTAGTTTTCTAAAGGTTTGCACATTTGTACTTTTTTCTTACGCATGTCATCACTGCGTCGCCTCAGTTCTTAATTGTCCAAACGACCATTTTAGTTTTTGTTCAATCCCGACATTAAAACTAAAAATAAAGCATAACAAAATGATAGTTTATTACTTAACTAAGAATTATTTAAACTTATCAAACCTTTACGTTTACGGAAATAGCTTTATCTTAAACACCTATCATAATTTTTCATTGAAATAATGAAAGAAAACTTTCTCCTCCTACATAATTTTCAAATGGTCGATTGGACAATCAGTCTGGTCACTCAGCCGATTTAGCCGCCCAACCCCTGTCCAATACGTACTGATTTTTTATGATTTGAATTGAAAAAAGTGAATAAAAATGAAAAAAGTCAATGTACAATGCATCGATGTTGGGTATTTTAGAATATATTTATCTAAAACATATCCTTTCGCGTGGATTAATTTTTCTATTTTTACTGCACGGTGCGTAATGCACAACGCTTTCGAATTATATTTTTTTTTCGGAAGTCAGTATCCCAACATTTAGACGGAAATCGTTTATTAGGTATTTTATTAATGAAAATCTTTCAATATTGTTGAAAATGGAAACCTTTATTACATAGTAGCTTAAGCGACTAATGTTTCAGATACCCACCCGTAACATTTTCCGCATTTGTTTTTAAAATTAGCTTCACACAGGAGGCCCTGAGGGACATATGTCATCTGTGAGAATTCTGTGTGGAGGGTTTTTTGAGTAAAGGAAGAAGATAAAGTTCCGACCAAAGGAAAAATGTTTGAGGGTTGGGTAGGAATCTGAGGGTCAGTGTCTTCAGGAATGACGGCGTTGCACGGCGATGTTTTAAGAGTCCTGCTGGAGAGGACAAAAGGTCTCCTTCAAACAGTCTCTCCCGATCTGGCCTGCAATGCAACTGGTGGACAGATGCATCTGGTGGTGTAATCTCTCTGTCAGATTACACCACCAGATGCATCAGCAGATGTTTGTTAGTAAGTTTACTTTATTCAACACATTTCAAAGATTTCCCTAACTCAACGTACTGATTGCAGCTTTCGTAATGTAGTCAAAAGTCCTTGTAATGAAGTCAAAGGTATTTGTAATGTAGTCTGGTGGGATATTTTTTCTACAGTCAAGGCCGTCTTTAGTATTTAGAATCGGTGGTGCTGGCCCAACCGGAGGTCTGGGGTGAGCCATAACCATGATTTCAAAACGGAGGGTCCGTTTTTCTTTCAAAATTTCAACTTTTTGTATGAAGATATACTGAAATGTGGATGTGTCGCATCCCCAAACTGAAAGAATCCTGAAAATCCTTATACAAAATATTGAAATTTTGAAAAAAAAAAACTCATTTTCAGCTACAACAACATCAATAACGTCGTATTTTTCAATCTTAGCGCTCTAGCTGACTGATAACTCACGGACTGCCACTGGTCCCTCTTTTTAACAAAAACATTTAGGTGTCTTTTAGATTGTGAAGTTTGAAAATTTTTCATGTTGGAAAATGGAAAAAAAAATCGCTATGGAAATTGTATAAAAGTTTTTGAAACTGAGAAATTGCATGTTTCGTATATTTTCTTTTCGGCATTTTCTCATTGGGGATGTTGTAGAAAACTTAAATGGTTATTTTTGAAAATAACAGAGGGCGCCTCTCCCGTTTACTACATTCATAAGCTGTACAGTCATTAAGATAATAATAGATACTATCGGATTATAGGGTTTTTGGCACTACATACCTATTATTTTTATATTATACCTATTGTAATAATACAAATGAATTAAATAAAATATGCTTTGCGGGATTTGAATTCGAGATCTCCGAATTGCTACTCGAGTGCCTTACCCCTCTACCAAGAAGGCTGTCAAAGTCCTTTCCAAAGAATCATTTCCTTTAAAACATTCTACAGCCAACATCCCCAACGATGGCATAGGTCAAGAGAAAAGTCCCGAAAAACGGGTACATACTCCGAAGACTTCATGTTATAAAACCGATATTTTTTATTACACGCTTACATTAAAATTGTCCCTGTTTATACGCCGACTATTACCCTACCCCGGATAGATATAATAACCTATATAATACATGTGTTTATATATTTATAATGACGAACAAGTACGTGGAAATGACACAGGTTCAAGTACGCGTGCGCCGAGAACGGCACAGAGCGCATGCCTCACGACCATTTGAGTCTCTCAGTTTCCACCTTTCCAACATGGCCGGGGGGTTGCACTGGAATATGTGGCATTCACCCTCTTAGCAATTACATTTCCAACCCTCAGAACGCCGGAGTCGCCTTATCGGGTCAATAAACGTCGGTCAATTCATCCTACAAGTTAACCTGATCACAAAAATACCTAAATTCCCGTCAGTGAAGTGTTCTGTTGTGCCCAAGTTCTCCGGTGGTGTGTGATACATTTGACAGTTTGTGGAAATGTTGAACGTTTCAGTTTAAACCCAGTTCAACGAGCATTATGTGAAACCAAAATGTTGAAACGTAAGTCTTCCCGATATGTTAATTTGCTTGTTTTGTGTTTCTATTTTCAGCCTGCTTCATTTTCGCGTTTCGTCGCGGATTAACGGCGTATTTGAATGTATTTTTACACGCCAATATTCGTCATTTTACAACGCAGTTTTTCCCGTGTCACAAACGTTTAAAAAATTACACGAAAATACTAACAATTGTAACTAAAAATAACCAAATAAACCAACAAATTTTATTCAAGTATAATTTCCGCACATATTATTAAACATGCAAATAATTTTCCAGCCGTTACAAAATTGATTATCAACGCTTTCGTTTAATTTTCTTTTTATTACAATTTTATGTTATGTGATTTTATATGTATTCTACGATATGTGTAAAACAATGTTGCATCATTATTTTACGATAAATGAGTCACGTAGTTTAGTGTTTATTACCTGGGAGTACTAACATCGATTTTATTAACAACTTGGAAGCAAATAACATTTTAAATACAATGAAAAATGTGTTAAAAACATGTATTACATTTAAAATTATTTGATTCGAAAACATTTTTAAGAAACGAATGTTTTATTTTTAATTGTTTCGAAAACATTTTAAATCGGTGTTGATTGGTGAAGTTAAAATTTTAAACGAAAACCTCTCTATTTATTTTTGAAATTTAAATTTGTAAGTAATTTAGAATAACTAGGACATCTATTTGATATTTTAGGTCATTTGTACAAATATCCAATAAGTGCGTAAGCTCCCTGGGAGCGGTGCGTCAAAAGTCACGGCCAAAACATAATAAATTATCTGAATTCTCAGTTTTTTTCTGTAGTAGAAGCATTTAGGGAATCAATTCCAATGTAATAAATAATGTCAAGATTTTCGCGATGAAATTTTGGTTGGTCATCAAATTGCTTAAAATTGTAATTGTGTCGTTGTTTGGATGACAAAATTAATAAATAGGTTCCAAAATATTTTTTTATTATTTATGTCTTACTCCGCTTCACGGTTAATACGGAATTTTTTTTTCAAACAGTTAGATTTAGCTTTATTATCACGAAAAGTGAGTATTCATGTCGCGGAAGACAAAAAACTTTTAAAAATATGCATTTAACATTTTAATTTCGTTTAAATGAATTCACCCTTTTTTTATATGTAGATATACCGCACAAGAGTCCCAACTGCTCCTGTCTGAAGCCACTGGGACTATGGCATCCCCAATTGGGGTATGTTGTGAGGCTGAGGGTAGTGGGGAGGGGAAGGAGATAGGGAAGAGGAAGGTGGGGAAGTACCTGGCTATTCAGATCTGGTCACCAAACACGGCTAATGCCATTTCAAGCAACGTTTCAATTCTGAATGGTGGTCTTACACCAGGGCGATACGGAGAGCATCTTTCACTCTGGAACGTGCCGCAAATATACTATGTATTATTTTAAATGAATAAATTGTGAACACAAATTAATCAAATAAAATTTATTTGCCACGCCGGGATTCGATCCCGCGACCTTCGGTGTGCGAATCAAGTGTCTTACCGCTGCGCTACTCCGGCCGTCACTTGCGCGGTAACGCCATTTTATTTTCACCGTTTTTGTTTCATAAACAATCAATCATAATTACACAAACCCGCTAGACATTCCCTGCTTTGTCAAACAAACCATTTAAAACTAGGGATGTTTTTTAAATTACGATGACATGCAGCTTTCGTAGTTTAACCTTAGGAATATTCCGTATTATCCGTGCATCAAACTTCGACAGCACGAACTTTCCGTATTATCCGTGAGGTGGAACCAAATGCATATTTACCTATTTTTAAGTTGATAAAATAAATTCAATCAGTCTCAAAAGTTGTGCTTGACACTAGAATGCATAATTAGGTTAGAGGTTGTTTGGTTAGGTTAGGTTTGATTGGGTTTGATTAGATTGTTAGTTAGACTATGTTAGGATAGGTTGGGTTAGGTTAGTTTAGTTTAGGTTAGGTTTAGTTAGATTATGTTAGGTTAGGTTACTGTTTTTCCTTGAAACTATATCACACAATAAACATAAAACCACCCATTTTTTGAGTGGTTGTAAAATCTGAATATCTATCGGACAAGTAACATTTTTGGGGGAATCGAAATACTTAACTTTGCTGCCCAACATTTGGTGCTCTAATATGTGTACGTTCAACATTATATATGTAACTAGCAGATAACTAGGCCCCGCAGACGGTTCATTGGTGGGCTTTAACTAATTTAATAAAGTTCCCTGGTAGTAGAGTTTTGTCCCAATTTATTAGAATGTGTGCGAAAATTTACTTATCACCTAGGTTAGGTACCTATTTATTTTTCTATCTAAACAAAAACCATTTATATGTAGTCTAACTTCGTTCATGTGAAATTCACTGGACGAATAAAAACTGATTTCTAAGTAACAAACCCTTATTAATCTAATTTTTTTTCTGGGAATATCGGAAAATCCGTCGGAAAATAGGTTGAAATTTTTAATTTTTAGACATTTGCGAAGTTAGGAAATTTATCAAATTGGTAATTTTTTTATTTAAACAAAAAATTTGGGAAAATCAGAAATTCGGATTTTTTTCTTTGTACAATATCCATATATTATTATTAAAATGTGTGTAAAATTTACGTATCACGTAGGCACCTATTCATCCAAACAAAAACCATTTGTAAATGCCTTCGTAATACATGTATGTCGTATGACTTCGTAATACATGTATGTCAAATCACCAGACGAATAAAAACTGATTTCTAAGTAACAAACCCCCATTAATCTAAAATTTCTTCTGAGAAAACCGGAAAATTTGTCGGAAAATAGATTGGAATTTTTATTCATTTAAGTCAAGAAATTTTTAAAATAGGTTATTTTTGCATAATTAGAAAACCGGAAATTTTTGGTCGGAAAATTACTCGGGAATTTTTTTACAAAACCGATTATCTTTTTGATCTATAGGTACCTATAGTTACGAAATTTTTCATATTGAGTAATTTTCATTTTTCTGAAAAAAAAATCTTTGAGAAAATTGGAAAAATCGGAAAATTTTGGAGGAGAAATTGGCCGAAAAATGGAAATGAAAACTTTTGTGTAATCGATTTTTTTGTTATGTGAAGTTTAGAATTTTTTTAATTTTGATATGTGAAGTTAGTTAACTTTTCATGTTGCTAAATTGTAATATATTTTTGTATGGTCTATTTATTTTCTCACAGAGTTCAGTCGAGAACGCACCATTAGTATATAAAAATATAATAAAGAATTTTATCAGATAAAAAAGCTTTCAATAAGGATAAATCTAGTTTATTATCTTCTGAGTAGGTTGGTAATTGACGTTTCGGAAACCTTTGTAATAATATTTTTTGAGCTTTTTTCCAATATATTTTTTCTTTCTGATCTAATTTATTAGGTAGGTACTCCAAACCCATTAACGTTTATTAACTTCTACTATTTTTGTTTTGTTTTTGAAAAAGCGTTCGTTCGTTGTTGAACCTTTTAGAAAAAAGGTTAGGTTAGGTTAAAACAAATTTAGATGATGTTTATGTGATATAACAAAACCTATGTAGTAGCATTAGGTATTAAAGTTTAACCCCTCGGGCTAATTTGTTGCTTTTTAGAACAACTCATGTAGGTCTCATAGAAATCATTTTGAGAAATATGATCACAACGGTGTTAGAAGGAGAAAATATCACGTTTTATATTCAAATCTAGAAATTAACAGAAGTAAAATGTAAACCAAAGTTTCGGATCAAAATTTGAAAAAAATTATGAAACTTTGGGAATTTTTTTATGAATTATTTTTACACGGAAGGACTAAAAAAGTGAAGTGACAACAACGTCTATAATAATATGTTAGTGTAGTAAAATTTGTATGTATTTTTCTTTTTTTTCGTTGTCAATAATTTTTGTTAGAAAAAACGTAAGTTGAGGCATTTTTAAACCTTTTTATGTCATATTATTATCTATATTACCAGAAAAAATTAGAAGCATGAATACTAATATGAAAGAATTTAAAACTCACCTTAAAAATTATACTGAAAACTTGAGCTGAATAAAAAAATAAAACCAATATAATAACACCCCCCCCATACACACAAGCCCTGCTTATTTTTGGGGGTACATCAAATACATCATTTATGTAATTAATTATTTATTGTATAAAATTTATTTGTAATTTATATATCTTTTTGTTAGTAATAAAAATATAAAAATAAAATATGTTCGAAAATATTCAAAAAATGCTTTTTTGATCTGTCTGTAACTCCGGTTCAATGAACTCTAAAACTTGAATTTGTTTGAATGTAACTGACATTTTCAAAAATAATAATCCCATATACAGGGTGAAACAGCAAGTACCCGACGGATTTTAACCAGCGATTTCTAAGTATATTTGGAATGAAAAATGTAGATGTCATTTTGCTGTCCGATGAAATTTTTTTAACACAGGAGATTTTATTTGTTTATTAAGACATAAACAGTACATTATAATACAAGTTATAAGATTTTACATAATTATGTACCTATTACAAAAGTCCATAGAATGCCACAGTCCATAGATTGATCACTTATCACGTGATCCCATCGCCACGCGTAGGAGTTTGATCAGTGCTTAGAGTAGTGCTAGAGTATTACTCTAAGGATCAGTGACGACTTGATAATTATATTTTTTCAATTAAAACAGAAAAATGCGTTTCTATCAAACTCAGAATCACGGAGCCAACCCTTTGAAAAGTCATTAAAATTTATGATTTTTTTTTAAATTGCCCACAACCCAACCTAACCTATTAAGGCTCCGCAATCGGGCTCGAAAAGAAGAAGATGGATAGATACGAAATTACGAATGTTAGAGGAGCGCGCTAACATTTACAGCGACAAAATCGATGCGAAAATTGCAAAAATGTTTAATAAAACACGACTCGTTTAAAAAAGAGCAAAAATCTCGTGGGGATCATCTAATCATTTAAAGAAACATTGTGAATTTTTTCACAAATATAATTTATAAAATAATAGAATCAGACTTGTTTATAATAATTTTTAGAGCATACTTTGCGATTTTTTTCTATCGAAGGAATTTCATATAATTTGCGTTTCAGCATGGGCAGTATCTAGACATTATCTTCAAAAATAACATATATTTTTTTAAGAGCTTAAAATCTTCAAATATTTAAGGGAGATATGAAAGAAATCGGTGGAAATTCGGGTTGCCGAGGTTTAAACTCATTTTTTTCCATCACCTTTCAAATGAGGTGTTGAAGCTGCGTGATTCTAAGTTGTCCAGTCACCAAAAAATCAATACATAGTTGTAATATATAAAAATGTAAAATTTACTAATAATCGTATGGAAATGAATAGAATTGAGTACACTTAGACCCAGTTGTTTCACAGAAATTCACTTGCGACAAAGCCATCCAATTGTCATTCAGCTTCATTTTATTTTTTTGCAGTGAAATGTTACCATTAAATGCCGATTATATGTCTGTTACAGCTTGCTATCAAATTATAATAAGCTGAAAATCTTAACAACACGATAGTTGTCTTCTTCTGCTGATCACAATTTGTTAAAAGGCTGAAACGGACTAAGAATCGGCATTTAAAGGTCATTAACCAGCCAGCGGCCGATAATGTCGAAAGATGTTTTTACGACCGTACAGGGCGGTTCCAATGAAAAAAATTAATTATTTCCCGTACCAGCTTTTTTAATATCGATTTTATTTCATCCAAAATTTGCTTTAATTTATGTCTACATTCAAAATTGCTGAAAGGCGTGATGATAAAACTATTAAAATGATCTACTTTTTGTAATTATTTTTTGATCATAAGTATTTATAATTTTTCAGTATTATCTAAGCAAAATAAGAATGTAAAAGGAAACTTAAATATATTACTTTGTAAGACCGTAAATAAATAGATAAACTGAAGAATTTTCGTCACAAAACACGTGTGTGTACTTTTTTTTAAATGATTTTATTTAAACTAAAATTAAAATTCTGAAACATTGCTTTCCCAGATAATTTATTGATTTATTTTACTGCATGATTATATGATTTGAAATGTGTGTTGTATAATACAAAATTTTGATTGAAAATTTAACAAATCTGCCAACGACCTACGGTAAAACCTTGTTGTACTATAAATAAGAATATTTTCTCAAAATTTAAAACATAGCTTACTTAACAAGATAAAAGAACAGTCTTTCGAAATCGATTTATAATTTTTTGGGGAAAAGAGTCAATACGTCTAAAATTTGATTTAAAAATGACATATTTCCGGTTTTGTCTGGTTATTCCCTCTTAAACCCAACTATAAAAAAAAAACAAAATGGAGCTAAATTTCCATTTGATGATTTTGTCACTCATGAATTTCTGCTAAACAACTTGGCCTTAGTGACGAATTGAAAAAAAATATATAAAACTTGAATAAGTGGCGCACGAACTCCCCTGAACTTGATAACCCCGAAGAGCCACAATGGCGGTGGGTGGTGTAATCACATATAAATATTAAATGAAGTTGGAATCACGCGTGGCGTTTCTTTAAACAAATACAATTCCGTAATATTGGTTTTTCCTTATTCAGTCAACGTTTTCTAAAGATTCCGTGTATAAAACAATACGTTTTTTATAGTGATTTATTTTTGGGGTAAGTATTATGCCGTTACTGCCTTCATCAGCCAACGTTTCGAGCAGCATTACAGTGTCCATCATCAGGGCAGATGTGTAATCGAAGCTTGTGGTGAAGTGTGTGATTTTGTATTTACATGCAATACCGTGTTGCTCCAATTCTCTTGGAGTTGGTATTGCAGTATAATTTTAAATGTTTTCTGCGTTTTTGGTGTAGTCGTTAATTACCGGATAGAACGATTTTTTCAGCTTGGCCCGTCGCGTCGTTGCCATTTTCAATTGCCTCCGTAATTAGTCGCGGTCTATGCGTTTTGGGTCTTCGCAGGACTTCAGGAACAAATCCAAAGAAATGGCAAATTTCAATTAAATGTTTGGCAATATAACAATGCATCAGTTTATTAGGAATCGGAGTACCGCACAAGAGTTCCAACTGCTCCAAACCGTCTGGAGCCAGTGAGACCATGGTATCCCCAATTTAGGGTATATAGTTAGGCCGAAGGTTGTTGGGAGGGAAAGGAGATGGGGGAAAGGAAGGCGGATAAGTACCAAACACGGATAAAGCCATTTCAAACAACGTTTCAATTCTGAATAATAATCTTTCACCAGGCGATACTGAGAGTATATTCCACTCTGGAACAGGCCGCAAAATATTATATTACATTAATTTAAATGAATTAATTGTGAAACAACACAAATTTATTAAGTACACGTCGGGATTTGAACTCGCGACCTTCGAATTCGTAGTGAAGAGCATTATCCCTTGACCACAATTTATCAGGAATTCAGACTTTCTCCATTGATGTGTTTATTTAGATGAGACTCTGCGAAAAAAAAATAGTTCCCACTTTTCCCCTTTCCAATTAGGCGCCTAGCGACCGGAAACTACCGAACCCGGTCCCAGCGCACTGCTACTCTCGAGATAATAGTAATACACGTTTCGACGAGATATTAGTACGCAATAACGCCTCTATGACTACCCGATGATTTTTGACTCATTTAACTAAATAAACTGACAGACGTGTTGCCATTTCTTGGACGTCTATCAAGATCAAAGATGTAGTAATTAATGCAATGTGCACGGTACCCGGAAACTTGTAGAATCTCCATCACATTTTGAGTAGATTTTGAGGTATAACTTTTTTGATTTTGATTTTACTTTTCACAAGAGTCCTAACTGTTCCAAGCCGCATAGTGCCAGTGAGAACATGGCATCCACAATTGGAGTATGTTATGAGACTGAAGTTAGTGGGGAGGAGAAGGAGATATGGGAGAGAAGGGTGGGGAAGTACCTAGTTATTCGGATACGGTCACCAAACAGGGCTAAAGCCATTTCTAGCAACGTTTCAATTCTGAATGGTGGTCTTACACCACGGCGATATTGAGAGTATCTTCTAGTCTGAAACGTACCGCAAATATAACTTATATTATTTTTAAATGATTTATTGTGAAAAAACACAAATTAATCAAACAAAATTTCTTTATCACGCCGGGATTCGATCCGGCGACCTTCGAATTGCGAGTCAAGAACCTTACCCCTCGACCACGGAGGTCGTCATTGGATCGTTTTCGGGTTCTGGAAAAAGCACAAATTAGTCAAATAATTTTTACTTGTGCACGCCGGGATTACAACCCGCGACCACCGGATTGCTAGTCGAGAGCCTTAACCCTCGACTACGGAGGCCGTCTAAATGCTCAGATCGAAAAAATGTTTTCTAGGCACCTTTTTTTTAAATAGCTCCACGCAGGAGGCCCTGAGGAGAAAACCTCAGGGCCTTGTCATGTAAGGAATGTAGGTATGTCAATGAAAGATAGGAATCTGGGGGTCAATGCGTCCAGGAGTGATGGATGTATAAATCCTTCCTCTCACTGCGGTGCAAGGCGATGGGTCGATAGAGTTGCCCGATTGCCCAATGTCTCCCAATCCGGCCCATCGCCAAACGTAGCGTAACACTTGGGGTGACCTACGGCAGGGGTGTTGGTTATCCAATAAATGATCCCCAGGGCCCAGGCGGTGGTACTCATACTTACCTCCAAAATCTTTACACGATATAGATTCCCCACGGACGTACAAAATACATGGACTTGCCCTAAGCTATAAAAGGCGTATTATTTCCCCCTCCCATTGGAACCATTTTTCGGAACCGGCTGGGCTTGCGAGAGCCACGCGTCAATCTAAAAAATGTGACGTCATCATTCTTGTCCGGACCAGTGTCGAGCTCTCATCGTAAATAACACTGTAAAAATGGTGGCTTGTGCTATAAAAACGTGTAAAAATAGAAGAGAAAAAGAGAATAAACCCAATTGTGGTATTACATTCCATAAGCAAGCATTATTTTACACTATTTTAAGCTAATTCAGATCACATAATATGATCGTTTTTGAACAAACATCATAAATATACCAAACCACCCCATGCATACACCATCACTCCGAGATACATGGCGTGTGCCCGTCACTGTTTACTGGGGTAAGTATTATGAAACATTTGTAAAAATGTATTAACTAACTACAGGATCAAAATATTGAACTCGACCTTATAGGCGACCTTACTTTGACGTATTTGAACTTCAAATTTGTTCATTGCGCGGCCAGCAATTCGCGCTCTCGTGTAAAAGGTCTATTCATTCAAAAGCAGAGTTTACTTTAAAGAACTACATGATGATTTTATAGTGCGAGATGCCTATATACTGTCAGATTGAGTTTTGACGAATCACGTATCACCAAAGCCGTCTTCTTGCTCTTCGTCCCGCTGTAGTTGGTTTCTACCCCTCACCTTTATGTTCTGGTCTATTAATATTCATATGTCTGAGATTCCCTAATTTCCCGCTTGAACTACGAGTTTCCAGACCCCGTGTATAATGTATACTAAACATATCGTGGGAAGATTTATTAGTTGAAACGTCTTATTTATAGGATTTGATGATCTTAGATGTAAATATGAAACATCACATCATGATTAATATATTGCTATATTTACTAGGAACAAATAGGTACAATCAACTTATGTGTACTTATTTAGCACACAACCATGGCTTTGTGAATTCTAACTGAATCAGATGTGTTCATAAAGAGAAACACTATATTGCTTATAAATATATTTTTATTTATATTTATACGACTATACAGACTTTTACAAACATGTGACGATATCTTACTAATGGATATTATAAACGCGAAAGTTTGTATGGATGTATGTGTGTTTGTTACTATTTCACGCAAAAACTACTGAATAGATTTTAATGAAACTTTACAATAATATAGTTCATACATCAGAATAACATATCTTACTATAATATTATAAAGGCGAAAGTTTGTGTTGTTGTATGTGTGTTTGTTACTCTTTCACGCAAAACTACTGAATGGATTTTAATGAAAATTTACAATAATAATAACATATAGGCTATAATTTATGTTGCAGCTAGGAAGGGGACGCGGGAGGGGAACGCAAGGGAAAGGTGATTCAGCGAGAAAAAATGTATTTCTTTGAATATGGCATTGCAACGCGTGCCGGGAACCAGCCAGTTCATAATAATTTTGTGGAACAGTAATCATGAAGTAAAAAAATATACTATTTAAATTATATAGAACCCATGCAAAAGAATAGTATTTGAGGTATGTCATTACAGCCTTCTTATAATTTGACAGCCTAATTTCTTATAATCGAGGGATGAGGCTCTTGACTCGCAATCCGAAAGTTGAGGGATCGAATCCCGGTGTGTGCAAATAAATTTTATATGATTATTTTGTGTTACTGCACTAAATCATTAAAAATAATATATAGTATGTATATTTGCAGCACTTTCCAGAGTGAAACCATATCAAGTTGTCCTCAATTCCATTCTAATCTGTGATGAAAGGAACCACCAGAGTAACCTTATCAAGTTGTTCTCAATTCCGTTCTAATCTGTGATGAAAGGAACCACCAAAGTAACCGTATCAAGTTGTCCTCAATTCCGTTCTAATCTGTGATGAAAGGAACCACCAGAGTAACCGTATCAAGTTGTCCTCAATTCCGTTCTAATCTGTGATGAAAGGAACCACCAGAGTAACCGTATCAAGTTGTCCTCAATTCCGTTCTAATCTGTGATGAAAGGAACCACCAGAGTAACCTTATCAAGTTGTCCTCAATTCCGTTCTAATCTGTGATGAAATGAACCACCTGAGTAACCTTATCAAGTTGTCCTCAATTCCGTTCTAATCTGTGATGAAAGGAACCACCAGAGTAACCGTTTCAAGTTGTCCTCAATTCGTTTCTAATCTGTGATGAAAGGAACCACCAGAGTAACCGTATCAAGTTGTCCTCAATTCCGTTCTAATCTGTGATGAAAGGAACCACCAGAGTAACCGCATCAAGTTGTCCTCAATTCCGTTCTAATCTGTGATGACAGGAACCACCAGAGTAACCTTATCAAGTTGTCCTCAATTGCTTTCTAATCTGTGATGAAAACAACCACAGAGAAACCTTATCAGGTTGTCCTCAATTCCTTTCTAATCTGTGTTTTAATGCGACTAAACTTGGTCTGCTGATCCGCACTTTGCGTGTTTGTGTAATGCCTACTTCATGCATCATTTTGATTGTATGTTCAATTAGGATGATGCACTCTACTAGAGAGGTGACAAATCATTGTGACTGCACTGCACTTGAATATATTGCTTAATTTCCTGTCGTGTCATCTGCATAGTGCATACAAAATGCATATAGGTAGTTAACAAATAATAGTCAACTAACATATAACACGTCTCCTTCTATACAAAATAAAAGTTAAACTCGTACATGAAATAACAGTATTTTAAAACTTCCCAAGTCCACAGTACACATCCATTTTACATGACACCATGATAACATACATTTAAACATCATACGCACTCATTATGGTGGTAAGCAATCCATTGGTTACGAGGGGGGCAATCGAACAGTATTAATACGTTACCGTCTGCGTGGTCGAATTTAATTTGTATTATTTCACAATTAATGCTTTTAAAATAACATACAGCATATTTGTGGCACGTTCCAGAGTGGAAGATACTCCCAGTATCGCCTTGGTGTAAGACCACCATTCAGAATTGAAACGTTGCTCGAAATGGCTTTAGTCGTGTTTGGTGACCAGATCTGAATAGCCAGATACTTCCCCACCTTCCTCTAACCCATCGCTTTCCACTCCTCACTACCTTCACCCTCAACCCTCACAACATACCCCAATTGGGGATGCCACAGTCACACCGTGTTATGAGGTATTCCTTTGGAAAAAAAAATGTTCAGACATGATTTTAGTTTTTCACGGCAAAATTTTTCGTTATTTATTTTTGGGGTTTCATGCCGTGTTGCGCTACCTCCTGCTTTAGCCAACGTTTCAGTGTCCTTCATCAGGGAAGATGTGTTGTTTTAAACTACTATATTTTAAACAACTTTATTTCAATTAAATGAAAACAGATCACTTTCTATTTTCTATACACCACTTATTTAATCAAAATTATATACATATTTCGAAACCAACGAATTCTCCGTCAGGATAAAATGAAAATATATAATTGAAGAAGAAGATAACACTAATAATCTAAACGAAAATATGAAAGAGAACAAGACCAAAAAATAGAAAAAGATAACGGTCGCAACTTGGACACGAACCCATAACTTCTCGTCTAACCGGGACAGGTAAAAAGAAAAGGTTTTCCTTATTTTAACATAGATAAATTGTTCTTTTAATTTTAGAAGTGCCATTCCTTCATCAGGAGAATATTAAAATTTTAAATTCTTGTTTTAATGGAATGCATTTCTATTGAGATTAATTTCGTAAAAGCGCTAAAACAGTACTAAGAATTCAGAAAGGTGTCGTAGTCGTGCGACGGAAATTCCTGGAGTAGGTATTTACGAACGTGTGTGAATTTTCTGGATGCATTTAGTCATCGTAAATATATATTATAAATCACACCCACATTTCCCGCATTCCGCAATCATCAGCATTCTTTAGTCTTTACTCGTCGGGAAATCCTAATTGACTGATCAAATCTATATAAAAATGTTTGGCGCTGTTACCTTCTAACCATGGTTACCAAATATTAATAATAATATACACATATTTACGTGTTACTGTTCTTTTTTTTATCAAAGTATGCAAATACTTTAGTGTGTGACATTATATATTAAATGAAAAAAAAATACACTTTGGAATACACCATTTTTTATTATTGTTGTTTTTATTATAATGGTTAATTCCTTTTCCTCCCCTACCTACCCATCCTATAATCATTTTTGTCTCCCTCTTTTCTATTTTATCTCTTTCTATCACCAATAATGTGTCTTCTTTTATATTTCCAACTCTTTCACTAATTGATTAATTTTCTTATATATGTCTGTATGTAATTAGCTTTCGTTAATACAATAAGTTCTGACAAAGCTTGAGCTAAGCGAAACCGGTCGGCTGTTAAATATTAATAATAAAAAATAGCGTATTAAAAAGTATAGTTTTTCATTTAACATACACTTTTATTAAAACGTTTATGCTTGGAGAAGGTACGACTTTGCACGCAGAGGACACTATATTTAAAACACTGGACATTGCATAATTTCACATTTGCTACCCTTCATACATTTATAGAAGATTAGTGGCAAAACTAGAGTTAATATTTATTTGGAAAGACTGGAGAATTTAGGACTTCAGGACTAGAGATTTTATATGAGATGACCTTAAAAATGGTTCAAATGATCTCAAAACATCATTTTTTTGGTATCATCATTGACAGCAACAAATATAACGTATCCAGGGTAAGAATGGTGGAATACACACAGCAAAAAAATGACAAATTTTATAATTTAAAATAAAACAATAACTTGTATAACTCATATGAACAAATTTTATAGCTTCAAAATCTTTGCGACTGGTACGAGAGCAGTTCAAATTCCTATAATAGTCACCTGAAGTTGAACAAGACGATGTCAAAGCTGCTGATATAATGTTTGGCCAACAGAGGGATGGATAGTGCTTAGCCAATAAAGGAATTATCTACTGCAGACAGATATACTCAGAACAACTTCTACAATAATCACTCCTCTACCAAACTTTGGTGATTTGTTGTGCTCGTGCTCGCGATGTTTCTAAATATAAAATGTGAAGCTCTGGCGTCATTAAGTTATATGCTATACCATTCATGCAGTTGCGATAAAAATTTAGTGGTTTGCTGGGCGCACGCCTGCGAAGGTTTCTATGTATGTACCTACTAATATTATAAAGGCGAAAATTTGTATGGATGATATTACTCTTTCACGCAAAACTACTAAATGGATTTTAATTAAACCTTACAGTAATATAGCTCATACATCAGAATAACATATAGGCTACAGCTCAGAGCTCTGGCATTATGAAATTTGTATTAAAAAATTGCAATAGATGGCACCGCGAGTTGTTTTAAAAATGAATGTAACGGGTATGGAAGAGTTGGTGAGGGGGGAGATGGGGGAGGGGGGTGAGGGGAGGGGTGGGTAAGGGGCGATTGGGGAGGGGGACGGGGAGAGGGGGGGTGGAAAGAGGGGAGAGTGGGGGGGGAGTGAAGTGGGGATAGGGAAGGTGGAGGAGGCAGAGTGGAAAACCCCCTAATACTATGTGAGTGAAGCCGGGGGCAAAAGCTAGTATGTATATATATATATAATTGTGAGTTATGAAATTTCTATAGGAGGCGCACGAGTTGTCTGAAAATTCCGAGTACTTGCTAGTAATTTATATTTAAAACTCAAATAAAATAGAGAGTCCCATATCTGAACTAGATATTTGTTATATGCATTTTGATTGATAAAAGAATTATTCAGTTTGGTCTAATATTTTGGCTTCAAATGCAAATTTTATGATGGCTCCAAGAAAAAAAATTCAGCGCCGAACTTTTCGCTTTTTACGATTACAGCCGCGGAATTAAATGTAGGTATCATTAAAGTATCAAGTACACATTACATATAACTTCAATGCATTAGCAACATTTTAGCCTCGCGAATGAATCGGCATATATATTTTAATTGTCCCCTATTGGCCTCACCGTGTCTACTGTATTCTGTGTAGTACAAGCTATGATATTATGTCCCAACGAAAATTTATGTTTCTATTTCGGATACAGTGCCAAGTAATACACGAGAGTGACAGGGACGTACTGTAATAACGAAAATAGAAAATAATTATGATTTTTACCAATTATTATAAGCAATAATTATCAGCCTGAAACACTCATCTACATTGAAAAAATCTCCCGAGAAAAGATACATGCCGCCAACGGAACTTGAACCCATGTCCTTCTGATTGCCGGTCAGGTGCTCTACCATTGAGCTATGTCGGCTTATCTAATACCCTGTCTGATACCCTGATACTAATTTTCATGACTGGTTTATTTATGAACGTACTTTTTGTTCTTAAGCCTCAATTACATTAAGCGAGTTTACAAGCTACTATCTACTAAGTTTAAAAGCAAGTGAATCGGCGAGTGAGATTGTCATGATGACAAACAAAACTGTCCACTCGCTCAGAAGCGTAGGAAACTGAGGTCGCTACTAGCACCAGTAGCGAGAATAACGATGCCTGCATGAACTAATTCTTCAGATGTTTGACAGTCAAAATCAGCTGTTTATTGGCAGCCATATTGGAAACATAAATAAACCAATCACGAGTTAACGAGTGGCAAGTAAAGTTGACGACCTATCAACTTTTTTCGTAGATTGTCAACAATCTGCTAATTAGCATGTAACACGATGACACTGAGCGAGCTTACTAACAGATAGTGAATTTCCCAGATAGTAGCTTGTAAACTCGCTCAGTGTCATCGAGCCTTTACGAGAACACTAAATTTACAATCGTGACATAAAATGGCGTCTACGAGCGTACATGTTAACTTATAATAATTTCATTGATTTTAATCTTGTGTTCAACTACATTTTATAAAATATTTCGAACTAAAATTATTTGTTTAAAAATACCAAAATCTTCAATTTTTGGTCAAACTTCTACATTTTCACAGCTGGTAGCGACCCCTAAAACCCCTTTAAAAATCTTTAAAAAAATTATGTAATTTTTTAAACATTTGGAAACATATGATGATGATGATAGAAAATTAAAACTTACTTGATGTTGTACTTAATTTAATTTAAATGGGATGTTTTGTCTGAGGGACTTTCAATTTGAAGAAAGGGACGCGGGAGAGGAACGGGCAAGAAGGGGGGCGCTTAGGAAAGGACACGCAGGAATAAACAGTTTTTTCTTTGTGTGGCATTGCAAGCATGGCGGGTACTCGCTAGTATATAAATAAATATAACGGATTTGTAAAAAGTATTAACTTTGTGGCTCGCCATAATTTACAATAAACACAAATTTATATGTGTTTTAATTGTAAATAAATATAACTTAAATAGAGTTTTTCAGTTTAGTCCCCAGTTCGTCCCTGGTGTAGTCTAGTCCCAGGTCCCAGGGATAGGAAACATTCCGCCACTGAAATAATAAAACCCCATTTCCTCACACAATCCTGTATATCAGTGGCGTGTAGTTATTTTTTCACCAAATTCTTTAAATTTTCTTTCAGGCTTTACTTTTCTGTTTTACTGTTCAAAAGTTAGTTGAAAAATAATGTTTTTCTTATGAGATAACTGCACACGAGTGGCAGTTGTTCTCAGCAATTTGGAACCAGTGAGATTATGCTTTTTTTTAAAAGACGAACATTCCCGGGTTACTGTAAAAACCTAATAGGTAATATTTTATAATCTTCTAATGACTAACTACAATTAGGGAGGCGGGAATGGGTAACCAACACCTCTGCCATAGATCACCCCAAGTGGTTCGCTACGTTTGGTGATTTAGCAGGGGTGCCCGGGTTCATGGCGTGAGGTTTTCCTAGGTCTTGGAAGCGGATGACCAGGACATACTGAACCCCAGATTCCTACCCACCCCTTAAACCCTTTTCCTTCCCAGAACTCTCCTCTCCTTACTTTCCTTTAAAAAAAACCTCCACACAGTATCCCCAAAGATGACATGGCCCTGCGGGAAATTATTTTCCTCAGGGCCTCCTGTGTTGAACTCATGTAAAAAAAAAACTAACCAACTAACCATCACACCTCTCCACAGGGGTAGGCAGAAAGGACGGACCGCTAAACAACTCGGCCTTGGCACACACTCTTTGCCTCACTCACATTCATACATCGTCTCATAAATTTTCTTATTTTATTTTAACTTTTGACATGCGACTCAAGTATCTGATTCACTTGATCGTGCCTTCATATTTGCATCGTATATTCTTATTAGGCGCACTATACTTGGGTGCACTACTTTCTTCGTTCATTCGCTCTACAGACCCAAACCATCTTATTGTCCCTTTCTCATTATGCTTACGTCAGCCTTACATTATTTGCGGATATCCACATTTTTCACACGATCATACATTGTTTTACCGCACATACGCCTCAGGGATCTCATAAATTGACTTTAATGAGTTCTTGACGCGACCTAAACGTTTTACGACTATTTAACCATATAATGTAGTTTAATTGACGATGTTTGTCGGTAACAAGGTCTAGGTCGGCTTTTATCATTATTTGAATCGAATTGTTTCACATTGAACGTAAGCGATTACTATTTTATGATGTTTTAACATCGTGTTTTAACGATTTGATGTGCTCAGTCTTCCCGATAGATGGCAGTGATAATTATTATAATGGCCGGACCTGTGGGACACCGTCAACATGAAAGAATGGATTAGTAGCCGAGTGAACAAACGCGCTGAGTCGTAAGCTCAATCAGACTACCCACAGAATAAAGAAGAACGCAGAAATGCGACAAATTTCCAGTACGAAACTGTGTTCAATAGCGACATATTTGGATTAGAGATTTTTGCTCTATTTTAAACGAGCCATGTTTTATTAAATAAATACGTTTCAAAAATATAAAATTATTCTCCCTGCATGTATTTTCCCCTGCGTCCCCGTTCATCTTCCCCGCTTTCCACACCCTCGTCACCCCTCCCGCGAACCCCACCTCCCCCGTTTCCCTCCCCTCCTGCCTTTCCTCGCTGCCGCTAAAATATATGAAATACGCACATTCTCATTTATACAAATTTCATCAAGCCAGAGCTTACCAATATATGTATCCTATAACCTTTGAGGGTGTGCGCACAACGTACCACCAAAGTTTCATCGTAATGGGATGAACGGTATAGCAGAGGACAAAATACGAACAAACAAACCAAGAGGGAGGTAGCGCAACACGGCATAACACCCCAAAAACAAATAACGAAAAAAAACAAACCAATATTGATTTTTATATATAAGATTTTCACAATTTTTGCATCGTTTTTTAACATTAACGGGCTCCCTTAAACATTCGAATTTACAAATATTTCTTTAAAACCGTCTTCTGCTTCTATAATTATCCAATTTGGTGCAGTCGTTCGGAAGTTATGCGCGTACATACATTTCGGCGAATAATTTTTATTTATATAGATAATATCATTTTGTTGTTCATAGACCCAGCTCAATTCTTCGAATTTTATAAAAGTCAAAGGGAATCGTTTCCAAAATCTACCCGTTCCCTGGAAAAATAATATCGGCCATGTCAGCGGTCAACGGGAAGAAAAAAATATTAAGTAATATCGTCGTACCTGAAGTTAGGTTCAAAAGTTAGATTTTTTTAAATTTTCATGGGCGCTACTCCTATTTACAAAAATTCTAAACTGTAATTTAATTATGATAATAATACTATCAGATTTCTCCATTTTTCCTCTCCTATGATAATCGTGTATTACACATACATAGTAAGGAGAAATATTGCTCTATGAAGCCGTGCGAAATAATGCAAAATCATACAAAATCATGTATTTTGTTTTGAAAATTTGATCGCTTAGAAGTATTATAGATGCTTCAATTAAATACAGCGTGTAGAACATACCTTGGCCTTTAAAAATATCGGTTATATAGTCTTTTAATATAGAAGAAAATAAAGTAGTAGGTCTATAAAAAAACTTTCAAGTGCAAACTCTTCTAATTATAAACCCCTTTTCGGATTTGGTTTTATTGTTTAATATGGCAAATTCAGTTTCTACTAAATTGTAGCAAAAAAAAGATATTTACGCCCGAAATTTACAAAATAAAATAATATATGCATATTCGCGTTGTTATTTTTGACATTAAGCCTTCAGTCGAGGAATTTGCGTTTTCAAAGTGAACCTTATGCCTTCCACCTAAGGACTACAGTTCCGTGAGATCAATTTTAAATGTCCTTGTTATTGCATTGTTATTAGTAAAAAAAGAGTTAATGTTTTTTACAGGCCTTTCCGAAATCAACCTGTAATTTTTTTTTCTCAATACCTTTTCCAACCTTTCCGAAAGCTTTTTATCAAGTATTTTTTAACTTCTCCCACAAAGAGTCGTGAATTCCGATTTAGATTTTTTCCTGAACTATTGGATCACCTTATTTTTTTATGTATTATGTTCAAACTGTTTCCAGTTTACTTGTAAGTAGACAACGAATTTAAATCTAAAAGTTGATTGAAATTTTCCAGTATTTTTTTCCCAGAAGATTTTCCCTGATATTTGAAGGTTTTCCAATTTTAAAATGTGCTAAACAATGCGAAGGGTTTGGTTTTGACAGGTGGGGTTATTGGAGAGAAAACGAGTGGAAAACTGTTACACGGGGAAAAAGTAAAGTCGGTTGAACTTTAAGGTTTTGTGTTGTGTAAATAATTATTTATAAATGTATAATTTGAAAAAATTCTCAGTTGAAGAGAGGGAAATTTTATCCGTGTACAAAACTCATTTTTATTCAATGACGAAATCTCTAAAGCACAATTATTTTCAATTAAATGAAAACAGTATTAGCGAAGCTCAATCGAAAATCTGAAAACAGAAAAATTAAAAAACGATACGGCCACATCTAGGACTCGAACCCAGGCCCTCGCCTTTCCGAGGCGCAGCTCTACCAACTGAGCTAATGTGCCCCTATCCGATTCGGTCATATTTAACTGTATCATACTTCGACTAAGAACTACCAACCTTTTATTCGTTTTCTTAACGCGTATTTTTATTGGCTGCTATATTTATGCCCCGGCAAGGCGGAGTTCCTGGGTTCGAGTCCTAATTTGATGTTGACCGTATCGTTTTCTGATTTTTCTGTTTTCTGTTTTCAGATTTTTTATTGAGTTTCGCCAATATTGTCGTCATTTATCACATGATACAATCAGAGGTTAAGTTATTAATTTAAAAATAATAAAATATTTTCGTTTGTTAGAAGCAGCAAATATACGCAAACAGGGTGCTCTGGCGTCATGAAAATTGCACAGATTTTGCTGTGAAATATTTCTGGGTTAATTCAAATGTGACCAAAATCATCTCAAATGATTAAAAAATACAATGCCGTTATGACGCCTGTTCCTAATTATTAATTATATTTGTGAACTCTGCCGAATTCGGGTATTAAAGCCAGTAAAATGTGTGTAGATACCTACCACTATAATAAATATTCTGTGAAACCGCACAAGAGTCCCAACTGCCTCTAGCCAATGAGACTGGCATTCCCAGTTGCGGTATGGTTATTCAAATTTGGTCACCAAACACGACTAAAGCAATATCAAGCAACGTTTCAATTCTGAATTATGGTCTTACACCAGGTTGATGTCTACTGAGAGTATCTTCCACTCTGGAACGTACCACAAATATACTGCATATTATTTTTAAAGAGTGAATTGTGAAATAACACAAATTAATCAAATACACTTAATCATAAATAAACACGTAAACACCTCAGTACAGGTTCTCCTAGTGAGGTTTCACGAAGCATTCAACAATATCCATCCACAGTTTCACATTCACAAACCTACCTTACAACCAACATAATAAAATTGCAAAATATATTATGTAAAAATGTTTTCGAAATATACCTTTTATTATTATTGTTTATTTTATTTAGATATAAAATTTGACATCTTATATCTAATGTTTTCTTATCTATGACTACTACAATATTATACACTAGAAGACAGACGTAAAATAAACGACTTGACATTTTTATTCAAAATACTTAACTCTAAATTCGACTGTTGCGAACTCCTACAACTCATAAACTTACGAATACCGACAGTAACCACACGACAAAACACACTATTCTACTGCAGCATTCATAAGCGGAACTACATTGCCCACTCTCCGATACAAAGATTTCACACTATGGGAAATCAGTACTTAAGTGATGTTGACATATTCAACATCAACATGGCGAATTTTGTGGATCTTGTAAAAAACTTGTTCCAAAACTATTCCTAAACATAATATTTTTGTAAACTTATCAAATCGCTGTATTTTTGTATTTTTGTGACTTGTGTGCATTTTTATCTAATTTTATTCTTATCATTTCTCTATCTGTTGAAAAATCATCTGTTATATCTGTATTACTGTAAAAGCCCTCTGGGCGTTAAATAAATAAATAAATAAATAAATAAATAAAATAAATATTATTTACTACTTACTGACTAAAATTTGGACTTTACAACATTAAGACATAATCCACGAAAAACTGCAAAACTTTTAGCCTCCTTAACATTTACAGGGAGTTCATTGAACATTTTAAAACCTTTATGATAAATATTATTTTGTGTTCCCGATAAATTTGTTTTAGGAAGCCTAAAATCGTTGCAGTTTCTCGTAGGATAACAATGAACTGTACTGTTGATTCTAACATTATTCGACATATAATCTGGTAACATTTTATTTTTTAACTTATAAATAAAAACTAGGGTATTGAAAACTAATCTTTGCCACACACTTAATATATTGAGTTGGCGTTGCATGGTTTTTATCCTGGTATATCTGCTACAGCACAATATAGACCTCATGCCTCTGTTCTGAATTATTTCCATTCTTTTAATTTGTGTTTTATTGCTCAGAAAGATTACACTTGAGCAATAATTCAGATGGGATGCTACAGTTGTGTTATAGACCAATTTCCTAGTTTTAATGTCTAATTTTCCCTTTATTCTACTTAAGAAATTAATCTTTTTGGCAATTTTTTAGTTAGCATTTCAAAGTTAGGGTTAAGTTTTAACTTATTATCGATAATGATTCCCAAATATTTAATTTCTTCTACCTCTTCAATATTTTGATTGTCTATATTTAGGGTAATAAGTTCATTTTGTTTTTTCCCCAATACCATGAATTTACTTTTAGTTACATTTAATTTGAGTTTATTTATGCTTAACCATTTAGATATTTCATTAAGTTCACTTTGTATTTTTGACAATGCATCTTCAATATTATTTGCTATAATATATAAAAGAAATATTATCCGTGTATTCTTTTACGTATAAATGTTAATAATTAGGTAAATACTTTAATACTTACATAGAAATAAATAAATAAATAATTTAGTTGCTTACGGCAGAATCTAAACCCACGACCTCCAGCTTGCTAGTCGAGAGTTTGAGAGCCTAACCCCTCGAACACGGAAGCCATCAATTTGTAAAAGATGATATAATTAGATTCGTTCAGTCACAGTGAAATGCTTTTAGCTGTCTTTGAAATACTAATGTATATTCCACGAAAAAAAATAGACGGTAATGAAATGACAGTCGAAATAACAAACAAATTGACAGTTATGCTAAATTCAACATGGCAGAATTGACTATTGTATTTAGGTACACATAATAATATAATATATTAGCGCAGACCCGTGAAAAATCACGCGATAGTCTGAAATCTAATCACAATTTTCTCTTAAAAATATAATTTTATTATGGGTGGATTGAAACCGATCTTCAGCATATTTGGAGTAAAAAAGTTTGATGTCATTTTGCTGTCCGATGATATATTTTTTAATACTAACAATAAAATATGTTTCCGCTATGGAAATTGGAGTAGGGGTCACGATCCTCAGCAGTGAAGAACCGACTTCAAATCGTCACAATCTATAGAAATATGCAATCTATATTTTCGAGGGTTCCATTCCAACTGAGAATAAAGTCAACTCAACACCTCCTTGAAAAGTCATTAAAAGCTACGAAAAAATAATTTTAAATTAGCCCATAAACCCAACCTAACGTAACCTATGTAATCATTTTTTTTATATATTTTTTTATCACTCTAAATGACTTATCTGAGATGGTTCTGAGTTTGTTTCATTCCGAGTTGTCCGGTCACCGTTTTCGAGACATTGGATTGAAATAGGTAATATTGTTATTAAAACACTCAACAATCTCAATTTTTTAATTAAAACGAAGGAATTTGACCATCTCCGAAGTATATATAGTTCACGCCAAACTTTTAGACCGGCCTTAACATGGTACGATCCATTCTCGCGGACTTTACAATGAACGTAAGGGAAAGAGAAAGATGCCAAAAAACATAAGTGCGACTGAGAAAGGCGTGAGCGGGGGGGCATGTCACTTTCTGTCTTTAAGCTCGCCTCTTGCGACGATTTCTGATCAACGACAGGCCGGTCTTAAAGTTTGTCGCGTACTGTACATTATAATAAAATTAAAAAATAAAATATCGTTTTATGCTCGTTCGTTGTATTGTGGCGATAATTACCACTAGGCATCGCGGTGGAACTATATATATAACCATATTGTGATTGTGTCGTGTGCTTCTTACCGCAGAGATACAGCGGTAAGTGATTGGTTATCCCTTTTCCTTGCAAACCATGTTTTTCCCACATATATTATCACCCAATTCCAACAAACATTTCGTCTCGTTTCGTATTTTTATTTTTACAGTAGGTACATTAAAATTGCATCGGAAGCTGTCATTCGTAAGCGTTTGGGATGCAACAAAATGCAGGTATTATTTTGCAAGAAACTAATAAAAAATACGAAAATTACTGATTAGTACAAAAGTATCAAAAATAATGTTCCCGACTCGAAACAAAAGTACACAACCCAGTCCCTATCTTTTACGTTTTACTAACAGCATGTTAGCTTAACTTGGTGGTTTGAGCAAAGTTGTCGCAACTGGCTAAAAATGGTAGTCATTAACTTTTCTGTTTCTTTTCTGTCGGTCGCGACGATAAAATAAACTAAACTTTAACAGAAAAGTTACTGACTACCATTTTTAGTCAGTTGCGACAACTTTGCTCAAACCACCAAGTTAAGCTAGGCTGTTAGTAAAACGTAAAAGATAGAGACTAGGCCCCCAGTGTTTTGCTTTACCACCGTTCTGATTTGTCGCGGAATCGTGGGCTGATATACCCGTAGGTTTAAGATGAAGCTTTAAATGTTGATAAATCGGCAATGCAGTCCATTATGAAATAATCTGTATGTAAATTAGTGACTCGTGTAGCGCGTATTAAGTTATTAGAATGTTCCTGGAAACTGCAGTTGGCCCACGCAAAGCAATCAAAGCGTGCAGGATGTAACTACATTACGTGGGTAGTGCTAAGCTAACTTATTCAGCCATTCTCAGCCCTTTAATTGTTTCGCAGAAATTCAAATGTAACATTGTCATCAGATGACGTTTCATCAAAAAATGTTTGAAAGTTAAAACTTCTCTAGAACCGTTGTGATTTGAAACTCGATGAAACGAAAAGCGACGTTAAAAAGAGACACACACATACATCTATAGAATTTAGCTTACGAGAAAATGAGAAAGCAAATAAATATTTACTTATTTCACGGTAAATACGACAAATCAACGCAAGTCTCCTTTAGTCTATCCACCGAACAAAGGGCCGAATCCTACGAAATCAAAAAAAAAATATTGTAAAAGCAATATCCATCTTCAAACCACTACAAAACGAACAGGCAAAGAAAACACAAAAGATAGCGACTCCGAAGAAAAAAACACAAATACTAATAAGATGAACAAATGTATAAAGAAAGGTGCTCTGGAATTCGATGACAAAATATGGAAAAAAATCATCCTTCACATTGTTAAAAAAATGATTCGTAGTTTCCCTACTCTTGTCTACTTTAGTTTTCTGAAGGTTTCACTTGTACCGTATGTGAATGCACACATTTTTTAAAATTTTAAAGAACGCCGATTCTAAGTGAGTTTTAGCTTTCTACAAAATTTTAATAAGCTGACAAGCTTAACAACGTGATAGTTGTCCTCTTCTGTTGATTACAATTTGTTCAATAACTGAAACGGACTTATAATATAATCATGATTTAACGGAAAATTGTATCTATTTTTTGAACTTGATGAGTAAAACCTCAAATTGTTATTTTTAAATAATGAAGGCAGTATTAGACACACTCAATCAAAAATCTGAAACGGAAAAATCAGAAAAAGATACGGACAGACCTGGAAATCGAACCCAGGAGCTTTGCATTGCCGAGGGGAAGCTCCACCACTGAGGTAATGTGATATGTGACCAAATCCGATTCAGTCATATTTAACTGTATCGTGTTTCGACTTAGAACTACCAACATTATATTAATTTTCTTAACGCACATTATTGGCTGCTATCTTTATATACGATTGCAAGATTCAAACCCGAACTAAATGGTATCCAGACATGTCTTGGAGATATATTTTTTTCCATTTTTGTTTTTAATTCGCGGCATAATATCTTTTCTGCAAGTCTAGTATGAACATTTATCTTTGTTTTTAACTTAATGCGTAAAACCTCAAATTGTAAAATTTAATTAAATGAGGAAAATATTGAGATGTACTAATTAAACAATTTAGCAGTACATATTTTTACAAGGTCACTGTATAACAGGTTTTTTCTTTTTGTTTCTTCTTCAGTAACTTTGTAAATATTAATAGGAATTATTTTTCTTTTGGTTGATTTATAAGTAATCTTATAATTTTACTTTTCTTTCTTCTTTCTATATTAAAAAAAAACTTGTACGTAAAGGACACATGTGCCGTTAATTATAAATAATAAAATATTTTTTGCCTGAGCTTTCAGTAAGGAAGATAAAATTTTTTGCCAATATTTTTTTTGATTTGTGTCCCAATATACCTAAATCAGTCATTTGTAAATTAAATTTACGCATATTGAAATGTTTCTGTCAATTTGACTGACCTAGAACAGGAGACTCCTAGTTGGACAGTCAAAGCTTCTTTGTACTGATGTATTCTTTATAACAAAAACAAATAAATAAATAAAATTTAGCGAAACTCAATCGAAAATCTGACTGTATCTTTTCATCATCCGTTTTTTTTCTGATTTTTCTGTTTTCAGATTTTCGATTGAGTATCGCTAATATTGTCTTCATTTAAATAAATTAAATGCAATTTTTAGAAATTTAATTAAATTTTAATTTGATATGTTATTATCGAGTTCTGCAAGTAAAATACTTGCAGAACTCGATAATAACATATCAAATTTAAATTTCTAAAAATTAAAATTTGATATGTTATTATCGAGTTCTGCAAGTATTTTACTTGCAGAACTCGATAATAACATATCAAATTTAAATTTCTAAAAATTAAAATGGAGTTCTACAAATTAAACACAAAAACAATTAATAAATTAAATGCATATTGGCGCTTGAAATCGCGATTTCTAGAACATTAGGTACCAATATTCGTGGCGATATAAGGCGCTATAAGAATACATAAATTTTTGGCTTGTGGCTTTCTCTTAAATGACGTCAAAGAATCGCGGAAAAGTGCGTTGACAGCCCTCGTAAAATTAATCGCCAGCGTAAATGTCAAACATAAACCTTCAAGAAGTTGTAGGTAGTTATACCTACGTTATTCCTGACCCACTTTTAACAATGGCGGCGGGTTTGATGCCATCGATTGATTTGGCCGAAATTTTACAGACTTTTGCGGTGAGTCAATCAAATAAATCAATGTTTATGGTAGGCGCGACCTTTATGGCTCGAGTCTATGGGAAATGCACGGGTTTTAAAAGTTGACATTTTAATTCAACAATATACTTTTAAGTATTTTAATTTTATTTTATACTTGCTGATGTTCCCTTTGTTGGTCGGGTTCTATGTAGAGTTTTTCTAAAAGTCATGGACAGTAATTTTCCTCTTGTTTTGAAAATTCTTCTTTAAAGTCTCATGTAGTCTAAAGTTATTTGGGAGGTGGGTATGGGTACTGACGCCCCAGGAACCATCTATTTGATAAGCAACAACCCTGCCAAAGGTCACTCTAAGTGACCTACGTTTTGTGACTTAGAACGGGTGCCCGGGCTCATGGGGGGTGAGGTTTGTCTAGGTCTTGTGTTTGCCTTTGAATGCATTTAATTCTAATGCATTTGTCTACCCAATGCATGGCGGGCCGGATCGGGAAAGACTGTCGGCGGATGAATTGTCGTCGGATCAATTGTCATGGAACCTTTCGTAATACTAGTTCATGACGTAATACTTAGGTCCGGTATATCAGTTGATTGTAAGCTCGGCTTGGTTGGAATGTCGAGCTTAGCACACATTGAAACTCATATTCGTATATAGGTCGGATTATATGCGTATATAGGTCGAAAGCCTAGTTGTCACCACTATTACGTATATTGTCTATGAATTTAATATGGGAATGTGTTTCTTTTTTCTTTGAAAACTATCTACTGTCTATATGAGTGGTTTATCTAAGCTCTCTACTGGTTGTAACGAAAAAGCGGTATTATGACCGCAGATCTTTCAAAAACGACGGAAGTTTATTTTTAGGAGGGTTTACTTTACGAGTTATTTTTTGATAAAGTTCCCACTTCAATCAGCATGGTGCTACATGTGAGTACACCGATTTTAATTAGTTTTTGTTTTGCTAGAGGCAGTGCACCATTAATGAAATTAACCGCTGAAAAAAAAACTGTTCTGAAGTTGAAACTGTTGTGAAATTAAAACTGTTCTTATGTTGAAACTTTTAAAATCCCTTTCCAGACTATTTTTGATTGATTATATCAATTAATAACATCGACATTCCTCATGGCTCGATGAATATAATGGTCCATACTTGTAAAATTAGGCAATGTACGTAAATTTTAGTGAGAAGTATTCAAATATTATTTACGCATATGTCAAATTTGGCATATGACTGTTAGCGCCTCGGCGTCTAAAATATGAACTATTCTGCGACTTATCAAAGCTTAAGCGGTAGATTTAACCCGTTTAAATTGGAGCGAGGAATGTCGTACATAATAGCAAGGATACCTACGGACTGGCTAATATATCGGGCCTTAGCCGTACACAATAAACTTAGTACTAAGTAGAGGGAACTGGCGCGGCTGTATAACGTCCAATAATTCGTCCAACCCCTTCGCTAGGTAAATATTTGCTGTGTACTAAAGGAAGGGATTTGATTGTGATTTAAAGCATGCGTTCATTGCGAGTTTTAAGTCGATAAATAAAAGCTTTTTCTAATGCTAATTTGTTAGCTTTTGGGAACAACTCATCGAAATCTCGTAGAAATCGTTGTGTCTCCCTTACATCATGGTGAGAAATGTGATCTTAACGGTGTTAGAAAAAGAAAAAAAAAATTATTCGAATCTAAAAGTTACCCCAAAATAATCAAAATGTACACCTTCATGAGCCCAAAGTTTCCGACCGCAAATTGGAAAAAAAATTAAGAAACTTTGTAAATGTTTTCAAAATTATTTTTACGTGAAACATCTAAAAGTGTGGTGACTATAACGTTTAAAAAAAAAGTCTTATAAAATACGTCTGTATAAGTGGCAGTCCGTGAGTTTTCAGTGAGCTAGAGTGCTAAGACAGAATAAACAAAAAAATTAACAAAACAAAAAACGACTTAAAAAAATGCACTAAAAAGTAAAAAAATAATTTATTACCATTGTTATTTTTGGAGTCGGTGTCAGCCAAGGTAACTACATACATAGGTAGTTATAGGTGAGATGTGGAGATCTTGGCTGACACCGACTCCAAAAATAACAATCGTACGAAATTATTTTTTTACTTTTTAGTGCATTTTTTTAGGTCGTTTTCTGTTTTGTTAAAATTTTTATTTATTTTTTAATTTTAAGTGACGAGCGTGCGTAAAGAAGTTTTACTTCAAAAACAGAATCATCGAAATCTGCTGGCGTAATATTGAGTTATTCGTCCGTTTGTCGCGCACATACTTATTGCAAATTTAAGACATATATGGTTTTCTCATGGATCCCATTGTCAAAACTGGACCAAATTAAAATGGAACCACACGGAAGCACCAGCATTCTAATTAAAAAGAATCATCAATATCGGTTCACCCAATCGAAAGTTGTGAGGTAACAAACATAAAAAATAAAATAAAAATAAAATACCGTCGAATTGATGAAACCTCCTCCTTTTCAATTACGACCTAATTGATGTTATAACTGAAAATTTTAAAAATTTTAAAAATTTCATTTGTTGTATGAAGATTTTCAGGATTCTTTCAGTTTAGGGATGTGCCGCATCCACATACTGAAGGAAAAGTAGAACTTTGGAAAAAAAATAATATTCATTTTCAGCTACAATAACGTCGTGTTTTTCAGCATAATTTAGCATTCTAGCTCGCTGAAAACTCACGGACCGCGTGTGTTTGTTTTTTTTTTATTATCAGTAATTTTAGTTTAAAAAAACGTAAGCTAGCCATCTTTAAACATTTGTATGTTTGCATTCCAAATTTTTATATTTGAAAAAATATATCTTTATTTCTAATAATAAAATTTGAAAGCATATTTCATCACCGTTCCACAACTGTTTTTATTTTAAGATGCGTTCTGAAATATTCCATTTATTTGGATTTTATTGCAATGCGGAAATATTCTGATCTTCTGACAAAACATGCCCGAGGCCTGATCAGTTAAGACTCCATTATAAGCGTTCAAAAAGAAGAAGAAGATTACTGGAGATGGTTTGAAAGGGAGATACAAAATTTCATAGTAAATTATTGTAAATGGCTGCCATCCCATACGACGAAAGCAAATTTTCATTTTTCTTAATTGAAGTTTTAAATGCGGTATTTTCTATCGCTCTAAATACTAATAGTTGTCTTTAATAGTAATTAAGGTGAATAAAATCAAATCAAAAGGTTTTTTCGAAGATAGGTATACTGTTATTAAGCGTGTCCAGTCATTTGAAAATTTACGAACTCCATTATAACCTCTTCCAGGAACGCAATTTGAAAAACTGTATACTTTGTTATTACAAAAATAAATGTTTCTTTGTTTGTCCATTATGTGGTCCCTAAACCATTTACCCGATTTCAATGAAATTTTGGTGAGTTGTTGTGCGCACGCCCGCGAACTTTTCTATATGTTTATACTGGTGAGCTCTGGCATTATGCAATTTGTTTTTAAAAAAAATCCAACAGGTGGTAAGCCAGCGGTTAGAAAACTGAATGTACCGGAACTGGATGTATGGAACGCGAGAGGGGGGAGGGGAACGCGGGAGGGGGGTTCGGGATGGGGGAAACGGGAGATGAGAGAGGGAAGGCGGAATGGGAACGCGTTAGGGGAAGGGGACGCGGAAGGGGAAGGGGAACGGGACTAATGGAAAAGGACACGCAGCGAGAAACAATTTCTTTATTTAAGTGGTATTCCAACGCATGCCGGTAACTCGGTAGTAAAGCTCGGTAGTAAAGAATAAAATAAACACATGCTAGTAGTAAAGAATAAAATAAACACACCTCGTCGAATTTAATGTTTCAAAGACCTAATCATGTTTTATAACGTCTAAAAGGGATCGAAATGATAATCCAGTCTCCTTCAACGGAAGCATTTTTACGAACAGGACCTCCATTGATATGCTTGGTGTAACTGATTTTATGAATTTTATGACTTTATGTGATTTACCCACGCTTTCAATCATCTTTATGTTTAATTGTAAATTATATTACTCTTATATATGATATGTAATTATGTACCTCTACGCCTGTCTCAACACAGGTAGCGACAGCTAGCGAGACAGGCATCGAATAACATATTGTAAACATCACGTATATAGATCAATAAAAAAAATAAAAAAAAAACTCTAAGTGACCAGCTCAGGTATGGGGGCTCCATCGAAACAAGAGTTAAGTTAGCCTCTCAGAAACTGGGCGTACTGTACAGGGCCCGCAGATACTTTAATAGTACACAACTGCTAACCCTGTACAAATCGCAAGTGCGCCCCACGGTTGAATTTGGCAGCCACCTCTGGTCTGGAGCTCCAAAATACCTTAAAAAAACCCTTGACTCTGTGCAGAAACGGGCGGTCCGTTTGATAGATTATCCCATCTTAACAGACGGATTGCAATCTTTAGAGCACAGGCGTCAGGTGGGAATGCTGTCCTTGTGCTACCGGTATTACAATGGAAGATGTTCCGAGGAACTAGCGTCATTGATCCCCCTCGGCACTGGTGCATAGTCGGGAAACACGCGCCCATCATTTGTACACGGTTGACATTAGTCACATGAGAACGGGTCGTTTTTACGACTCTTTCTTGAGTTCAACATCTCAGCTGTGGAACCATTTACCGGCCTCTGTGTTTCCTCCCTCCTACAACATGGGTCTCTTCAAGACAAGACCGATGTTCACTCCTTCTTTTCCTCAAAAAGACCCTCCACACAGCATCCTCCAAGATGACATAGGCCCTGTGGGATATTATTTTCCTCAGGGCCTACTGTGTGGAGTTAATGTTAAAAATAAAATTAAAAAAAACACACAGGTATTTCGTCCAATCTGTTCTAAACGAACTAGCGCGTAGGCATTGTCTCCTAATAGGCCACTTGCATGGATTTCATAACGACTTGGAAAAAATCGAGTGGATATTTTTTTTTTTTTTTAGTAAGATTACGAAAATATTCACCAGCTTTATTGCTTTGTTACCTGCGAACTTATGTTTGATTTGATGTTTTGACAGATGTTATAAAGTGTACATCGTACAGATGCTTTTCGCGGCGGCTAGGTGTCTTATGAGCGTAATGGTAATGGTGCTGATTTTAACAAAAACAAATTTTATAATGTATTATAATTTTAATTTACAGGTACAAGTTTATTACATTGGATTTAGTCATATCTATACGTTAAACATTATAATGATTAATAAGATGGATCGGTTTTTTTAAAATGATTTTCGGCTATGTAATTATTGTTTTTTCGCACCCATAAAATTATGTCCCGTCTTTCCGGTTTATAAAAAATGGTCTGATTTTTCGGATTGAAATTTTCAAACAATCGCCAGGGTTTCAAAAATACGATTAAAAAAAAATACATACCTAATGTCTTAGAATATTTTCCTAAACCGGAAAAAAAAATAAAAAATGTGATGCAAGTGGCCTATTGGTGCAGACATCAAAAAGGGCGATTTCACATTAAATTTTTAATGTCATAATTATCAGCCTGTGCTATAATTACTATTAATTCGCGTGACAGTGATGGCGCCCTTCGAAAGCTTTTAAAACCAGTCATAAAAAAATATGGATTTCTACGAATTAAATACAAATACTAATGATAATAATATATACATATAATAGATGACCCGGCCACGCGTTTCTGTGGCTAACGAAACACAACGCCATCTACTGGATGGTTACCAAACTTTTATAACCACCGCCATCTGTTATTTTGCATGCAAATCAAATCCACACCGCCGACATTCTCCTTTATGTATTACATTATATTTCAACCAATTTATACAAAACCTTGACAAAATATTATGTAAAACTTTCTTATGAATCACTCTATCTATTGGTGAAAACCGCATGAAAATCAGTTCAGAAGTTTACGAATTTATCGCGATAAGAGGGACAGACGCGGCAGAGGACTTTAATTCATAATATGTAGAGATTATCAGACTGAGATGCAGTTGTCTCTTTCGCTCGATATTCGGGGGAGTAGGAGCGACACTGACAGCAACAGTTTGGTAAAATACCTATTGTTCAAATTTACAAATCAAAAAGTAACGTGAGTGAATGAGTTTAATCTTCGGTAAGAGTAACTGAAAGTTTGTGTACGGTGTACACATGTATATTACATATTTTTAATTTTTTTAATTGTTCTTTCGCGTTCCGGACCGTTGATATTTTTCTTCTCATACTTGTACAGTACTGTGGGGTATATCGATTTTAGCAACCGGAACCGCGTTCCAGTTTGCTCCGCTTGACTCCGGAACCACACTTCGAAATTAAGGTTAAAACTTCACGCACGTTATAATCTACGTATTCACAGATGGCGCCAATAAAATTATTTTAGGTTTTTAATGCTTTTTGCACGTTACGCTTTAAAATATTAAGGTAAATTAATTGTTCGCGCTTGTACATATTTCATTAGAATATAAAGAAATAGTTTTGTCCATAAACAAACCCAAATCTTTCAAGAAAGGCTGAAAAATACAATATTGGATTGAGTCACCGATACAAAATTTAATTTTTCAGCCTTTCTTGAAAGATTTCGGTTTTTTTATGGACAAAACTATTTATTTATATTCTATTTAAATATATACGTGCGCGAACAATTAATTTACCTTAATATTTTAAAGCGTAACTGGCAAAAAGCACTAAAAACCCAAAATAATTTGATTGGCGCCATCTGTGAATGGGTAGATTATAACGTACGTGACGTTTAACCTTAATAAGAGATTTTCATGGCCTTGGCAAACGCAATGCCAACGGTTCTGAGAGCGCTTATAATCCTACCGCTAAGAGTTCCATTGTAGGCTGTGATCTCTGTTTTTTTTGTAATTACCACACGAGAGTTCAACTGCCCAGAGCCAGTGAGACTATGGCATCTTAAATTCGTGTGTGTTGTGCGGCTTACGGGGGTGGTAAGGCGATAAAATGGTAAATAGGAAGGTTAGGAAATACCTAGCTATTTAGATCTGATGGGCGATTCCTGATGATCTGATAAGTAATTGTGCTTAACCGTAAAATTAACTACTTTTTCGTATCCATTCGAGAGAATAGGTAGCGGATTCCCAATTTTTATCCTTAGCTAAGGAATGTACACAACACCACTCCCTCTCACTTTAGCTTTTATATAGACTAGAGTGGGTGAGACAGGCGCATAGCGCCAAAGCTGAATTGAAGGAGGATATTAAGTATACCTATTCCTTAGCTAAGGATAAACATCCGTCATTCATAGACACACTGACCCCCAGTTTCCTAACCATCCCTCATACCCTTTTCCTTCCTAGAACTTCGTCTCCTTTCTTTCCTAAAAATGCTCTCAATAAATTATTAATAAATAAAATTAAATATAAACATAATTTTTTTAATATTAGTGAAACTCAATCGAAAACCTGAAACAGAAAATCAGACCAAGATACGGTCACAGTTTTACACAACGTATCCCAGATGAGACCGAATATTGTTTTGATGTTTCTGTTTCAAATTTTCGATTGAGTTTCACTATATATTGTTCTCATTTATAAAATATTACAATTTAAGGTTTTACTCATTAAATTAAAAAACTGAAAATAAATAATTTTACTTATAATGAAATATTCTCTGCAGCTACAATAGTTAAAGTATTAGAAATATGATAAATCTATATATACATATATAAATACGTCGGCTGTTAAAAAAGTAACGGGAATTTTTAAATTCCGCTGGTTTGGAGAGTCCGATTTAATTTTTTTTATTGTTATGTTGGACATACCCCTGAAATATGATAAAATTTTCAGCTGTATTCTGTATTCACGGTTAGTATATTTATGAGTTCCTCTCTGGCAGCCGCCAAGGTTAAACGTGTTGTTATTAGCTCGGCGATTTTTTTTTAAATGGATCAAAGAATTTGTACCAAATTTTGCGTAAAAAATTAAATAAAGTGTGTGAAATTTATGGATAAAAAGGTGTTTAATTTTAATTTGAAACTCTATTTCTGATACATGTGCCGTAAAGCAAAGGGCGAGAGAACATACCGGAACTATCAGCGGTGATGAAGCCATCCAACGAGACAGTACATACATACATAATAATGTAATATATGTGGTGTAATAATTCATTCGTCGTCCCTTTGACGTACAGCCTGTCTCATATTAAATGAATACCTGAATTTCTAAGAAGGCCGGATGAATCATTGTTAGCACAATTCCCCCTCGTATTCCCACTGCCAACTCTCTTGTAAGATTATTATTATGTTAGAATATAGTTTTAATACAAACGCAGTTATACCTAGAATAGAATAACGGAAGATACAAACAATACAATCATGTTCAGTAATACCGGTGGAGAACTAACAGTTGGCGGAAGGGGCTGCCCGCCCCGGGCCTCTTGTCCTGGGAGGCCTCCAAACGCCTCCATGTTCCCTTGATCAAATCCTAAACAAGGGGACACATTTTCAAACAATTTAGGACTTGGTGCATGCAAATCGAATGTATAGTTTTTCTAATATGTTGTCAATGAGGTTGAAAAACGTAGTTTCGAGAAAAACGCGTTCAAAGTTTTGCCGAAGGATATTTTAACATACAAAGTGTTTAAAACGGTTTCATATAAAATGCTGTATCTCAGTCAAAATTACGAATTTTCTTAAAAAATTTGGTGAGAGCATTCTTAACAAATGCATCTTTCAGAAAATGGAATTAAAAATATGACATTTTTTTACATTGTCCTGGTGCCTTAAAGCATTGTTTAGGATTTGATCAAGAGAACATGGAGGTGTTTGTAGCCCCCCCCAGGAACAGAGGCCCGTGTGAACTGAATAAAAACTTGTAAAATTACATCAACTTCTTTCAGTTTTGCCGCTCCGGGCTTCTGACGGGCTTAGTCCCCCACTGAGTAAAACACATAGATATTATTAATTATATTGTAAGAACGAATAGTATGAATAACTAAGATAACATGTACTGCAGTGTAGCGATGTGTAGGTTAAGCTGGAGTGGACTCTTGAACATAGGTTCTTCGCGGGAAGCGGATCCTACTCCTACTCCTTTTTCAAATAGATTACTCCAAGAGCACCCGTTCCAGGACTCGGACCCAAACCCGAAATTCGGAGACGGAATCGAATACGGAACCCAAATACTTCCACCGTGCGTCCCCGTGTTCGCGGTCCGAGCCACTCGCAAGTCAGGGTCGGGGTCGGGGTCCCGGGTTCGAATTCTTCTCCTGGTTCCGTCTTCGAGGTCCGGCTCCGGCCGAACCAGTGCGTCCCGGTTGCCGCAACAGCACTCAGTACGCAGTCCGCATCAAAGAACTCGGACCCGAGACCAGCTCCAAGAACTCGAGTATTTTTAAAGGGAAGCACGTCTCGGAGGCCTCCGGCAAAATGCAGAACTTACCCATCTCTACTGCAGTGGCGGTCCGTGAGCTTTCAGTGAGCTAGAGTGCTAAGATTGAAAAATACGACTGCAAAAATTGGATACTTAAAAGATTATATGCTTTTACTGAATTATAAAATTTAAAAGCGAAAGAAATTTCATCACCTTTCAAAAACAGTTTTTAGTTTCCGGATGCTTTCAGTAATATTCCGTTTATTTAAATTTTATTGCAAAGCGATAATATTTTGACCTTCCGACAAAATAGGCCTGAGGTCTGGGTGGTTAAATCTCATATTTCTCTGTCCAAAAAATGTATTCAAACTGGGAATAACCATTAGCATATTTATAAATACTAGCAGTTAAAAACCCGCTTCGCAGATATTTACTGCTAGGCCCTGCGGGAGGCTTTGACTCTGCTTCGCCCAGTTTAAGTGTGAGTGACCATTTTATAAATTCGATAAAAACCGGTTCAAAAAATTACCGGTTTCTCAGATCAAGTGACAGCTAGTCACCGGGACAAAGTAACCGCGACAGATATATATAGACGCGTGGTATTATTATTCACAACTGCCAGCTACAATAATAATCATATTAACATCAATCTCTCCAATCCCGGAAATCCAATTGTATCTACTTATACCTGCCAGCGGCAGGTCCTCATGCGATTAACGTAAGTGGCGCCATCTTTTGGCATTATTGGCTACTTGCTTGAATTCGGTTCTATTACAAAAGTAGCTTTTTAACAAACTTCAAGTACGAAGACGGTTTTGCATAAGGTGCGGCGTCAGAGATGTATTCGAAGTCGGATTTTTTAATTTTAACCGTACAGACGTAAGCTTATTAATAACGTCCGATTAACCTGTTATATTGTATTGACAGTGGAGTATTCGGATTTTTTTTTTAATTCCTTGTTTTCATTTCTATTCGCTAAATATCTTGTTATCATTTAATGGGCTAATTTATTAATTTATTTCTATTCTTTAACGTACACTTTACAAAATATTACATTGGTTTACATAGAAAAAAAGTTAATGATCCGTATCTGTATGTTAATAGGTAAGTACCTAGTAGTATTTTGTGAACACCTCACTAGGTGAACCTGTGCTGAGGTGTTCCCATTTTTAGGAATAAGTGCTATTCTGTTGACATGTTATAAGTAGAAACACCGAATCCTCCTTGATATTGTCAAGAAGGGCACTGTGGGTCGACCCATGGCGGCAGTATCAAATACATAAATTAAAGATTAGTTGCAATTATAACTTAGGCCTTCGATTACTTTTTATATTGTAACAAAACTTTTACAAAAAAGAGAAAAGCCTTTAAGAAAATGATCCTTTCCAAATTAATTTGAGAAATTTACTTCCGCCTGGGGGGACCATAAATTAATTTAGTAATTAAGTTATTTAAGGGATGATTTCACATTGTTACAGATTCAAGGCTTTGTACCGAAGGCCTGTTACTAGGGAAATCAATTCAAAGCCTACTGTATTATTATCTGATATATATATTCATAATTGAGGTTTCGTGGAAGGGAGAGGGGTTTTGGCAGGCGTGGAGGGTAGTTGGCCATTTCTCGGAGTGAAGGCTAAATTCCTGGAAGGGTAGAAGCTAGGAAATGTGCAGATTCAGGGCAGTGCCAAGGGAAGGATAGAAGCTGGTTCGCTTTCACGCCGCGAAACTTAAAGGGGTATAAAAATACCTTGTGTCGACATCGAGGGAAGAACCAAAACGCATCGAGCACACCTAATTACGGAGGATAATTTTTTTTGCAATAGCTCCAAATAGGAGACGAGACGTCATCTTTGGGGATGCTGTGTGGAAGGTTTTTTTAGGGAAAGGAAGGAGATAAAGTTCTGGGAAGAAAAAGGTCTGAGGGGTGGGGTCAATGATTCCAGGAATCACGGACGTATGAATCCATCCCTTCCGCTGCGGTGCAAGGCGATGGTTGGGTCGAGAGCGTCCTACTGGAGAGGTCTACGTTACGTCTCCCTCGACCAGTCTCTCCCGACCCAGCCCGCCACGCAGTAAGTGCACTCCTGCTAAGTCACCAAACGTAGCAAACCACTTGTGGTGACTTATGGCAGGAGTGTTGGTCATCCAATAAATGGCTCCAGCGGTGGCGGTACCCATACCCGTACGATTCCGAATATTACACGACATGGTGCACCTCCTTAAACCCACCTAACTTTACATAACCTAAAAATTTGTAAGTTTTACACAACTTTTCCGGTAGATCTTGCATATCAAATAATCTAGGTAACGTCAGATTAGGTGTCGAAAATATATCTAAAAAAATTAGAATAAATACTTCTTACACAAAATGGAGGGTCAATTCATATTGTCGCTGTAAAATTAACCAATCAGAACAAATAAATAAAATTAAACAATAAAAAATAAAAACTTACTTAGGTATATTAAAAAGTAAATATTTTATACAAAACGTAGGTATTATAACATAAAACCTAAGTAAGAATGGTATTCCCTTATCAGGCAGAGCTCCTCTTTTCTCATAAGGTATGCATTACCAATGATGACCTTAAATATAATCTGTTGTTAAAATATATATGTTCATATTATCCAATTTAATGTTCATCTGAATGTAATGGAATCTTTTAATTCAATTTTCATCCACTTCCCGAACTACCCAAAAATGTGCATTTTCGCACACGTGATAAAAATGATTAGAATACATACAATTACCAATATTAATGTTTACTTTTCTTTATTAGAACGTGATTAGCGTGGTTTTTTTGTCCTTTTTAAACATTTTTTTACCTGCCCGCGCCCTCACCTGCCATCTCAACGCCCCCTAATTTTCTCTGGGTCTTCTACTGCCCCCCCCCCCCCCCCCCCTGAAAGTCTCAAACGCCCACAAGGGGGCGTTGTCGCTTGTGACATACACTATGCACGCGTTCAAAATTGACTAATAAATCTTTTTTTTTAAAGAAAGGCAAACATTCCCGAGTGCGTATTTCCTTTTCCGTGTTCAATACGAGGCAACCATGCCTCGAACTCAACACGGATTTGTAATGCCATTTTTTATTCAAACCAGTGTCCAGTAGAAGGCAACTGGCATCCTATTGTACACGGGTTTGTAACTCCAATTCCCTTCCCAAACCCGTGTTCAGTACGAGGCATCCTCAAAACGTGATTATAACATAAAAAAAGGAAGTATGCATACACGCACAATATAATGGATGGGCAATAAAATGCAAACAGCCTTACTAATAAAATAAATAAAAACACTTTATAGTACTTATAAAATAAATTCTCTAAAATAAACTCGCATGTCATTATAATTTAAAAAAAACATCCCAGGTTTTGAATGGTTTATTTGGCAGAGCAGGGTTTGTCTAGTGGGTATGTTTTAATTATTCTAATGCATTTATTTCCATGTTCTGCTGTTATAAATACAGGTACAAACTTGTCTATAATGCATTCACTTAACATGCCTCGTACTGAACACGGGATTGGGAGGGGAATTGGCGTTACAAACCCGTGCACAGTAGGATGCCGGTTGCCTTCTACTGGACACGGGTTTGGAGAAAAAATGGCATTACAAATCCGTGTTGAGTTTGAGGCATGGTTGCCTCGTATTGAACACGGAAAAGGAAATACGCTTCCCGGGTTACGAATAACCCAAGAATGTTTGAAAATCTCTACTACCACCACAGAAAGCCGAAAATGTTGCTTGTGTTGTGATGGAGGACTTAGCCAGCAGAGGTGTGACATGTGGGTGGGACCCAAGCGCTATGCCCACTCAACCACTGGCCGGTCGGTATATATACATAAAATACTTTCATAAATCGACTTAGCGTGTATTCATAAAACAACTGGACGTTTAAAAATCAAATGAATAAAAGATAGAACAACATGCGCTGGATGCCAGGCGCTTTGTGAATCATTTTTTTAAACTGTTGCAATATTGGCCAAGTATTGGCCACTTGTTATGAACTTATATAGTTTCTAAGTCAAAGCTCGTGCGGGTCTCAATGTAATTTGAAAATATCTTCGGCCCAGATCGTATATTATCATTTCTGCATACTATTCCAGACCTAAAGTCTAGTTTGAAGGGCTGATACAGTCTTAGAACATTTGCCTCCCTCCAGAGATATGAATACCGAAGATTTCTCATCTTTTTCAAGCCCTTAATCTTCATGAAAATCAATACAAGATATTTTGAATTTTTCGAAAACGATCTTCGTTTGAGTCAATGATCGCTTCTACAATTTGCGAAAATTTGTAATTCATGACGCTAGAGCTCCATGGTTCGAGAGCTTTTGCTCTTCACAAACATATAATATGGACTTCACTGTATGGTCTCCTTTCTATAACGTGCATTCTCAAACAATAGAAAGAGTACAAAAAAAAATCCTAAGCTTTTTAAATTATAAACTAAAAATACCAAAATAACAATTAAACTACACCTATCTTCTACGTTTATCTAATTTATTAAATTAGAGTGTCAGAAGAACTGTTTTCGATCTAGTATTTTTATTTAAAATCTTGCATAATAAAATTAACAGCCCTGAAGTTTTGGCGCTCATAAATTTTAATGTGCCAGCCAGAAACACAAGGTCAGTACTACCGTTTTATTGTGGCAATACTACGACCATGTCCCATTTCAATATACACTACACCGAATTCAACACTTAGGCAATATGTTTTCATACACAGATGTATGGAATGTGTCATTTGTAAAATATAAGCATGAAATAATAAATCATTTATCCTCTTTAATTTATTTGCATGTATTACCTACATATAAATATATTTTTTCATTGTTACATTTATATATCTTAGCATTTATTTTCGTTTTGTTATCTAAATATCTACAATGTCTTTCTCAACTATTTTCTTTCTGTTTTACAAACTCACTTGAGCTGTATTTTTTATGTTGTTGCTATATACCTACTATGTTATATTATGTAAAAGCTGAAAGGCATTAATATTATAAATAAATAAAAATGTTCCTCTTTCATAAGCACTCATTTTTTCATAAGTAAACAAAAAAAACATAGTTAACTAGAACAACTAAATTTCCAAGTTTAAAAAAAAATTATAATGTTATTGCTAGTAATTAAATTTTTTCTGTGAATACCTAACTAACTACAATTTAAATTTAATTTAATAATGTTATTTTATGTCAACAAAAACTAAAATACTTACAGAACTTAATAATAACATAATTAAATTAAATTAAAATGTATCATATTAGAATAAGTTAACAATAATAATCTAAACGAAAATATGAAAGAGAACAAGACACAGAAAAATAGAAAAAAGACAATGGTCGCAACTGGGACTCGAACCCAGACCTCTCCGTCTAACCGGGACGAGCGCGTTAACCAATTTCGCTATTGCCACTTTCTGTTATTATTGTAAACTTATTCTAATATGATATATTTCACTGATGGGAATAACCCTCAAAAAAGTATAAAAAGAAACTTTTTCTTATAAATTTTTTTTTTTTATTTATTTAAAATGATTTAAAAAATAAATTAATTGGAGTTCTATGGATTTAACACAAAATTAATTAACTAGACACCCAACCGAGAAGAAGGTGTGCATATTTCACGACGCCAGAACTCACGGTCCGAGAGATAAACAAACTTAATATTATATTAATTATTATTTTTAATTGATAAACTAACGTTTTTAAACAAGATTTTTATGCATAGCACAAAGGGTAGATAACAAATATTATAATCAATAATTATTCTCGGAAGATTTTTTCAATGTAGTTGAGTGTTTCAGGCTGATAAGTATTAATTATAATATTTGTTATCTACCCTTTGTGCTATGCATAAAAATCTTGTTTAAAAACGTTAGTTTATCAATTAAAAATAATAATTAATATTTGACAAGTTAAAGTATTTCAGCAAAAAATGCAGACATAATTAGTCTCGACGCCACCTAGCGGGTTAAAATTCCTCTCTCACAAAAATAAATTTGGTTGTTTTCAGTTGGAAAAATGTAATAATAAGTAATTGTCGAATGAAACACTAGTATATATTGAATTATTTGGCGGGTATTAGATAAGCCGCCATAGCTCAGTGGTCAGAGCTGCTGACCGGCAATCAGATGGTCACGGGTTCCATTCCCGTTGGCGGCCAGTATCTTTTCTCGGAAGATTTTTTCAATGTAGATGAGTGTTTCAGGCTGATAATTATTGATTATAATATTTGTTAATATTATATATTTTTTCTTTATGAAATGGGACTATTTAAACTAATTTCAACAATATTTTTAACGTAAATTTTGCATTCGAAAAAAGGCTTCATTGAAATAAAAAAGTTAAATATTCACCTGAGAATCTGAGAAGTGTATATTTTTCATAAATTAATAACCGCCTTTTCCCAGCGGCAGCTTTTATGACGTCTACATGGAAAGCTCGAGTTGATCGGGTTAAAATTGTTAAAGTTTTTGAAGAGCTCAGTTAAAACTCTCCCTCTTATAAATGTTGGGATTTAAATAACTCATATAGAATTTATGATATGGGAATTCGAATAACAAAGGTTTAAATAATTAATATATTTTTTTAGCTGTATTGTTTTTTTAAAATTTGTAATGCAAAATCGATTAAATATTTTTGCTTTAGAATTACAATAACTCATGTTTATGGGGTGAGGTTTGTTTAGGTCTTGGCGGAGTACGTTTTTGTCCGGCTACTGCGTGGCGGGCTGGATCTGGAGAGACTGGTTGAGGGAGACATTTCGATCTCTCCAGCCGCACTCACTCGACCCATCGATTTGCATCACAGTGGGAGGAATTGATTTATACAATTAGATTTGATAGACACACTGAACTTTAGATTTCTACCCACACCTTATACCTTTCTCCTTCCCAGAACTTCATACTTTCTCTTTTCCTTAAAATACCCTACACATAGCATCCCCAAAGATTAAATAGGCCCTGAGGGAGCCAATAAATGTAAAAGCAAAAAACCGTGATTTACTAACATAATATTCTTTGATTTGCAACTAGTCTGAACTATTTTCAATTTGGTAGGCGGGTTTGGGTACCGCCGCCCCGGGAACCTTTATTGGATAACCAACATCACTGCTATAGGTCACCCTGAGTAGTTCGCTACGTTTGGTGACTTAGCAGGGGTGCCCGGGTTCATGGGGTGAGGTTTGTCTAGGTATTGGAGGCGGACGACCAGGACACACTGAACCCCAAATTCCTACCCACCCCTTAAACTCTTTTCCTTCCCAGAATTCTCCTCTCCTTCCTTTCCTTAAAAATCCTCCACACACCATCTCCAAAGATGACATAGACCCTGAGGGAAATTATTTTCCTCAGGACCTCCTGTGTGGAGCTCATGTAAAAAAAAAGTAAATCATTAAATGCTTTTAATTTTTTTAATGTGAATACCGTACAAGATTGCCAACTGGTACGAACTAGTACTAACTGGTCACAACTGGTCCCGACTAGTCTTAACTGGTCCCACCTGATTCCAACCGGTCCCAATTAGTCCCAACCGCCTGGAGCCGGTGAGAATATGGCATCCCCAATATATTGTGAGGCTGAAGGTAATAGGTAGGGGCAGGAGAGGGAAAAGTGGAAGGTGGGGAAGTACCTGGTTATTCAGATCTAGTCACCAAACACGGTTAAACATTTTCAATAATTCTGAATGGTGGTCTTACATCGGGGCGATACTGAGAGTATTTTCCACTCTGTAACGTGCCGCAAATATACCGTACGTTATTTTTAAATCATTAAATTGTGAAATAACACAAATTACTCCAATAAAATTTACTTGCGCACGACGGAATTTGAACCCGCGACCTCCAGATCGCTAGTCGAGAGCCTAACCCCTCGACCACGAAGGCCGTTGTTAAATCTATGACTTAGGTATAGCGGCCGAGAATTTAAATTTCGTCAACGATGATCTTGGGATTGTACCCTTGCAACTGTACAGGGCGGTTCCGATGAGAAAGATTAATTATTCTGCATACCAGCATTTTAATATAATAACTCAATATCGATTTTATTTAATTCAAAATTTGCTTTGATAAATACCTACATTCAAAAATGCTCAAACTCGTGATGATAAAACTATTAAAATAATGTACTTTATGTAATTATGTTTTGTTCATAAGTATTTATATTTTTTCAATAATGTGTAAGCAAATTTATGAAGGTAATTTTTTTTATATATATTAGTTTGTAAGACCATTACTAAATAGACAAACTGAAGTATTTTCTTCACAAAACAAGGGCGCTTTTTTCTGATTTTATTTGAATTAAATTTAAAATTCTGAAACATACTCGTAGCTTTCCCAGATGATTTATCGATTTATTTTACTGCACATGATTTAAAATTTGTGTTGTATAATACATTTTTTTTTTGAAAATTTAACAAATCTGCCAACGACCTACGGTTATTCCTTATGGTATAAAAATAAACATATTTTCTCAAAATTTAAAACATAGCTTTACTAGATAAAAGAACAGTCTTTCGAAATCAATTTATATTTTTTTGTGGAAAAGAGTCAATTCGTCTAAAATTTAATTTAAAAATTACGTATTTCCGGTTTTGTCTGGTTGTTGTCTCTTAAGATTTTTCATTCGAATATTAGTCGAATTTCGCAACGTTTTAAAAATGATTTGTATTACTTGCAACACTGGTCACTGTGGGCAATATTATTCTAAAAATGTGTGCCAACGTTAAATTATCTTCTCTCCCTCCTTAAATAAAGCGGCTTCTGCGAATTTCTCGTTGCAAAATTGTTTCTTGTAGTCTTGAAGATTCTCGTAACATGAATAGGCAATGTGTAGTAAAATTGGATATAGTCCAAGAACTACCAGCTAAGTCCTTTTTCACAATAAAATAACACAGTTATATAAGATAGAGTCCATACATAGAATGGTAGAATAAAGAAAACGCAAGAATTGCCTTGTGAGCGTGTTTCGTGATTTAAATGTTTGCCTAATTGGGGCTTATATTTCCGTACAAAACTTTATATAACGTCATTGTACAAAACTGTGTTTTCGAAATTCAAATGGGATGGAGATCTACGATGTTAGGTGAGTGTAAGTGAGATGTAATGCGTGGTGGTTGGGATAAATTGAACAGTTTACATTTAAATACGGATAGTATCAAAGGTACACAGACTTTGTGTAGTTTTTTGATTTTTTTTATCGAACTGTCATAATTTTTCTGAAAATTATTTTGGTCAAATCGAAAAATAAGACCAAATTCACTTTTATTGTGGGTCATAGTATGTTTATGCCATAGTAATATTATGCTTCAAGAAAATGTTCACAATTATCCTACGAGAAGACGCGGAGACTTTAGGCTTCCCAAAACTATTTCGTGCACACAAAATAGCGCGTTTTATAAAGGGCAAAAACTTTATAACAGCCTGCCAAATGCCGTAAATAAAGGAAGCCTCAAGTCTCAGCACTTTTCGTAGGATATGTGCGTTTTACGAGTATTTAAAAAATATTTTTTGATTTGTAACATACTTAAATGTATTTATAAAAAAAAATACATATACATATGTAGTTACTAAAATAAAATAAAAAATAAAAAGTGTTCATGAATTGTGTTTTTTTATATTTTCCTACTAGATGTAAGAAAAAATTTACGCAAGTACATCTAAAACAAAAAAACGAAAAATAGTTCCACTGGCTCCGGGAAATTAGAACTCTTGTAACAGTTCGAGGGGTAAGGCTTTCGTCTAGCAATCTGGAGGTATCGGGTTCAACCTCGGCGTGAGCAAAAATAAATTATTTGGTTAGTTTGTAATATTTTACAATTTATTCATAAATTAAAATTAGATATATTTGCGGCACCTACAAGAGTGGAAGCTATTTTCAGTATCATCCTGGTGTAAGACCACAATTCAGAATTGAAACGTTGCTTGAAATGGCTTAGCCGTGTTTGGTGACCAGATCTGAAAAGCCAAGAATTTCCTAACCTTTCTCCTTCCCGTTTGCTTTAGTAAATGATCGATTAGCAATTGTCAATCGCATCAAAGACGTAAATTGACATCACTATTAACAATTAATTTATTGGTAAAGCCACAACTTGTTTCCCGCGTCAAAAAGTCTAGACGCCGCAAATTTATTCTCATTGTGAAAAGGTCTTAACGCACTTTTTGCTTCAAACCAACTTCCTTCTTACCTCATCAAGGATTATTTAATAGCAATGATGCATTGCATGTCTACAGCAATTAGGTTGCGTGCCCCACTGTTATGTGGTTGTGTGGCTGACAGCTGACACACCCTTTCACTTTTACAACAGTCAAATTGGTTTGGCTAGGTATTTGAATAGGTAATGTAGTTCTCCCCCTTTACAGAATGATGAATTTTGCAAATGACAACTTTTGTTTTGAAATTTTAGTCTACGCAATATTTTTATTATCGCGCCGGCTTCTATGGGTATAGGCATAGATATCGGTTAGTAGTTGAATTAATAAATGCGTCAATTGAAATCTTTCAGTATTTCAAACTCGACATCTTCCGCGGAGACCCGACAGTTTAACCCCCCACAGTTGGCCCCCCGAAATTATAATTGTTATTTGTCAATTACAAACCTAAAATCGACTTCAAAAATATTTTTAATAATAAGTTGGTATGGATATCAAACGAATTTATTTACAGTTTGGATTTTGTGTAAGTAGATACTTATACACTGATATATACAGTACACAAACAAGTAGTTTTATCCTTGAAACATTTTAATATGTTTTATACTTTTGTTATTCGGCGGAACCTACATCCTCTCCGCACACCCTTACACTTATTCTGTGTTTTTTTTAATATAATTACTTCACAAGAGTCTCAGCTGCTCCCGTCTGGAACCCGTGAGACTATGGCATCCCCAATTGGGGTATGTTGTGAGAATGAAGGTAGTGAGGAGGGGAAGGGTGTGGGGAAGAGGGAGGTGTGGAAGTACCTGACTATTCAAATCTGTTCACCAAACACGGCTAAAGCCATTTTTTTTACATGAGCTCCACACAGGAGGCCCTGAGGAAAATAATTTCCCTCAGGGCCTATGTCATCTTTGGGGATGCTGTGTGGAGGGTTTTTTAGGAAAGAAGGAGAGGAGAGTTCTGGGAAGGAAAGGGGTTTAAGGGGTGGGTAGGAATCTGGGGTTCAGTGTGTCCTGGTCATCCGCCTCCAAGACCTAGACAAACCTCACCCCATTAACCCGGGCACCCCTGCTAAATCACCAAACGTAGCGAACCACTTGGGGTGACCTATGGCAGAGGTGTTGATTATCCAATAAAGGTTACCGGCGTGGCGGTACCCATACCAACCTCCCAAATTTCTAGCATTGTTTCAATTCTGAATGGTGGTCTTACACAAGGGTACCTAATAATGAGAGTGACTTCCACTCTGGAACATGCCGCAAATATACTGCATTTTATTTTTAATTAATTAATTATTGCGAAATAACACAAATAATTTATTTTTCCCGTGACCTTCGGATTGCAAGTCTTACCCCTCGACCACGTCTGTGTAGATAAGAATACCATATTTTCCCTAAACCGACTGCTTATTTTATGTATGATGAAGTATGCTGAAGGGCCAACTGTCGGGGGATCCACTGTCATCGAATCGGAGATTTGCATTATTTGATGCTAGTCATTTCAACGAACATTAGCTTTATAGGGTTAAGCAGCCAGCCTTTAACCAGCCAGCGGCCGAGAATCCAAACTGTTCTTATGATCGTACATGGCGGTTCCAATGAGAAATATTAATTATTCTCCGTACCAGTTTTTTAAAATTATAACTCAATATCGATTTTATTTCATTAAAAATTTGCTTCAATTTATACCTGCATTCCAAAATGCTGAAAGGCGTGATGATAAAACTATTAAAATTATGTACTTTATGTAATTATGTTTTGTTCATAAGTATTTATAATTTTTTAACAATGTCTAAGCAAAATAAGAATGTAAAAAAATCTTAAATATATTAGTTTGTAAGACCTTAAATAAATAGACAAACTGAAGTATTTTCGTCACAAAACACGTGTGCGGATCTTTTTTTAAATGATTTTATATAAACTTAAATTAAATTTCTGAAACGTCGTTTTCCCAGATAATTTATTGATTTATTTTACTGCATGATTATATGATTTGAAATGTGTGTTGTATAATACAATATTTGGTTTTTAAAATTTAACAAATCTGCTAACGACCTTACGGTATAACCTTATTATGCTGAAAATTAAAAATAAACACATTTTATCGTAATTTAAACATAAGTATTAGTCACAAAACAAAGTCTCTATAATTATTTTAGTTAACTTTAGTAAATTTTAGGTTTTTTTTTGCACCACTCCGTAGTGAATACACTCTATATTTTTATTTTCTTTTAGTTTTATATGTCTTTTTACAAATTTCGCTTTCCATACCTATACATTTAATTTGTCTTAAATTTATCATAAATAAACATATATTGAATACTATGTATTTGCTAACACAACTGTATTAATTATGTATCTATCTTGTAAAAGCCCACTAGGGCGTAAATAAATAAATAAATAACTTTACCAGATAAAAAACAATCTTTCGAAATCAATTTATACTTTTTTGTGGAAAATAGTCAATACGGCTAAAATTTTATTTAAAAATGACATATTTCCGGTTTTATCTGGCTATTTATTCCCTCTTTAAAGAAAAATTAACTGAAATATGAATTAATTTTAGTTTAATGAATTTGTTTTAAAATCAAAATCATTTCACACCGAAGTTAATTTCCGTACTGTCCAGAGAGTGAGTCGTGTCAAGTAATAAATGGCGAATGTGTTATTAAAAAATTTCATTTTCCAGCGAAGTTTCATGAACACGATATTAAATACCAGGTTATTTATATTGCTAACATCGTAAACACGCATTATAAAGCATAAAATGACACGGAACTCTGCATGCTCATTAAATATGAGGGTGTGTTGTCTTGTTGAAGATTATAGAGCTGGATTACATGAAAACGTTTAACCCCTCAAGCCTCGGACATATTTTGTCAGAAGGTCAAAATATTTCCGCTTTGCAATATATTTCAAATAAATGGAAGATTTCTGAATGTATCCGAAAATTAAAAACTGTGTTTGAATGTTGATAAAATATTCTTTAAGTTTTATAACCTCACTTTTTAGAGTTTCGTGTATAAATAATAAATTATAAATTCCAAAAGTTTCATAATTTTTTTTCAAATCGTGGTCGGAAACTTTGGTTTATAACGGGGTATTTTTTTTACATGAGCTCCACACATGAAGCCCTGAGGAAAATTATTTTCCTCAAGGGATATGTCATCTTTGGGGATGCTGTATGGAGGGTTTTTTAAGGAAAGGAAGGAGAGGAGAGTTCTGGGAAGGAAAAGTGTACTAGACGTTTTGTACACAAATTGCAAAAATAGGGAGCTGGACACAACTTGGCACGCCAATGTCCTTAACTTCTGGATTTAATGATTCTAAGTTAAATTAGCAAAAACTGACTCTATAACTGTTGTAAAAACACTTAAAAGACTTGCAGACTTTTGGAGACTTTTGGAGACTGTTGGGGTCAGGATAATGGGATACTGAGAGAAAGGTAGAACAGAATTTAAACTGATTTAAAAACACTTTTAAAGTAGGTTAGAACTTGGAGACTTCAGTTTCTTGGAGACTTGTGACTTCTTGGCTGGTAGTTTTTGAACTGATTTCCTACCGGTTTGCCGTTTGTTTTATAGGGCAAATCCGGGTTGGACTTTTGGAACACAGAACCTCCCTGTTTCTGAAGGGTGCTTGCGTTTACGTATTTTTCCCAATCGCTATGATTTTCGAGCAGATGTGTTAAAAATCTGTGTGATAACCTTTGCCAAGACAGTCCTGTTCCAATAAACCGAAGTCTCACATAATTTTTATTGTTTCAACAAGAAAAGGTACAAGTTTACAAATGTGATACAAGATACAATATCTAGAAGTAAATATTTTCTTAAAGTGCAATAATCACTGGTAGACGACAGTTTTTTGAGGTGTTATTGTAGTATATACCTATTTTTAGGTGATGATATATATTTCTTGATTCAAATTATTCCCGATTTCCCGAAATTTAGCTCCGAGTTTTTCGGAATGTAAATTGGCTGTCGTAAATATTTACGATTCAAACATTTCCTTTGTTCAGCATTGACCAATGGCGCCGCGTCTGGTAGCAGGGTGGGGATAACGTAAATACTCAATCATTTCCTTGATTTTGATCATTGCTGTCTGGGGTCCCTGGTGGAAGTATTACGTGGTTATTCAGATGTGTTTTCGAGTCCAATGATGCTGCAGCATGTATTTATTATCAATTGCGTTTATGTTTTCAATTGATAAGTTAATTGTAGAATGTAATAGCATTGTAGACATCATTCCAAATGCACAGTGTTTCGTTGGCCAATGAGAGCACTCCCTTTGTTTCGTAGGTTATTGGAAGGGGTAACGCGCAGCGGCACGGTATTATGTGGAAGCGTAAATTCCATTCTTGAATTCTCAGGGTTGTCATACGCTTTCGTCGACACGTTCGATACACTCCCCCCAGTGCAGTCTCGACTGTGCTCAGCTACTTCGTCGGGCGTGTCCTTTTCCGATGTCTGAGTTCTGAATCGGGTGTCTTCGCAACTGGTACAGTTTCGTTAGTTGTTGGTGTGGCAGGCAGGATGACGGCGATTTTGACTGCCGGCCTTACGTATATCCCAGTACTGGTTTGGATCCGAGCAGTTCTGACTTGTCCATCAGCTGCAGGTGTTGCTTCGAGGATACGGCCACGTGGCCAACTGTTTCGAGGCAGTGCTGGGTCCATGATGATCACTAGGTCATCCTTCTTAATTGGTGTAGTTGGATGGTGCCATTTTTGTCGGGCAGCCATGGTAGGTAGGTATTCGCGCAGCCATCGCCTCCAGAAGGTGTCTGCAAGTTGTTGTCCGATGCGCCACTGGCGGCGTAGGCATACTTCCTCTTCTTTTTTGTCGTAGAAGGATAATTGGGGGCGCTTCCCGGCCGATCCCAGCAAAAAGTGGTTGGGTGTTAGAGGTTCTTCATCACGCGGGTCGACTGAAATATGGGTGAGTGGTCGGTTATTTACCACAAACTCGGCTTCTGCAAGTGCTGTGCGTAGAGTTTCTTCTTTTGGTGCTCTTTCTTTGAGTGTTGCGCTTAGGGCTTTCTTTACTGATCGTACTAGTCTCTCCCAAGCTCCCCCCATGTGGGGACTCAGCGGTGGTATAAAGTGCCACTCGATGCCCTGGGTAGCTATTGCGTCAATCATTCTGGCGTCTTGACTTATTGACAGCAGGGCGTCCCTCATCTCGGTGTCAGCTCCGTGAAAATTTGTTCCGTTATCCGAGTACATGGCTGTGGGTTGACCTCTGCGGGCGGTCATTCTTTGAAGGGCCATGATGGCCGAGTCGGCAGTCAGTGAAGCGGCTAGTTCTAGGTGAATGGCGCGCGTTGAGAGGCAGGTGAAGATGGCTCCGTATCGTTTTTCTCGATGCCTACCGACCGTGATAGCCATAGGGCCGAAATAGTCAAGCCCGCAGTGTGTGAATGGACGGACGTGATGCATCAGGCGGGGTGGTGGTAATGCGCCCATCAGAGGTGGAGTCGGTTTGCTGCGTCGTATGAAGCAAGTGGGGCAGACGTGCGTTATTTTCCTGATTGTTGTGCGTATTCGTATTATGAAGAAATGATTGCGTATTTCTGCAATTGTTTTCTCAGTACTAGGATGATCCGCCTTTTTGTGGTAGTGACTGATTAGGAGCCGAGTGTAGGGTTCGTCGCCGTCCAGTATTATGGGGGTTCGGGCCACACTCTTTGTTCTTTCCAAGGCTCGTAGTCGGGTCCCCATTCGTAGAAGGTCGTCTGGTCCAAAGAAGGGGTTCAGCGAGTTGAGGCGACTGCCAGTAGGTAGTTTTTGACCTTGTCGGATGGTGTGTAGATCAGTTGTGAAAGCGTTTTCCTGGGACCTTTTGATCCATTTTTGTTCTGCTGCTTTTATCTCCTCGGCTAGTAGTGGGCCTTCTACTGGTTTGTTGGGCCCCATCTTGCATCGTCTGATAAAACGGAGGATCCAAGCTGTGGAGCGGATTAGCCGGTGCCATGAGGAGAACCGCTCTACTAATGGGAGTGCTTCGCCCTTGGTGGACACAAGGCCAACGTAGTGAGGTTTGACTTCTAGTGTTAGGTCGTCAGGCCTGTGGGCGGGTGCCCGTTCTTTCGGCCATGCACCCTCCGGGGAAGTGAGAAAGGCTGGGCCGGTAAACCACCTTCCTTCTGGTGTTAGGTCTGGCACCTCTAAGTCTCGTGTTCCTATATCAGCTGGATTGAGTTTTGTGGGTACCCATTTCCAGTCGGGTATGTTGGTTAGTTCGTCTATTTCGCCCAATCGGTTTGCCACAAAGGTTGAGTAGGCGCGTGGGTCGGTGCGTAACCAGCATAGTACAGTTGTGGAGTCTGTCCAGAAGCAGGTGCGGGATATCAGGGCTTTGCTTTCCTTTTGGATCGTCTGGGCTAGTCTCGCTGCTATGAGGGCGGCTTGAAGCTCGAGGCGTGGAATGGAGAGAGGCTTCAGTGGTGCTACCTTGCATTTACTTGCAAGGAATGTTACTCGTAAGGATCCATTTATTTCTTCGGTGAAGTAGGCCACGGCACAGCAAGCTTGCTCCGATGCGTCGCAGAAGAGGTGTAGAGTTACGTTGTTCTGTTTGTTTGAGAGGCAACGTCTCGGGATTGAGATGCTGTTTGTGTGCAGCAGGCTCAGCCAGTCTGTCCATCTCTGGGCGTGTTCGGGGGTAATGGGTTCGTCCCAGCCGACGCTTGAGCGCCACACTGCTTGCAGTAGCATCTTAGATCTGATGGTAAGGCAGGCAACGAAGCCGACTGGGTCAAAGATCTTCATTACTATGGATAATAGTTGCCGCTTGGTAGGTTGTGTGGCCGTGTCGGGTGAGATTGCCTCGCGAAATGAGTACAGGAAGCGGTCTGTGGTGGGGTCCCAGATCAAACCAAGCACTCGTTCTGTCTCTGGACCTCCACTGCTGATCTGTATCGCGGAGCTGGCACGGTCTTCTATGGGTACGCCAGCTAGGGCCACCGGGCTATTAGACGCCCAATTTGTCAAGTGGAACCCTCCTTTCGCGAGGAGGGCACTTACGCTTTGGGCGAGTGTAGCAGCTTCATTGGGTGTGTCTGTTGCATCTAGGTAGTCGTCCATGTAGAACTTGGTGCGTACGGCTTTTGCGGCGGCCGGGTACTCGTGCTCGTATGTTTCGGCCACTTTATTTCGGACGAATTGGGCACTGCTTGGGGAGCAGGTGGCTCCGAACATCATTGATGACATTTGATAGGTGTCTGGTTCATGATGGGGTGATGTCCTCCACAGGAAAAGCTGGGACGGCTGGTCTTCTCGCCTTATTTTTATTTGCAGGAACATTTCTTTGATGTCTGCAGCAATGGCGATGTTTCCTTCCCGGAAGCGTATTATATTCCCCAGGAGGGAGGACAGCAGGTCAGGACCAGTAAGCAGCTGATCATTGAGGGAGGTTCCTCGGCATCGGCTTGCAGCATCGAATACCACTCTGATTTTTCCTGGCTTATTTGGGTTGATTACTGCGAAGTGAGGCAGGTACCATTTGCGAGGTGTGGTGGTGGAAGCTTCATGGCCTGATAGCTTCTTGGCGTAGCCTTTGTTGAGAAGTTGACTTATTTTGTCATTGTAGGCCACTGCTAGATTTTTGTCTTTTGCTAGCTTTTTCTCCAGAGACAGAAGTCGCTTCAGCGCACACTGCCGATTGTCAGGTAGCGAGGCTTCTGGATTGCGCCATAGTAGACCAGTTTCCCACTTCCCTGTAGGAAGAGGACGGGTAGTTGCATTCATAAGTGCAATGGCCTGTTGTTCGCTTGCATTGACTCTGGTGGCTGATGTTACTCCGAGCGAGTCGATGGCGAAGTTGGTTTTTACTAGCTCCCTCAATTGTATGTCTGCGGCCGTTTCTGGTTGTAGTGCCAAAGTGGTAGTCGTGTTATTATCTCTGGGGTTGACTCCCCCATGAGCGATCCATCCTAGTGCGGTGCGTGATGCTATTCGCGTAGTATCATTGCATTCACGAACTTCCCTTGACACAATTAGGTGAGCGTTGTCTTGGCCTATTAGCAGCTTCGGGACGACAGACCTTCCTTGGATCTGTTGCTCCGGCAGGTTGAGGTTGCTTATTGTGCTGGCAGAGATGTGGTATGTATTACTGTTGCCCGCACCTCGTATTCTTAGTCTCACTCGTTGGGAGAGATTGTCAGAAGTGCACATTCCTTTGGCACCGTGGATTCGCAGTCCGTGAACTGGGCCGTTTGCTCCGACTTGTATTGCGGTGTCAGTGTCAACAAGTGTTACTGTGGATCCTTCGTCCAGGAGAGCAAACACTGACACTTCTTCTTTGTTGGGAGCGCTTAATATTACTGGTGCAATTTTTAACAGTACTCTCTGTCCGGAGTCCTGGCGTCACAAGTTGACATTTTCCACGGTGTTTTTTCGTACGAACTCGGGATTATGTAGCAGGGGGTGGTGTGGGGATCGGCAATCCCCTACTTTGCACCATTGGTTTATTTTGCAGCTTCGTGAGTGGTGTTTTTCTAAGCACTTGCGGCATAACCTTCCCATGCGTACAGTTTCCCATCGAAGTTCAACATCTTTGGCTGCGAATTCTTTGCATTCGCGGGTTTTATGATCGCCGCCACATTGGGCGCAGCTTTCGTCGGCTGTTTTTCTTTTTCGGCTTGGTCCAGGGTAAGTATGTGCCTCATTCATTTTGCGTTTCATCGGGGCGATCTTTTCTTTTGGGCCGTCCCCGATTTCTTCTTGATGTCCGGCATGTATTTGCTCATGGCTCGGTAGAAGTCGCATGCGATCACTATCTTCTTCCTCCTGGTACCCGGCATGTATTTGTTCACGGCGTGGTCGGGATCGTATGTGGTCCACCATCCCGCTGTTTGGAATTGCGTTTGATACCTCTTTCAGAAAGGCAGCGAGCTGGGTTATGGTGGCCGGGGCATGTTGTTTGCGGATCTCGATTAGCCATGCCAGCCGCAGGGAACTCGGCATTTTGTCAGTGACGTCGTTCAGTAATGCAGGATTGGTGAGATAACTTTCGGTTTTCAAGATCCGGAGGGATGCCACCAGGTTTTGCACCGTCCCGGAGAAATCTGCCAGGTCCTCGAGTGATACCTCGGTCGTGAGGTAAGGTAGCTTTTTAACCTTGTCTAGCATAAATTTTGCTATGGAGTTAGCGCTGCCGTATCGCTGCTCGAGGACGCTGATGATCTCTGGAACTTGCGCAGGATCCATTAGTAGGGGACCCACGGTATCTCGCGCCTTGCCTTTGAGGGCACGCTGCAGCCGGATGAGATTTTCGCTCGGAGTCAATTGGCAGGTGGCGGTGGATTGAGCGTACTGTGCCTTCCAGGTAGGCCACTCGAGGGGGTCTCCGGAGAAGGTAGGCAAATCTTTTGCTGTGGATTGCCTGGCGATTAGGGCTGCCATTCTTGAGTCATCTTCTAATGTGCGAGGGCTATCTTGCGTTCTGGAGGAGCGGAGCGCCTCTGCCATCACAGAGGCGATCTGGGCCAGTGGGTCGTTGCCGTGCTGCAACCATTCTCGGGTGTGCCGTGCTGTCTCGTTGGCTGTATGCGGTGGTGTAAACAATGGGGAATCCTGGCCGGAGGAGGCTGGCTGTTGCTGGTACCCCGTTGTATTGTAAAGTGGGCGCTCGGGTCCGAGATGGCTGTATTCGGTCGTAGGGATGTTTTTTGCAGGGCCCGTCAGTAATGTGTAGCCTTGGGTGGCGGCATATCCAGTTGGATCGGTTACTGTAAATTCATTGGTAGGCTGACCGACTTGTGTGTGCATTTGAGTAGTTGCATATCTCGTTGCAAACTCTCCGGCTGGCCTTTTTACTTGAGTGGCATATCTCGTTGCGAACTCATTAGTAGAAGGGCCGGTCGGTGCGTGCACTTGAGTTGTTGCATATCTCGTTGCAAACTCTCCGGCTGGCTTGTTTACTTGAGTGGCATATCTCGTTGCGAACTCATTAGCAGAAGGGCCGGTTGGTGCGGGCACTTGAGTTGTTGCATATCTAGTTGCAAACTCTCCGGTTGACGGACCGTCTGACGTGTGTACTTGAGTGGCATATCTCGTTGCGAACTCATTAGCAGAAGGGCCGGTTGGTGCGGGCACTTGAGTTGTTGCATATCTAGTTGCAAACTCTCCGGTTGACGGGCCGTCTGACGTGTGTACTTGAGTGGCATATCTCGTTGCGAACTCGTTAGTAAACGGGCCGGTTGGTGCCTGGACTTGAATTACTGCCTGACCGAGGTTGGCTCGCAGGGTCGGGCTGGTTGGTGCTGGCTCCTCGGCAGGTTGGCTGACTGCTTGGCGTGTCGCAGCGTTCAGGGCTGCGAGCAGATTGGCTGTCTGCTTGGCGTGACGTCTGTCCCGAATGCGCATCTCTCGGCGCAGTAATCGCAGGGAGTCTTCAGTTGATTCAGAAGTTGTTTCGCTGCTTTTACTGTTGGATTCGTGGAGGCTCTCGGAGACAGATTCTGGAGCTGGTCGGTCAAGCGTGATGAGATCAGAGTTCCTGGCTGGGCTCGCACTAGATAGATCGTGGACCTGGCGGGGTCCTCTAGATGGCGTCTCATCGGTGTCTACGGTGTGTGGGCCCGGGGTCCGTAGGGGCGCCACTGGCATATTTCGGCTTGTCCCCGGGGCGTCAGGTTTAGATTTAGACAGCGATGTATCAGAAGATGTCGGGGTCTTACGGCCACTGCGAAGAGACGGCATTTTCACTGGGTAAGACTGACTGGCGTGTTATGTGTAGATCCGGCTCGAAGGACCAAATGTACTAGACGTTTTGTACACAAATTGCAAAAATAGGGAGCTGGACACAACTTGGCACGCCAATGTCCTTAACTTCTGGATTTAATGATTCTAAGTTAAATTAGCAAAAACTGACTCTATAACTGTTGTAAAAACACTTAAAAGACTTGCAGACTTTTGGAGACTTTTGGAGACTGTTGGGGTCAGGATAATGGGATACTGAGAGAAAGGTAGAACAGAATTTAAACTGATTTAAAAACACTTTTAAAGTAGGTTAGAACTTGGAGACTTCAGTTTCTTGGAGACTTGTGACTTCTTGGCTGGTAGTTTTTGAACTGATTTCCTACCGGTTTGCCGTTTGTTTTATAGGGCAAATCCGGGTTGGACTTTTGGAACACAGAACCTCCCTGTTTCTGAAGGGTGCTTGCGTTTACGTATTTTTCCCAATCGCTATGATTTTCGAGCAGATGTGTTAAAAATCTGTGTGATAACCTTTGCCAAGACAGTCCTGTTCCAATAAACCGAAGTCTCACATAATTTTTATTGTTTCAACAAGAAAAGGTACAAGTTTACAAATGTGATACAAGATACAATATCTAGAAGTAAATATTTTCTTAAAGTGCAATAATCACTGGTAGACGACAGTTTTTTGAGGTGTTATTGTAGTATATACCTATTTTTAGGTGATGATATATATTTCTTGATTCAAATTATTCCCGATTTCCCGAAATTTAGCTCCGAGTTTTTCGGAATGTAAATTGGCTGTCGTAAATATTTACGATTCAAACATTTCCTTTGTTCAGCATTGACCAATGGCGCCGCGTCTGGTAGCAGGGTGGGGATAACGTAAATACTCAATCATTTCCTTGATTTTGATCATTGCTGTCTGGGGTCCCTGGTGGAAGTATTACGTGGTTATTCAGATGTGTTTTCGAGTCCAATGATGCTGCAGCATGTATTTATTATCAATTGCGTTTATGTTTTCAATTGATAAGTTAATTGTAGAATGTAATAGCATTGTAGACATCATTCCAAATGCACAGTGTTTCGTTGGCCAATGAGAGCACTCCCTTTGTTTCGTAGGTTATTGGAAGGGGTAACGCGCAGCGGCACGGTATTATGTGGAAGCGTAAATTCCATTCTTGAATTCTCAGGGTTGTCATACGCTTTCGTCGACACGTTCGATACAAAAAGGATTTAAGGTTTGGGTAGGAATCTGGGGTTCAGTGTGCCCTGATTATCCGCCTCCTAGACAAACCTCACCCCATGAACCCGGGCACCCCTGCTAAATCACCAAACGTTACGAACCACTTGGGGAGACCTATGGCAGAGGTGTTGGTTATCCCATAAAGGTTCCCGGGGCGGCCGTACCCATTCCCGCCTCCCAAAGTGTATATTTTAATCATTTTGTGTTTAACTTTTAGATTTTAATATAAAGCGTGGTGTTTTCTCCTTCTAAGACCGTTTAGATCACATTTCTTAGCATGATAGTAAGGGAGAATCAACGATTTCCAAAAGACCTATGTAAGTTGTTCGCAAAAGCGAACAAATTAGCCTTAGGGGTTAAAGGGTTAGGCACATTGATGTACATATTTATATCGTACGTAGGTACTATCTTTCGATGGTCATGAAACTATTAGATGGCATTTTTAAGGAGTGACGAAATAGAGCAATGAACGAGTCGTAAAAACGAGCCATTACAAGTACAAATGATAGACAAGCGTCAGAGCCTCCCGTCTGTTGTGCAACGGTATCAATGGGATCAATGACCCTGTTCGCAATAAGTTCGTGATTTTCGGTCTGTTTCAGCTTTTGATCAAAAGCCTAAACAACGTTACTTTTATGCATTTGAAAGTCAAAATTTTTAAATGACGTTGATTGCTGTCATTTACACGTGATGGAGATCGCATTTATAATCGTCGCAAACAGCGCCATTTGATAATTGAAAGAACAAAATCGGTCCGACTCCGATTTATGAATTTTTATGTCGAGTTGTTCGCCCTGTCGTTGATTCATCCGTAAGTTTAGACAGTCCGAAAATCGCAGGTTAACGAAAACACTTTAAATGTCGAAATATAGTGAAACACTCACGTGGTTATTTCATCGCTGTGACGCGGTCACCCGTCCCTGCTACTGTCATTGGTGACATGTCAGCCCTCGTTACAATGTTACATGTTTTTTATTCAGATGTCAGAACGAAGCTTTGTGGAACAACCGACACGGTAAAGCTTCGTTCGCACGACGACACTATACCCTGAAGCATCTTCAGAATCTTAACGACGTAAGTAAAGAAGCCGTGTATACAAATTGCGACTCGCAACTCGTGCATTGGACGGACCTACTGTCGAGTTTGCCCTATCAAAGAAAAGAAGAAAAATAATTTGGGAACAAATATTCACCCGCGGCACGGCGTATTGGACGGACGTACGGTCGAATTCACCCTAGCAGGCCTGGAGATTCGACCTTTCCGCCGGGTTCATTAATTAATTCTGAAGAACGTGTTACTAATATTTAAGATGTTTCTAAATGAATACCTCCCGAAGTTATTAATTCATCGTCTAGAAAAATAAAATCTGGTGCTCACCGCTAACTTTAGTTGTACCTATTACATTTCTTTAAAGGCATTGTACGTTTAAAAAAATGATGGCAACGTATTGTTTTTATTAATCTAAAATACAAATAACTCATCCCTTGTGAGGCATGGAAATAAAAATGATAATTCAATTACGAATTCACCTTATAACGTTAACCACCGGATAACGTGGTAGGTGTCACCCCCCCCCACCCTTATTAAAGTTGACAAACACTAATTTCGACTCATAAAAAATTGGTCTGTCCTGGGGGGGGGGGGGGGGTGGCTAGAGAATTGTGATCGGGGGGGTGTCACCCGACCGAGTGTCAGAGTGACCGGAGGTCCGCCCCCCCCCCTTGCTACGCCACTGGTGTGGAGGATGCGATAAGATTAACACTCAACGGTTAAACCAACCAAATAAAGTGGTCTGTGTGCCAATTTTGCTGGTTTTATATCCTTACAAAATTCTCAACGCTAAAAGTGTTTCGCTCTTGTGAACGAAGCCTAAATGCAGGTTCGTTTGTTATTAAATTAATATTTTTTATCATCAACACGCGGAATCTGTGTGGAGTTATGTTTCTGACAGCTTCAATTAACCTGATTTAATACAAAAATGAAACTAAATCAATAATGTTCTAATACAGAAAAACATTTTCAGTGGTAAATTGTTGAATTAATAGTGTTTGAAACTTTTCCGATACTTTTTTTACGCTGTAGATATAATTTTTTTTTTAAATTTGACTTTTGAAATATTTAATCGTTTAACTTAATTTTTCAATTAAATTCACGATTGCTTCTGACTACCCGGTGTCAGTGAGGCAATAGCGGCAATTACACGTACACTTCGGAAGTGGACTTGTAATTATCACTTATGGTATCCCTAATGGGGTATTTTCATTAACTATGAATACCGTTAAAATGTGTGGAAGATTAAAAGTTTATTTTTCTAAATCTGATCATTGTATTAAAAATGTGTAATTTTAATATTTTCATTCATAATTATTGACTTTTAAAACCGCGTATCCCGAAGCGGTTCGAACTGGCCACAACGTCAATATGACAGAGAAAACGCTAATGTCTGGTAAGACGGCTGTCATCAACGTTGCCCGGCGTCACGCCAACGCCGCCGAATTCACGAATAAAACTAACATGGCGTTTTGGTGGAAAATCGAAAACGGCACATTTTTTATCGTAAAAATAAAATGAAAAATCGTTCGTCATCGTAATGTTTTTTCGATAATTAAAAAAAAAACAGCGAATATACCTTATTACTGTTAGGTTAGGTATTGTTGTGAGGGTGAAGGGAGTGAGAACGGGAGGGTATGGCAAGGAGATGTGAGAGAGGAAGGATAGGGATTACCTGGCTTTTCAGATCTAATCAGAGTGGAAGATACTATCAGTATCGCCCTGGTGTAAGACCACCATTCAAAATTGAAACGTTGCTTGAAAATGGCTTTAGCCGTGTTTGGTGACCAAATCTGAATAGCCAGGTACTTCCCAACCTTCCTCTTCCCCACCCCACTACCTTCAGCCTCACAACATACCCCAATTGGGGATGCCATAGTCTCACTGGCTCCAGACGGGAGCAGTTGAGATTCTTGTGTGGTATTCACTGTAAAAAAAAAAAAAATTATAGCTAAATACATTTGCGCGAGAGTCCCAGCTTTTCCCGTCTGGAGCCAATGAGACCATGGCATCCCCAATTGGGGTATGTTGTGAAGCTGAAGGTAGTGAGACGGGGAAGGAGATGGGGAAAAGGAAGGTGGGGAAGCACCTGGCTATTCAGATCTGGTCACCAAACACGGCTAAAGCCATTTCAAGCAACTTTTCAATTATGAATGGAGGTCTAATACCAGAGCGGTACTGAGAGTATCTACCATTCTGAGACTATTATTACTAAGTCGATGACTTTAGAGATATCGTAAGTAGCATTAAAACATTAATAAATTATTTCTGCCAGTGTTACATTTTTCATTACGGTATTGTTTATGTATATTTCGCTTTGCATCTTCACTAGAACTTGAGAAAAGCATAAATTGACACGATCGTAGTACTAATTTGCATGTCAGTCCATTATCTTTCAAACATCCAGTGGCGTACCGAGCGCTCACATAACACCGGGGGATTCGTCGCCCACATTAATATATTTACATTCTGATTTACATTATTAAACATATATTCTTGCAAGGGGCGCCTGTGCGCGAAAAATTGCCCAGTAAGTTGGTTGTAATCATACAGTTAGTTTTATTTTCATCTCGCTTTTTTCCACTTGTCCTACTTGGGTATTTTTACTCCAAGAGAAAACACTCTTGAGTTAACCGTTATTCTTTGCTTCAAAGCCCTTCAAGACGTTGAAGTTTGTGAGCTCTTTGGGGGCTTATCAAACAAAAAGCTAAAATGGAAAATGCGTAACAATGAATGCACATGACAAAAGGTCATTTATGTGCAACAAAAACCAGGTCGGAGACAGAACCGATCCCTGTGAGACGCCAGCATTTATCGAATGCGAGGAAGAGGTGAAACCATCAGCAACCGTATGAATCGACACATCGCTTCGACAAGACACCTCCAAGCATCCTTGTTCGTGGTCTAGGTATGTGATTGGTAATTTAATCGATGATTAAAAAGCGAGAAAAGAAATTCCGTCGGATGTATGAAAATATTCTACGTTGGTCTTTTCCATATTCTACACATATGTAAAGGACATATATTCCCTTTAAATTTAATAGCGTCAGTATAGCGTCGTGTTTTATTATTTTATTATAAAATATCAGTTTTTGGTAGAGAAACCATTAAAAGGAAAGTCATATAAATAAACATATATGTCGTTTCTTTGTTAAAAAAACTTAGCAACACAAGTATTTTATTTTATAAATTAATAAAAAGGAATTTAACCTCTCAACATATTATAAAACGACATTTTTCGTTTTAAACCAAAAATGGAGAAACTTCAATTCGATTTTACGCTATTACCTGGAGGCGATGGCAGGTCAAATATTATTAGCATTACAAAAATAGTCGCAAGTGATGAAAAAGCGTTTACGATACCAGAAATGCTACAATCCGCCATCCATCACGAGGAGATAATGAAAAGTGGTGCTTTTGGAAAAGTAAAAAATAGTTAAAAGATACCAGGTTAGAAGAGTCTGGGTAGCCATGACAGAAAAACTGAAAAAAAAAACATATGTGGACGAAGATAGAAACGGTAAAGTGTGAAGTGTGTGTTACATATAATTTTTTTTCTAGGTGGAACGGAATTTTATCACATCACTGCGCCAGAAATTACAGACCTAGCAACAATATACAATTCAAAGATTCATTAAAACATAATATACGTGGATAAGGAATTTAATGTCATGGGTGACAAAAATAGTTTTAAAATTAAAATTACAATTTATGAAAGAAACTGTTCGTTTTTTAATGTACTAAGTAACAACATCAGAAATGAACTTATTTTAAAAACTACTTCTGAAAACAAGAAATCTGTTGATTCTTCCAAAATACTATTCCGTACATATTTGGTGATTAAATCTCATAGGTGAATACTCAGGCAGCTAGTAGATTGCCAAGGTTTGCAAGTCTACCATGTTGGCGCCACTAGTATATTTTGTATGAACCTAAGAAATCGTCCCGTAACGGTGCTGATATTTATAATGCACCTATGGGATTTGGTATTCACTTCGGACTCGCTCTTGGGCAATGCTGAAACCAACTAAGTGTACCTTTCTTAATCTTAATCATAACGCTTTCATCTGTCTGAATTATAAATTATTATTCACTCAAAAATTCATTTTAATTTGCACACCCGGGTTAGGTTTTGGGTTGAGCTAGGTTAAATTCGGTTAGGTTAGGTTAGGATTGGTTAGGTTTTGAGTTAGGTTCTGTTAGATTAGGTTCTGTTAGGTTAGGTGAGGTTATGTTTGGTTAGGTTAGATTAGATTTTGAGTTAGGTTATGTTAGCTTAGGTTAGGTAAGATTATATACATTTAGAGCTTTTCACAGCCGAAAGTGTTACGTTCGGTTCTGATTACTGTTGTTGTTTATATTCCTCCACCCACAATATCTGGGTCAAGAGTCAATGTCCTACGTACCGCCCTACGAGTGAGATATCCTATTTGAACTTATTATAAATTAACAATAACAAATTAATTAATCACGTTGCAGCCTATTCAGAGAAGCAGCTTCGCGAGACAGCCCCGACTTTAGACCGCCTGAGTGCGTGGCACTTATACAACACATGAGTCTGAGACGCCCCTGAACTTTTCAGCTATCTCTTCTTGGTATTACAAGTTTATTGTGCAAAGCACTTGGGATGCGACAACGTGCAGACTTATTATGGTAATCCGATGCACAGACGTAGAAGAACAAGAAGATAAAGGATGAAGGAAGTTGTAGAAGATAAACTGGATGAGAGGAATGAATAGTATTCCATGTATATAAGTAATATATTCTTCCTATCTATTGTATCCTAAGTCTGCTTGTAATTGTAAGACTGTTCAGTCCAGTTGTTTCACAGAATTTGAACAATTCATCAAATTTAAAAGTTAATTTTCAAGTGCTGCCATGCGATTCTGTATCTTTCGCCTGTCAAATTTGTGTGATTATCTATGGCTTGCAATTGCTTTTTCTACAGGCCACAATGTAACTACTCCTGCTCAGAAAAAATTAAATCAGCGCCAGCGTTTACAAGATACTTCGCACCCATACCGGAGAAAAACCTGATTCGTGTTCCTACTGTAACTATTCATGTTCTCAAAAAAGATATTTAAAAATGTTAGATTGTCCTCATTCGTGTTCCCATTTTAACTACTCCTGCTCACGCAAGTCACATTTAACAAGGCACTTACGCACCCATACTGGAGAAAAGCCTCATTTGTGTCCCCAATGTAATCCCAAAATGGTCAAATTTCTTCTTTTTATTAAAAAACGCGATTATGTGCACGAATAACTTGCTTCCAAGATAGTTCCAATAAAACTCTAAAACAAATGCACTCGAATTTTCACTATTTTTCTTGCGTTGTACCAAATTTCAAATACTTTTCCAGCAAGATGATGGTTACATGGTTAGGGAGAGGTAACTGAATAAACTACATTCCGGTAGAAACTAAGCGTATTCTCATTTCAAAACCAAACAATTGTTTCATTCAATTAAATTGCCATAAATTAATAAATGTGTTCATTTTACGAACGATCGTCATTTTATGAACAAGAACATGATGACTATTTGACGACAAATATAATAAAATAAAATGCACCATTTATATCACCTGATTTTCGGAACAAACCCGGTCGCCAAGAAATTTGAACAATAGGTATTTTACCAAACTGTTGTTATCACTGTCGCTCTTACACCCCCGAATACTGATCGATAGGGACAACTGCACCTCAGGCTGATACTGCCTAAATAAACTCATTAAAATCGAGGTTTTGTATTCCCCATTTTTCACCTCAAAAACTAGACGATTTAAAAAAAAAAATTTGTAACTGTATTAGAAGAAAATGTTCTATATCTGTAAGTTTCGCTTTTTTTTAAATACGTTTTTATTTTTTATTTTTTTATTTATTTATTTCTATTCTTTAACATACAAACAGATTACAGATAATTACATTGGTATACATAGATATTAAGTTAAGTAATAAGGAAAAAAAATGTTACTGGTCCGTAACTGTATATAGGTAAGTACCTAGTAGTATTTTGTGAACACCTCACTAGGAAACCTGTGCTGAGGTGTTCCCATGTTTTGGAATAAATGCAATTCTAGTTTTTATACTGAACGTCTGTTGATTGTGTTCAAATCAGGCAATTTTAACGATTTTTGGAGGGTCCTAACTCCTGTAAGAAGTAACTTATCAAAAAAAAACCTACCAACAGGTCAATGTCTATATCTCTACATATTATAAATAAAAGTCCTCCGCCGCGTCTGTCTAACTCAAAAACTACTGAACGGATTTTCATACTGTTTTCACCAATAGAGAGTGATTCTTGAGGAAGGTTTAGATATGTAATTTGTCAAGGTTTTGTGTAAATTGGTTGAAATATATAATATATAAAGGAGAATGTCTGTATGTGATGGACGAGCGGGCTGGCAAGCGGTCGGTGTGAATTTGATATGTATGCAAATCTACAGTTTTATGCCGAGGTTGATGAAATTTCGGACATGTTACCTGAGGAAGGTCACTGTCTACATTTGATTTTGAAAACTTTATGTAAAGCCCGGGCATCGCCGGGGACTTCAGCTAGTTTGCAGTAGTGACAATGGAATTGTAGGGAAATTGGGGAATACGTTTTGTATAGACAAAACGCGCCGCCCGGTTTTCTCCTCCCCTTATTTGTGCATTTTCCCAGGTAGGTGTTCCATAAGTTATGTTATTGTTTTAAGTGATTCCCTGTGTATGGAGGGCGCCAGTGGCGTGTACGGCGCCCGGCACAGTGGCGGCGGCGGGTCTGCGCTGCCCCCGGGCCCGGTAGCCAATCGGCAAGCAGGAGACAGTCTGGTGGTGCCAATATACCGATAATAGGCATCATGTCCTGGAGAACCCTTTGTTTTAACACTGCAAGGACCCCAGAAGTTGGGGGAGGTAAGCGCGTACCGGGAAATTTTCTAAAAGGGGTTGGAAAAGTTCACAGTCCTAATGCAATACAGCACGATAGTAAAGAGAATACCGTAAGAAATGGGCGTATTACGTAATTCAAGAGTCTGTCCAATCTGACCTTTAATTTCCAATACAAAACTTTGTTTCCCCAGCATTATATATTGATTTTTTAAAATGATTACTAGCGGGTACCCGGCATGCGTCGCAATGCCATTCAAGGAAATAAATTGTTTTTTTCCCTGCGTGTCCTTTCCCATGCGTCCCTCCTCCCTTTCGCGTCCCCCTTCCACCTTAAACGCCTTCCCCTCCCTCGTCACCCCTCCCACGAACCCCACCTCCTTCGTTACCCTTTCCCTCCTGCCTTCCCTCAGTGCCGCTAAAATACTCGAACACTCGCGCACCACCTGTAGTATTTTTTAATACAAAATTCATAACGCCAGAGCTTACCATTATATATAGCCTATACCTAACCTCTCAATCGGATGAACGGTATGGCAGCGCATAAGATACGAACAAACAAACATTGATTTTTATATAATACGACAGATTTTTTTACAATATCTCCTCACAGGAAGCCCAGAGTAGAACAATTTAATAGTGTGTGAGGGTTTTTGAAGTAAAACTTCTTTACGCACGCTCGACACTTGGGGGTAAACTGGTGAATGCGTTACGAAAAGTGGTGATTGTTACGAAAAAATTCATGCGAACGGTAATCAATGTCATTAAATTCTGACGGCCGGCACAGCGCAGCGGTAAGACGCTTGACTCGCGCACCGAAGGTCGCGGGATCGAATCCCGGTGTGGCAAATAATTTGATTAATTTTATTTGATTAATTTGTGTTATTTCACAATTTATTCATTTAAAGTAATAAATAGTATATTTGCGCACGTTCCAGAGTGGAAGATACTCTCTGTATCGCCCTGGTGTAAGACCACCATTCAGAATTGAAACGTTGCTTGAAATGGCATTAGCCGTGTTTGGTGACCAGATCTGAATAGCCAGGTACTTCCTGACCTTCCTCTTCCCTATCTCCTTCCCCTCCCCACTACCCTCAGCCTCACAACATACCCCAATTGGGGATGACATAGTCTCACTGGCTTCAGACGGGAGCAGTTGGGACTCTTGTGAGGTATTCATGTAAAAAAAAAAAAAAAAAAAAAAAAAAATTAAAAAAGGAAACGAAGCATGTGCAACTTTTGCCCAGCGAAATAAAGACGCATGAGTGTGTACTACTGTGCGAAATGCAACAAACCATATTGTCTGGAATGTCAATGTCAATGTCAATCTCACCCCAATGTCATATGTTCTTTCATAAGTTAGTGAAGTTTTACTTCAGTCGTGTGGTCTAAAGCAAACTAGTTTTTTTTATTTATGAAAAGGAAGGAGAGGAACATCTGAGAAGGAAAATGCTAGCATAGGTAGTTAGGAATCTGGGGGTCAGTGTGTCTAGGAGTGATGGACGTATGAATCCATCTTTCCCACTGCAGTACAAGGCGATTGGTTGAGAGAGTCTGCTGAAAGGTAAAACCAGTCTCTCAAAATCCGGCGGTATACGATATCAGGCAAGTGTCAGAGAGACAGCGCGCGGGCTAGATCCAATGGAAACCAATGTCACACTAGTCAGTGGTTTCTATTCAAATCTACATGGAAGGCATTTCCAGTGTGTACTAGTGGTTCTGTAAACAGTAGACATCGCGTCCAAAAAACTAGTTTCTAATTTTGCATTTCCTTAAACGATTTTAATCCAGGTAATCAAAACACTCGTATTTTCCTGTAAAATCAGCTTAGAAAATCATAAAAATAGATTCACTCTCAATAACAACCCCCACATCATCAATAATCTGATTTAGGCCTGGCTACCACGAAGGGCCCTTAAAGCCGAGTTGCCTTCAATAGTCCTTATCCTAAATATCGATTGGTAGCCCGTACTTCACGCAGCCTTCCAACTAAATATATTTGGTCGTAATCCAATTTAAGCTTAAACACTCGATATTTCTCCATAAATTTTATAATATTTTTCAGAATTTTGCTGAGGTTTTTTGACGGTTAAGAGAGAGCTCTCAAAAAGTCACTGGTTTCGGCCCGAAATACACATTTGAAGAATTGGGCGGAGTTTTGTCCATGCAAACGTGTTCCTCAATTTCCTCTCTAGATATTGACACTACTGCAAAATTTAAAAAAATATATAATATAGATATCGACTACTAGCGTGTCGGTACGTCTTGCTTTTTTAAAATTTTTATTTTATATTTATTTATGCCCTAATGGGCTTTTACATGAATAGAAGGAAATTTATACTCACAATATAAATTATGTGTGTTACTAAACCAATAAAACAGAATAAATAAGAATGCAATCATCATCGCAAGGTAAAGAACATTTGTATGTGTATATATTGTAGGATGATAAAACATAACAGAAAAATAAAATAAAATATGGATATAAATTGCTGTTAAGGTTTTAGATGAGAGAAGGTTTTATGAAAAGAACAAAAATAATAATAATAATAAATTTTGATAACTTTGTTAGTTTCCAAAAATCGTTAAAATTACCTGGTTTGAAGGCAATCAACCGACGTTCAGTGTACAAACAAGACAAACGCCAATTGTACAGATATAGAGTATTTTCTTCTAATGGGTAAAGTTTACAGAAAAAAAAAAAATCGGTTCAGTTTTAGAAGAGAAAAATGGGAAATACTCAATTTTGATGATTTTATTTGCTTACCGTTAGTTCTCGACACGCTGACCATCAGATTCCTACCCATCCCTCATACCCTTCCAAGAACTTCCTCTTCTTCCTTTCCTTAAAAAAACCTTCCACACAGCATTTCCTAAGGTGACATAGGCCCTGAAGGAAATTATTTTCCTCAGGGCCTTCTGTGTGGAGAAAAAAAAATTTGAGTAAATTTAAAATGATGGCCTCAGTACGGGTTAATAAAATTAATCATATTTTAAAATATTTATTTATTTAATACATGAAAAATCGAAATTACATATAGTTATTTTTATGATATTTCACCCTCCATGCTAGGGATGACCCTGTGTTATGGCGGGTGAAGTTTACAGTTAAATTTTTATATATCAATAAATAAAAATCACATTATAATTATGGTTCAGTTTTATCTCTTGTGTTTTAATCACTTAAAATGGTAGGTGTTTTACTGTCACTTGAGTGACATTAGAACTATCAAAAGCGTATCCAACATAACCTTAAAAAATAACATTATTAATATTAACCTCCTTTTCCAAAATGGACCTAATGGAATACTGCGTCACTTTTAAATAATAACTGTTGCGAATCTTTTTAATAAAAACGAATACTTGAATAATGAAAATAACGCGATTTAATGATACTCCGTACGGAAGCATTAATATCTGTCGTAATAAACATTTATATTATAAAGATCTACGCTGAAGAAAGGAAGGAATATAGCATTATAACGAGCCCCCAGCTTCCGAAATCATCTTGCTTATTATCAAAGTTTCAATCAAAGTCAGACTCACTTATTTTGTTTACTCGTAACATCTTATATTATGTATAATGTAGGTAGTGCGCTTGCGTGGTTAATGCGATATCTTTATGAACCTTTTGTGTAGACTTCGCATCACATTTATAGTTATAAAGCATGAATCAAGAGTATAAAGAAATAAACCTAAATTAATCCTTCGAAGAATAAGAAAATAATATCTATAAACTTTTGACTGTCAAGGTTTGTGCGCTACATTCCCGGTTCTTCCCATGCATTTTAAATTTTCCTTTTTATCGGTTATTTTTTAACCCTTTTGCAAAAAAAAAAAATTGTCCTAACATCAAAATAAAATAGTCTTTCCGATGTGTTTATTAGAAATAAAAAAAAATGTTTCTAAATATTGAAATTTTGATATTGAAAATGTAAATTGGCAAATACATTCCTGCGAATATTCGAATTATAGTACTGAAAATAGAATAAACTTGAAATTTTAAATACATATTCCTTTTCGTAAGAAGATTTTTAATAATACTGCGACTTCACTTTTTATCACATTCATACAATTTTATTTTAAAATTAAATGTGTTTGGCGCAAATTGGCGCAAAATATAATTATAAAAAAATTATACCAAGTCAGTGGAAATCTTCAATTTATCTTTAAACAAATATGAAATATTGTTACTGAGGCAGTTCAGTTATGTACAATAAATACTGTATAAATTTATTACCATTCATATGTAAAAGCCCTGAATAAGGCCGTCAATCAATAAATAAAAATAAAAACGTCACTTATGATCGTGTTTGTAAAATATCTGAACAACATATCTCGTATTTTCCTAAGACAATGAAAAATATTATTTCGTTCGCTTTCTATATAAAATAAATCACAAATGTTTGCATGCCAGGAAGAGAAATATCTAACTTTTAATAGTGCACGGTCGCTCGGGGACAATTTGGGTCTCCTGTTATTATAACGGCATATGATGTTTTGGGACAATTTGGGTCTCCTGTAATTAGACGGGAATACGAGAGTTGCTCATGTTGCGCCCAGAATCTGCAATACGCGTAACACATATGCCATAAAAGTTGTAGACCTTTAGTTTCTAGGCGCAAAGTCATTCCTTGCGAAGAGATCGAATGTTATCTTAAATATAGATTTTTAACCTTTTTTGTAGGTTTCTAGTCATTACAGTAGCTGTCTACAGCATGAATCAAGAGTATGGAAAATTAAGCCTACATTTTGAAAAATATGCGAGTTGAAAATGTTGCGCCAAGAGTCTGCAATACGCACAGCACACATGCTATGACGCTTGTAGATCTTTAATTTCTAGACGCAAGTTCATACTTCTAAAGATATCGAATATTATTTTAGCTCGATAAGTTTTTAGATTTTCACGGCGAAAAGCATTTCGTTGTTAGTTTTTGGGGTGTTATGCCGTGTTGCGCTACCTCCTTCTATAGCCGACGTTTCGGACAGCGTTGCAGTGTCCACGAAAATTATTTTAGCTATTTTATTTCGTGGATTACTATACAAAAATGGATTTCATTTTTGTTAAGGTGATACTTAAAACATTTCATAATCCACTATTTCAGAGATGGCGCTAGTTTCATTATTTTAGGTAAAAACACTTTTTACAAGTTATGCTTTAAAGTTTTGAGATGAATTAATTGTTTATGCTCGTGCCAACACAATATGAATATGAATAAAGAGTTTTGACCATAAAAAAACTCAAATCTATTAAGTAAAGCTAACAAATACAGTTTTGGATTGAGCAATATTGTATTTATTAGCCTTTCTTGAAAGATTTGAGTTTGTTTATGGACAAAACTATTTATTCATTTTCTTATTGCATATGTACGAGCGTAAACAATTAATACATCTTAATATTTTAAAGCCTAACTTGTAAAAAGCGTTTTTCTACAAAGCTCGTATGTGAAATTACGTTATAATCAGAAAATACTTACGTTATCTTTAAATTCTAAACAGAAAAATGTGTATAAATTTCATGACGTCAGAACTTTAAATGAAAACAGCACGGATTTCAAATAATATTCAGAAAAAAATATTAAAAACGGATTTTATTGAAAAATAAGCGCCAATATCTGCCGCTAGAGGCGATTTTGGTTTAAAGTTTTAGAGTAAAATTTTAGCCTTGATCGTTTCTCAGTAGTCCTCGACTTCTTTATCGTTCCAAGTCCGCTTCACATAAATAACTTTACTTTATTTCTCCGTCCCTTTGTTCTTCGTCCAAACCACTTAAGCTTTCCTTTTAAACTAAGTGCAACTTGTTCAATTTTTTTTGCAATTGCAAAACAAGTGTTATTTAAATCCGATAATCGAATTGAAAAGGGAATTTATTGACAGTTTCAATTTAATTTACTGTTATTGTACTTACAAATATTTACACTAAAGGCCCTTCTTCCACGGGAATACGCAAGTATTTGTTACTCATGTTGTCTACTCACGTCATGTTCGTACACGTCGCTCTTGAAATCACGAGACTGTTGAACAGGTTCACTCCTTCCTTTCCTCAAATAGACCCTCCACAAAGATAACGTAGGCCCTGAGGGAAATTATTTTCTTCAGGGCGGAAAGTGGAGGCATACACATATGTCTTTTTGTTTCTCTGTGTTTCACAGAACTTTTTTTTTTATTAAAAAACATAGGATCTCCTATTTAAATGCGAGTACGTAACGCGAGAGTCCCCACTACTCGGGGCCAGTAAAATATTATAACAGTTATCCAACTCGTCTTGGGAGAAGATTACTTCTTTGGAAAGAATATAGTTATTTTATGTTAATCTGGGATTTATTTAATACTAGCTGGGATACCCGGCTTCGCTCAGGACAATAAGATAGTGTTCTGGAATGTTGCACAATGATGTTCCCGATTCCCTATTCCTGATCATTCCACAACATACTCCGCCACTCCTTCCACAACTTTCTACAGCTCTATGGAACCTTCTAGAACTTTCCGGAAGACTGTTCTAGAAATTTCAAGAGGGCGAAACTTTCAGCCCTTTATCTTTAAAAGCACGCCCTTTAGGTAAAAACAGATACCCTTATTCCCTAGGGGGGATAGAGATCTACCACACCATATAACTCCCTTGATCGAATCGGGACTCGTTTCTGAGTTTTTGCGAGCTGCACGTTTTTTTGGACTTTCTTTTATAATATATGCCATATTCAAATAAATAAAATGTTACTCCTCATATGTCCTTTCCCGTGCGTTCCCCTCCAGTGGACCACCTTCCCCACCACCGCTCTCCCGTCCCGCCAACCCCCCTGGCACTGCATTTCTTGACTCCTCTCCCGCCCGGCCCGTAAACTTTTTTCTAATACTAACAATTTTAAACTCGTGATATCTTTCTAATTAAATATCCGAATTGAAAAATTCAAAAAGTTAAATAAAGGTATTGAAGCTGTCTTGAATATGAAGTAATTTATTTTGATAAGGATTAAAACCAAGATACAAATAAAGAGCCTTTTCAAACGGCGACATTTAAATTAAATTTTTAAAATAAAAGAATACTTATTGTGGCATAACCATAATAGTTAGACATGTGCTGTCGCTATCTTTTTTGTAAATAGTTTTCGCAGCGCACGCGATTTAAAGAATATTTTAGGTAATTTTTTTACCCCTGGGTTACATTATTGAAGTTTTAGTAAAGATCCCTATTTTTTTGGAAATATAATATAGCCTATGTCACCCGGGGATAGTGTAGCTTCCCAACAGTGAAAGAATTTTTCAAATCGGTTCAGTAGTTTCGGAGCCTTTTCGATGCAAACAAACACACAAACAAACAAATCTTTCCTCTTTATATAGTGTGTTAGACTTCGCGTGTACAAGTTATGACTACGATAGTCGACCTAACTGGAAGCTGGATAAATGAGATCTGAATTGAATGAGCTCCTGCAGACTGCACCCGGGCCCTTGGCCCCCCGGTGCCCAAACTCCGAACTAAACTAACTGCCAAGATTGCCGAAGCTCGGAAACTTTTAGATATACTACAATATGTCATCCCCGATCGGGATACGCTGTGCAGCTGAAGAGAGTGGGTAGGGGAAGGAAAAAGGAAGGGCGAAGGTTTCGAAGTTGCTGACTTTGAAATCGGAGAGACATCAGATTTTTAGCTAAATATTTTAAACTACGTAGGTTCCTACTGTTTAATTATTAATTCAGAAGCCAAACTATTCATAATTTTACCTGTCCTGACAGACAAAATATTCGTACAACTTTGAAAGTCTATTTCTGAATTATAATTTTTAAATAATAGGAAGATCTTTTAAAATTTCTTATAACCTAGTAATAACAGGACTACAAATTAGTGTAGGTTTCTCACCATGTTAAAAAAAGCCAGGAGAGTAGAGCGATATTTTGTTGTTGATTTAATTACTTATGTAAGTTACTTACTGTTTTGTTTTGTAAAATAGATTATTCTATTTAATATATTGTTTAATGTTAGTGTGACTTGCCTTTTTTATTATCATACATCAATTTGCCTTTTTGTTAAATTGAAATTTAATTTAATAAAATAAAATACTGTTTTGTTTAAAACCTAAATTAACCGAAACCTAAATAAACCGAAATTTAATTGCTTCAAAATTATTTTGTCTAAATCTTCTTTTTTTAACTGTCATTTTCATAATATTATGTGAACCAAAACCTAGATAACAATCACTTTGTAAGTTGCCATATCAACACAGGCGTTTCACTCCTAGTGAGATGGGCAATACGTCATTACTGTAATCAAATCTTTTAAGACATGTTTCTGTGAAATATTTGTAAAGTGATTCTTCATATGTTTGTGTCTGTATGTTGCTTCTGTGAAATGTTTTGTAAAATTTTTCTTCATATATTGTGTCTGCATATTGGGTTGGGTTGGGTTTAACAAGTACCAATTGACGATCCCTTGATGAGTTTTGATTACTCATGGGAGTACAACATCGTTGTATGTTTTATTTAATAAAAAAAAATTTAAAATGTAATATAAAATAATGAGATAAATAAATAAGTAAATTAATAATTTGTGACATTCATGGCGCACGCCGGGATTTGAACCCGCGACTTTCGGATTCGTTGCCACGTATATACATAATATGTAGGCCAAATATAATGTAGACTCCACAATTCCATTGGCTCCAATTGAAACTCTTGTGCAGAAACAAAAATGCACGGATTCAAAAAAAAAATATGGATTCCAATTTTCACTAGGTAATATTTCATTGTACTTGTATGAAGTTGCCATAAAGAATTTCCATATTTTATTTGGGAAGAGACCAGAGTGTGGTTTATTGCCCTTTGGAGTCTGACATTTAGTTTCCAGAAAAACAAATCCGGCCCTGACCTTATTCCACTTTTGTTTTTCCACAAAGGAAAACAAAAAGTCTCCTCTACACGAAATTACCCGTTTTACTTTGTTCCAGTGTGCAGACCCTGTTTTATATTATTTGTCACATTTATGTTTTGACCTGAATTTTTTTTAATTTTTCGTTGGTGTCATCTGAAATCTAAATTAACTAATTAACCATTACACAGTTTTTTTTCCCGAGGGGTAGGCAGAGAGGATAAATCGCCACGCAGCTCTGTCTTAGCACACATCCCTTGCGTTATTTACAATCATGTAGCGTATCATAACATTCTTTCATTTATTCTTAGTCTTGACTTAACCGAACGGAAGTATTTGATTCCTGTCATTATTGGTAAAAGCAGGAAACTGGAAGATCTACATCACATTTGTAGTTGGTTTAGTAGTAATGTTAGCTTTCGTTTTCGAGTGAATCGAGTCAGAAGTTGGAATTTTTTGGTCAAATTTGGTAAAATCGATCGCTACGTTTTTTTATCAGTCGTTTATTGTATTTTAAAATGCTTCGAAGCTTAGACAAAGACTCCAAATGCATGTTTTTAACTCTTGAGTTGCCGAAAAAAGGAAAACAAAAATATATATCTTTAAATGTGATAAAGGAGAAAAAAATGTTTCTGGATTCTGTAGAAGAAGTCGGGGACGCCCAAAGAAGACATGGCACGATACTTGAGTTGGGCCATGTCAAGATGTCAGAATAATAGAAGAGTATGTATGAATATGAATGAGGCAAGGAGTGTGTGCCAAGTCCGAGTTGTTTGCCAGTCCGTCCTCTCTTTGGGGGCATCCATTAATTACGTGAGCACAAACTGGGGGGGGGGGGGGGTCCAACAAAATCTCACGTTACTTGAAAAGAATATACGAATTGGCCCAAATTTATCTTTTTGAGGGGGAGGGGGGGGGGGGTCTAGATTAGAAGAAAAACTGCTCACGTATTTAATGGATACCCCCTTTCTATCGCTCGCGCTGCGGGAAAATGGCGTAATGGTTAGTTACGGTTTGGATTTGCAGCTCCGTCACACTAACATAAATGTATTTTTTGTCTATCGATTTCTACTATCACAATTTAATAATAACACATTTCCAGTCTTGTTTGAAGTACCTAACCAGAAACGAATACAAAAAATCGACTCTCTCTGCGTCACCCCTTTTCTTTTATGTCTATGGTCATTAAGCGGGCTGTCAAAAGAGCGCGGGAAAATGTCCGCCGTGTGGATTAAGACAAAACAAAGTGAAATTAATGGCGGGCGAACCATTCCGTAATTTTGTCTACTTTATATGTAACTTGTGTAGTCAGGTACCTACTATTAATGGCGTGCCGTGACCTTTTCTCGACTGTTTCGACGTTTTCTAGAATAAAATGTCGCGCATTTTTAGGTTTACTACTCTTAGTTTTACTGCCAAGAGATTTCACTTTGTTTACGTTATCTCGTCGCACGAGGCCCTGAGAAAAGTAATTTTCCTCAGGGCCTCTGTAATATTTGGGGATACTGTATGGAGGGTCTTTTGTGGAAAATAATGAGTGAACCGTCGTAGAAAAGACCCGTTCTCGTGTAACAAATGTTACTGTATACAAATGTTGGGCGCGAGGAGGAGGCCCGGAGAAAGATAATTTCCCTCAGGGCCTATGTCATCTTTGGGGATGCTGTGTGGAGGGTCTTTCTAAGAAAGGAAGGCGAGGAAGTTCGGGGAAGGAAAATGGTGTAAGGGGTGGATAGGAATCTAAGTCAGGATATCCAAGTGTGACGGGTGTCATCGCGTGTTTCCCGACTATGCACCGGTGCTGAAGGAATCAATGATGCTAGTTCCTCGGAGCATCCTCCATTGGAATACCGGTAGAACAAGTTCAGCATTTCCACCTCACGCCTGCACTCTAAAGATTGCAATCCGATCATTCTCATCAATTTTGAAAAATAATTTGAATTAAAATATAATATGGCTTATTTTCTTCATTTTGCCAGTAGTTGTTGATCGATGTGATGAAAATGTTTAACGTTTTTCATAAAAAGTACATAATTATGAGAAAGCTAAAAGTTGGTTGTGAATAAAAACTTAATAATTTGACAATATTCTATAGAACCCGGCGTTTCAAGTTTTCTTGCGCTGTTTCATTAATTATATCAGTATTTTTTAATAATGACCCAACCATGCTCAGGAATTTCCTCTTTCTCTAAGTTGATTTCTCTCTTTTTTCTTACTGAGTCATTGGAAACGTTTAGAAAATCAATATGGCGTCATGTTTTATTTTTTACAGTTAAATAATTATTGATGCTTCAAAGCTGTGTAGCTGTTCATAGAATGACGTTATTTATAAATGTGAACTCACACAGAAATGTATATCAGTATATTGATCTATACTTCAATATCTTGAAAAATATTTATTCTTGTGAACATTTCAACGAAGTCGTGTTTAACAGTTTTCTAAGAAATTAACCAAGTTTTCCCAAACCCTTTTCAACTTTCCGTACGCTATTAGATTCAAAGATAATGCTAGACTTGTACGTTTTATCTTGTAGTTGCTTTGTACTTCTCTTCGTAACATTCCAAATTTAAAAGTTATGGAAATAATCACGTCTTCCCAGGGGAGTACTAAGAAAAGAAAATGGTTTCGTTTTATATAAATTAATTGTCTCGAAAAAATGGTAGAATAAGGCAAAAAATAAATTGGTACCAGAGGCGAATTAAAACGATTAAAAATATTTTGGTAATAATAAAGCATTCTTTATACTTTTTTAATGTTGAAGAATGTATTTTTTGAAGAAAGAATGCTATATCTTTACACAATTGAAAAATATGGAAAAAAACGTATAAGTATGGTGTTCACGTCTTCAAAATCTATTTGTGAGTTTTGCTAAAAACGCTCAAATATTGAGTTCTGGCATTGTGAAATGTGCTTTTCAACGTAATCATGAGTAATGGAATGAAAATTGATCCGTTAAAAATAAGACAATTATGTTTGTTTCATGTTTATCATAATATTTATATCAAGTATATAAATATTATGTATAGATAATCACTAAAAGTACGGCCTGTCTATACCGATTTGAAATAATGTCGCAAATTTACATTACATATTTTAACTCCTAGGCTTCAAATCAGTCAATAAAAATGTATTTTTGTTCAAGAAAGAATTTCTATATTATATATTTTACATTAGTTTCACATAGGAGGCCCTTGAGGAAAAAAAACCCTCTGGACATATGTCATCTTTGGGATGCTGTTAGGAGGGTCTTTTTATTGACAGGAAAAAGAAGAAATTCTCGGAAGGAAAAGGTATGAGGGATGGGTAGGAATCTGGGGGTCAATGTGTCTAGGAATGACGGACATATGAATCCATTCCTCCCACTGCGGTGCAGGGCATGGGTCGAGAGAGTCCGTCCTGAAAATATCATAATGACTTCCTCAACCATTCTCTAGTCTCTACTAATCCGGCCCGCCACGCAGTCCATAGGCAAACGCATCCGTCTACAAGACCTAGACAAACCTCACCCCATGAACCCAAATGAAAAGGTTTGATGAATTTAATCAAAAGTAAGAAAAAATGTACTTTAAGCAGGCACACGAACAAGCTCACAAAACATGTTAATTGATCTATCTTTTCAATTAAAATATGTCAATTCCATGATAACTTTGTAACAACTCCCAATAATTCTCATTTGTTTATATGTACTTATGTTTTATATGACGAATTTTTGGTTTTATGAAAATATGTCAATTCCATGATAATTTTATAACAACTCTCAATAATTCTCGTTTGATCAATATGTACTTATGTTTTATACGTATCCATGTATAGGATTATATACATGTATGAGAATACCTGTATGTATGTATGAGTATAGATATTTATATGTATGTGCAAGTTTTATGTGTAAATATATAAATATGTACCCGTCTCGGAACAGACTTAGTCTAGTGAGGCGGGTTACTTATTGTTTTGTATAAGATATTATTATTACAATTAATGCCCGGGTTGCCGGCATTTAAAAAAAAAAAAATATATATATATATATATATATATATATATATATATATATATATATATATATATATATATATTATTATAATAATATATAATCGGATATTTGCCCACCAAAGTTTTTCGTTGATCCGCTTCTGTCAAGTCGTTCACAATTCACATATACCCCGAGCTTATGACTGTTTTTTCCTTCTGGCAATATTTACACAGTGAAATTACAACACCTCTCCCATAGATAAATCAACGCCCAAACTACGTGATTGTACGCAAACATTTGGTGCAATTTGGTATAAACTTGGCATTGATTGCAGCGTGGTTTCTTGGTTCAAACCACATTATTTATTGCCTGTTAGTCGATATTGCAGGTTTACACAGAATTTGAACATTTAATTCATCAAATTTCAAAGTTAATTTTCAAGTTAGGTTACAATCTAAGTACTCTAAAATAACCGTCCTACGATGAAATAAAAACAGAACTTGAATAAAGCTTTCACAATTTTAACTTGAAACAACTCGTTTACATTTAAAATGCCCCGCTAAATTCTGATTTTTTACAGTTTCAGCTTTTTCAGCAGCCGAACGAATTGTGATCAGCATAAGAGTACAACTATGATGTTAAGCTTGTCAGCTTATTACAATTTGATAGAAAGATGAAACACACCTAGAATCGGCATTTAACGGGGACTTTTCAAATGTTAAAAACAAAAATGGCGCTGATTGGCCATTTAATGACAAAGCTAAATTTCACTTTCTGTGTATATCAACCCGTCCTGACATCATATTTAACGTTTTCCTTTCCTATTTATTTATCATAAAATGATATATCTCTACGTATTATACATTAAAGTCCTTCGTCGCGTCTGTTTGTCTGTCTGTTCCCGATAAACTCAAAAACTAAAACTATAGAACGGATTTTTATGCGGTTTTCACCAATAGATAGATTGATTCATGAGGAAGGTTTAGGTATATAATTGCTCAAGGTTTTGTGTGCATTGTTTCAAATGTATAATTAAAGGAGAATAGCGGGCTGGAAAGCGGGCGGTGTGGATTTGATTTATTTGCAAATTAACAGATGACGATGGTTTTAAAGGTTGGGTAACCATACGGTATATGGCGTTGTGTTTCGTCGCCGGGTCAGCTAGTATGTATTATAATTATAGAAAAACAGGATCTTACGGAATTTTCCTTTTCCGCAATATGCTTCGCACTAGTGCTATGAGTATTGCTGACAATAGGTACAACTAATTTTTTTCAGTCAGTGTTAGAAAACATTTCATGCCCGGGCAAAGATACCGCCGCCCCAGGAACCATTTATTGAATAATCAACACCCCTGCCATAGATCACCCCAAGTAGGTCGCTATCTTTGGTGACTTAGCAGGAGTGCCCGGGTTCATGGGGTGAGGTTTTTCCGGGTCTTGACAGCGCCTGCCCACCTATTGCCTGACGGACCGGATCGAGAGAAACTGGTTGAGAGAGACCTTTCGACTTCTCCAGCTAGACTTTCTGGTCCTATCGCCTTGGACCGCAGTTGGAGTGATGGATTCATACGTCCGTCATTCCTGGACCCACTGATCCCCAGATTCCTATCCACCCCTCACACCCTTTCCCTTCCCAGGAATTCTTAACTGAAAAAGACCCTTCATACAGCATCTCCAAAAATAACATTGTAGGCCCTGAAGGGAATTATTTTCCTGATGATTTTTTGTGTGGGTCTAATGTAATTATTTTTAAATATTAAAATAAGATTTATTTTTATTTTTTAGCTTTATGAGTAAAATCTTAAATTATACCTATTATTTAATTAAATGAAGACAATATTAGCGAAATTCAATCGAAAATCTGGAGACAGAAAAATCAGAAAAAGATATGCAGTGGTCCCAATATCTTTTTCTGATTTTTCTGTTTCGTTAATATTGTCTTCATTTAGTTAAATAAAATAATAATTAAATTAACTTTAAAAATCCACGATTATCTACAATGAATAAAGCTTGGGGTGCAGTTTGACGTTCTAAACTTTGCAGCCGGTGGCGTCGAAGTGAGAGTAGATTGTTCTGATTTGACCACCTGAAAAGCTAAGCGTGTCAAGCTGTAACATATTATAAACATATACCTACACTGTTTTACAAGGATCAAAGGCTTAGTTTTGAGGTTGGCAGATTACCATCTTGCCATCTAGCGTCAAATGTCGGAAATACACAGCTTTGTCAATGTCGACAAAAAGTCAATGCCATACTTTTTATCTTTTGTTTATCGTCTACGGCCTTCGGGGACTTCCTTGCTACGTGAATTAATGTGCCATTTCTGCAAAGGGAAACTTCTATTTAGGGAAACCTTTTTTGTTTGAGTAACGGCACTAATTGGTTAACCACTGGAGCGCTTTTGCCAAATATGGCACTATTTAAAATACCTAGGATTGCTTCACTGCCAGTTTTAGGCAAATTTTCCCTAGATGCATTTGTACCTAATTTGAGTTATGAAGTTAAGGTATGATTTTTTTAATGTGGGCGGAAAACATTCAAAATGTCCACCAAAAAATCACGAGCAATCCGAGAAAAAAGTTTTAAATTGGTCTGTCGCTCGAGTGGCGAAAATTTTATAACTGTAGGGAATAGAGGCGACGACCGAGAAAACCCTAAATCAATAAGATATTGACCAAATCTGTCATTTATGGTCAGCAATATTTGCGAGCACGGTCAACTTGTGATTTCGACAGTCAAAACCCGCCATTTTAAGCGCGGCATGCGAGTGTCAGATAAGCTGTATACATAACTTTTTTTTAGTAATGTCGTTCAAATTTTTGAAGAGTTACTTGAAGTTGAAACTTACGTTCTGTGTAAGTTCTATTCAAGTTCTGTCGTTATAACATTATAAACCGGTTACTTCATAAAACTGAAATAATCACAGAACTTGATTAGAACTTTCACAAAACGTGAAAATGATGGATTGTTCAAATTTTTTTGAGGCGAAAATTTCTTTAGCACCGTTCTTGAAACTCGATGAAACGAAAAATAGCGACATTAAAAAGAGAAAAACACATACATTTATAGGATTTAGCCTACGAGAGAATGAGATAGTAAAATCGGTCTCCTCTTTGTGCGATGCTTAGTAGCCTCCCCACTCTTGTCTACTTTAGTTTCCTGAATATTTCACTTCTACCGCGCGTGAATTGCAAACTTTGTTTTTATAAACAACCTATCCTTAATGTTTTGTATAATATGTAAAGGCTTATAATCATTTATTTGTTAATTATAATTTATTTTTCATTAAATTACGCAATCACGAGAAAAATGCATAAAATAGATGATACAGTATTGTTTATGAACACGTCAAATATGGCGCTAATCGACAACAAGCACACTAATTACATAATAATGGAATTTAATCACTTCTCAATAGTATGCAGATTTTCTCCCATATGCTACAGATTGCAATGAATAAATTATCATTAACCGATTGAAAAATCTATTTCAAAGATGTCAGTAACTTTTTAAAGTGAAAAATTCTTTAGCACCGTTGTGATTTGAAACTCGATGAAACGAAAAATCGACACTAAAAAAGAGACAAACACATGCATCTATAGGATTTAGCCTGCGAGAGAATGAGATAGTATCTATAATTGGTGTCCTCTTTGTGCGGTGCTTCTTAGCCTTCCCACTCTTGTCTACTTTAGTTTTCTGAAGGTTTGACTTCCACTGCGTGTGAACTGTATTTTTCCAACTAAGCAAATATGCCAATAATTGTAACTTTATAATTGTTCATTAAAGTTTGATACTTTATAAAATCTTTCCAATAAAGCTCAAACATGTCTAAACACTGATAAAGTGATAATTCTTTAATTTGGGAGACGGGTGTAGGTACCGCCGCCTCGGGAACCATTTATTGGATAACCAGCACCTCTGCTATAGGTTACCTATGTTTTGCTATGTTTGACCCTAGCAAGGGTGCCCGGGTTCATGTGGTGAGGTTTATCTAGGTTTTTGCGGCGGATGCGTTTACCCACCTACTGCGTTGCGGGCCGGATCGGGAGCCGAACTCTCTCGACCTATCGCCTTGTACCGCAGTGTTAAGAGATGGATTCACCTGGGATTCACACGTCCGTCACTCCTAGACATATTGACCCCCAGATTCCTACCCACCCCACATACCTTTTTACTTCTCAGAACGTCCTCTCCTTCCTTTCGATAAAAAAATACCCTTTACACAGCATCCCCAAAAAGGACTTACACCCTGAGGATTTTTTTTCCTCGGGGCCTTGTGTGTGGAACTAATGTAAAAAAAAAGAAAATTTGTCTAAACAGAGATGATATCTTTCGAATGCAGAGTTAGTAGTCATGAAATTTGCACACAATTTTTTACAGCTGGAACTTCAAGGTCAACGTGATTTTCAATTCATCATTTTATTTTAATAATGTTCCAAGAAGCTTTGAAATAATAATTATAGTTTCCATATGAGAAGACACCATATTGTTTGTTATTTGTTTCATGTTTTTCAACTTTCAATAAGAAAAGGAGATTTATGCCTCGGGCGAAGCAAGTAGGTAATAATAACTTTTTCAGTTGTAATCGTTTTTATTTTCTGAACTGAAAAATTCAATGAAAATTTTCCGTATTGTCGTAGGCCTTGAAATGTCCTTGAAAATTCGATTTGACAGCGCGGAAAATCATTGAAACAGTGTTGCCAGGCCTGTCGTACACATTCACAATTGAAACTAGATTTAAATTCTTTTTCCGATGGAACCTCTTGGTATCTACCTACCGAAAGCTTATCAAAGTTAACAACAAGCGGTCAAAATAAGAACTAAAGACGCCATTTTATTTTATTTTTGTAAACTTATTATTGTTAGGTTTCTAACTTTTTATTTTTGTGATATACAGCAATACAAATGGGAAAACGTATGAAAAGTTATGCTTGAACTACAATTTATTCTCAAAGTTGTGGCATTCATGAATAACGTGTTAGATATTCGAAAGATCGCCCTGCTGAAAGGCCTCCAAAAGCCAATTCAAGCAATCGAAAAATTGTTTGAAATGGATTGTTTGGTGACCAGATCTGAATAGCCAAGTACTTCCCCACCTTCCTATTCCCCATTAATATCCTCCCTCTCTCCATATCCTACATCCTACATCCTACAGCCTCACCAACAGTGCCATAGTCTCACTAGCTCGGTGCGATATTCATATTAAAAATAAAAAGTCCATTTAGGTAATCGATAAAAGTTAACTGTATCAAGCTGTAAATGAAATTCAGATTTTTTTTCCGAAAGAACCTTTTGGGGTAGATGTCTACCTTTTGTGTTAAATTCAAATGGCGTCGAAGGTTTGATACTTGCATTTCAATATCTTTGTTCGAGACACTATTCGTGGATATCTGGGAGCGTCCATTGTCGATTTGGCGAATTCACGTTGCCTAATCAAATCACATTAGTCCTGTGTTTATTTCCCGATTCGAAGAAACGGGTGGCGGATTTATCACCATTAGTGATTCCTTGACCCCTCGGCGTGTATTTATGGTCAATCGGGAGGTTCCTAATTAAACTTTATTGCTTGACATGATGCGAGTTTGTTAAATTTGCCGGCACACATGTCATTACTTAGTGGCGCAAAGAAAAAGAAAAATGATGAGTGTTGCCATCTTAAAATCTACATTTCCGCTAAACCCTACAGGAAAATCCGTCAAACATCATTCATCATTGATTTATGAACACATAAGGGATAAACAAAGAAACATAAATTTTTGTGCCTGAAGTCAAAAGTACTTTCCTAAACCGTTTTTGATTTTTCAGTTGCGCACTTTTCGGATGTAAACTTTGACATTTAAAATCTAAATCACAATTTTATATAAGTGAAGAGAAGCAATTAGGTTTACGGGGCTTCGCAGCAAGAAATAATTTCCCATTCTCCCTCCCACCCCTAATACTTTACCCCACAGATGGCAGTCAGGGCCGAACTAACGAAATATTTCAGAAACAAGGGAGATGGGTTATTTATTAGTATGAAACCGCGCGCACAGAAGTGTCGTCAACATCGTTCATTCATACTATGCACTATGCAAGAGTTTAAAAAAAACCTGTCTTCTATCTTTATATATAAAGGTTCCATGACATTTGATCCCCCGACAGTTGCCCCCCAGTTTAATATAAAAAAGCAGCCTGCTAAATTCAATTTCATCACACGCGCGAATTGTCAAACGTGCGAAGTTTAAATAGTCGTTAACTTTTCTGAAACTATTCAATTTTCTTAATTTTTCTTCCCGTAAGAACCTTTTACAAAGTATTAGAAAACTTAAAAAAAAAGATGAATGAAATAGGTAAAGTCGTTCTGAAGTTATGGCGTGACCAAGGGAAACAGGGATTCATTTTTATATATATATAGGTACATATAAGACATATAAGAAAATTTGTCTATTTGTTGTAATTTTTTATTAATAATGTGACATACAAATATCATGAGTTGCTTTGCTGACAAAGAAACTACAATTAAAGTTATTTGTCCGTCTTCAAAATATTATATCACTTTGTAATTATAAACTTATTTTTCAATCTTCTTATTACTTCAATATGTGCTACCCAGCTAGACAACAAAACAACCATCCTCCATCATTTTCTGTCTCCATGACAACACCTTTTTAAAATTCGAACATAAAGGAACCCTATGCATTTCTAGGTAGGTATTCCTTTACATACATATAAATTTATTTATTTATTACAATCAGTACCTACATTATTTTATCAATTGGTGAGAAAAATTTTATAATTAATAAATATAATTCATTGTGGGTACCTATTATGTGTTTCATTGTATTGTCTTATTTATGGTGTGCATTAAGTAATTACCGGGTAATGTGTGTAGTGGGAAGTACTGTGAAGGTGTGTGTGTGTGAATATGTATGTTTTTATGTATGTAAGTATGCGCATTAAACAATTTATATGATTGATATGAAGTTCTTTTTAAATTTGGTGAATCGGAGAAAATGTCGATGTTAGAATTTAGATTAATATTATTGAATATATGAAGAGCACGATTGATTGGCGAATTAGTTGCTGCATTTGTCATGTAATTAAGCGTGTGGAATAGTTCTGTATGTGATATCGATGTTGACAGATTCGTAGTTAAGATTCAAAATTAAACTTCGCCAACAGATTGTATTGTATTTTGAATACAGCCCTTTTTAGAGTTGTAAAGACTTGGATGAACTTTCAAGGATACAATTCTAGTGGCGCCTAGTTCCGGTGGCAGATAGCGGCGAAAGGGGGAACTCACCGTTTGAATATGGAAGACAATTATTTTTTTTGTTGTTGTGTGTACATATACATATACAAATGGCATCCCCATTTGGGGTATGTCGTGAGGCCTAAGCTAGTGGAGAGGGGAATGATATCGGGAAGAGGAAGGTGGGGAGATACCTGGCTTTGCAGATCTGATCACCAAACACGGCTAAAGCCATTTCAAAACACGTTTCAATTCTGAATGGCGGTCTTATACCAGAGCTGTACTGAAAGTGTCTTCCACTCTGGAACGTGCTGCAAATATACAATTATATTATTTTTAATTAATAAATTGTGAAATATCAAAAATAAATCAAATAAAATTTACTTGCGCAAGCCAGGATTTGAACCTGCAACCTTCGGATTGCTAGTTGATAACCTCACCCCTCGACCACGGAGGTCTATATATCTGGGGGTTAATTCAGTCACTTTACTGACTTTACAATGACTGTAAGCGAAATAGAAAGATGCGTAAATCATGCGTGTGACAGAGAAAGGCGTGGGCGGGGAGGCATGCCGCTTTTCTGACCTTAAACTCGCCTATTGCTACGATTTCTGTATTAACGTCAGGTCAGTATTAAAGTTTGCCGTGTACTATAATTTGATTTAGATACCAGAAAGTATTTTAAAACTCCCCTCATTTGAATGCTATGAAAACCAATTTTAGTGTTGCTCTAGATCAGTGGTTCCCAAAGTGGACCGTACAGACCCCCAGGGGTCCGTGGAAAATAAAAATGGATTTGGGGGTCCCTGAGTGACGTCAGGGGGTCCGCAAGCAAGGTTTTGACTTTTTTTGTTTTTGTTTTGGGATGTTTCGCCCCACCCCATCCTACCCCGTTCCACCTCATATCCCATTTCGCCCCCTCCGTTGTGGTAAATTTGCCGTCCCACCCTATCCCATTCCGCCCCCACCGTTGTGCCCGGGGTCCGTGGGCCAAAAGAGTTTGGGAACCACTGCTCTAGATTGATGAAGTTGTGGCCTATCCAATGAAGAAGTCATAATATTGATTTAGCGTTTCTTTACGCCAAGAAATCGATAAAGAATATTAATTCCTGAGCGATTCGCAAATTTGACATATACCTAATAGACTTCTGATTTTCAATATCCAGGTAGGTATTCTATCCTCTATCAAAAGCCCTTGGGGTTCACCCCGAAGCCATAGGAATAGAAAAGAGACTGATAGATCTTACGTTGCAATAAAATTTATTGTACAACGAAATTCATCAATTTTCCGCGAAGCCATAGAAATAGAAAAATAGTAGAAATCCCACAGTACAACGGCGCAAGAGACTTATGGGTACCTACCTACCATTTTTTTTATTTGGTGATGTATTATATTTGATATATGATGAAATTGAACAAACTTTAAACATTTTTCTTTAGAAAAACGTAGAAAGGACTCTGATCTAATTTGGATATTCAAAATTATCAACAGTTTTACCTACTTTGTTACAACTCATCCAGTTCAACATCTGTTCCTCGATCAACATTCTTCTAATTATGGATTTAATGTTATTTTATAGTAAAAAATCATAACACCATTACAAACCTTCCGAAACAATTATTGAATGGTAACCCAATTTAAATAACGAAACATTTGGTTAAGTACCTACCTATTTTAATGATAAGAATCTCCGGCCATGATCCACACATGTTCATATTCCGTAATCCCAAAGCTTTTGTTACATTATAATTATGTTGTGGGATATGATTTAATTAGAATTGTCAGTCATTTTAATTAACAGGCTTACTAGGAACACAGGTAATGAAAATAACCATTAATACACAAACCCATTATTATGTCCATTGTAAAATGTTATATTTTCCATTTAAACTTAATAAAACGATTCCAACTTAATAAACTAATAAAACAATATAAAGTCGGTTTAGGATAAATACAGTAAACCTACTTACACAAAAGATAACTAAGTGTCCCCGAAGGGTTGTACAGAGAGGATGTTCCACCGAATAACAAAAGTAAAAAGCATATTTTCATTCAAATGCATCAAGGATAAAACTACTTGTCTATTGTATATACTGTGTATACCATCTGAACAGTTATTCTATATCTTTTGTGGGATCGTTATCGAGATAACGGACCATATCTCCTGTCAGATTTGAGTGATTTATTAGTGTTTCTATGTACAACGTACATTAAATAAATAAATATTCATGCTACTTGCAGGAATTCGTGTTAAAAACGAACTAAACTAAAATATGTGACAGTAAATATGTAAAAATCACACAAATTTGACAGGAGATCACGTCCGTTATCTCGATATACTACTCACAAAAGATAGAGAATAAGTCTTCTGGTCACCAAACCCGGCTAAAGCCATTTCCAACAAAGTTTCGATTCTGAATGGTGGTCTTACACCAGGGTGATACTGAGAGTATCTTCCCCTCTGGAACGTGCCTAAAATATATCTATTACTTATATTTTATTTTAAATGATTAAATTGTGAAATAACACAATTTAATCAAACAAAATTTACTTGTGTACGCCGGAATTTAACCTGCAACCTTCGGATTGCTAGTCGAGTGCCTTACCATTCGACTACAAAGGCCTATACAACAGCCTAGTATGCTTTGTTGTCGGCATAAACCGTTTTTCTTTTTCGATCTGCAGTCGTGCATAAGTTACCGACAACATAGTTCGTCCTGGGGGGTCGGAGCCCTAGCACGGTCGATCGATAAGGATTGTGTCGATAACTTTCGACAACTTCTCATCGTTCCCTAACACGACTTCAGATCGCCAACGAATAAATAACACTTCACAATGACTAAATTTTCTTAATATATCCGACGTCAACTGTTGTTTGTAGGTTAGCGATCTGCAGTTGTCCTAGGGAGCCATTACCGAGAAGTTACCGAAAGTTATCCTATCAATCCTTATCGATCAACCGTGCTACGGGATCAGGACAACAATAGGTTAGAGGGCAAATTTCGTATTCTCCAAAAATACCTTAAACGTAACAATTATAATAAGGTAGGACCAAAAAAAAACTTTGTAAACGAACAAACGATCAGTAACATCATTTGTATTCAAGCAGTGGAGGTATTTAGTATGGTAATGCGCGTTTTCATCTCGTGACAAAATATCCTACGGACCAAATATTCCCCCAAAAAATATCTACTAAAACTTAACCAAACCTAACAAAAAGTGGGACAAAAATAATACAGACATCCTGTAAAGACAATAAATTATTGTTCGAAAATAGTAAAATGGGACCAAAATAAAACAGACGTCCTGAAAAGACAATAAATTATTGTTCAAAAATAGTAAAATGGGACAAAAATAATACAGACATCCTCTAAAGACAATAAATTATTTCTTCAAACTTAGCAAAATTACTTTGTGGCATCATTATTCATTATATCAATAAATTATTGTTCAAAAATAGTAAAATGGAACAAAAATGATACAGACATCCTGTAAAGACAAAAATTATTGTTAAAATCTAGTAAAATAGGACAAAAATAATACAGACATCCTGTAAAGACAGTAAATTATTGTTCAAATATAGTAAAATGGGACAAAAATAATAGAGACGTCCTGTAAGACAATAAATTAAAGAGTAGAAACGTGGTAGAAACAATAAATTATTGTTTTCTCTATTATTTTTGTCCTATTTTACTAGTTTTGGAACAATATTTTTTTTAATTGTAAACTGATGTTAAGACAAGATTTTTTATGTAGGTATAGCACAAAAGGTAACAATTATTATAAGCAATAATTATTAGCCTGAAACACTCATCTACATTGAAAAAATCTAAAATTATTATTATTTGGCGGGTAGGAGATAAGTCGTCGTAGCTCAGTGGATAAAGAGCAGTTGACCGGATATCAGAAGGACGCGGGTGGAAGTCCCGTCGGCGGCATGTATCTTTTCTCGGGAGATTTTTTCAATGTAGATGGGTGTTTCAGGCTAATAATTATTGCTTATGATAATAATTTATTGTCTTTGCAGGATGTCTGTATTATTTTTGTCCCATTTTTTGTTAGGTTTGGTTAAGTTTTAATAGATATTTTGTTTGGGGGATGTTTTGTCCGTAAGATATTTTGTCGGTGATATTTTGTCGGTGATATTTTGTCGCAGGATGAAAAGTAGCGCAATCATTTAGTACCTATTTAGTATATCGACCCAGTAAGGGAGAGGCAGTACCTAGTCACTGCGGTATCCCTGGAAATGAAAAGGCAGATTCATTGGCGAAAGATGCCATTATTTCGGGGGATATTTTATATAATTTTTTAAACCCCGATGACATTTTCATTAAATTGAAAGAAAACATGATTTCCACATGGCAGAATCATTGGGATGAGTCTAGTAAAACAAAAGGATATAACTTTTTCATAATTCAGCCAACGATTCCTTCAAAACCGTGGTTTTCTAGACTCTCTTTGAACAAATTCTCAACATCCTCGATTTGCCGCATGCGGATAGGTCATTGCTGCCACAATGTTCACTTGACAAATATTCATGTTAAGAATTCTGCGATGTGTGAATGTCGTCTTGGTGAAGAGGACCTCAATCATATTTTTTTCAGTTGCCCTATAAATAATTCATACATAAATTTCATCCCTCACCTTATCAGTACGGGCATAATGCCTCCCTACAACATTGCATGTCTGTTATCTTCTCAAAACAAACGCGTTTATAGAGTATTGTCTAATTTCCTGAATATTAACAGCATCAATTTGTAATTGTAAGTTTAGTTTAAAATTTTTCATTATTTAGTTTATTTTTTATGTATAATAAATTACATAAGCATATTTATTATTTTCCTGTTACTTCCACTTGTTATACATATGTAAATAATTAAAATCATCTCGTGTTGTAAGAATTTAGCGTATTATTATTATTATTTGTATAGTATTATTATATAATGTAGATATGTTCTTGATACCAAAATTGTAAATATTTACCAAAAATACACTCACAAAATTACACACAAAAATCATTCACTTGACACTGGCCAGAACACTCCTTTGGGGTGAAAAGCCATTTAAAAAAAAAAAAAAAAAAAAAAAGGGAGAGGCAGTGATATAATAGTGGGAGAGTACCTACCCACGGAAGAACCTTCTTTTCTCCTGGTACCTTATCAGGGAGCAAATGTAAAATCATGCAATATCCAGTGTTTTAAATGGTGACCAGACAACTCAGAATGAAACCAACTCAGAAGCACTTCAGTAAGGTCATTAAGAGTGATGATAAAAAAATGGTTAAATAGATTAAGCTAGTTAGGCTTACAGGCAATTTGAAAATTATTTCTTCATAGCTTTTAATGACCTTTCTGAGGTTTCTGAGTTAGTTTCATTTTGAGTTGGCATGGAACCGTTTTAAATATAAGTAGTGTCCTCCGCGTACAAAGTCGTATCTTCTCCAAGCATAAATTTTCCTCAGAAATCGGGCGTATTTAGTCAGAAAATCAAAATATTTCCGCGTTATAATAAAATCCAAATAAACGGAAAGTTTTTGAACATATCCGAAAACTAAAAACTGTTTTTGGAATGTGATGAAATACGTTTAAAAATGTTATTGTTAGAAATAAAAATATATATATTTTTAATACAAACATAAAAAAGTTTTAAAACTGCTCACATTACGTTTTTTCTGTCTAAAATTAATTATAACGAAAAAAACTCATATTTTATTTGGCAAATGTACTATGAACGTTATTATCATCTCATGTTTTTGTTTCATAAAAAAATTAGGAATAATTTTTTTTTTTCAAATTGCTATCATAAGAAATTATTGTATTTTGTGCACGTCCTTCTGAGAAATGCATGTTTTTTTGTGGAATAGTGTGTTTGATCTTGTATAGGTATATTACCTACACCAGCCATAAATCTTCTGTACAATACATTACGTCCACACAAATTCAAGGCTTCCGGGAGTTGCCTACCATTTTCAAAATGTCTACATTGTAACAACACTAGAAAGCCATTAGTCGAATTAATTGAAAACTCCGCAATCAAAGCGGGTTTCCTGTAACACGTGTGTATTGTGTCGTGTAAGAATTATGACCTCTGACGCCACCAAGGTTCCACTAGCTGTGAAGACACCGAACAAATAAATCTATAGAACTGTGATATGGGTGTTTCTGTTTGCCCAAAGTCAGCTCAATAACTTTTCCACATCGTCCATCTAATTTTGTTGGATAGTCAACACGCTCCAATAAGCCCGGGTGTTTATTAGATAGTCATTTTCCTGATGCACATAGGTGGCCCCAAGTGTTCCCAATGATCAATGCTATCCTAGTTCTACCGGTGTTTCAATTAAAGATGCTCCGAGGAAATAGCGTCGTGATCCCTTTGGCACCGGTGCATAGTCGGAAACATGCCAAACACGTACCCAATATACGTACACGGTTGACATTTATCCCATGAGAACGGGTCTTCGCTTCTTGGACTCGTTCTTGTGTTTAACAGCTCGACTGTGAATGATTTGCCGGCCTCTGTGTTTCCTCATTCCTACAACATGGGTCTCTTCAAGACCAATGTTCATTCCTTCCTCTCTCTCCTCAAAAAAGACTCTCCACTCAGCATCTCAGATGAAATGTGCCCCCTGTGTGGAGTTAATGTAAAAAAGAAGTGAGGGGTTCATGGGGTGAGGTTTGTCTATTATATTAGGTCTTGGCGGCGAATGCCCGACAACTGCATGGCGGGCCGGATCGGGATAGACTGGTTGAGGAAGACCTTTTGTCTTCTCCAGCCCGACTTTCTCGAACCATCGCATTGCACAGCAGTGAGAGGGTGAATTCATGCGTCCGTCGCTCCTGGACATACTGATCCTCAGATTCCTACTCACCCCTCACCGCCAATTATCGCCCCATTTGTATACAGTCAGTACTACCCAAGCTTTTCGAATTACTGGTCCTCGATGAAATCTATCCCAAATTAATAAAATTAATTGATCAAAAACAGCACGGTTTTATCAAAGGTAGATCTACCGCAACTAACTTAACAATATTTCAAAACTTCATATTACAATCTTTTTCAGAAAACAAACAAGTCGACTGCATATATATACAGACTTTTCGAAGGCATTTGACAAAGTATCCCATAAACTACTAATCCAAAAACTATTTGCTCTAGGAATAAGGGGTAACATGCTAAAATGGTTTACTAGCTATTTATTAAATCGTAAACTTTTCGTCAAAATAAAATCTTGGATGTCGAAAGCTTTCTTGGCTACTAGTGGCCTACCGCAAGGCAGTCACCTTGGCCCGGTTTTGTTCCTCATTTTCATCAATGATATAACCAATTGCTTCAATGATGTCGAGGTATTGCTCTTTGCTGATGACATCAAGCTATACAAGAAAATAACTGATTTAAATCATTGCCAAATACTACAGTCAAATATTAGTAAGTTTAAAGATTGGTGCATTCAAAATAATTTATTTTTAAATGTAGGAAAGTGTAAAACCTTGACTTTCTTCAGAAATAAAAATCCTGTTTTATTCGAATATTCCATCAATAACACAGCTTTAGAAAGAGTCCCGGAAATGAGGGATCTTGGAATCATTTTGGATGAAAAACTAAGTTTCGCCAATCATATCCACCAAATTATGAACAAAGGTATGAAATCACTAGGCTTCGTTTTAAGAACAACTAAAAACTTTAATTCCATAGAAGCCATTAAACTATTATATGTATCTCTAGTTAGAAGCCAAATTGAGTATAACTCGGTAGTTTGGTCTCCATCTTACAAAATTCACGTTAATAATATTGAGCGAATACAAAAAAAATTTTTGCGTTTTATAAATTTTAAATTGAATATCCCACTAGAAGACTTAAAATATAATCTATTACTAAATATTCTAAAAATACACACACTAGAAGACAGACGTAAAATAAACGACTTGACATTTTTATTCAAAATACTTAACTCTAAATTCGACTGTTGCGAACTCCTACAACTCATAAACTTACGAATACCGACAATAACCACACGACAAAATACCCTATTCTACTGCAGCATTCATAAGCGGAATTACATTGCCCACTCTCCGATACAAAGATTTCACACTATGGGAAATCAGTACTTAAGTGATGTTGACATATTCAACATCAACTTGGCGAATTTTGTGGATTTTGTAAAAAACTTATTCCATAACTATTCCTAAACATATATGTATTTTTGTAAACTTATCAAATCACTGTATTTTTGTATTTTTATGACTTGTGTGCATTTTTATTTAATTTTATTCTTATCATTTCTCTATCTGTTTAAAAATCATCTGTCATCTGTCTATGTGTTTAAAAATCATCTGTCATAAACAAATTGTACTACTGTAAAAGCCCTCTGGGCGTTGAATAAATAAATAAATAAATAAATATCTTATCGTTCTCAGAACTTCCTCTCCTCCCTTGTTTTATAAAGACCATGAAGAAGGGGTGTTGATTATCCAATAAATGGTTCCAGGGGCAGCGCGGGGCGTTACCCATGCACACCTCAAAAATTACGTTTACTAAATAATGACTGGTTCAATCTTGTTGAATATAGGTACGGTATAAGACAAAACTTTATAGTTCCGCCTCTCGAACGAGATCACTAAAGCTCCGCTACGACATCAACCGACTTAATGGCGCGCATTTTAAAAAAGGAAGTTATGCTGCCGCACCCTGTAGTAGATTGTGTATTATCTTAACTTAATCGGGAATGTCATAGTCCCACTGGCATCGGACAATAGTTGAGAGCAGTTGGGACTATTGTGCGGTATTCACATAAAACAATCACACTTCTAGAGATTAACTTGTTCAGTGTGCATCACATTCCACGTGCCTGAACGGGTCCATGTAGTATTGGCTGTATTCTCGGGTCATTTGATATTGGATGTTTTCTCGGTTACCCGTGCTATGTTTTTGTTGCGAAAGGACGAATACTTTGCGGTAAAACAAAATAAATACAGAGTGTAACAGCACGTGCCTGAAGGACTTTAACCAGCGATTCCTGAGCATATTTGGAGTAAAAAAGGAGCTGTCATTTTGCTGTCCGATGATTTTTTTTCTATTAAAAACACAAATTATATGTTTTGATCACGCGTCGCCACTTATCACACTCCTACACGTCGCGACGGAATCACGTGATACGCCAGCTGTTGCACGTGTTTACCGTGCTGCTAGAATGAGACGGAATGTTCATCACGCGACCAGCTAGGCAATACCCTAATTTGAGAGGCGGGTATGACCATTTATTAGATAACCAACACCCCTGCCATAGGTTATCCCAAGTGATTCACTACGTTTGGTGACTTAGCAGGGATGCCCGGGTTCATGGGGTGAGGTTTGTCTAGGTCTTGGCGGCCAATGCGTTTGCCGGGCCAGATCGTGAGGTATTGGTCGAGGCAGACATAATCTAGACCTCTCAAGCCGGACTCTCTCGACCTGTCACTCGAGCCAGTAGCAGTGTGATGGATGGATTCATACGTCTGTCACTCCTAGACACATGGAACTCCAGATTACTACCCGCCCTTTATACCCTTTTCCTTTCCAGAAATTCCTCTCCTTCCTTTCCCAAAAGTACCCTTTCACATACCATTCCCAAAAGATAACATAGGCCTTGGAGGATACCATGTGCTATCGCTTGCCTGAATTATCCAAACAAACCCTTCCAATTTCTAAAAAGGTAATACTTAAATTCAAAGCAAAAATTCCAGATTTATAACCGGAGTTACAGATCATAACCGAAATGAGTATTTTAATTATTTTACGAACTTTTTATTTAATTGTTTCAGTTTGATAAAAACTGTGTGTGAATGTTATAAATTATTGCCAGAACTGAAAGTAATCTTTTTACACTCCAGAAGGGCTGTGCAAATTTTTAACAACAAATCTCACCGTTCGATAGTATTTTTTAGGATACACAGACGGACCTCTACGTAATAATAAATATTTGTTTTTCCGGAATTTTTATAACGAAAATGTTCATAAGGAATTTGTGTCTTAATTTCAGATTTTTCTACAAAATCTTACGATTTTGAATATTTATTGAGTCATTTAGTTGGTAAGTTTTTAGTAATCTCATTCTACGCCACTATACACATTGTAAAACAGTCACATTTGACAAGAGAAAAGCTCTAAATCATATCAAATAACGCGACAGCATTAGACTTTGCTCATTATCACGGCCCGTGGCACTATGACGCCTATTTGCTGCAAACTGCGCTACACGTTCCAGAAACAACTATGCTCCATCGGAAACTGTATTATCAACTTGCATTGTTCTAGATTAGATTACTAAATTAAATCATTATTCAGCCTGTTCTTTAATTTCAATTAAAATAGTTGTTGAGGGTTTCACCTTAACAATGGCGCAGAATATACGAATAAAATTCTGTTAGTATGACAAAGCTGGGCTTAAATTAACCCGAAAAAATGTTATTTGGAGTTTTGGTTTTGAGCGGTATCTAATCTACAGTGTTGCTATAGGAAATATAAGCTATTTTCGCCGAAAAAATTATGCAACTACGGATTCTTCAGTAATTCCCGTAATAAATTGGTTGTTTTCTCCAATAATTAAGGCATCGGGGATTATTTTGATATTTTATTAAATTTCGCCAGGAAATCACGTCATACACATAATTTTCCCGTTTCGAGGGCACTCCGGTCGATATGACGGGAAATACGTCAAAATGGCAACACTTCTAATCTGATGACCACTTATCAAACACAAGATACTAAAAAATGAGCGGGAAAGACCAACACGAAATTTGAGAATGCTTCTCCCAATAAATATTTTAAGTGCGGTTAGGTAGGCAAAACTATCTTATTTTGTCATTTTTATTTTTTTAAATCTACTTTTTAAAAATCAGTAATTATTTTCGTGAAAATAACTATCAATATTCATAAGTTTGTAAAATTATAAATAAAAGCAGAATTAATTAATTATGACAGTGTGTAAAATGGCTTTTCTGTAAAAAATAGTCATTGCTGGCTTACGCAAAGCAATAAAACGCAATAAAACGTTACGGTGCGTTACCAGGCGGGAGGGAGGTTCGAACAACGCGTTGCGAAACATGTTTTTTTTTAAATTTAAATGAAAAACTAGGTAATTAAAATCTTCCAAGCTGGCAATCCTTTTCTTTTATGTTTTACGGGGAATCCCTCGATTGTATTGTACGTAATTTTTATTTTGTTCTCCCAAGTTGGCAACCCTTTTCGTTTATGTTTTACGGGAATCCCTCAACTGTATTGTACGTCATTTTTATTTTATAATTGTCAGTATTCGTTTTAGTGTTAACCCTAAGCGACTTTCCATACTTTGCGCAACTTAAATTGTGACTTTTATGTAAAAATATTTACTTCTTGGGTGTTACATACGCTTAGGATGGGGGAGGGGTGAGGGGGTACAGAAAAACGTTACGGCGCGTTACATGGGGGGAAGGGAATGTCAAAAATCTTCAAAAATCGTGTTACGTAATACTTTAACGCCCCCTTAACCGTGTTTGTAGACCACATCTAAATAGTCAGGTACCTACTTCTTAAACCTCCTATAGCATACCCAATTGGGGATGCCATAGTCCCACAAACATTAATATCGTTTTTTCTCTTTGTTACAGCCACGTGAGGGCCTGATCCAAAATGCGATCCACGCTCAAAGCCAGCAGAGGCAGGGCCTCAACCTAGGCCCGGGGCCTCCCACTGACACGCAGGACCCCGCTCACTACACACACTCACAACCCACAACTACACCAGAACCACAACACCAATAACCATCTCCACCCACAACCACAACACTAAACATCCCCACTCATAACCACACAACTCAAACCATCTCACTCATTACTACATAACTCAAATCGTCCTCGCTCATAATCACCAAGTACCCAGAAAACATAACATACCTCACTCAAGATCATTTTAAATTAAACCATAAAACATAAATCATCATAAGCATTCAACTTATTCAGAAAACATAACATAACCTCACTCTTTTTCAATCTAAATCAGACAAAAACACACTATAACTTCCAAATTACTACAAAAACATAATTAGACAACAAATAAAAATATTCAATCAAACATCATCAACCAAATCATAAACAAACAACATAACCTCAATTAACAAGCAATCATCATCAATAAAACCACAAAAGGGTTACCATCATACCACCACTCCCGGCCCCTTTGCAATAACACACACAGGACGCCCACAACCAGAACAGACAAACCCACAAATAGTTGACACTGTGACCAAACTGCAACCAGAAAACAAGATGGCGGCCAGCAGGCCGGGGGCTTCTAGGAGTTTGTACTGTATGCAGCTGAAGGCCATGCTGGTTAGGAATGTCAACCTAAAGAAACGGGACACCAGAAAAACTATTGCGGTGAGTTGGCACTTAGACATTTTATAGACAAATCAATGCAGGCATAATCTGCTAATTAAGTTATTAATTAGTATCTTAGACACCTGAAAATTATGCAGAAAAATGGTATAAAATCATCCGTAGTTACCCCAATCGATTTCACCATGCTAGACCATCTGCTGGTTCCGTTTTTGGTAAATTAGTGGCTTTTTTAAACTTTCTTTTGAACAGCTAAATTCAAACACGCCCATCTCTACTTACATTGACCAGAGAGTCCAGGTTATCTGGAGCTCTGTACAATCTATCTCAGACTTAAAAGTTTATGTTGAGAATTTCGAATCGTCTTGTTAACTTCATTCATAAAAACGTTAAATGAGAGGGGGCCAAGGTGGGATCCATGGGGAAGTCCTGGGGTAAGGGGATGAAACTAGAGCAGAATCATTGTACAGTTACAGCTTGAGGTACAATTGTTGAGATAAGAGGCTAATGTTTTCATTTCTTTAATCAGGAAACAGTCCCAAAGATTACCCGTTTCCTCAGAAATTCACAAATAAGCATTTACGACCGAAAAATGCTCACGTACGCACTAACGAACAAAAAGGTTCTAATATGCATTACGTACACGAAAATATATGTTATCTTAATTAGAAAACAGAAATGTGTTTGTTTGTTACCCAAGAATCTCACGAGATAGCTTCATAAAATTTAAACAGCTTATCCAATTCAAGATCTCTGTGATTGTAATCCTAAAAATTTGGTGGCAAATTGAATTCACTTTTTCATACTAAGGAAATTAATATTCTGTTAGAATTAGCGAATGATCCACTTAAATGAATTTTCGATTCAACAATGTTGCTGATGTTTGCAGCAGAATTAATTTGATTTAATGCTTCCATTTTGTTTTCGATGAAGCCATATTGAATATCCATTATCCTATCAGTTTTCCGATCAGTATGTTTCGTTGTATTTCTTCATTTGTAAAAGTCACGTAATTGATAATGCCTTTTAGGTTTTTCGACTGGATTACCTTTGAATAGTGGACAAAAATAATGGAATGTTTATATTAAATAATAATGTTTACCAACTACTTAGTGAGAGAGAAATAAGAAAAGTCTGACTTGTGATCATATGTGTCGACACATATCAAACTCGCCTAAGTTCAAACATTTTTCGGATAATGATGATTTTTTCTAGTTTCAACTTTTAGCTAGTAAAAACCTGTGAATACTACTTTGTTTTATGAATATTGTACCTGGAAACACAGAAAAATAAAAATTAAATTAAATTTCTTTAAGTAAATATGCATTTTCGATGATTTTTTTATGGACTTAGGCGCATTTGACATAATACCTATGGACTTAGTCGATATTGAAATAGAATTACTGGATTTAGGTGTGTTTAAGGTTAAACGTCACGTACGTTATAATTTACGCATTCACAGATGGCGCCAATCAAATTATTTTAGGTTTTTAATGATTTTTGCACATTACGCCTTAAAATATTAAGGTAAATTAATTGTTCGCAATCGTACATATTTAATTAGAATATAAATAAATAGTTTTGTCCATAAACAAACCCAAATCTTTCAAGAAAGGCTGAAAAATTCAATTTTGTATCCTTGACTCAATCCAATATTGTATTTTTCAGCCTTTCTTGAAAGATTTGGGTTTGTTTATGGACAAAACTATTTATTTATATTCTAATTAAATACGTACGATCGCGAACAATTAATTTACCTTAACATTTTAAAGCGTAACGTGCAAAAAGCATTAAAAACCTAAAATAATTTGATTGGCGCCATCTGTGAATGCGTAGATTATAACGTACGTGACGTTTAACCTTAAAAAAGAAACAGAACTTGGGTGAGTTCAAAATACAAACACAAATGGTGGCCATGACAGAGTGAAGACGACGTGTGGTTGGGTGTAATGGACTTTGGCTGAACGTCGCTGATTGCTTTGAGGACTATCATACCAAATTATTTTATTAGGTATTAGTATACAAGTGTATAAAAAACCAAAATTATTATCGTTCGATTTATGAATATTATGTTTTTTTGTAAATTTTAAAATAAAAATGTTGAAAAAAACATACGAAAAAAGAGAAGGTTATATTTGTATCCTTATTTACACACATTTTAATATTTTTAAAAATTTTATTTTTATGTTTTTCTTTACCATCCAATAATAATCCAATTTGTAAACAAATTTAAAGAAATTAATTAATTTGAATATACGGTTCAAAAGTTACAATAGATTTAGTACACCAATGCAAGTTTCAATTTTTGGTACAAAATTAATTCAGTGGTGAAGGCCAATTTTTTAGCTCAATAATTCTGTGGCCAATGTGTTAAAAAATGTATGTTTGAATTTACATTTATACCTGTAATTATCAACTAGGCCATAGACAACACATAGAAGTCATAATATTTAATATTACCAGACCAGTCAGGAACTTTCAACCTTCGCCATTTCCTTTTTAACACTGCTGAACATATTTTTATAAAGCAGCGTTGGTAAACTGAAAAATAATGCCTTTGGCTTAGGAATTTCAGACAGAAAAAGCTTTGCAAATTTCATGATACCAGAGCTCACCGACTAAGAGTTTTAACCACCGCTTAATGCATACAGATTTCTGCTTCATGGTTAACCTTTAACTGTTGACGTGGGTTGGTGGGTGCACTAGTGCTTATAAACCACCCGAGGGATGAATTTTATTTTATAATAATATATATAATAATTATATTTCAAAATAACTGTTAATATAACGCTTAAATACTTAATACCAGAGATTTTCAATAAATTCAATAATTTTTTTAAACCTCAGAATAATGAGAGACCCTGCCCCAAAAACACTAAGCGTTGGCTAATAAGCGACGAATCAATGTATCTCTGAACATTATAATTATTGATGTATCCCTGAACATCTCAACGTACCTGCCTAAATAATTTGTATATAGGTAGGTACATTGAGATATATTATTTTATGATATGGTTTATTGTATAATATTGTGTTATATGTATTAAAAATTTAAAAAAATTATATATATATTATTTTGTAGAACCTACAGACAAGCCGTCATGTGTGACAGCTTTGTGGGACTGCATAAAACTTGTATTTTAAAAATGTATTTTCTTATATTAAATAAATAATAAAAAAATAAGAAATAAAATAAAAAATGTGTACAAGTGATATTACATATTATGTCTTGTATGTCGATATTAGTTCCTAGTTAGGTAGATTACCCGTTCGAAGGAACCAAATGCTGGTGAAAAATGCCGAAAATGTATTCTGTAAAAAAAAAATTCTTGGTTTTTTTACATATATAGGTATATATTATCAATTATCATATAGATTAAATATATAAGTACTAAGTTTTTACTAATTGTGCCATTTTTACTAATACATACTGCCTTCAACATTTTGTACAAACATGAAAAAATCTGTTCAAAATGTTTATCTGGATATGTTTATTAATTTGAGGCAGAAATATATGATTTAATGTGTGCATGCCGTCTGACAGACTCCCACGTCAGCAATTAAAGGTAAATATAGCGTAATATGGCATTTCCTAGTACGGAAATACAACTTTTATCAAATTTCTTGACGTCAGGGCTGACCATTGAAGAATGATTTCTGCTTCATAGTTAAGATGGAGTAGTGTGGCATTTCCTATTACTGGTGTACAACTTATAGGCATCCTAGCAATAAAAAATGGACATTTAAAAAATCAAGACATCAAAAACAAAATTAGACAAATGGCACTCCTAAAAGATGTACTTGACCTTAACATCAAACTTTCCAGTGTTTGTCGAGATACTGGAATTATGTCCGTGAACCGAACTGACTTATAAAAGGCAACAAAATGTCAGTCACATTAATCTACTGCTTTGGCGGAAGACTGAGAAATTTATACAATAGTTACTTTTTGAGTGTTGGCAATTTCGTTATAAGAATAGAACTTATTTCCTCGTTTCCCCCTCGTTTTCAATTTGAGAGACAGGTGGATAACCAACACCTCTTCCATAGGTCACCCCAAGTGGTACGTTTGGTGACTTAGCAAGGGTTTCTGGGTTTCTGGGGTGAGTTTTTTCTAGGTCTTAGCGGCGGATGCTTTTTCCCACCTACTTGGCGGGTCAGATTGCGAAAGACCTTTTTACCTCTCCAGCCGAACTCTCTCCACCCATATCACCTTACACCGCAGTCGGAGGGATGGGTTCATATGTCCATCACTCCTGGACGCACTGACCCCCTGATTCCTTCTCCTTCTTCTTTTTCAATGGCGCTACAGCCCACTTCGAGCCTTGGCCTTCTTCAAGATAAGCCTCCACCGCCCTCTGTCCTCGGCCGTCATCTTCCAATCTGCAACATGAGTAGTTCTCTTGCATCCTTCCTGACATCATCCTCCTGTCTCAGCCTAGGTCTGCCCGCTTTTACCTCCCAGGTGTCCTGTTAGAACCCTCCTGATTCCTACGCACCCTGATACCTTTTTCATTCACAGAACTTCCTCTCTTTCCTTTCCTTAAAAGACCTCCATACAGCATCGTAGTCCCTGAGGATTTTTTTTCCCTCAGAGCTTCCTGTGTAGAGATAATGTAAAAAAAATAATTTGAAAGTTCTCAAAAATAAACAATTTCGTACTGTTTTTAAAATAATAATGCTGAATTGAATTGAAAAATACTGAACTTTGTATTAGAATTGGAAAGTTACAGATAAATTTTTTTAGGTTGAAATTTCAACACTTCAGCAACTGTTTTTATGGTTCAAAACCTATTCATTCCTATTTTAATAATCAAGTGCACTACATATTACTAAACGTTTCTTCTTCTCTTGAATCTTCAGGAGGTGCTGGTGCCGCTGTACTCGCTGGGTGTGCTGATCATCATGAAGATCCTGGTGCCCAATCCCAACTTCCCGGAGATGTCCTCGCCGCGGGGAGACGCTCACCTCTTCCAGCACTTCCTGGTGGACAACTACACTGTAGCGGTTGTACCAAACACCACGGAAACCATTGTAAGATCTTACTCTACCCGTATGAGCGATAGATAGCATTTTAGGGCAAAAATTAGACACATAATATAAGCCCATAAGCCAGCGGCTAAGAATTCAAATTGCCAAACCCTTGCAACTGTACAGGGCGATTCCGATGAGAAAGATTGATTATTCTCCGTACCAGCATTTTTAACTAATAACTCAATATCGATTTTATTTCTTTAAAAATTTGCTTTAATTTATACCAACATACAAATTAGCAATAAAAATGCTCAAAGGCACGATGATAAGATGATTAAAATGTTTTACTTTTTAATAAAGAGAAAAAAATAAAAAATAAATAAAATAATTGTGTAAAAAAAAAGTAAAATGTATTAGTTTCTAAAAGCCGTAAATAAATACACAAACTGAAGTATTTTCATCGCAAAAAGAGTGCATAGATTTTTTTTCAACTAAAATTAAAATCCGAAAAGTAGCTCTCCTAGATAATTTATTGATTTATTTTACTGTACGATTATATGATTTGAAATGTGTGCTGTAGAATACAACATTTTGTTTGAAAATTTAACAAATCTGTCAATGACCAACGGTATAACCTTATTATAATAAAAATAAACATCATTTTTCAAAATTTAAAACATTTTACTAGATAAAATAACAATCTTTAGAAATCAATTTATATTTTTTTAAAGAAAACTGTTGATACGTCTAGATTTGATTTAAAAATGACATATTTCCGGTTGTGTCAGGTTATTCCCTCTTAATAAGTCAGGCACGCCTCATACGTATAACTGGTAATGTTATATTATCGTGAAAACAAACTTATAGGTCCGAGTGGTTAATATGGAAACATATAAACTGCTTACTTAAAACTTACTTTTTTTAAAGAAAATGAATTCTACTATATTTCACTGTAACCTACCTATTTGTAATTTTATTTACACAACAATACAAAATTATGCTAGCAAACTAATATCCCCAGGGATCTATACTTGGCCCTCTTCTAAAACGAACATAGTAAAATATGACTATAATATTCTAGGAATTTCTGGAGGAGGTGAACTCCCAGCTGCAGATAATACCGGAGCTGCTCCCCATAACCTGGAAGTTGTTCCCGAGCCAGGAGCACCTGCTGGCCGAGTACTGGAGCCGACCCAACTCCATCCCCATGGCAGTCATCTTTCACACCAACCCCATGCAGCCAAACTCTCCACTTAAGTCAGTACACTACATTATTAGAGATAGATTGATGGGTTTGTAAAATTCACCAATATTAATTATTCATTACTTGTTTATTTGAACACGGTGTCCGGAAACTCGTAACTTTTTCCAACCATGCAATTGTTTTTTTTTTTTTCTTTTATTTTGGCAACTAAAGGGTTGAAAAGCTTTTGGAGCCAAGCATATGCTCCAACACATGTAAAAAAAACATTAAACTGCTGATATTAACCCTTTGGGACTAGCGATGTAAAGGTTCAGTGAGAATAAGTTTTTGAACCCGAGTCCTTTGCGGTAAGTGGACCCCAATGCCTCTACCCAGCATTCGCAGTCCAGGTTCGAACTTAGGTCCAGTACCATGGAACTCAGCATCCGCCATGGCTCCCAGTACCCAGTTCATACTAAGAACTCGCAACCAAGGACCATTACAAGAATTTAAGTTCTTTTAAAAGGAAGCACTCCTTGGAGGCCTCTGGTAAATGCGCAACCTACTCATCACTATTCGCAAATATATATTTTTTAAATTTGATTTTAATAAATTCTAACTTACGCAATTTACTATAAAATATTGCTCAAATAAAAAAAAAATATAGTTCAATAATAGGCTCCCCCACACGCACACTTCGGCGCGACCGAGTCCCGCGCCACTTCAGGCCGCCGCGCAGAAAAGTAAAGACAGATAGGTTTACAGCGCTGTTCACCATGAGACTTTTCTGCGCGGCGGCCTGAAGTGGCGCGGGACTCGGTCGCTCCGAAGTGTGCGTGTGGGGGGCACTATTGGCTCCAAATGTGGCTTAGATATGCCAGTTTCCTGCTAGTACTACATATTTCGGGACACCCTTTATAGTGGCATTTTTTTTACTTCACCTCAAGAGCCCAGCTAGATAACTACAACACTAAAAATACTTCAATTTATTTGCAAAGACCTTTCGAAATTAATGATGGAAATTGGTAAGTACCCAGGTTTATTATTAAACAAACTAATTTTGGTTGTCTAAACTCAAATTTGCATTGCAATTTTCAAAATTAGAATTGATGATTGTGTTAAGACAACCTACCTACCTGTAGACAATGACGTTATATAAATAGACTCACCATAGTCTCACATACTCACAATATAATGTGGAAAGCAAGCAACACTCTTTTGTTTTCAGCGGTTTTCAGTATAATTTCTAAATTCAAAACTTTATTCCTGTGTGATAAAGATAGACAATCAAAGAATGTACGTGTGTGAATGTCATAGATATATGGTAGGGCGGCTTATTAATTTCTTCACCGAATACTGCTTTCACATCACGGGTGTGACCTATGGGTGTGACTGAGATAACAAGATACTCTCACTCGGTTACACAATGGACAGGGAAGGGTAAAGAATACAATGATGTATTATTATAAAATTAATTGTAATAATTATAATAATTGATAATAATAAGTAATTTGCGTGTACTTACAAATGAAGTGTTATTCCTTCGCCTTTACGACTATTTGCCGTGTAATTGAAGCATTTTCTCATCACACAGGAGGGCATTTTGGCGCTTTGCAATGCAATTTAGTCACTGGTAAGACACGACCTCACTCGACGCGTAGCAGTTTAGTACTAAAGTACTAGAAATAGAGACAGCTTCAATCGTCTGGTGTTTGGCTTCCCACTTTGAGATTTCTACCCCGCGTCCATTATTAATGTCATTGCCTGTAGATAGCTCGATTGCAATCAGATAATTATTTAAATTTATTAATCTGTATTTATTTTGCTTAAATTTTTGAAAGGTGATTTTTAAAGTATACTAACGATGTTTTATGGTAAATTTCTGATGTCTCTCTAATTTTTGCCAACAAAAATAATAATTTAAGAAAATTAAATCAGATTTTCAATTTGGAGGGCTGGTATGGGTACCCCCACTCAGGAAACCATATTGGATAACCAACACCCTTGCCGTAGGTCATCCCTAGTGGTTCGCTAAGTTTGGCGACTTCGTTGGGCTGCCCGTGATTATGGAGTGCGGTTTGTCCAGGTTTTGTCATCGGATGTGTTTTCCCATCTACTGCGTAACTGGCCAGATTGGAAGAGACTGATTGAGGGAGACCTTTTGACCTCTCCAGCCGGACTCTCTCAACCCATCGCCTTGCACCACAGTGCGAGGAATGTATTCATACATCCGTCACTCCTGGAAACACTGACACCCAGATTCCTACCCACCCCTTATACCCTTTTCCTTCGTTTTACTAAAAATATCCTCCACACAGCATCCCCAAAGATGGCATATGCCCCGAGTAAAAAAGGAAAAAATAAAGGAAAGTTGGAGGCAAATTGGACGTACAAAGTGGAATCTGTGATTTTCCGCTTCATGTCCCATCTGAATATGATATATTGAATATCTGCCATTGATGATTTTCGAAATTACTGTTTATTGATGATTTTCGAACAAGTTGACATAACTAGCAGTGAGATGGATATCAAAACACGTGACTAAACCTGCACAATCCGAAGGGCCCAGTACAAAAATTGAGCAGTAAACTCCTAGGCCCTTCTTTGTTAGATAAGACACTGTTGGTTTTCCAAATAAAATAAATAAAATACTGAAAGCCTTGAAGTTTTTATGTTTTTAAGCGGAAAGCAGTAGGTGCATGAGGGACAATTTCTTCCTTAGCAACCAGAAGCCCTTCTTCTTCTTCTTATTCTGCTAGACTACTAGTGGCGCCCCATTGCTGGCCATGTGCCTTTGTAGTAACTTATTTGTAACCACCTAATTTAATTTCCAGATACACAATACGCACAAACCCGTCGGTGAGCGTGACGCCTTCGACGCGTTCGCTGTTCTCGTCTCCGGCAATGTGCCGAGAGTCGCCCACGTACTGGAGCAGCGGCGTGTTCCCCATCCAGGCGGGCGAAGCGTGTCCCGTCAACCAGTATTTCTTCTCAGGTTTCATCGCGCTGCAGGCGCTCATTGACTGCACCAAGATACGGGTAATTTAACAAAAAACAAGATACAGCTTTTATGAAAAAAAAACCTTGAATCTGCATAGAATGGGTGGACTGTTTGACAGAACATGCTTTTCTTTTACATTAACTCTATGCAGGCCCTGAGTAAAATAATTTCCCTGAGGGCCTATGTCATCTTTGGGGATGCTGCGTGGGGGGTCTTTTTGTGGAAAGGAAGGAGTAAATCTTGATCCTGATAAGACAATGTTGTAGGAGGGAGGAAACACAGGCCGACAAATTCGTTTCACAACCGAGCTGTTAAACTCAAGAAATGACCCGTTCTCACGTGACAAATGTCAACTATGCACAGATATGTGTGTTTGGCGTGAATGTTTCCGACTGTGCACCGGTGTAATGACACTAGATCCTTGAAGCATCTTACATTGAAATACCGGTAGAGTAAGGACATAATTCCCACCCAACGCCTAAATATTGCAATAAGTGTGTTAAGATTAAAAAGTGCTCTAAAGATTGCAATCCATTTGTTAAGATAGAATCTATCAAATAAACCGCCCGTTTCTGCACAGAGTTGAGGATTGTCCTTGTGCTGTCCTTGTTCTATTGGTATTTCAATGGAAAATGCTCCGAGGAACTAGCGTTGTTGATCTCTTTGGCACCGGGAAACACGCCAAACGCGTGCCCAACATTTTTCACACGAAAACAGATTCTTGCAAATTGTAGAAACATCCTGAGGGAAATTAATTTCCTCAGAGCTTCCTGTGTGGAGTTCACATTAAAAAAATATGGCAATCATTTTACCGTGAATGGTGACCTTATTTTATATAAATGTATTAAAAAAGATAAGGAAAATTTTAAGAGCGTGGTAGGCTATCGTTACAGTATGGATAATAATGGAAAAAAAAAATTTCCAGCTGGACAGCGGTCACGAAGATCTCCCGGTCCCCTCAATCTACCTGGAGATGTTCCCGAAAGCAGCCTACACGGGAAACTGGATTGTGGCATTTCGCATTGTCATCCCAATCTACATGGTCATGACTCTGTCGCAGTTTATCACGTACCTGCTCATGCTCATTGTTGGTGAAAAGGAGTCCAAGATCAAGGAAGGGATGCGTATCATGGGCCTGATTGATTCCGTCTATTGGTGAGTGTTTGGTTTTGAAATGAGAATATGCTTAGTTCCTACCGGGATGTCTTTTATTCAGTACCTACCTCTCCCTAGCCATCATCTTGCTGGAAAAGTATTTGAAATTTGCAACATTGGCAAGAGAAATAGCGCAAAACAAAGACTTTTGGAACTACCTTAGAGGCGAGTTGTTGGTTCATTGTTTTTTCATATACATAATCTCATTTTTAAGTAAAAGAAGGAATTTGACCATCTCGGGAGTAAATAATATCGTTTTGCACTTATTAATTTTGTTGTGGCGATAATTACCTTGAGGTATCGCGGTGGAACTATATTGTGGTTTGGTTGTTTGCTCCTTCACAGAGATACAGTGGTGATTGATTGGTTACCCCTTTATTTGCATTCCTTGTTTTTCCTATATAACAATCACCCAATTCCAGTATACTCCATTTCGTCTCGTTTTGTTTATAGTATTTGCAGTCCATTTAAAATGCGTATTGTTCATGCCTTTATTGTTGCGTGTTACTTTCTGCAACTCCCTAGATTTTGCTCTCCTGTTCAGTTCTATTAACATCACCGCACAGGACACAAGTCCGTAATCCCCACCGCTTACCGTTAAAACATCGCCGCGGATTGCCTGTTCTCGATTATCAAACGTTTATTCACCTCGCTCATACATCACCATTCCTTCCCAAAAATCTCTTCCCACTAACATACCCTTCCTGGTGAACATCAGTGGAAGGCAGACTTGCAGTTTGGTAAGTGATTAAATATAATAAAGTAGATATAGTAGAACGCATACACAGTCCACACGGCATTTGATCCCTCGTCCTCAAGGTGGATCATTTGGCCCCCCGCCGCGCCGCAACACGTATGAAGCTGTAATTCGTAAGCAGTTTTGGATGCGACAGTGGGCTATTTTTAATGAGACAGTGAGCTATTTTCAATGACGTTACAAAGCATATAGACACGTTATAAAGATATCAAAGTGGCAAGCGAAAGAAAGGGTAAATGCAGTACTTCCGATTTAGTACTAAACAGAAACGCGTCGCATGGGGTTGTGTAGTATCTCTAACCAAATTGCGTAAAAAAGTACAAAAAATTGGTTCGAGCTCTCTAGGAGTAGTTGAATTGAATAGGAGTAGGAGTGGGATTCACTTCCCGTAAAAGACGCGGGTTCAAGAACTCATTCCTGCGGAACCTACACATGCTAGTGTCTACTGATTTCACAGTACCCAGATTCTGGACCTTCTTCCCAAAGGTGGAACATTCTTTATCTTTTTCACTTTTCCTACAGATTTAATTTTACGTGAATACCGTGCAAGAGATCAAACTACTCCCAACCAGTGAGACTATGACATCTCCAACTGGGGTATGTTGTGAGACTAAAAATAGTGGGGAGGGGAAGGAGTAGGGAAGAGGGTGGTGGCGAAGTTCCTGGGTTTTCAGATCTGGTCACCAAACTCGGCTATTACCTAAAATTACATCCAAATTTAGAAATAAACTTTAAAATCATTTCTTGATAACTTCCAGTGGAGTGAACAACCTCCAAGTTTTGTCTTGTGGTTTTATTTATATCTGTATGAATTATTATTTTTTCAGGGCTTCTTGGTTCATACTCTACTCTGGCTTCGTGTTGGTGCTATCAATAGTCTGTACAGTACTATTATTCACATTAAAGGTATGTTTATTATATACATATTATTATTATCATGTCGTATCCTTAAACACTGACCATACACAAGGTTTCTTGTTAACCACAGAAGCGTTCCGTTATTTATTCGATTTCAGCCTTGAGCGCTAGGAAATTTCCTGATCTCTTTCAAAAAATCTTACCTACTAATTTCAATATGGTGACATATTAACTGCATATAGTGCTAGAGATCCATTGAATGCGCCTATATTTAACCGTTCATCCCTTATTTTTAAGGTTCAAAAAAAAAAAAATTTATAAACGCATGAATTCTGAGTATAATTTACTTAAAAATTGGTGTACGTTGTACCTATTTTGAGAATATTAAATATTATGACTTCTGTGTGTTGTCTATAGCCTAGTTGATAGTCACAGATATGACTTTAAATTCGAACATGCATTTTACATGTAACACATGATCAATGATTTATAAGAAAAAATATTTTAATAATTACGGTTCGCGGAATGTCAATAAAAATAATTCAGAATAAAAGTGAAAATACTATGTTATCTACGTGATTAATAAAAGTACACTACTAGTAAGAAACTTTTTAAATAATTCTAATAAATGTTTTAAATAATATCTCTTCAAATTGACCACATTTTGGCTGAGGAACGCTCAAGGGTATTTGTAAATTGGCCAAATTGTGGCCAAAAACGCTTGTATTTAATAATTTACTGTTTTTCTTCTCGTTGCAGGTGTTTCAACACTCATCCTACATATTAGTGTTCCTCTTGATATTGCTATTTGGTTTTACGATCATCATGATTGCATTCTTGATGACTCCGTTCTTTGACAAATCCAGGGTAAGTAAAACTGAATAATATATTGAATTATTTACAGATTCCTAGATGTTATGTATGACTTTTGAGTTGCATTTGGTGACCGCTTATCAGATTATAAGGTACTAAAAATGTGCGGGAAATGCCAATATGAAATGAAATTTGAGAATGTTTTTTTTTTTAATCAGCTTCACACAGGAGGCCCTGAGGAAAATAATTTCCCTAAGGGCCTATGTCATCTTTGGGTATGCTGTGTGGAGAGTTTTTTTTAAAGAAAGAAGGAGATGAATATCTGGGAAGGAAAAAGGTATGAGGGGGTAGGTAGGAATCTGGAAGTCAATGTGTCCAGGAGTGACGGAAATTGGAATTCTTCCCTCCAACTATGGTGCAAGGCGATGGGTCCAGAGAGTCTTGCTGGAGAGGTAAAAAGGTCTCCCTCAAGCAGTCTCTCCAAATCCGGCCAGCCATACAGTATGTGGGGAGACGCATCTGCTGCCAAGGTCTAGACCATAGGTTCTCAACGTGGGCGATAACGCCCCCTTGGGGGCGTTTGAGACCTTAAGGGGGGCGGTAGAAGATCCAGAGACAATTGGGGGGCGTTTAGATGGCACAAGGGGGCGTTGGCAAGTAAAAAAATATGGTATGAAAAAGACAAACAAAAACCTCTAATCACGAACTAATAAAGCAAAGTAAACCTAATTATTGGTTAATTTTTGTTATTAAAAACCGATGTCGTAAGTAAAAAAAAAGATACGGCAATATGGTGTGGATTATGTTAAATACGAATATATCGAAAACCCCATAAATCCATCATCGACAATGTGCCTTATTTGTCGAAAAACATTTTCAAATGAAGCGATGAAGCCTTCTAGGCTTCAAGATCATATTAATAAAATCCACCCGGATAAGAAAGACAAAGATATGACCTATTTTCAAGACATGAAAAAGAAGTACAAAATTCAGCCAACTATATCAAAACCATTTTCAACCAGCTTCTAAGTAAGACAATTATGTACTTAGAGCTTCCTACAATATCTCATTGTAGATTTGCTAAAACAGGCAAACCACGTATACTATTGGGGAAGATTTAATTTTACCAGCAGTAAAAGAAGTAATAACCACTGCGCTCCATAAACCAGCTGCAGAAATTATCCGAATTCCTTTGAGCAATAGTTCTGTGCAAAGACGAATTGATGAAATGGCTGTAAACATTAAAGAATCATTGGGCAATCATCTGCAGTCTTGTCGATTTTCAATTCAGCTGGATGAGTCCACTTTACCAACCAATGAAGCATTGTTATTGTCTTACGTGAGGTTCATCAAAGATGAGAAGATATGTCAAGAACTATTGTTTGTTACAAATTTGGAAACAGATACAAAAGGAGAAACCATATTTAATACACTGAAAAAGTTTTGTGACGAAAAGAAAATTACTTTTGATAATATTTTGTCAGCTGCTACGGATGGCCCCCAGCTATGACAGGGCGTCACAAAGGCTTCATAGCGTGCTTAAAAAATAAAGTTCCTGACTTGCTTGCTCTGCATTGCGTAATTCATCGCCAGTATTTGGTTGCGAAAAATCTGAGTGAACGCCTCCATACATCACTGCAATATGTTATCAGAGCAGTTAATAAAATCAGAAGTAACTCATTGAATAACAGATTATTTAGTCAGCTTTGCATTACCAATGATGAAGATTTCAACCGATTGCTGCTTCTCACAGAGGTGCGCTGGCTGTCAAAAGGTTCTTGTTTGACTCGATTTTACAATCTATTTGAGTCTGTAATAAAGTTCCTTGGAAACAAAGACACAGTATTGCGCGACAACCTTACCTCATTGAAGAACAATATTGCGTACTTGACAGACCTGTATAAATTGTTTAATGATGTCAATCTCCAACTTCAAGAAGGTGACGACTTAAATTTGATTAAGACAAAAAATGGCGTTGCAGCTTTTGTATCCAAACTGCTATTATACAAAAGAAATATTGGCAGACGAGAATTTAATAACTTCCCAAATTTATCAGCAGTATCATTCAAGAACAACGACTTGCTTGTTTACTGTCAACACTTGGAAAACCTCCACAATGATTGCAAGGAACGATTCCGGGATATTTTAAACATGGATATACCAGGCTGGTTTTTGGATCCTTTTTCAAATGTCTACACAGCAGGATCATCCCAGTTAGAAGAAGAACTAATAGAATTGACGACAAATGAGGAATTAAAAATTAAATTTAAGAATGGCTACCAAGAATTTTGGCTGCAGAAGCCGATTTCGCAACTGTACCCAGGATTATGGTATATAGTCCAACGATTTTTAATAGCATTCCTATCGTCCTATTTAGCTGAACGTGGATTCAGTGCTGTAGCAACGTTAATAACTAAAAAGAGAAATAGGCTCCATATTACTGAACGCGGCGACCCTCGTTTGTTTTTAAGTATTATCGAGCCTAATATATACAACCTTCTTAAAACGCATGAAATTCAATCATTTCATTGGATAAGTTATAAATTCAATATCTTTTCAACGTTAATAAAAATACTTCTCTATATAATTAAGTATGCGTTTTAATTGTTCTCATTGAAACAATCTTCTTCTCAGAAATAGGATAGGAGTCATAGCCTTTCTTACGATTACGTATTAATATTACAACAATGTTTAAACATAATCGTGGCAATAGCTGTTTCAGATTCGCGATTATTCCTCCCCCCCCCTCCCAAAGATGGTACGTAAAAGCAATTGGGGGGCGCTAGAAAAAAAAATATTGTCAAAGTGGGCGGTGGGCAAAAAAAGGTTGAGAATCTATGGTCTAGACAATCTACACTCCATGAACACGGGCACTAAGTCACCAAACGTAGCAATAAAGTTTTTAAACGAGGTTAGGCACATAATACAAGTTTTATTTGTTACTTACAATCATTTTTAGGATATTTGATTGGAGCCAATTGTTAATTTTTTTTATAAAAATATAAATCAGCATATAAAAAAATCACTGTTTAAATTTAATAGGCCACTTGGATTTCATAACGACTTGGAAAAAATCGTGTGGATAGATTTTTTTACTAAGATTACGAAAATGTTAGTAAAAATTTTTAGAAATGTATAGTTTTTTTTATTTTTAAATAAATAAATCCATTATTTGAGCTCGTGACGTCACTACATGAAAATGTCCCATCTCCGATTATGTTCCCTTAATTTTGTAAAATTCCACACTGATAATCTTTTTTTTTATATGGCAACACTTTGATTTCCGGCGAATTTTTGAATTTGCGTTTAACGTTCACTAGATTTATTGTTTGTTCTATGCGAACTTATCCTTTGGTTTGATTTTTTGATAAAGATGGCGGTGTTTTTACAGCTGTTTCGAAGAGAACCCCGTACAATTTATTGCTATTCGTGTGGATCACGTTCTTTTTTTTTTAAATGATTTTTAGTTATGTAATTATTGTTTTTTCGCACCCATAAAATTATGTCCCGTCTTTCCGGTTTATATAAAATGGTCTGATTTTTCGGATTGAAATTTTCAAAAAATCGCCAGGGTTTCAAAAATACGAATAAAAAAAAAATAAAAAATACAAAAAGCCTTAGAATATTTGCCTAAACCGGAATTTTTTTTTTTTAAATGTGATGCATGTGGCCTATTGTGAAATATCATTGATCTAAATTTGGAACAGTAGTGGTCCTAGGATAGATCCCTGTGGAACTTCATAGTTTATTGGAAAATGGTAGCATACTCTATCAAAGGCTTTTTGAAGGTCATCTAGTACAGATAAAATATAATTTCCTCCTTCAATGCCTTTTCTAAGTTTACTGATTATGTCATTCATTGACGTGTGTTCGATTTTTTCCTAAAGCCATATTGTTTTTTTTTATATAGGAATGATTTTTTAATGGAAATTTGTTTGATCTTTCTTAAATTACACTTAAAACTGTTTTACGAGTGGTTTTTGTTACAGACCGCTGGAATCCTGGGAAACTTTGCAGTGAATATAATGAGCATGCTGTACTTCATACAAGTGTTTGTTTCCAATGCAGATTCAGTTGCCTTTTGGTTTGTTTCACTTATAAGTTCAAGTGGATTTGCGCTCGCCATGGATAAGGTACTTACACAAATACACATTTTATATAGCAATCTCCTCAATATTTCAAATATTTTAATCGACAGTCTTTTTTTTAAATGGACTCCTCACAGGAGGCTTTGAGAAAAATAGTATCCCTCATGGACTGTGACATCTTTAGGGATGCTTTGTAGAGGGTCTTTTTGTGGAAAGAAAAGAGTGGGTCTTGAAGCAAACCATTCTTACGTGACAAATTGTCAACCATGTACAAATGTTGGCGCGCTTTTGGTGTGTTACCGAAGAAAGCACTCCCACTCTAAAGATTGCAATCCGTTTGTTAAGACAGGAGAATCTATTAAATGGACCGCCTATTTCTGCACAGAGTCAAAGGTTTTCTTCAGGTATTTTGTGCTCCAGATCAGAGATGGCTACCAAATTGAACTGTGGAGCTCACTTGCGTTTGTACAGGGTTAACAGTTATTGTACTATTCAAATATCTACATGCCCTATAAAGTACGCCCAGCTTCTAAGAAGCAAACTTAATTTTGTCTTCGATGGAGTCCCCGTACCTGAGCTGGTCACTTAAAGTTACTGCCTGTGTGGAGGGTATTTTTTGAGTAAAATAATATTCTTGTCCCACTTCTAGGCCTTGGTGCTGGACATGGCCGGAGAGGGAGTGACTTGGGACAATCTATGGAATGGCCCTGGAATACCATACGGAGGTTCCCTCATCATGATGGCTTTCGACACCGTGCTGTACGGACTACTAGCTTATTACCTGGATGCAATTATTCCAAGTAAATACCTTTCCTATCTATTACTTGGACATTCTATAGACAATAGAGATAAGGAAGATCAACAGTATGAAACTGAACCCATAAAAGTGTTACCAAAAGTAGTATACTACTGCCAAATGTATAACTTTCATTGATTCTTCCAATTGTCCTTTTCAGGTGAGCACGGAATCAAAAGACGACCATGGTTTTGTCTGTTGCCATCATTTTGGTTTGGGTCCAAACACAAATCTCACCCGTGCGGAACTTACCACATCAACTCCAATGGAGAGAGTAATAACCAGTTTAACAAAGACATAGAACCAGTTCCCAGGTAAAACTACTTATTTGATAACAATTATTATAAGTAATAATTATTAACCTGAAACACTCATCTACATTGAAAAAATCTCCCGAGAAAAGATACATGCCGCCGACGGGACTCGCACCCACGTCCTTCTGATTTCCGGTCAACTGCTCTTATTCACTGGGCTACGTCGGCTTATCTCCTGCCCGCCAAATAATTCAGTATATACTAGTGTTTCATTCAACAATTATTGCTTATTGCATTTTTCCACCTGCAAACAACCAACTTTATTTTATATGAGAAAGGCATTGTAAGAGCTAAATCTCCCACTAGGTGGCGTCAAGACAAATTATTCTACATTTTTTTATGAAATACTTTAACTCGTCACATATTAATTATTATTTTTGAGTATATATATTTCGAGTCCCGTTGGCGGCATGTATCTTTTCTCGGGAGATTTTTTCAATGTAGATGAGTGTTTCAGGCTAATAATTATTACTTATAATAATTGTTACCCTTTGTGCTATGCATAAAAATCTTGTCTTAAACATTAGTTTATCAATTAAAAATAAATGCTCATTTGATAATTTTTGTTCTTTATGACAGCTATGATGTTCGTACTATTTATCGAACTTACAATACTTTTTTCTTCATTTTAACTCCGTACGGTAGGCACTTCCCTCAATAGATGCTTTTATAATTACCGTGACGATTCACCATTTACGGTACCGTGACGTCAAAAAAGGTAATAAACATATGTTCCTTATCGTTATAATGCTGCATCTCTTCTTACACATTAAGAAAGATGAGACACACAAAATACGTTTGACTGTTTCCTCCAAAGTACTACTTTTTCCTTTGGAGGAAACTTTTTTCATTTAATTTTCTTTATATGATGAGGGAGATGTATGATAATGATTGTATATTTCCTTTTGGGGGTGCAGATGTATGTTCACCGTTTGTCTCATTTACGAATGTTGTTATTTAGTGTGTAAGAAAACGTTGCAGCATTATATGTTTAAGAACAATAGCAAAACCATCAGCGCATTGACATGTGATGTTTTTGAATTTTTGGAATTCACTTCAATATTATACTTTTAACTATATTCCATTCTTTCAACATTAATGCCACGGTAGTATTGTAGGGGTCTATGAGGACGTCACGGTGTCGCGTGTGAGACAGATGCAAGAAAGTTAAGACTTTTTTCCTTTGGAGGAAACAGACCTACGTTCATTGTAAATCTCAAGTTTTGAAAAGAGCTGTATATTATGAAATATCTATTAGAAGCAGGAGGATGAGTTATGTATTTGGGAAGTATGTTTAAAAGAGATGTGAAGGCTGATAGAGATATTGAAAGAAGGGTAAATGCAAGTAACTCCATTAATGGAGGACTGAGCGCGGTTCGCGCTAATAAAAAACTGTCCAAAGAATTGAAATTAGCAATCTGTATGGCAATGAGGCATGGAACTCGCAGAGGAAAGATGAAAGTATACTGAATGCTGTAGAAATGAGATCCCTGAAGCGTATGTGTGGTAAAACCATATATTTATGATCGTGTGAGAAATGTGGAGATCTGCAAAGAATGCAAAGTTGATGTAAATGTAATGAGTCAGATTAAGAAAGGGCACTCAGATGGTTTGGGCATGTAGAACGAATAAACGAAGAAAGGAGTGTAAGGAGAATATATGACACAAATGTGAATGGTAGAAGAAGTCGAGGATGTCCGAGGAATGTGTGAATGTGAACGAGGAAAGGGGTGTGTGCGAAAACTGAGTTGTTTGGCGGTCCGTCCTCTCTGCCTTTAGTGTCTTATGAATAATTATATTATTTATTTCACAGAGAATTACGCGATAAAGAGGCCATCCGTATTGTGTCGCTGCACAAGAGCTACCGTAACTGCCGCAAGGCCGAAGTGAAGGCCATCGACGGAATCGACCTCAGTATCTACGAAGGCCAGATCACAGCCGTGCTGGGACACAATGGGGCTGGCAAGTCCACTCTCTTCAACATCCTCACAGGACTCACGGCTCCCACCTCGGGCACGGCCTATGTCTTCGGATTGGATGTTAGGTAAGCTATTAAATTAAAAGTCGATTTAATGATCGATTGACGTGGCTTTCCATGCAGCGTAGGATGTGGGGAGTGGTTAAAGCAGACTTATCGAGGCAGTTGAAGTGGGGGTCACGATCTTCAGCAATCCTGGAAAGACTCGAGATGCTTTTTTTTTTTACATTAACTCCACGTAGGAGGCCTGGGTGAAAATTATTTCCCTTTCTCATCTTTGTGGATGAATGAATTTGCCAATTTCATATTTGGGGATGCTGTGTGGAGGGTCTTTTGGTGGAAAGGAGGGATTAAACCTGAATCTTGAAGAGACCTATGTTGTAAAAGGGAGGAAACTCAGAGGCAGGCAAATTGCTCCACAGCCGAACTGTTGAACTCAAGAATGAGTCGTAGAAACATCCCGTTCTCCTGCGTACAAGTTTAGGTGCGCTTTTGGCATGATTCCTGATTGTGCACCAGTGCCGAAGAAATCAATAAATCTAATTCCTCGGAGCATCTGATCAAGAACCAAGACCATTGAAATACCGATAGATCAAGGACAACATTCCCACCCGACGCCTATCCTATAAAGATTGCAATCCGTTTGTTAAGATAAGAGAATCTATCTAATGGACCGCCCGTTTCTGCAAAGAGTCGAGGGTCTTTTTCAGGTATTTTGGGGCTCCAGACCAGCATAAGCTGCCAAATACAACCTTGGGACGTACCTGCGATTTGTACTGGGTTAGCAGATATGTACCTGGTAAAATAAAAGGAAGCTTTAAAAACTTGATTTTAGAACTTTGTTATACGAGTATTTACGGAAATACAACACAAATGACTCTGAAATTTATTTTGGTAATAGAAATGAGGGAAAGAAATGGTTAAGCATTCAAAAGTCATTTTTTAAAAAAATGTCAGTTAGAACCTTGTCCAACTGAGGTGACGGTGTATTAAATGTATTGTAGATAATATAATGTGTATAATGTATGTATTATTCCAGAGACCCCCAAGACATGCAAGAGATTAGAAGAATGACAGGAGTTTGTCCACAGCATGACATTCTATTTGACTTGCTCACTGTAAAACAGCACTTGATGTTTTTTGGAGCTATAAGAGTAAGTCATAAATTATTTTTAACATTTCCCTCTCCGTTCATCACGAGTCTTGAGTCTTCATTTAGTCCAAACTTCATCCTTTATTGAACTCGACCACTTCGTCAGCAGTCTTAGGAAATTTCTCTCAGCACAGCTACTCATAAAGATAGCAATAGTGCATATACACCGATACTCGTTTATTGCTCTCATTCTATATTAATTAACTAATTAACTAACCAGGGGTAGGCAGAAAGGACGGACCGCCAAACAACTTGATCTTGGCACACACTCCTTGCCTCGTTCGCATTCATACATCGTCTCGTACATGCTCTTCTATTATTCTGACTCTTGACATGGCCCGACTCAAGTATCTGATTCACTTAGTCATGCCATGTCTTCCTCGGGCGTCCCCCACTACTTTTACCATTCACATTTGCGTCATATATTCTCCTTACACTCTTTTCCTCGTTCATTCGCTCTACATGGCCAAGTCCCTTTCTTAATCTTACTCATTACAGTCCTCCCTTAATGGAGTTACCTGCCTTACCCTCCTTTCAATATCTCTATCAGCCTTCCCATCTCTCGTAAACATACTTCCCAAATACACAAACTCCTCCACCTGCTCCAAGCATTCATCATTCAAAACTAACTCTCTTTCAAATACCATAACTTTAGACTTACTTGCATTCATCATTAACTCATTCTTCGTACATACTTCGTTCATCCTTCATCTTTATTAATTATAATACGTTTTTTCAGGGTATTCCACAATGGAGGTTAGAGAAAGAAGTAACAAGGGCGATGCAAGAAGTGTCCTTAGGAGAAAATGCCCACAAGTTTGCCAAACATCTCTCAGGGGGGCAGAAGCGAAAACTCAGTGTTGCCATTGCTATTATTGGTGATCCCAAGGTAGGAACTCTAACATCCCATACAGTAAATTCTTAATTTTTGTAACAACCTGTCTACTAGAGACATCATCAATGCTATGTAACTCAAACTATTGTTTTTGTGAAAATGACAACAAGGGCACTAGGTACCTACCCGTGCACTATGAAAGATATTTTTTCTGTAATTTTTTTTTACTATTATAAAATAAAGTTTATAAAGTTTTAGCTAAAAAAAATATTATTTCAAAATTAAAAAAAACAATTTATTTCAAAATACAAAAAATTTCAAAATTCAAAAAATTTCAAATTCCAAAAAATCTCGAAATCCAAAAAATTTCAAAATCCAAAAAAATTTCAAAATTCAAAAAAATTATAATTTAAAAAATCCAAATAATTTCTATCTCCAAAAAATTTCCCCTGAATTCCTACATTTATCAGCCTGTCAAAGTTTAAACAAATTTTGAAAACCTTTTAGTTTGACATATTTTCTTAATTCCAGATAATAATATTGGACGAGCCCACGGCAGGGGTGGATCCGATATCCCGTCGACACATGTGGCGCATTCTTCAGCGCTTACGCGCCGGCAAGGTGCTGTTGCTCACAACACACTTCATGGACGAGGCTGACATCCTGGGAGACCGCAAGGCCGTCATCTCCAAGGGCAAATTGCGCTGCGCTGGCACCTCACTGTTCCTCAAGAACAAATTCGGAATTGGCTACCATCTGACACTTGTTTTGGACGGTAAGTTACAATTAGTTACATTTAACCTCAAACTGAATATGTTTCCCATAATGATGATCTGATAATTGATCCCCCAAAATTATAATTACTATAAAATTATATTTTTTATGCATTATTTACCAATTTCAAATCTAAAATATACTAAAAAAATACCTTTTTTCTAAGGGGGTCGTCCATTAATCACGTGAGGCTCGAAAGGGGGGGGGGGTGGGAGTTAGCCTAAAACCTCACCAAATATCACCAGGGGGGGGAGGGGGTCAAAAAGTTGCTAAAAAACATCACGTGATTAATGGACGACCCCAAGGTGGTACGGATTTCAAACGAATTTATTTGCAGTGTCGATTTTTTGTACTTACACGCTGTTATATACAGTATATAGACAAGTGGTTTTATCCTGATGCATTTGAATGAAAATATGTTTATTACTTTTGTTATTCGGTGGTACATCCTCTATGCATACCCCTTCGGTACACTTAGTTAGATTTTGTGTAAAGAAGTATACCATACTTTCCCCAAACCGACTGCATAGTATGTGAGTATGCAGAGGGGCCAACTGTCCAGGGATTAATTGTCGTAGAATCCCCATAACACATTATGTCTATTTTCATTTTGCACGATGTTTGGCAACTAGTGGTACAAACGGGAAACTGGAGAATTTATATCACATTGAGAACCATAAAAACTTTTATTTTTATTTTCGAACATATAGTTTTTTTTCGCTGTCACTAGGCAATGGCAGGAGCCATTATCAAAAGCATTTTATTTCATTCCCTGTACGCAGATTTATCTTTTTGTTTATCCTTTCCAGGAGTATGTCGCGAACATCAGATCACGCGCCTGGTGACGAGCCGTGTGGCGCGAGCGGAGAAGGCGCGCCGTCACGGCCGGGAGCTGTCCTACATCTTG